>OY720445.1:23112494-23411785 GCA_963082915.1 Dolichopus griseipennis | reverse complement strand
CTAATCCTTAATTTAGGTAGCCCTTTTTTAAATGTTTGTAGAAGTAAAAACTCTCTTTTTAAGAATAAAGAACAAGATTTACTAGAAAATGTAAGAAAGACTAACAAAAAGAATCCCATGAATGCTTTAGAGTTAGGGTCTTAATTTGAATTTAAAAACTAGTAAAGATAGGAAAAATGTATAGAATTGCAAGCAACAAATTTTGGGGTCGCCTAAATTTTAATACTATAACTCTAGTTTTATAATGTATTACATTATTAATAACAATTAAAATGATTAAATTATTTTAGAAATTAAGTTTATTTATTGATAAAAGTTTTGATCATAAAAAGATTTAGATAAATTAATTAAGTAATAAGTGACGTCATTTATTTCAAAGCTAATCGTACTTTTTTTTTCAAATTATTCTATTGTAAAATTGAAGTAAATACTTACATGCATATGTGTGTTAGTCATACAGATTTTACTCATAGATTTAATGCCTTGGCCACAATGAGCGTAGTCATGACGCAGCATGAAAGTTGTAAAATGTCAAAAAATGTAGGTATTAAATGTTTCAAGCTCAATGTAAGACATTGGAAGCTTTAAAGTGACATTTAATGTAAACAAATAAGTAAATAAACATAATCAATTTCTCAATCAATGAACTGAAAGTAAAGTAAAAATTTTATTTTATTATTTTCATGATAAATAAATTTAACTTTTTAATTTTAATAAATAAATATTCCCTAATTTGAAAATAAAAAGTAATAATAAATATAAATAGATGACAAAACATAAAAAATTAGCTGTCAAAGTAGCGCATAAGTTAAAAGTTGATTAATTAAAATAAAAGTTGACTGCGTTGAAACTTTTTTGATGCTTTTATTGTGTGCACCTACATTGTTTTCCATGTGTTTAACTTTCGGAGTAGAATTTTAACGTTATTATAGCACAGTCTCATATTTCTTTTAGGAAGTCACCTACACGTGGCGCAGATTGAGTTAAAGATTTAACTTTTTAAACCTGTAGACTTAACCAACATTTAAATTTAATATTTTATTTCAGATTTTTCAGGAAGTTTCAAGTTTGAATATAATAATGCCTAAAAAAGTTTTTAAAGATTGAGCAAGTACTTTTTTTTGAAGACTTAGTAATTTCCCCACTTTAATTTATTTAACTCCCTTATAAATATTTTATTTTGTTAAAATAATACTCATTTATTGATTAAATATTTATAGTATTTTTACATTCAACTTAATTTTCTAATTTAAAATTCATTGTATAATATAATTGGTTTTTATTTTAAACAGAATAATATTTAAATTTTACATATACGTAACAATAATTTACAATTCAATCGATTACGTAGAAAATGAATTAGTCATAAATAAATTAAAAAAAAAAACACATTCTAAATTTTAAAATAAAAGGGAAAACCTTATTATCAATGCTATGTATTACGTCACTTCTTATCAATGAGATTAATTTCGTTTTTAATTTAAAAAAAAAACAAAAACAAAAACAAAATTTATAAATAAATTTTTATTTTAAATTTTAAATGTATAGTTTGTGTTGACACAGAACATTAAAAATGAGAGCATATACTATATTAAATGAAGAATGGTGTTAGTAGAGCGCGTGTAAATCGTAGGATACTCACATTAGCGCGTAAAATGTAAAACATATTGTTCGTGCGAGTAACATCTTAAAATCATCTTAATTTTCAATAATTGTTAAAATAACTTAACTGTATTATACAAAACTTACTCAATTTTATAGAAATTTTGGTATTTACATTTTTGAGGTCTAGGTTATTATGAGAACATAACTTTTGCAGTATTTACCTGTAATCGTATAAAACTAATCAAATTCTGATCATCATTCACTTGTGTTTATCTCGATTCCCTTACAGTGTCAAAAATGTAATGAAAAAGTTAGTTTATGACATAAAATTTTAGTTATTGAAATTTATAATGCGGTTTTACAATTTCAATTACAAAATTTTACAAAAATAGGGTTTATGGTAAACAAATTTTTTATTATATTATTCATAAATTCGATGACAACACCATGACAATTTAAATAAATTACTTTTTTATGAGGAAAAATTGTATTCAATAGTGTTTAATTAATTAATAGCTAGATTACTAAAAATTTATTATAAGTAAAATTTATTATTTTTAACCTACAACAAACTTTTAAACTTTACAATAATATTTAATTAATAAAAGTTGACCTGAAATAGAAGTTGAACAAATTTAATTGATTAATTTATAAATTTATTAAATAATATCTAAAAATAATATTTAAAATTAAACTTTTAACATTTCCGAACTGTTTTCAAAATAAATATATCATAAAAGACTAATAACTGTCAAAATCAAACGTCAAAATTAACGTGTTTTGTAGTTTGCACGGCATTTAATACCTTGTTCATTTACTTTAAATGTTTAGTTAGATGTAAACATGTTTTGAATAAAGTTGTTCATACTACATAACTTGTTAAATATTGACAGTAAAATATACTATTTAATTTTTTTCCATCTGTTTTAATTATATAGGGTTTTACTTTTTGTATTTTAAATTTTATTATGAAATAGATTATGAAATTCTAAACTCTTCGATTCAACTAACGTAAAAATCGATTATGTCAACAATTTAAGTATACTTACACAATTTTTGAAATTAACTGGTTTAAAAGATGAACTAGTTAAAAAATGTCAAATTTTTTCATACAATATTTATAATTAATACAATAATAATAAATATTGTATTGGGTTTATCGAGTGAAACATATTTAACTCTGTAGTATGAACAAGCTAATACCTTAACTAGTTTTATATGTTGTTTATTTACAATATAGTCTGATCTGAATATAACATAACTATCCATTTAATTTAAGATTGTTTTCAATAATGTTATTAATTGATATAAAATAATTTTTAAAATTTTTTTAATAATATTAATATTATCTAATTAACTAATATTATTTTTTTTTTTTAATTTTCATTTCAGCATTAAAAATCAATATCAATTTGTTTTTATAATTACAAACTTCATATTTTCAAAATTAATTAAAAGAAAGTGTTAACTAAATATAATAAATATTATATAATACTATTAATTAATGTTTTAGAAGATAATTACATAATTAAATTAAAAAATAATTTGTATATATATACAATATCAAAACAACAAATTGAATATATAAGTATACAAAACAATATATAAATAAATACAAAACTAAATAAAACAGGTGAAAAAAATAAAATAAAATTAATAAATAAATAAATATTATATACATATTTGTGTTATAAATGTGTATGCTATATATAAATCAAGTTCATGATCAAACAAAATATACAAAATATTTATAATAAAAAAATAAAAAAAAAAAAAAATAAATAAAATAAATATTACAATAATGTAAACAAATAATACATAATACTTAATATAAATTTATGAATTAATTTCTCTTTTTTCTTAATTTTATTAAAAATTCTCTTTTCTTCTAAAAATAAAAATTAATAAATTAAAAAAAAAAAAATAAAAAATAGTATATAATATATAAATGTATATTAATAATTATTTAATTAAATTATTGTGTTGATAAAAATATAAAAAAGTTTTAGTTTTTAAAAGAAAAAAGCTAATAAATTAATAAATTAAATAATTTTATATTAAAAAATAATAATTGTGATTAATTTTAAAAATAAAAATATTAAAATAGTAATTAAAAAAATACTATTAATAATAATAATATTATACTCAAAGAAATTAATATATATAAAATATTAGTTTGTATACTTAATATTAAATAAATTTTAAATATAACATTTTGTATATTTAATAAATTAATTAATTCTATAAAAAAATTTTTTAAATGAAAAATCAAAACAAAATGCCGGATCGATTTAAAGTTACTAAGGCTGTGCCCGAAGAAACAACTATTGGAAATCAATTAAATAGTACAACAGATTTAAATGGTGGCAATAATGTTGATGATGTTGAAGCATCATTAGGAAAATTATTACCAGATCTTCATCAAGGTAGGATTATTTAATATATAATTATTATTTTGTATTTAAGAACTAAACTTTTAAGATCAGTCTGGTTTTAAAGTCTTGTAAGATCAGTACATTAGTTATACATATATAAGAAATAGATAGTAATTATATCTTCAGGTTATATTTAAACCGAATTTCTCTAAGTCTACTTGTTGGTATATAATTTTTTTAACTTGATTAGTGTTAGTATGGTTAATTTGTCTCTAGTATAGGTTTTGGTGTATGAAGGAAGGTAATGTGGAGAAACATGGGTTATGTTCAATAATTAATAAATTTATTTTAAAATTGAAATTTCATTGTTATTTACTAAGATGGATAATATAACAGTCCTTATCACATTAGAAATAATGAATTAAAGAGAATCAGTTGGTACAGTTGTATTTATTTAAACCAGTGTCGCAAAGCGTTCAAAATTCGAGCGATTTGCGCACTCAAATTTATACTTTTATTATAAGCAAATAATTAATCCAAAACCGAACATTTTGTGGCGGAATAAGCCGGTTAGTTTACTTGTATATGATGATTAAAGATATTAGGTATAATGATAAAATTTTGATTTATTTTTAGATATTTGAATGTCTGTAATTTATAAGGTAAATCAAAATTTGCTATTTATATGTTAGTTTTCATAGAAATTTTTCATAAAAATATTAAATAATTCTTGGGCTATAAATTTTTACTCAATGAGGAGTGACAGCCTAATGAGTTCGAAAATCATATAAATATATTTCTCCTTCTATTCCGATTTGAATTCGGCGTTATAAAATGCTATATTGTATTTTAAAAAAACTCTTCCACCCAGATATTTTATACAAAATAAAATTAGTTCTTCAAGAACTCTTCGACTCTTAATCATTTACTATTCGTTAAAGTATTTAATAAACATCATCATTTGTCTAATTCAAGCTGTAACTATAAAACTTATCAAACAAATTTTATTCTGTAGTTATACAGTCTAATTTTTTCAATTAGTTTCATAATTATTTAGACAATTAATATTAGAAAGATAAATGTGGTTTTAAGTTACAGTAGCTATTGTATACTGTATAACTAAAATATAAAGTTCAAACTTATTTCACCAATTCAAATAATATTTCGTTGTTACTACACCAATTACATTGTAATAACAAGTGTTCCAATTCTGACCAATATAATTTGAAACGCAAACCTATAAAAGAATTTTGCCCCAATTCGTAGGTTTCATATAAAGAAATGGCAGTCTCATTTGTCCATAACACTTGCCTCCAGAACTCCTATGGTTTGTTAAGGTATTTGAAAGCAAAATCCTACCATTTATTATTATTTGCATATTACAAATGAAACCGCTCTTTCTGCAGGTGATAGCTTAATAGGTTGTGACTTTATATTGCAGGAAAAAAATGCATCAATCCATAAATCCCGCATGAAGAAAACGTTTTTATTAGGAATTATTTAAAATTTACTGAAGTGGACACCACAGTGCCCCGATTTAAATATAATTGAAAATGTAAGGCACAAAATAAGGCTCGAAATTCCTCAAAAAATTAAAAAATCAAAGGAAGAAGTATGGCAAGAGGCACTACCTTCTTGGGAGAAAATTTCGACTGAGATGTTGAAAAATTTGATAGATTCAATGCTTAAACGTTTACAAGCGAAGTCATTTCTGTAAAAGGAGACAATACAAAATGTTAGATTTTTCATTAAAAATAATATTATTTATCAATAAGTTTAAGTTCTTCTCAGATTTTTGAGCTTTGTTAACTTGTCAAAATAATTATGAAACTTACTGTATATAAAATTTTAATACAAATATTTATAAAACAAAATTTCATAAAGTATGTCTTAATGTGATTTTTATCAAATAATTGTTATACAATTTCCTTATTATAATGTCAATGTAATTCTTATTACAACCATTATTTAATTCTTCTATTAATAACCTTATTCTTTATATTTTTAAACACTTTTTGTTTGTATGGGTGTATACTTGATTTATGAAAGTAATAGAAAATTATTCAATAGTACCACCTATTTAATAATATTTATTTTTATTACTATAGGCAAATATAAATGTATTAAATATTTTTTTATAATTAAAAAAAAAAAAAAAAAAATAATAATAAATGTAAAGTGAAGACTTAAAAGTTAAGTTCAATTATATTGAAAAAAGCGTTATTATTTTACCACGTTTTCTTTATAATTTTTTGCAAACACAACCAAATAGCAGACATTAGAAAATTTTACACTTATTGAAAATAAAGACGATATTTTTGGTAACCACTTTCTTTGATTTTCTTGTAATTGTTCATTCTCTGTTTTTTTTTTAATTATATGTTTATTCTTTGCATTTCATGACAAGGCTTTTTGTTTTTAATCCAAAGTCAAGGAAAAACATTGTTGAGGAAGAAAATTTTATAAGTTCTAATGCAAAGTAAATTTGAAGGAATGAAGGGTATAATTGGGATGGTCAATGTGTAATACTAGTGGGTGTTTTTGAACTAGATCACCTATTGATATTTATGTTGAAAAAAAAAATGTCAAGATTCAATGTTGAACATTTAAATTTTCGACAGTTTTTTAAAGGAATATATTTTAGAGCTAGTTCAGCTTTTATCATTCACGAAATTTGTGTCTAAAAGGTAAGGGTTTCAAACTATATGTTTAGTGCGGACCTCCAAGCCCCTTTAGTGTGGCCTTCAAGCCCCTGCTGCTATAAGTACTTTGTTGTTTATATATATATGTATATATACGTAATAAGCTATACAATGTATATACCGACGGCGATGTTGTGACATACTCGTACATTAAGCTACAATGCCTGAGGTGCGCCGGTCACATACAATGTATGCAAGATTCCCGCATCATTCCAAAAAAAGTATTGAATGGGAAAAAAATAGAAAAAGACCGGTATGGACCGGTCGAGAAATCGATGGATTGATGCCGTTGAGTTAAATGCTGTATCAATGCTCTAAGAGCAAAACTGGATAACAACTACCCAAGATCGAGTGAACTGGAAGAGGATGATTAAGAAGGCCAAGGTTCGACAACGAATTGTAGCGCCATAGAAAAAGAAAGAAAAAAAGGAAGAAGAAAAAAAACAATATACTTACGTAATAAAAATAATTAGAAGGAATTTTTAAGTTGGTTTCAAAATAAGGATATTCGCTTGTTCCAAAATATTTATGTCGTTATGGGTTTCTAAATTAGGAGGTTCTTTTTAGTTGTTTACCAAAACAGGGTAATTCGCCTTTTATAGAATATTTATATATATATACATGTATAAGATTCTGAATTAGGCAGAATGATTTCAGAGTTTGGATTCAAAGTCAGGGTTTTAAACTGTTTCCAGAATATTTATATGTATGTGCATGTGAGATTCTGAATTTCATTATGGAGGAGGTCTCATTATTTTCTTTTACCATTTTTTTTTTCAACATATTTTTTTTTCAACAAATCGACCCCCAGACTTATTATGAATAGAATTCTTAAAAATTTAAAATAATATTGAGTATCTATAAAATCTACTTAGTAATGGATCCTGTTATATAACATGGCTTTAAATTAATTTTAAATACTTAATAGTTTATTGTTTAATATTATTTCATTAATAGTGTCAATTAATTTAATATTTTGAATTAATAACTTTGTATTTTAATATCTTAATAGTTCTGTAATTTATTCTTTTACTAATTTATATTTATTTTATATTATAATATTCACTTCTAATTCCATTTCTAATACCATTCTGAGATATCGGTAACTCTTTACATATATATAACATCGTGCAATAATATTGCGTGTAACAATGAATTACACTTTCAAAAACTAATAAATTAATATAAAAAAACCAAATAGATACTAAAATATTTATAAAATTGGATGACAAAATAATTAAATGGAATTTTATTTTTATTTTTTAATAATTAAATTCCATTTAAAACTTTTCAATTAAATTTTTAAAATTTGTTTGTTTTTTTTTCGTTAATTTAAATTTAATAAAATTCTTAGACAGTCTTTAATATTTTTTTAATAAAAGTTCTTAATAAATATAAAAATCTATTAATAGATTAATTTTCTGCCATTCCATTCCTTTTTTAATGTAAAGAAAGAAAAAGAAAAATAAAAATAAATATTAGAATAATGGGTTTCTTAAATTTAATCATCCTTTCAAGTAAAACTCAATCACATTAAAAGCTATTTTTAATAATGTTTTTTTTTTGTATACAGGATAATAAAGAAAGAAAAAAAAAAAGGATATTATTACAAATATTATCGATTTTAAATGTTTATAAATTGTGTTAAAGTGTATATTATATTACATATTGCTTATAGCAAATGGGTCTTCTAAGTTATCTCCATTCACAAAATGTCCATTTACAAAATATCGATCCAAATTTTTCGATACCAAATATGTTAACTTTTACAATATAGCGATTTTCGAAAAAATAAGAGATTAAAAGCTTGATTTGAAACAAAATTTTTAATGCCTCCGAATTATATTTTCGTACATATATCATTAACATAAAGCTTATGATAGCAGCTACCCTTTAACCCCCGCCAGACAAATTATTGAAACTTTGCTTTTGAAACCAACTCTAAAATCAATCCTAATACAATCCCAATATACGTATTTTAGAAAAGCTCTATAATCCTGATTTTGTAGGCAAATATAAAAACCTTCCAAATTCAGAATTTCGGCCCATATACATAACATATTCGTACATATTCTCTGAAAGGCGTTTAATCCAGCTTTTGAATCCATAAACTTTGCTTAAATACTCTGGAAAACATGTATTTCCCTTATTTTGAAACCAACTTTTAGATTCCCCCTTTTTCAGAATCCCACATATACATATATGTGAGATTTACATTCTGTAAAAGGTGTATAACCCTGCTTTTGAATCAATAAAAATTGCCTAAATATTGTGTAAAAGGCGTATAACCCTGCTTTCGACATTTGGCCAGCCGACTTAATGAAAGATTATATAAAATAAGGAACCCTTATGTATATAAAATATATATGTACATTAGTGTTGTCAGATAGTCATTTACTTCCTTTTGTAAATAAAGCAATTTTGGGCAATTTGAGGCGTTTGTGCTTTAATATGTAAGTCTATTTAATTCTGTTCCCTCTTTATTCGGAAAATCCATATATAAAAGATGGGATTTAATGGAAGGGATCTTAATCTTTATTTTAAAATTGGCATAAACATTACTAACTATATATAATCCAACAAGTGTGCTTTAATAATTTATATATCATTGAAGAGTTGTAAAATATTGAAAGACTCAAAAAGTGAGCTGGGCAATGAGTTTAGTTGGTAAATGATTCTTTCACAAGGAATTCGACCACCTTAACCAATTTACTTTTTAAAGTTATTATGTCGTATAGTAATTTAGATTAAAAGGTTACCAAATAATTTGAAAAAAAAAAAATTTAAATATTTGTTGTGTATACAGAAGTATTTAACAATAAAGACCTCTGTTGTGTGGTGGGTAATTATTTGGCTTATTGAAGGAGGGAGTGCGAGCTTGATTCCAGTACCGATTTTACAAATTATTTGATTAAACAAATTTTACAATTTATTCGAAACTCTTTTCTTATGATAATTTATAATAAGAATTGCAAATTACTTATAAAGAGTTATAAATATAAATTATTAGGAATTAACTTTATTGCGACCTTTAAAACAAGTTTAATAATGTGGTAACCTTATATTTTAATTTTCTAAACTATTTCGTGTAATATCTAAATATAAAATATGATTTTGAAACTACAAAAGGAAATAAAGTATTAAAAAAAAAAAATTGGTAAAAAAAAGGAAACTAAATAAAAAACTTAATTATATATATTGTTAAATAACTTTAGTAAAGTTTATGAGGTTTTCAGTTTTATTTTTGTTTTTTCTATTGACCATGACCGAAATTTAATAACAAACACTGTTCAACTAGACCATCCCTAATGAAAATTTATTTATTCCCCTATGGTGGAAAAATATAAAATACCATAAAATAGAAAAACACCCTTCAAAACCTTAATGAAATTGTAAGTTAAAAAATTTGAATTAAAAAAAAATATATAAATGGCTGAGTTATTCTTTTTTTAAATGTTTTTAATAGATAACTAACTTTAAGGAAATTTCCATGTTTTTTTTTAAGTCTTTTCTTATGTATTTGTTTAATAAAAATATTGATTCAATTCTCGTTGGATGTTGTTGACAAATTGGTCAATGAAGTTAATGTCCAAGATAAGTTTTGTTTTATCTTTTACGGCTTAATTTTTACAGAGAGCGCCCATATTTTAGACCGAAAATTGTAATTGCGCTTAGCATCAGGGATAGCTAAAAATATAAATACCGTTTCAAGTGCGAGTACTATTTAAGTTATAAGAGTGGAATTATTTTTAGTTTCTTAGCATTATTTAAGTATAGGATTGTGTATTACCCAATAGACTTTTTGATGGTAACTTTTTGATATAACTGTACTTGATCAATAAATACCTATTTTGAGAGATACTATTTAGAGTAAGTATTTAATTTGTTCAATTACAATTATATGAATACTTAATTGTGATTGAAATTTTTCCATTACAATTATATTTAATTGTAGTTGAAACTTTTTATTTGCAATTACTTTTAAATGTAATTTGTCGTGTAATTGATTACAGAATCCCAGAACTGAAGAAGTGTGGATGTCGTAGACGAAATACTAGTATTTGTAAAAATAAATAATTTAAGGGAAATTAAAAAGAAAACACTCGTTTTTTTTCTTATTTTTTTTTATTTCACGGAGAGAAATTCAAGAATATATTTTTCGCATAAGGAATAAATTATTCCAAAATCAAGTTCAAAATTGTGCCCAACTTAGCTAAAGAATAATATAGCCTTCGATGAGAATAATATATTCGCGATTGAAAACTGCGAATATTATTCCTACTTCGGAATAACATTTTCTTATTTTTTCTTTGTTACTTTAATTTTATTCTTGAAAAAGAATAATAGAAACCTAGTTTATGCATGGAAATGCATATCTTATTCTCATAAAAGAATGATTCCTACAGTTTTATGGAATAAAGCGCTCTTCACAAGGAATACATTTTTCATTTAAAAGAATATTTCCTGTTTTCAAAGGGAATTATTTGTACAGTACATGATTTAATTAATGAATGTATTATTCATAGAAAAGAGTATTTTTTATGCTTTTTTGGGAATAATTTATCGTTACAAATAATAAATTTGATTCTTACATATGGCTCTATAAAATAAAAAGATTTAATATTTTTTTAATCTATTTTTTTATTATAAATAAATTATTACAAATTAAAAATCATCCATCTTTCCACAATTTCGTCTACTGAACTAAACTTTTTATCAACTTCTGCCTTCCTTGCTGTAAAAGTATTTTTCCATTTACATTCGACTGTATTCCAAAGACTAGTATGGTGTAATAACCATTCTATATCATGTTTGAACAAGTCATCATTTTCTGTTAATAATAAAAATTTTATATTATTTAATGTTACTCCACTCTCTGTGAAAAATATAATAGATACATAAATCTTCAATAATAACAATTATAAAATTATTATATTTTACCTTTCAGAAACATAAAATAACTCTCCATATCATGATTTGTTAAAATATCAAAAAAATTCTAGTAAACCAAAATGTTAATATTTTAAAAACAGTAATTATATCATACTTACTTATTAAACTTTTTAATTTTTTTTTTGTCTCAATTGGTGCAATATAAAAATATTTTTATTTTTTATATAGAAACTTAGGCTTTTTATTTTTTAACTATTCAGAAAATATTTTAAATATACACAAAAAAAGTTATAACCGTACTGTTTAAAAATAAATCTTAAAGTGACTATTGACTGTACTAGAATAAAATTCATTGTATACAAAATTCATATACAGCAAATGCTTTTTATTCTTAACTTGAGAAGAATGCATTCATAAGCGACCATAAATTATTCTTAATAGGAATACTTTCTAACGGTAAAAGATCATCTTTTTTCCGCGTGCTTGATGTCAAAAAATTATTCCTAATACGAATAACGTATTCTTAACAAAATCAAACTTTAATTTTTACAGGGCGAAGTTATTCTTAAAAGGAATATTTTATCCTTTATATATTTTGGTTTTAGTTGATAAAAAGAAAGTTAGAATAATTTAGTTTATTCTTTAAAAGAATAATTGATAATTTTTGAACTTAATATTTTGAGATGTACTTTTATTCTTAATAGGAATAATATGTTAGAATTAAGAAATCAATATTCATAGTAAGAATAAATTTAACTCTAGTTAAAATAGTTGGTTTTATTCCTAAAAAATGAATGATTTGTGCTATTTAATTTCTCTCCGTGTTCTTACAGAATGTAATTAATTTGTTTCAAGTCTGTACTTAAATATACCGTTATGTAAAACTGCATGTATGTACAAGGGTATAAACATATTTTTCTAGAAACTTTATTCAAACTTTTCTTTTAAGTGTTAAAACCTTATTTCAAGTATTAAAGCTTTTAATTCAACTTTAGTTTTTTACAAGTTTACAAATTTTTTTACCAATTTCAACAAAACATTTCTAAGAACTTCTTAAACTTTTTTTTTGGAAGTTTTTCGAATACAAACCTCTAGATTAGATTTACTAATCAATTTAATACGAACATAACGAAGTAATCTTCTTATTTGAAAAACAGTTTATCCAATTCGTATCCTATATCATTTGGTTTTAAATACCCTAATCCTTATTACGACTTTCATAATTCAAAAAATGTTAAGTTGAAAACTCAAGCTCTTAAAGTCGATCTATTAAAGTTACTATATTAAATATAGACAACAGAATAGAATATTATAGAACTGTCAAAATCCTATATACTTTATGGTTTTATTCAGGTTTTTGTTTTCAATATACAGGAACAGGTTAAAAAATTATATTGCGTGTGACCTTCATAAATATATTCATTTGTTTTTTAGTATTTTTATTTTTTTTAGTTTTATTTTTTTGGTTTACCCACCCCTGAAACTTATTTTTTACTCACCATTCATATCTACTTGGATATGTTTAGAAGTTGGTATATATAAAACGTGGCCAACAATCATTTAGAGTCATTGTTTTTTACAAAAACATATAAATAGAATAAAAATGAAAAACTTTTGCGTCTGACAAACTATTAAATTAGCACACTCATACATAAATATTAGTGGTTTAACTAATAATTATACATTGAAATAAATATAACTACAGTAATTCTGACATGTGCATACATAGACGCATTTTTTTAAATATTTAAAATGAAAATTATGAGTTTAATATTATTTATAATTTGAGGGTGAGTACTAATACTTACATATATATCTATGTCAAGGAGTCACGTCAAAAAATGCTTTGTTTTCTTTGTTTTATAATTTTTTTTTATTTTCTCATTCGATTTATTTTTTTTATTCGATTTTTTTTTTCTATTTTATTCGATTTTTACTACATACTAACTTTTTATATAGATTTTTATTTTAGGGAATCTAATTAAGAAATAACGTCTTAATATAAAATGTTATTGACTAGTAATATCTATATGAGGTCATTATATTGGTAAGTGTTGACATGCCCGACCAATATAATTAAAATAAATTTTAAAGTGGGGGTCAACGTCTTTATTTTTCCATGGTAGAAAAAAAAAGAAAAGTTTAACAGTAAACTAATTAAATTGACTTTAAAAAAAAATGACATGACATGTAAATGACATATAACTGTGTTTTTTCTATTAAGATTAAAAAGAAACACGAATAAACGTTCCCAGAATGTCATTAGCTATATGAGTCAACTAACAAATCATTAAGTTCATCATTAAATTAAGTATATTTCATTTTTTGTTCTTTTTTTGCATTAAAAAAATAAAATGGTAATTTGATTTAGGTTGTATTTAGGGTGTTGGTACTATTGCACCCAGTTATTGGGATATGTGTATCTCTAGAGTCTATATATAGATCAACTATTCACTTTGGTGTGAATAAATGTGTTGTAGGATTACGAGGAGTATATATTTCATTTTAAAATTACGTTGCTTTTGGTTGGTAGTTGATTAAATTAATTAAGAATACAGGTTAGATTTTGGTATAATACTATTTTATAAATGGATTTTTTGAAAAAAAGTTTTTTAAAGATTAGTAATTATTTCAAAATTTTTAAAAAAACATTTAAGTATAGTGATAAAATTTATTATACGTAACTAACTAAGTATACATTGGTTTTTTTAATGGGTAAACTTTAATAGGATTACATTTTTTTTAATTTCTTTTTTTTTAATTACTGAGATTGCGAGATAGCAGTTAGTGTTGTTAGTAATAATGTGTGAGGTCAACACTCTTTTAAAATTGTTTTACTTTACATTAATGGTTTTAGTTTGTTTTTAATTATTATGATTCGGCAGTTTTTAATTTTTTAATAGTCAACACCTAATTACATTATTGATAAATGGGTCTTATTATTCTATTATATAATGATTTATTCTACTAGTAAGCAAAGCCAGTAGACCAATATCAGGTACATGTCCAAAAAATACTAACATAAAAAGTGATTTTTGCAAAGTATGGCCATTAAAAATAAATTTTAGCAAATGCGGAAGTAAGTATACTATTTAGAAAAACCTATAATAATCTGAATTGGAATTACAAGAAAAAATAGAAAAAGTTAATATTCAAAGGTCATAATCGATATGAGATAGTTAATTGAAAAACGGTAAGGTTTACCTTATAGGGGTTACTTACACAGAAATCTCAATTAAACGCCCCCAAAAAAAATGTGTATAAGAAAAAGATACCAAAAAGTTCTATGCTTAAGCACTTCGAACCGTCTTAGAGCGATTCTAGCTTTAATTGGTGAACAGTACTAAAATTTCATAATTTCCATGTAAACCATTTTTTTTTTTAAATTATGGTCTTGGAAAACTTTAAACTCAATTTTAAGGCACTTAGAAGCATTTTAGAGGGATTTTACATTTATTAAAATTTTTATAATTTTTGTCATGGAATTCTTTAAACCCAATTTCTTAAAATCTTAGAGCGATTCTAGCTTTAATTGGTGAACAGTACTAAAATTTCATAATTTCCATGTAAACCATTTTTTTTTTTAAATTATGGTCTTGGAAAACTTTAAACTCAATTTTAAGGCACCTAGAAGCATTTTAGAGGGATTTTACATTTATTAAAATTTTTATAATTTTTGTCATGGAATTCTTTAAACCCAATTTTAAGGCACTTAGAACCTTCTTAGAGCGATTCTAGCTTTAATTCGTGAACACTACTAAAATTTTATAACTTCCATGTAAACAAAATTTTTTATTTTAAATTATGGTCTTGGTAAACTTTAAACTCAATTTTAAGGCACTTAGAAGGATTTTAGAGGGATTTTACATATATTAAAATTTTTATAATTTTTGCGGTGGAATTCTTTAAACCCAATTTTTAGGCACTTAGAAACGTCTTAGAGCGATTCTAGCTTTAATTCGTGAACACTACTAAAATTTCATAATTTCTATGTAAACCAATTTTTTTTTTTTAAATTATGGTCTCGGTAAACTTTAAACACAATTTTAAGGCATTTAGAAGCATTTTAGAGGGATTTTACATTTATTAAAATTTTTATAATTTTTTTTTTTATAATTCTTTAAACCCAATTTTAAGGCACTTAGAACCTTCTTAGAGCGATTCTAGCTGTAATTCGTGAACACTACTAAAATTTAATAACTTCCATGTAAACAAAATTTTTTATTTTAAATTATGGTCTTGGTAAATTTTAAACTCAATTTTAAGGCACTTAGAAGGATTTTAGAGGCATTTTACAATTATTAAAATTTTTATAATTTTTGCGGTGGAATTCTTTAAACCCAATTTTAAGGCACTTAGAAACGTCTTAGAGCGATTCTAGCTTTAATTCGTGAACACTACTAAAATTTCATAATTTTTAAATTTAAATTATGATCTTGGTAAACTTTAAACTCAATTTTAAGGCATTTAGAAGCATTTTAGAGGGATTTAACATTTATTAAAATTTATATAATTTTTGTCATGGAATTCTTTAAACCCATATTTTAAGGCACTTAGAACCTTCTTAGAGCGATTCTAGCTTTAATTCGTGAACACTACTAAAATTTCATAATTTTTATACCCTACACCTATAGAATAGGTAAAGGGGTATATTAACTTTGGTATGGTGTTTGTAACCACCTAAAGGAAGCGAGCTAGATATGGAAAAGTATATATATTTGTGATCAGCGTGACCGCCTTAGTCGATATAGCCATGTCCGTCCGTCCGTCCGTCCGTCCGTAGGCACGATAACTCAAAAAATAATGGAGCTATCTTGATGAAATTTTAACTGTAGGTTACTAGGACTGAAAGTACGGCGGGGATTGCATATGGGCGAAATCGGCCCATGGGTTCGGATTCTGGACCTTTTAATCGGTTTCAGGGCTAACGAACAAATATAAAAAATCACGATAACTCAACAACTGATGACGCTATCTTCATCAAATTTGTGCTGTAGGTTACTAGTAATGAAACTACTTTGGGAATTGCGTAAGGTCGGGATTGGACCATGGGTTCGGAACCTAGAACTTTTTGATCGAATTTAGGCCAAACGAGCATAATTCCGAAACCAATGAAGATAGAACCTCCAAATTTAGTATCAGGGTGTTCCTTCCTATTTCCTAAGTGTCTTGTGAATTTGGGTCCCATTGGAGTAGTGGGTCGGGGACCAGCCACACATTTCCGAAGACCTTAAAGCATATCTTTAAAATTAATAAAGATAACAACTTGAAAAAATGTAGAAGCTTCCAATTTGCCACAAGGGTGTTCTTTACTATCTCTTGCGTGTTCCCCTAATTTGGGATCAATTGGAGTGGTGGTTCTGTACCCCTCTCAGACCTCCCAAGTTTTAAAGGCTTATAATCGAAATTACTAAAAATAGTTACTTTAAATTAAGATAGACCGTTCAAATTGTGTACAAGGGTTAACTAGTACTATAAGTACAGCGCGGACTATATAAGGGCGAAATCAGCCCAACGGTTCGGATTCCGGACCTTTTAATCGATGTCAGGGCTAAGGAACATATATAAAAAATCACGATAACTCAACAACTAATGAGGCTATCTTCATGAAATTTGTGCTGTAGGTTATTGGCAGCGAAACTACGGCGGTGATTACGTACGGTGAGGATTGGACAATGGGTTCGGAACTTAGAACTTTTTGATCGAATTTAGGCCAAACGAGCATAATTCCGAAACCAATGAAGATAGAACCTCCAAATTTGGTATCAGTGTGTCCCTTCCTATTTCGTAAGTGTCTTTGAAATTTGGACCCCATTGGAGTAGTGGATCGGGGACCAGCCACTCAGTTCTTAGGCCCTTAAAGCATATTTTCGAAATTAATAAAGATAGTAACTTGAAACAAATGTAGAAGCTTCCAATTTGCCACAAGGGTGTTCTTTACTATTTCTTGCGTGCCCCCCTAATTTGGGATAAATTGGAGTGGTGGTTCAGAACCTCTCTTAGACCCCCCAATGTGTAAAAGCTTATCATCGAAATTAATAAAACTAGTAACTTAAAATTAAGATAGAGCGTTCCAATTGTGTACAAGGGTTAACTAGTATTGAAAGTATGACGAGACTGCATATGGGCGAAATCGTACCATAATTTCGGGTCCTGGAACCCTTGAAAAGTTCAAGGACTAACAAACATATATCTTAAAAACACCATAACTCAAAAAATAATGCCGGTATTTTGATGAAATTTAACAGTAGGTTACTAGTAATGAAAGTACCATGGGAATTGGTTGTGGTCGAGTTTAATTTCGAAGCCAAAGAATATATTTCCTATGTCCTATGTGTCTCCGAAATCTAGACTTAATTGTAGTGGTTCAGCTATGTTCAAAGGTACTTGCTGCATTTATGTAAAATTTATTTTTATATTTAAATGAATTATATGAAAAGGTGTAAATTTTTAATTGTATTTTAGAAATACATTTATTGCATATTTTGCGTTTATAAGCTTTTCTATTAGGTATATAAACTAACCATTTAAAATAATTGCAATTTTTAAAAATTTGGATTATTAAATATATTATGCTTTGATTATCTTTTTATCACAAAATTTAATAATTAGAATTTTTTCATTTTGTAATTGAATTGGAATAAATATATTTTCATTTATTTCAAGTTTGTTTGTTTTTTAATATTTTTAAATAGATAAATTAGTAAGAATTTGTAGTCTTTTTTAATAGATAGGGTAATTAGAAAATGTTTTTAGTATTATACAGTTAATTTGGTTAGCTATGTCTTACGATCAAATTAATAACAGCTTCTATGGTGTTAAAATGACTTATGGATATGTCCTTAAATTTGAACCAAATAGGTGTAGGGTATTTCTAAGTCGGTTGCACCGACTGACTGTTTCTTTACTTGTTTAATTTAAATTATGATCTTGGTAAACTTTAAACTCAATTTTAAGGCATTTAGAAGCATTTTAGAGGGATTTAACATTTCTTAAAATTTATATAATTTTTGTCATGGAATTCTTTAAACCCAATTTTAAGGCACTTAGAACCTTCTTAGAGCGATTCTAGCTTTAATTCGTGAACACTACTAAAATTTCATAATTTCTATGTAAACTAATTTTTTTCTTTTAAATTATGGTCTTGGTAAACTTTAAACTCAATTTTAAGGCACTTAGAAGCATTTTAGAGGGATTTTACATTTATTAAAATTTTTATAATTTTTGCCGTGGAATTCTTTAAACCCAATTTTAAGGCACTTAGAAACGTCTTAGAGCGATTCTAGCTTTAATTCGTGAACACTACTAAAATTTCATAATTTCTATGTAAACCAATTTTTTTTTTTTAAATTATGGTCTCGGTAAACTTTAAACACAATTTTAAGGCATTTAGAAGCATTTTAGAGGGAATTTTAGAGAATTTTTATAATTTTTATCATGGAATTCTTTAAACCCAATTTTAAGGCACTTAGAACCTTCTTAGAGCGATTCTAGCTGTAATTCGTGAACACTACTAAAATTTAATAACTTCCATGTAAACAAAATTTTTTATTTTAAATTATGGTCTTGGTAAATTTTAAACTCAATTTTAAGGCACTTAGAAGGATTTTAGAGGGATTTTACAATTATTAAAATTTTTATAATTTTTGCGGTGGAATTCTTTAAACCCAATTTTAAGGCACTTAGAAACGTCTTAGAGCGATTCTAGCTTTAATTCGTGAACACTACTAAAATTTAATAACTTCCATGTAAACAAAATTTTTTATTTTAAATTATGGTCTTGGTAAATTTTAAACTCAATTTTAAGGCACTTAGAAGGATTGTAGAGGGATTCTACGTTTATTAAAATTTTTATAATTTTTGCGGTGGAATTCTTTAAACCCAATTTTAAGGCACTTAGAAACGTCTTAGAGCGATTCTAGCTTTAATTCGTGAACACTACTAAAATTTCATAATTTCTATGTAAAGCAATTTTTTTTTTTTAAATTATGGTCTCGGTAAACTTTAAACACAATTTTAAGGCATTTAGAAGCATTTTAGAGGGATTTTACATTTATTAAAATTTTTATAATTTTTGTCATGGAATTCGTTAAACTCAATTTTAAGGCACTTAGAACCTTCTTAGAGCGAATCTAGCTTTAATTCGTGAACACAACTAAAATTTAATAACTTCCATGTAAACAAAATTTTTTATTTTAAATTATGGTCTTGGTAAACTTTAAACTCAATTTTAAGGCACTTAGAAGGATTTTAGAGGGATTCTACGTTTATTAAAATTTTTATAATTTTTGCGGTGGAATTCTTTAAACCCAATTTTAAGGCACTTAGAAACGTCTTAGAGCGATTCTAGCTTTAATTCGTGAACACTACTAAAATTTCATAATTTCTATGTAAACCAATTTTTTTTTTTTAAATTATGGTCTTGGTAAACTTTAAACTCAATTTTAAGGCACTTAGAAGCATTATAGAGGGATTTTACATTTATTAAAATTTTTATAATTTTTGTCATGGAATTCGTTAAACTCAATTTTAAGGCACTTAAAACCATTTTAGAGCGATTCTAGCTTGAATTTGTGATGACTACTAAAATTTCATAATTTCCATGTAAACTAAATTTTTTGTTTTTAAATTATGGTCTTGGTAAACTTTAAACTCAATTTTAAGGCACTTAGAAGGATTTTAGAGGGATTTTACATTTATTAAAATATTTATAGTTTTTGTCATGGAATCTTTAAACTCAATTTTAAGGCACTTAGAACCTTCTTAGAGCGATTCTAGCTTTAATTCGTGAACACTACTAAAATTTCATAATTTTTAAATTTAAATTATGATCTTGGTAAACTTTAAACTCAATTTTAAGGCATTTAGAAGCATTTTAGAGGGATTTAACATTTATTAAAATTTATATAATTTTTGTCATGGAATTCTTTAAACCCATATTTTAAGGCACTTAGAACCTTCTTAGAGCGATTCTAGCTTTAATTCGTGAACACTACTAAAATTTCATAATTTCTATGTAAACTAATTTTTTTCTTTTAAATTATGGTCTTGGTAAACTTTAAACTCAATTTTAAGGCACTTAGAAGCATTTTAGAGGGATTTTTCATTTAGTAAAATTTTTATAATTTTTGCCGTGGAATTCTTTAAACCCAATTTTAAGGCACTTAGAAACGTCTTAGAGCGATTCTAGCTTTAATTCGTGAACACTACTAAAATTTCATAATTTCTATGTAAACCAATTTTTTTTTTTTAAATTATGGTCTCGGTAAACTTTAAACACAATTTTAAGGCATTTAGAAGCATTTTAGAGGGAATTTTAGAGAATTTTTATAATTTTTATCATGGAATTCTTTAAACCCAATTTTAAGGCACTTAGAACCTTCTTAGAGCGATTCTAGCTGTAATTCGTGAACACTACTAAAATTTAATAACTTCCATGTAAACAAAATTTTTTATTTTAAATTATGGTCTTGGTAAATTTTAAACTCAATTTTAAGGCACTTAGAAGGATTTTAGAGGGATTTTACAATTATTAAAATTTTTATAATTTTTGCGGTGGAATTCTTTAAACCCAATTTTAAGGCACTTAGAAACGTCTTAGAGCGATTCTAGCTTTAATTCGTGAACACTACTAAAATTTCATAATTTTTAAATTTAAATTATGATCTTGGTAAACTTTAAACTCAATTTTAAGGCATTTAGAAGCATTTTAGAGGGATTTAACATTTATTAAAATTTATATAATTTTTGTCATGGAATTCTTTAAACCCATATTTTAAGGCTCTTAGAACCTTCTTAGAGCGATTCTAGCTTTAATTCGTGAACACTACTAAAATTTCATAATTTCTATGTAAACTAATTTTTTTCTTTTAAATTATGGTCTTGGTAAACTTTAAACTCAATTTTAAGGCACTTAGAAGGATTTTAGAGGGATTCTACGTTTATTAAAATTTTTATAATTTTTGCCGTGGAATTCTTTAAACCCAATTTTAAGGCACTTAGAAACGTCTTAGAGCGATTCTAGCTTTAATTCGTGAACACTACTAAAATTTCATAATTTCTATGTAAACCAATTTTTTTTTTTTAAATTATGGTCTCGGTAAACTTTAAACACAATTTTAAGGCATTTAGAAGCATTTTAGAGGGAATTTTAGAGAATTTTTATAATTTTTATCATGGAATTCTTTAAACCCAATTTTAAGGCACTTAGAACCTTCTTAGAGCGATTCTAGCTGTAATTCGTGAACACTACTAAAATTTAATAACTTCCATGTAAACAAAATTTTTTATTTTAAATTATGGTCTTGGTAAATTTTAAACTCAATTTTAAGGCACTTAGAAGGATTTTAGAGGGATTTTACAATTATTAAAATTTTTATAATTTTTGCGGTGGAATTCTTTAAACCCAATTTTAAGGCACTTAGAAACGTCTTAGAGCGATTCTAGCTTTAATTCGTGAACACTACTAAAATTTAATAACTTCCATGTAAACAAAATTTTTTATTTTAAATTATGGTCTTGGTAAATTTTAAACTCAATTTTAAGGCACTTAGAAGGATTGTAGAGGGATTCTACGTTTATTAAAATTTTTATAATTTTTGCGGTGGAATTCTTTAAACCCAATTTTAAGGCACTTAGAAACGTCTTAGAGCGATTCTAGCTTTAATTCGTGAACACTACTAAAATTTCATAATTTCTATGTAAAGCAATTTTTTTTTTTTAAATTATGGTCTCGGTAAACTTTAAACACAATTTTAAGGCATTTAGAAGCATTTTAGAGGGATTTTACATTTATTAAAATTTTTATAATTTTTGTCATGGAATTCGTTAAACTCAATTTTAAGGCACTTAGAACCTTCTTAGAGCGAATCTAGCTTTAATTCGTGAACACAACTAAAATTTAATAACTTCCATGTAAACAAAATTTTTTATTTTAAATTATGGTCTTGGTAAACTTTAAACTCAATTTTAAGGCACTTAGAAGGATTTTAGAGGGATTCTACGTTTATTAAAATTTTTATAATTTTTGCGGTGGAATTCTTTAAACCCAATTTTAAGGCACTTAGAAACGTCTTAGAGCGATTCTAGCTTTAATTCGTGAACACTACTAAAATTTCATAATTTCTATGTAAACCAATTTTTTTTTTTTAAATTATGGTCTTGGTAAACTTTAAACTCAATTTTAAGGCACTTAGAAGCATTATAGAGGGATTTTACATTTATTAAAATTTTTATAATTTTTGTCATGGAATTCGTTAAACTCAATTTTAAGGCACTTAAAACCATTTTAGAGCGATTCTAGCTTGAATTTGTGATGACTACTAAAATTTCATAATTTCCATGTAAACTAAATTTTTTGTTTTTAAATTATGGTCTTGGTAAACTTTAAACTCAATTTTAAGGCACTTAGAAGGATTTTAGAGGGATTTTACATTTATTAAAATATTTATAGTTTTTGTCATGGAATCTTTAAACTCAATTTTAAGGCACTTAGAACCTTCTTAGAGCGATTCTAGCTTTAATTCGTGAACACTACTAAAATTTAATAATTTTTTAATTTAAATTATGATCTTGGTAAACTTTAAACTCAATTTTAAGGCATTTAGAAGCATTTTAGAGGGATTTAACATTTATTAATATATATATAATTTTTGTCATGGAATTCTTTAAACCCAATTTTAAGGCACTTAGAACCTTCTTAGAGCGATTCTAGCTTTAATTCGTGAACACTACTAAAATTTCATAATTTCTATGTAAACTAATTTTTTTTTTTTAAATTATGGTCTTGGTAAACTTTAAACTCAATTTTAAGGCACTTAGAAGCATTTTAGAGGGATTTTTCATTTAGTAAAATTTTTATAATTTTTGCCGTGGAATTCTTTAAACCCAATTTTAAGGCACTTAGAAACGTCTTAGAGCGATTCTAGCTTTAATTCGTGAACACTACTAAAATTTCATAATTTCTATGTAAAGCAATTTTTTTTTTTTAAATTATGGTCTCGGTAAACTTTAAACTCAATTTTAAGGCATTTAGAAGCATTTTAGAGGGATTTTACATTTATTAAAATTTTTTTAATTTTTGTCATGGAATTCTTTAAACCCAATTTTAAGGCACTTAGAACCTTCTTAGAGCGATTCTAGCTTTAATTCGTGAACACTACTAAAATTTCATAATTTCTATGTAAACTAATTTTTTTTTTTTAAATTATGGTCTTGGTAAACTTTAAACTCAATTTTAAGGCACTTAGAAGCATTTTAGAGGGATTTTACATTTAATAAGATATTTATAATTTTTGTCATGGAATCTTTAAACTCAATTTTAGGGGACTTAGAACCGTCTTAGAGCGATTCTAGCTTTAATTCGTGAACACTACTAAAATTTAATAATTTTTTAATTTAAATTATGATCTTGGTAAACTTTAAACTCAATTGTAAGGCATTTAGAAGCATTTTAGAGGGATTTAACATTTATTAAAATTTTTATAATTTTTGTCATGGAATTCTCTAAACTCAATTTTAAGGCACTTAAAACCGTCTTAGAGCGATTCTAGCTTGAATTTGTGATCACTACTAAAATTTCATAATTTTCATGTAAACCAAATTTTTTTTTTTTAAATTATGGGCTTGGTAATCTTTAAAATTAATTTTAAGGCACTTTTGCAATTTTAAAGGGATTTTACATTTATTAAGATATTTATAATTTTTGTCATGGAATCTTTAAACTCAATTTTAGGGGACTTAGAACCGTCTTAGAGCGATTCTAGCTTTAATTCGTGAACACTACTAAAATTTAATAATTTTTTAATTTAAATTATGATCTTGGTAAACTTTAAACTCAATTTTAAGGCATTTAGAAGCATTTTAGAGGGATTTAACATTTATTAAAATTTTTATAATTTTTGTCATGGAATTCTCTAAACTCAATTTTAAGGCACTTAAAACCGTCTTAGAGCGATTCTAGCTTGAATTTGTGATCACTACTAAAATTTCATAATTTTCATGTAAACCAAATTTTTAGCACATTTTCAAAAAATTTTGTAAAAATGTGCCTATATAGCTTCACTCTGTCCGTCCGTCTGTCCGTCCGTCCGTCCGTCCGTCCGTATGTTTACAAAAATTTTTACACCGTTTGAAATAGAGAAAAGAAATTTTAACCATCGGTAGTTTTTGCAAAAAAAATAATTTCGTAGAAGAATTTTTTTCTGTAGCCCCACCTGTTACGGGGCTACAGTCCCCCAAAGTTGGAAAAAGCCCTATATTTAAATTGTTATAACAAGAGTTCTGTTACATATATTTTCAATCTGAAAACGGCAAATGATAGCTGGTTTCATAAAATTTATAAATTTTAACAAGGCAAATGTTTAGGGTTGCCATACGGTACTAAAATTTAGCATTACGCAAAACTCAATTTTCGCAAAATTTTTGGCCATACATATCTTCTGAACGGTTCAAGCTAGGGTCTTGAAATTTTGGGAGAAGTTAGATACTCAGAAATTAGTAGGAGTCGGTTAACAAAATTTTTTTGTCAAGACCTCTATTTAGGAGCTATAAGGGCCCAAAAATTGAAATTATGCTATTTTTAAGCACCTGTAACTTGAATACCTGTCCAATTTTTTTTTTATTAATATAGAAAATTTGAAGGTCCTACATTATATTTTAACATATGTTAAAGGTTTTTCTTAAATTTAAAAAGGGTTCCTTAAATTGAAGAAAGTGTCTCTTAGTTTTACCCATTTTTACTTAGATAATAAAATTCTAAGTAAAATTCCAAATTTTTGTGTAATTCACAATTTAATTCCTAGAACCTAAAAAACTAGAGGATGAGGGAGGGGGGAAGTTGAAGTTAGATTCTTGAGAAATTTGGCAACCTTCCCCATTGAAGGGCTATAACAACTTTTAAATAAAAAATTTACTGTTAGCAGTAAATTTTATAAGTCAGTAGTAACTATTTCCAAGTAAATATTTCCAAAGTTAAACTCAGTATGTAATACAATATAATTTTGAAAATGTGCTTTTTTAAAAACCCTTGGTTTTTTTTCATCACTTGTTTTTTTTTAAATATTGAGTATATACTTTAAAGTACTTTAAATAATTGATTTTTAAAAAATTTTTTAAAGAGTTAAAAACTTCCGAAAAATTATTTTGAGTTTTTATTTCAATGGTTTAAAATTCAATTTAAAGAATGATGATTTTATGATCTTGGTAATCTTTAAAATTAATTTTAAGGCACTTTTGCAATTTTGCGATTTTGCGATTTTGCAATTATTAAAATTTTTATATATTTAGTCATAGAATTCTTTAAATTGAATTTTAAACCATTGAAATAAAAACTCAAAATAATTTTTCGGAAGTTTTTAACTCTTTAAAAAATTTTTTAAAAATCAATTATTTAAAGTACTTTAAAGTATATACTCAATATTTTATATATATTATTTCTTTTCATTTTTAATTTCCTTTAATAAATTATTGAATGTATAAAGCAAGCTTTAACTACGTATTACTTGTTTAAACTAGTATCAGTTTTCATTATTTGCTAGTTTTTTGATTATTGTTATTATTATTATTATTGAGTACTTTATCAAAAAAATAACGAAGCATTAAAATTCATTTGAAATTCAATTTAAAAAAAAAAACGAGCGAAGTAAAATGTATACATTATTCTTATATTAAAAGTTTGATGGTGAACTTAAAAATGAATTTGTTTTTTTTTTTTAATATATATGTTTATTATATATATGTATTTATTAAAAAACAATTAGCAATAGTTTGTACTCTATATGACTGTTTTAGATATAGAAAAAAAAATAATTACAATTAAAATAATTACACAAAATTTGCAATGACTAGCATAAGTTTTCATCATTTTATGTATAAATTGGCGACTGTCTATAAGAGAAGATTATTATCAATATTTTAAAATCATTTTTTAGAACTTACAGTCTTAATATGTCTGTGGCCAATGTGTCGCCCATAACTAATTTAAAAGAATGGAAAATTGATCCCGGGTATTTAATTTCAAACATGATGTAAGTACTTATTAAGTATAAGAAAGATACATTCAAGCATTCAATGTGAGAACTCTTATAACCACTAGTTTATTGTTTAACTTTCTTAATAAATTATGTTTTGTATAGGTACTTGTATATGGGAGGAACTAAGATTCAAAGTTGTAGGATTAAAAACGTAGAGTATTCGAAGTAATCAGTTTTGTATGTAATCAATTAGAGAAGAATACTGTGACCTATTCAATAGATAATTACTTTAGTATTTTATGCAACTGTTGGACCTATTTTTGAATTGGATTAAAACAAAGTAAATCTAAGAAAATTACTTACTTATTACATAATTTTAAGTACTTGTATTTAAATATTATCATATAATTACAAGTACATTTTGAAATTATTGTAGAATGAGTTCCGTAACAACTAAAACAACTATTTCATACATTTCTAAATATTAAACATAATTATACAAACCAATTCATATATATTTAATTTTACTATTATTTTAATTGTCTCATTGTTTTTTTTTTAAAAATGTTCCATGGAAGATTTTTATTCATAATATTGTTTGTGTTTAGTAAAATTACTGTTTGTATATGATTACATAAATACTCGTAATAACAATTACATTTTTTCTAGTACATTTATTTAACGTCATGATTTTCTAAGATTTTTTATTTTTTTTTTTTTATTTTATTAGTATGATTTAATAGTATCTGATACAAATGTATCTTTAAAACAATTATTATTTGTTATTATTATTATTGAAAAGCGCTTAAAACAATTCAATTGAAATTGAAACATGATATACTTATGATATGTATAAATTTAAGATGAAAAAAAAAAATCTAATGATTCTTATATTTAATAATCATAAAAAAAAGTACAATAAAAGTATCTGTAGAATAATTTCAAAGAATTGGTTTTTTTATCATATCGGTATATTCTTGAATCATTTCTTTGATATTTTGTTGTTTTTGTTTTTTTTAAATACTCAATTTGTTTAATTGTTTATAAAAGATTTGGCCCTCAATTATTCTTGACCATGATCTAAATTTAATGTCCAAGCACGTAATGATATTTTTTTTTATTATTCCTAATTTATAATCTATTTTTGGGGTAAAGTAAAGTAAATTGAGTTTAAAAAAAAATTATTAATTCGGAGTAAAATAATTTCTATTTAAAATGATCCATTTAATATAGAATTTTTGGTATTAAAATCTTTAAACGGTTGTAGGTATGACTGTTTTTAAGTTACGTCTTGAATGTCAATCACTTTATAATTAAAAAACCCATTAACTCGTGTAAATAGTATATTTTTGTTTGCTTAGTTGGCTTAGATTCCTATTAAAATTGTCTCCTTTTATTATTTGGTAACAAGTCCGCGGGGTAATTCAACAATTTATAATATTGGAATTGAGGTTTAAATCTCGGTTTACTATATTCAAATTTTAAGAAATCTGGTTTAGAAAATCTATTTAAGAAAATCTTGTTTTTAAAAAATCTCGTTTTAGAAAATCTCTTCTTTATACTCTGGAAAACGCTGATAATTTTAATTTTGTATCCAACTCTTAAGTCCTTAGAAATAAGATCTTAGCGAGACTTTTCATTAAAAAATAAGATTTCCTAAAACGCGAGATTTTCTAAAAACAAGATTTAAAAAAAAAAGGATTTTAAAAGGATTGTAAACCGGGATTATGTGACGCTCCCATAATATTGAAATCACATGTGTTACAGTACTTCTCCGCGTTACAGTACTGTAACCAATGCCTCTGCAATAATAACTATTCTAATAACAGTTCTAATTTTATTGAAGATCTTTTAGGAACACTGAATAATTATTGTAAGACCGCAATAATTAATTTCTCTTATTATTATCTTCTCTTAAGTTATTATCTTAAGTTATTATCTTCAGATGAATCAGTAGCATAGATTCTATTAGATTACGTCTACACGACTCAGTACCCGGAGAAAGTTTAATGTCATAGAAAATAGAAGTGGAATAAACAATTTAACCTTATCAAAAAAGAAATCGGAACTTTTGTAGGCTTTACGACAGACTAAAGCTCTGTAAAGTATCTCTTAAAAAAATACTATCGATGGAAGACGGCAGATGAACTTAAGGTCTAAATGACAAAGATACTTTAGAGAATTTATTTCACTGCGTAAAAGTCACATGCCTCTCTTATGACTTAGGGTGCGTTTAAGCGTCGATAAGAGCATGGCGTAGAAAATTTATTTTATTTAACGATAGTCAATGCGATAATCCAATATTAACACCTCTATTTAATTCATGTATATAGTTTTCTGTACTATACTCTTATCGACGCTCATATCACTTATCGCAGCTCCAACGCATTCTTAATTATCTAGGATAGAAACTTCTCACAATAGAAGAAATGGCCAATTATAGGTTTTGTTTTAAATCTCTTCAAATGTCGTAGTGAGAAGCAAAAGTAATTCTTGAGTTTTTTAATTATTAAATATAACAGTAAAACCCATAGAATAAGTACTACTGACTTATCATTTCTTATGATCATTATAACGAATTCATTTCTATTAGTTTTAGTTATTTTTATTAATAAATTCTAAAGTTGTCATTAATTATGATTAAAAATTTTTGTTCATTTTCTAACAAAATTAAAAAACAATTAAGTCAACTATACTAAGAATAAAAGAATCATGCTTTCATTATAATTTAGTATTTGCGGCAACATAAAAGACATTCATTTTTTATTTAAATGAAAAACGAAAAACTTCTCATTTGAATCATTATAGGGGATTGCCTCTAATTTATTTTCTTTTAATTTAAATTGTTTTAATTATTATTAAAACGCCTGCCGAAGAAAGAAATTTAATTTAACAAGTATGAACTAGAATAATATCTGGTTTAATCCAAGATTATTGTTATAATTTTTCCTAGGATTTTTGATTAAAACTGAACCAAAATTATTTTTCTGGACGCCATTTAGGAAGAGAAATTAGAAGTAATGTAGAAATTATATTAGGAAATGGTATTGTATATCAATTTAAGAGAAAATTTAAGATCGACTGCGAAACTTATTATGGTCGGAATTAAGAACATTGTGGAAGTATTTGATACCTTATTTTAGAATTTCTTAATGCAACTAACTGCACTTTTAATTTGTTTGCATATTTTGAATTCCTCGCTTGATATGTTTTTCGATATCAGAGCCCGGAGGCTTCAAAAAATTAATAATTAGGAACTAATATGTATAATTTTAATGGAATATTTTTTTTTGGCTTTCGGTCATTGAAAAATGTTGCATATCCAAAATTTTATAAATTTTATTTAGTTAAGTAATACAATTTTTATTAAAAGGCAGAAGAAATCTTCAGAAGGCACCCGAAAATCTAAACATCTTACTATGGTAGTGCAAGGATTCTATCGGGACGTCTAGTTTTTGTGATGCCTTTGAAGATATCCAGTGAAAATCTAAAATCCCCGGTTATACTTACTAAAACCACCCACGTTCGTTGCCTTCAATAGTAAGATAAAAATAAAATTAGCTTGCGCAACATTGTAATTGAGGAGTAAAAATGGCAGAGGAATAGGAAGTAATTGGAAAATTTGGTATTGGAAAAAATTTACTTCTCTCTTAAAATTTTGTGTATGGTTAGAATTGGGAAATAATTACAGTTTTACGGATTGTTTTAGAATTCGGAGGCTAAAAGAGATTGAGAATTTTTATATTTCGGAGTATTAGTTTTAATAGGCTCTACAATATATAACTTTACTGTATTGTCATACGATTATTTCGGCAAAAGGGTAAATTTATTAACAAAATACTTGCTAATTTTTGTGATGCCTCTAATTTCGGCGACGACTTTTCTTCGTTAAACCTTAAGTGACTTCATTGTAATTATGATTAGAAAAAATTTTTTGTGTATCCCAAAGAGGAGCGGTGCTACTAAGAATAACTTAATATAAAGGAGCAGTGCTTCCAAGCAACTTTATATTAAAGGAGCAGTGTTATTTAGTGTAACTTTAAATGTAACTTCAATAATTTAAATCATACTTGTATTAGTTCTAATTTCCATTTTTTTTTTTAAGCACTAGTTGTTCAACTGTTAGGCTAAGAAGCCTATATATATCACTGGTACACGTTAGAATACGGGTCATATTATATTCGTGTTATTACACTTGATCTTAATGAATTCCATATAAAATTTAAACCTGAAATGGTACTATTTTTTAAAAATCTGTCAGAACATCTTAGAAAGAAGACATGTAGAAACATCTATATATGTGAGTTATATTATTCAATTAAATTATTTGCTTATATTTTGCATTAGTTTATTTTGTTATATTAATGTTTTTTTTATTAAAGATATATAATTATTGATTAAGCCATTCATTTGAACTCAATGACGAATGGTAGCTGTCTCGAGTCGAAAATGAGAAAAGTTTTTTCACTTTCACTAGGATTCGAACCCAGGCCTTTCGCATGAAAGGTCGGCACTCTAACTAAGCAAATTTATCAAAGGATTTTTGAATTTCACAAAAAAAATTACAATTTTTTAATAGAAATATTATGATCTAATCAAAAATTATTTGAATAATAATTTCAATATATAATAGCAAGTAAAATAGTTTTATATAATATGTAAACATGTAATGTATGCGTAAAGGTAAAACTATTTTATCAGGTTTTTTTTTTCAAAGTAAAAAATAAAACTGTTTATATAAGATATATTGTTGACAAATTTTTTTTTTAAAATGTTTACCAAAGTTAATGTAATTTATGATGCTTTTATGAATAAAAAAAAATAAATAAAATAAACAATAATAATGACAACAAGATAAAAGTTCATTTCGCCTATATTTAGGTTATCATAAATGAATATAAACTAATAAATCAGTATTTCTAACATATTACTACATTTAATTCAATATAAACTATATTAGTTACTGTTATCGCAATATATACCGACATTTAAATTATAACCAAACTCTTTAGAGTTGGTATCATGTTTAGTGTCATGTTGTTTTATACCTTTTGCAACATATTAGGTTGTTTCATAAAAGTTTGGCAATTCAATGTTATGATCAGTAATCTATTCAACAATTACTTTTCCACAAAATATGTATTTATGATGTCCTTTAAATTGATAAACATGGACTTATGTAATTTTTATGTTCAAAATGGACGCGATCAAGTATACAATATAAATTAGCTGCATCAAAGCGAATTCAACAAAAGTAGAACGTGTATTATTTTAAAACACTGAGCTAAAAATTATTAGGAATTAAGATGGATGGGATTTTTGTTAGTGTGCTGAAGTGTCGTTTGGAAGGAGGGTTCGAGTCGCAAGGAAAATAAAATAAAAACCTTTTATCTATGATTCTCAATTTCATTCAGTTACCATTCAATGTTTCGTGTCTACAAATATTTCGTGGCTGGATTTCAATAGTAATGAGTGATGAACTTTGCCCTATTGTATATAAGCGATTTTGTGAAAGTTTCAGAATCGTAACTCCTTTACTTTTTGAGTTAACGTGCGGGCAGACGAACAGACGAACGGGCATACCTAGCTAGATCGATTTACTTTTTGATTCTGATCCTATATCTTTGTGCCTCCGCCTTCTCTGTGTCAGAAAATATTTATATTGACTTTATAAGTTAATAAATTTTATAAACTTAACTTTATTTCTGGTACTATAACACAATTTAAATAAAAAAAAAACAAAAACCTAATGTTTTATTTTATGTCATAATTGTCGACCTAATTGTGAAGTACCAACTCAACTTTTCTAACAATTTCCTGTTTAACTTGTTGACTTTCAATAATTTTTTGTGGTAGGTACTTTATATTAAACAAAAAGTATTCATTCAAACGTCAAATTAAATAAAACCTTAAAAAGGTTTTTTCCCCAAAAGAATAGAAAAAATTTATAAACTTGTTGAATGAAATTTTGGTTTTATTGAAAAATTTTTAAAAATTTTCATGCAATTGAAAATGAAAGAAATTAAATGACAAAAAAAAAGTTATAGCTGATAAATGAAATTATAGGATACTTTTAATTAAGTTTTGCAAGTACTGTGAAAGTAATCATTCTAGTTAATAGACCAGGAAACTGTTGTTTCGATAATTGAACATGTTCTCTATATAGACTTATTTTAGTTTTATCATCACCTTAATTATCCTAGAAATACTTTTGATACTAATTCTTCATCAGTATATTACAATTATTAGAGCATTGCCTCTTAAATATACAAGGCCATGTTTAGATAATTTGAAAACTATATTTCGAAGTAGATATTCATAGTTATATCTTATAAGATTTTCCCTTTATTCCCCTAGGGAGCATAGAATTTGAACTTAAGGTCTGCACTCACCTTTGTATCTTATCAATTCTGCTGCTTCAATTTAAGAGAACTCGCAATTGCATGCTAGATGTTTCTTCTAGCACAATTCAACTTCATGACATTCTAGTTTTAATTCTTCCTGAAGAACACAGGAGCAGAGATCTTCCTGAAGGCCTCGGGGATGAAAGTGTTTTCAAGGAGAACCTATTTTCACATATGGGTTTTCTTTTATATTCAATTTTAAACTCCTTTCTAAGGCTTCCTTATTTTACCTTAAAGTGGGTCCATGTCCATATTCTATTCACAATCTGTTTTCGGAGGAGGTCTTTCGTTTGTGAACTACCGCAAGCAAGTTGTATATACATATATATCAAATGAATCGCAACTTTAAAATAGGGTCTAGGAAATGGTATAGTAAGATTGTGCTAACGTTCTATTTTAGGTCACTGTCATTTGAAGCCATTTGGATCGGTATTTGAACATATGGTTGATCGGTCTTGATTTCAAATATTGGCAGTATTTTTATAAAAAAAGTTTTCCTTATCATACTTTAAAAACTTTGAAAAAAAGGGTATGGGAATGCAGAAAATAGACCAATGTTTATGCCAAAACGGAAAGAAAATATTTTCTCTAACAACTTTTGATTGCGCCAAAACAAAAAAGTAACATTTAAAATTGACAGGCAATAATCGAATATCTTTGGTATATTTTAAAAATAGTACTAAAAAAAAATGCAAAACATAGTTTTAAAAGTATAAAATAAATATTAAACAAAAAAAAATTATAAAAACTTTGGTAAATTGAATTTTGATGGTAGCAGATAAAACATTATATTTCCATTTAATAGGTGGGTTGTTAAATTTTGAATGGCATGATAAATTGAATATTATCGACTGCTGCTGAACACAAAACAAAGTTTTGGCAATGAAACAAAAGTTTTTTTCTTTTATTTTTTTTAAAGAATGTTATATTGGTATTGATTGTGTATGTACTTAATGTAATGATACCTTATGAAATTTATTTTGGACATAAATACTAAAAGTTTCTATTATAAATGAGATTATAATTCAATTAATATTTGATATATAGGATCCTACATGCATACTTAATAATATAGTCTAGTTAATAATTGATTGTATTATAAGTTGATGAATTAATACGTAAATAACATTAAACGTACATTAAGTATGGCCTGTTTGTTAGATTAGACAATGATTGATGAATAATCTTTTAATTCCATAAGTCCTATTGTTAATTTGTCGTTTCTCTTTCTTAATTCTATTGTTAATTCTATTATGATTAAGTTAAAAAGTAGATCTAAACTAGTATTTAGTTGTTTTCAATTGCTGCATTTATGTGAAAGTACTATGGGTTTATTAGTGTTAAATGTATTTTTCACTTGCTTAATATTTTATAAGTCTTTAGCAAGGTTTTACATTATAGTTAAAAAATTGTTGTTATAAAAATGTTAACATACACTAAACTATTTTAATTATTAGTAATATTATTGATTTTTACATAAATTTTTTTGATAAATGCTATTAATTTTTACTTAGTAAATGGACTTTTATTATTTTATTATTAGATAATAAGTTTTTGATATTATTTATTATTATTTTGATAAATAAAGTAAATGGTAAATATTATTCTTATTGCTTGTAAAATTTTATAGTTTTAATTAGTGCTTCCCAAGTTTTGTAGTTTTGCTATAATAGGACTAATTATGACTTCATACTGAAAGTTTCTTCGATCCTTATAGACTTGACTTGAAATACTTATTCTCACTTAAAACTTATTTTATCTCCTTTAATCTTCTGTGTTAGATAATTTGGCTTTAAAAAGATTAGACCGAATCAAATTGATAATATTTTATAATTTTTTTAAATTTAATTACTATGGCATTAATAATTTGATATTAGACAATGCAATATAAAACGTAGCTTTAATAATTGTGATTTAAGTCTAAATTGAAATTAATATTCTATATTTGACAGAAAAATACGCTGAGATTTTGAGTCAAAAAAGAATTTTTTTAATTCATTCAAACGCCCACAACAAACCATGGCCTGATAAAAATTTAAGCCATGGCAAGTAATGGAAGTAAGATTAAGGCAAGAAATTTATTTCAATATATTTCTTTTTTATATTAGCAAGGTTCAAAATTTTTTTCTGGCTCAAAAATTGTTTTAAAAATAATTTTTTTTATTATGTAGTACAATTTTATGTCTTACATTTAATCCCGGCCAGGCTAATTTCTCAATAATAATTCTACAAAATTATTTTTACGAAGTAGCTTTCATGTTTGTTCGTTATAATGTACAATAAAAGTAATTTCACTTTATTTATGAATATTATGTGGAATACATATGTCTGTTAACTTTTAGTATAACATTTAGTTAAAAAATGCATGAAAGAAAGTACTTTTAGAAAATGAAGACATCTTTTTAAAAAAATACCTTCACGATATACAAAAATTAACATAGTCTTGCTTTTTGTCCTTTCTTTTTAGTAAGAATCAATAAAATCAAATGAACTGGTAATTGTGATTGAGTGAAAAAGAAATAGATATTCCAACTTTTTTTTTCCTATTCATCCAAATCCCTAAAGAATTTTTTTATTTTATTGTTAAGTTTCATTAGTAGAATTTTTTTTCCATGTAAACGAATATTTATTAACTTCAGACGTGATTAAATTGGTCAAGTCAAAACAAAATTTCCAGACTAATATTTTTTTTTTTAAAATTTTAAATTCAAATATGATAATAATGAGTAATGAGTTACCCTTGTCAACTTTTAGATACTTGTGCATACCCAGTATATATAACTTTGCCAACAGGTCTTATTACTTTACATGCCTATAGGTTAATTTTAACCTCGTAACTTCATTAGATTCTCAGTCATCGAATTGACAACTTGGTATGTCAGCTCCCCGAAAAGTGCTGACACACGGACGGACAGACACACTCTGCGGTATCCATTTACTTTTTTATGCTGGTCCGATACGTAACTTTAGCATGTTTAGATCGATGCATTACAAACGGAGGATCTTATTAGTATGCATATTAGATTAATTTTTTTTTTGTGTTCTTTTCAATCTTTACTTACTGGAAGTAAGTATTTAAATTTTTAATTAACATATTACTAAGCAACCCAAGTGAATATTCTTTGGTAAAAAGTTTGATAATCTTCCTTGTAAGACTAGTATGTAAAGTTATATTGCACTTTTGAAAATAAGGAAAATAACCAAGAAATACAGGCATATAACACTCCCCCATATTAATGTTCGACTGCTTAAAGGCTCGAAATTTAAAATATTGTTTTTTTAAGCGCTAACAGTTCAACTGTTAGGCCAATAAGCCTGCTTATACCATAGGATAGGAATTGATCTTAATTAATTCCACATACAATTTAAACATAAGATAGTACTAATCCTTATAACATGTAGAAACGTCTTAGATTTTCAATAGATTAAATTCTATTTTTGTTTATATTGTAATATTTTGTATTGAAGTTATATGATATTCTATATCTGTGAGTTTTATTGTTTAATTAAATTATTTGTTTATATTTTGTATTTGGGTATATTGTTATATTAATGTATTTTTTTTTATTAAAGTAATAGAGTTCTTAATTATTGATGAAGCCTTTAATTTGAACCCAATAGGGAATGACAGCTGAATCGAGTCGAAAACCAGAAAAGTTTTTTCATTTTAACTGGGATTCGAACCCGAGACTTTCGCATGAGACCTTTCACTCTTACCATTGTTAGAGCCAAACGTATCGTCTAATATTATTACATAAGTTCTACAATCAATAAAAATATATAAAATATCGTATTGCGTTGTAAACTTTAATAGAAACTCATAATATCCTTATAATTCGTTAAAACTCCTTTCTAGGATATTTTATAATACGTTTATTGTTAAAAAAAACTTATTCCGAATTTTTTTCTTTTTATTCTGAAAAATATTTATTTTGTATGACCTTTTGTTATCCTTGACCTTAACTTTATTCTTGGAAAAATTTTAATTGATAGACAATATAAATTATTTAAATATATATCTTAAGATAGCCAAAATTCGTGTTACACATTTACGATGAAACAAAATATCAAATTAATATAGAATTAATAATTGTTTTACTATAAAATATTATGTCAATATTATAAGGTTTGGAAATACAATTAATTAATACGTGGTCAATGACAATTAATGAAAAGTGTCAAATGGAATTAATAATATCGAATATATAAATTAACTTTTGACATTGAAATGAATGAAAGGGTTGAGAAGGATTTGAAATTTTAGTATTTAATTTTTTAAAATAATTTTAAAATTTTCTTTAAGAATTTTAAATTTAATGTTGAAATTTTTTAAAGTGTGTATTTCAAGGCTTTGAAATTATTTTGGTAATGAAATTTGAATACTGAAACTAGAATTTTTTTTCAAATATATTATTTTTAAGGAAAATAGATTTATTTATGAGTAATATTTAAATATAATATCAAAATAATAATTATTAGTAAAAAAGGGAAATTTTTAAACGCTGTATTTAATTTTGATACCCTAGACTCTAGACTTATTAGAAGTAATACTTAGAAGTAATATTTCCTATATTTTTAATTTATATATTTCTTTGACCAGTATGACATCATTAGTCCATTATCTTCAATACCATTATCGATAAAACCTTTAAATTGTGTACAAGAATGTTCAATCATCACTCTGAATAAGGAAAGAAAAAGCATCGGTTTGAGAACTTGTCATACGCCCTCTAACTTCATTTCTTTGCATATCTTCGAAAGTAATTATGATTTACTTATTTATTTTTAATTTAGATACAGTGGGACTTGAATGAACCAGGTAGCTGTGATCCCTGTTTCCAATTTAAAATGCTGGGTGCTACATTATAATATAAATTTTAACTTATATTTTTTTATTAGATTTGATCTGAGCTGGGTTTGAACCTGAGAACCTTTATTTGAAAATCCGGCATGCTAACCACTATACCATTGGTCGGATTTGATAGAAACTTATAGAATTTGGTACTAGTGTATTCACAAGTCATCAAAAATTTTTAAATCATATAAAAAGAAACTTTATTTTAAGAAACTCTATTTAAATTCCAGCAAGAAAATATATAAATTTTGAATTATATTAAATGTCTTTAAAGAGTTATATTAAATTTATTTTAAAGAATTTAAATACTTTAAAATTTTTTTCTTCGCTAGTTAATTAAAAAGGGTATAAAATCGGGATAAAAGATTTAGAAAACCTAATTATCTGAACAAAATCAAATGGTTTTACCTATTTTTTTTGATACTTAGAAAATTTGGATGGGAACTGAAATCAAATAAAAATTTGGATAAATGGATTCTTTTAGTAAAGTTTGTAGATTTTAAAAAGTTTTTCTTTTCTTAATTGAATTTTTTTCGATTCAAAGAAAATCTATAAAGTTTTTGTATTTTTTTTTGTACTTTCCTTGATTATATTTAATCATTGATGGGATAGTCAAACTATTTTTCTATTTATAGTCAGTAATTAATTAATAGTTAATTACGGATTTTATGTAATATATGGCTATACAACTAAATTTGCAAGTTCAAAAACAAATGGATTTTATTTAAAAATCTTTGCTATTCAATTTAAACTGTAGATTAGGATTATCTGAAAAACTTCCGAATAATTTATCTTCTTCCGAATTGAATTACGAATAAAAACTCAAGTTCATCACTGCAGCTCTCAATTAATGGGGAGCGGTTTAGAAGTATCCATTGAAAAAACTTTTCTAGTATTCGACTCGATTGGGCTACCATTCGCCATTGGGTTCAAATAGAAGTTTTTGAACATTCTATAATATTCTGGTAATTAACCAATTTTGTTGCTAAAGTTTTAAATGTCATGCATTATTCATATTGTTGAATATAATTGAATATAAATAAGTTTTTTAAAAATTAAAATGGTTTTAAAATTGAAAATTTAAAGAAAAAAATTGATGGGGTGTAGAATGAAAACATTAAAAAACAAAAAAAGAAAATAAAATTTTCACTTGTCATTGAAAGAAAATATTTCTATTTTTTTTTTTTATTTTTCAAAATATAAAATGAAACAGTGCACGAAATTTTGACATTGACATTGTCATATTAATGTATTTTCTGTTTTTTCTTTTTGTTTTTTTTTGTATTTTCCATTAAAATGAAAATGCAAATTTTCCGAAACATTTGAACACATAATAAAAATAAACAAAACAAAAGTAAGAAAATAAAATAGATCCAAAAGGAAAACAAAATAAATAACTAAAAATAAATGAAGGAAAAAAAAAAAGAGTTGCACTTAACAATAATAAGATACGTGCTTAAAAAATATCAACTTACCTAAAGTATTATTAGGAATTTATTTTGTAATTAACTTATAATCGTAACTCTTGTTGTCGAAATGATACGAAGTACTCTGATTGCTTGACAAATTTTAAAACTATGCTCTGTCCATCATAGAATCAACCGCTATAACAGGAAAAGCGTAAATGCGTAAATGTAATTTTTTTCAAAGATTTTTCACTTACATGTATATTTACGAAAAAATTAAAATCTAACTCTCAGATAATAAAATGTTTATGCTAAAAAGATAAAAAATAAAAGGTAAATAAATAAAAAGTATTAGATAAAGTTAAGTAAGATAAATAAAAATTTATTATTATTAAACATTATATTGTTTGGATAAAAATTATTACGTATTTGAAAGGCCCGGGATCCTTGAATCCTAGTGAAAGTGAAAAAGCTTTTCTAGTTGTCGACTCGACTCACCTGCCATTCGCCATTGGGTTCAAATTAATGGTTTAATCAATAATTAATAATTATATACCTTAATAAAATAAGCTATTAATACAACAATATAAACAAATGCAAAATGTATAAAAATAATTTAATTGAGTAATATAACTCACAGATATAGAATACCATATGTAACTATAAGTTTTTATATTAAAATTTTACATTCTAAACGTTCATATAAATTTGGAATACTTTTTGTTTTACTTTAAGTATAGAAAAAGTTTTTTTTTTATCCATGTAAATATTTATGTTAATATTTTTGTATCTGTTAAAGCTTTAAGTTGTTTTTTTTTTGTTTCTTTTAATGTATTGATGAAATTTTATTTATAACTGTAAAAACCACAGTAAAAAAATATTTTTTCAACCTATTAACCTAGAAATGAAAAAAATATTCCATATTTTCTATTTAAAAATCATCAGCTGATGCGGTTCAAGACAGAAAAAAACAATAATAAGAAAAATAAAAGAACGTGTATATTTAAAATTTAAATTATTGAAATAATCCACTTAAAAAAAAAATTATTTTTTTTTGATGGGTTCATTGGTGGAAAAGAAACAATTATATGCATTATAAATTATTGAATTGTTAGGTAATAAATTATAATTTTATTTAATGATTATTTGAAAATGAAATGAAAGTAATTTAGTTTTTAGTTAATTTTGGAAAAATTAATTTAAATACTTATTAAAAACAATGACAGCTAAGTCAAATCACTAGTACCTGAAACTCATTCCGGTACCTGTCAAAAATATTTGATTACCGTACAATGTTTCAAGTTTTTATTAAAATTATATTGTTTAAGAAATTCATGACAGTTAATAAATTTTTAATGAGGGGAATCAGTGTTACCACATTGCGCATTTGAAATTATTCTATTTTGATAGTAATTCTCCAGAAAATAAATTAAAAAGAAATGTAATGTGATTGTAAAATATTTTTATTATTATTTTTAGCACATTTTCAAAAAAATTTGAAGAAAGTGTTGAAATGTTGAAAATTATAGCAAGTGTTTCACTTTGTTCCTTCGTCCTTCAGTAGGTTTACAAAACTTTTACACTAATTTTAAAATAAAGAAAAAAAAATTTTAAGTAATCGTAGGTACTGCAAAAAAAAATATTTCATGGAAAAACTTTTTTCTGCAGCCCAACCTTTACGGATCTACAGTCCCTCAAAATCTAGAAAAGTCCAACATTTAAAGAAAATTCCAAATAAAAGTTCACAAAAGTTCTATAAGGCTTATTTTCAATATGTAAACGTCAATTGATAATAGTCCTTCATAAGTTTTATAAACATGTACTAAATATATAGTGTTGCCATACAGTATTTTAAAAAATTACTCGAAATTTAATGTTTGCAAAATTTTTGACACTTGATGGTGAAGTAATTTATATTCGTAAATTGACTAAGAACTTAAAATTTTATTTAATTTTCAGGGAGAATTTTTTGATTTGTAAATATTAATGGAGTATTTACAAATCTAGACAAATTCCATGTCTAGCATTAATTTATCTGTAAATATTCTATTAAAGTTAAGCTCTTTTATTAAGAGAAATTTATTAATAATACTTAATTCTAAATAATCCTATAGGAAGAAGACTTTAAAATATACAATATGTATTCAATATTGTCCTATACCAATTAACACCAATTATATATGCATTAATATTACATAGATGTTTTTATGCATGTGAATTATTTGACAATTGCATTAAAGAATTACAATTACATTATATTTAGGGTGGAGTAAAGTGTGGTGAATAACAAAAGTAACTAATTTTATTTTATAATTATATTAATGCTGTTATAATACAATTTGTTATGAAATAAATATTAATTCTCGGGTATAATCCCGTTTGATGATTAATAGAAATAAAACTTATAAACTATTAAAAAAATTGAAATTGTTTTTTGCTTTAAGTGAAAATAAGAAAATTCGAGACGATTTTGTAGAAAAGAAAATATTAAAAAAAAATATTGTTATAAATTAATGAACTCAATTTAATTAATTTGTCTTTTTTTTTTTTGTTAGAAATTGCAATTTTATTAAAGCCTTGTGACCATTTTTCATTATTTACAAAAACAAAAAAAGGAAAATAAAATAAAAACTATAATAAGATTTATTGCAAAACACAAATTTAATTTAATTAAGACAATTTTATTAATATTTTTTCATTTCTGTTTTATTAATATTTGAATTTTTCATTAAACATGGTGATTCTGAATGCATTTTACGCAATTCAGAAACGGGAGTTCTGTACTGTATGTATGAGTTACTTGTATTATTAATTGGGAGAGTTTGGCAAGTCTGAAATAATTAACAACTTCCTTTTTGTATTTCAAGATGTTTTTGCAAACTAAAGCACCCTACAAATTAGTAGAAAGTATCAAAAGTGGGATTCACAATGCGTCGCATGGCCTAGATGTAAGGATAGAACATGTTATTCCCTTATGGCCTCAAAGTAAGGATGGGACATGTTATTCCTTTATGGCCTAAATGTAAGGATGGGACATGTTATTAAACGGCAATAACAAAACACCCTATCAACTTAATTTAATTATTTAACTGTTATATGATTTTTTAATATTCAATTAAAAATGCAAATAGTTCTTACCTTGCATCATTAGAAAAATTCATTTCAATTCACTGGCAAATTTTTAATCATTAGTTGGCAAAATTATTTCATTATTTTTATAAATTGAAGAGAATTTAATATATATATATATATATATATATATATTAAATTCTAAAATTCATGCAAATTCTTTGGTTGCAAAATAAGAAAAAAACATTTTTTTGGAAATCACCCACGAAAATCTATAATGGGAAATTTATCCCAAGGCTACTTGTTTGTTGTTTTTTTTTTGAATTTTGGGTAATTTGATTTTTGAGACGTTTCAAGGACGAAATTTTGAGTTCACTTGTGCAACTCTTTTGCTAATAACAATTAAATACTTTTTTTTTTTTCGAATATCTAAAATTTGAGATATTTCAAAAGATAAGTGATATTTCAAAATTTATTTTTGGATTTACTACAAAATTTAATTAGTTTTTGTATTTTTATGGAAATTTTCTAATCTATTGCAAAATTTTACTAATTTTATTATTGTATAATATCATCTTACCTGTACTTTCTTTAAAAATTGAAAAGATTAGTCAATTTCTGAAATTAAGTAATAAAAGATTAAATTTCTTTTAATTTTGAATCCTTTTTTAATTTGATAAAGAAAAGAATGGTTAATTTGGTAAATGTTTTTTTATTATTTATTTTTACGAGGGACAATGGGTGCTTCGAAAGCCATTCAACTGTGCGATGTACCTTTGGGTAATGTGCGACTTTAACACACCAAAATTACAATTTTTTTTTGAATAATCGAATTTAAAAGTTGGTAATGTGATAATGTAAGTAACTGTAAAGGTTAGTTTCGAAGATGAAGATATATGAGGGTTTGGATATATGGGTTTAGGATATTTAGTGTTGTTGGGTTATCAAATTTGGGATACATATTCGGTTGAATGTGGTTCCATGTCATCCACATAATAATGGCATGACAAATGACAGAATTTATATAAGCCGTGTTGCGCCATCTTGTTATTTCAATTTAATCTTGCGTATATGCATTGTATATACGAATATATATAACTCAAAACTTCTTAAAAAAATCCAATTCTGAAATTTGTATAAAGTTTAATCCAAAAGTTTCTAAAATTTGTAAATTTGCAATTAGTAAGATTTTCTAAAATGGGAGGCATATTTATAATAGTACACACATAAATGTCTTTGACTTTTCCATATGAAAAGAGTCTCTAAAAGTGGGATATTCTTTCGCACAATTGTAAATCTGCCATTAATTAAATCTTAGCTTTATATTACAGTTCTGGACTGTAAATAAAATTTAAAAGTCTCTAAATTCCTTCATATTTTTGTGCTGCAAAAAAATGCCTCAATTAAAAAATTAATAGAATATGCTCACAATTCACAACGTACATTCACGTCTTATACATTAATGAATTCGTGTAAAAGCCAAGAAAAAATTTTAGGAAACAACCCATAAATTAATCATATTGTGATAAAACTAAAAAATAATAATGAAAACTATTTTAAATGAAACTCACTGAATGCAATTTAATTTAAAACACTATCAATAAATATATTTTATGTATAGAATAACCAAAAGATTCAATCTAAATTCAATTAAATTCAATTTGTATCAATTAATATGTATATATTCCAGACCAATTTTGTTGAATACCACAATTTGGGACATAAAAAAAAAACAAAAAAACAAAATTTAATATAATTTATTTGAATAGCAGAAAAATTAAAAATGAGTTATAAAATTGCAAGATATATTATAATTGCTGAATGAAGTACAGTGTAATACAAAAATGTTTGATTAGAATTATTTGTATTAGATAGGGTACATATTTTTTATACTAATCTTTTTGGTATTATAGAGTTAATTAGAAAGGAGCTTAATGCTTATGTCATTTATTATGGAAGGCCGTCTCCAATGAATTTTACGAACCTATTTTTGTAATAAGGCACCTTGCCAATATCTTTATTCCAAAATGCTTAATTAAATAAATGAGTTATAACCTAAAAAGTCTCAGAATAGAGAAAAGAAGTCATTGTTGAAAGAATTTTTATTTTTTTAAAAAACGAGGAAGATTATTGTTGCCCTTGTCAACTTTTAGGTATTCGTGCATACCAAATATGGTGTTTAAAATTAATAAGAGTTTCTTATATAAAATAATTAAAATCAAATCCAACCTAGATTTGAACCGGGACGTTTTTATAAAATGTCAGATGTCCCATGAAGCGGTTTATATTTGAACTACATTTTGTTTGTTTTTGTATTTAGTGTCTATTTAGTCATTAGTTATGAAAATATAATAATTGAAAAAATTTGTATGGCAGCTACCCGAAGCCTTTTTTAGATTTTAACCAAAAACAATAGAGAACCTACAAATTGTCTAAAAATTACTTTGTGTAAGTTTCGTAACTCTAACTCCTTTAATTTTTGAGTTATCATGGTGACAGACGGACGAACGGACACATAATGCAAGATCGGTTTACTTTTCGATGCTGATCCGATACGTACCCTTGACACTATATCTAGCTCGTCAAGATCGATACGTTACAAACGGAGGAGCAATTTTAATATGCCCTAATTTGTATGCACGAGGATAAAGAAGAAAATTTTATCGTATCATTTTTGTAATACACTGTACTTTTCTATTTTTGGAATATTTTTGGCTGATTTGATTTAATTTACTTTTTTAAAAAGTAAGAAATAAAAATCTAAAATAATATTATTTTTAGATACGTCGTTTCGATTCCATTAAAATCCAATCAAAATCATATCCAAAAAAAAAAAAGAGCAGAATTATTGTAAAATTTGATAAAATAGAGGTCACTCTTAATCAAAAAGTGAATGAATGTCTGTGATTTTCAAATATAATTTAATTTATTTTTTAAAAAAATTCTAATTAATATTAATTTTACCAAAATATAAAATGAAAATAAAATAAAAAAAATAAATGGTGTCTATTAAATGGTTAACTCAATTAATCTTTTACATGTCAAAAGAAAAGGAACTTAGTTATGTATAAGTGTAAAAGAGTAGGTAATATATGATTAATTGAAAATTATATGTGAAATAAAATATATGTATTTTGTTAAAATTTGAAATTAATAATGGGTAGTACAACCATTTCTCATTTATGATTTCAGATGTTTAACAATTTACTTTTTCATTCAAATTATTAATTTTTTTTTTGGAATTTTTTTTCTGAATGAAATTGTAGAAATTATAAAGACACTTTCTACACAAATATTACTTTAAATTTTAAACTTTGCAGCTAATTTGCAATCATTTTTACAGATCTATAGGTCCCGCTTTACTTTCAATCAATTTTTGCTACTTATAGTTGCAAAATAGTTCTTTTATAGATCCAAGAGGCAATACTCTAAACGGTTTTCTGAAAGCAATTTGATAAAATCCATTCTTGTACATTTTTTACAAAATTTACTGTAAGTTTTTAAGTAATAAGAAGGAAATTTTGTTAACATGTTAGTTTGAATTCCGAATGCCAATATTTGCACAACTTACTCTTATTTTCACTTCAGGCTGGACATTTGTCCCTCTTTGTACCATTTGAATATTTTTACTAAGAATCCAAAATTTAGAAGAACGCAGCTCCGCAACTTATGAAACTACACAAAAAAGGATTTTCTAGAACTGTTATTTTTTATTATATCTATATGATACCTAAAATTTTATACATTTTTTTTACTGTGTAAAGAAATTGCCTCCATCGAATTCCAAAATCTTGTTGAAGTGTTAGTTATTTTTAAGCCAGCCTATACTTTACTTTTACAAATTACTGCAGTTGAATTTAAATTTTCTATTCTTCGCTAATCCAGATATGACCTAAAGTTGACAAGAACAAACGATAAGCGTTTACATAAATATTTGAATTTAATTTTTCTATCCTTCGTTAATCCACATATGACCTAAAGTTGACAAGAACATACATTAAAAGCTCAGATAAAAATTTAACAATATAAAAAAATATATAAAAACTTTTATTAATACAATATTTTTTCCACCACTGTACATTTATTTATTAAAACATATAAACTTAAAACTGTTATACACATATATACTAAAACTGTTATACAAATTCTATCCATACCGAAATATCCTTTATAATTTATATATTTTCTTTTTTTTTCTTTTTTATAAAAGCTTTCATTAATTTAAAAAAAAGCTTTTTTATTAACTTTAAATTATAACTGGTTTTTTAAATTTTATTTTTATTTCATCTATTCACCACCAGGCATCTATTACCTGTCAATTTTAAAATTATCTTATTTAATTGTGGAATCGTGTTTGTTATTTAACTCCATAATAATTTTTAGGAGTTTAGGGGTGTGTAACACTCGTATATAATAAAATATGTTTTTTGTTTTTTGTAATTAAAATTCATTTTAATATTTATTGTAATTTAGTTACATGAAACCTTAAAACAAAATACCTGTATATTTTTGAAAATATTATTATTATTGTAATTATGTATATAAGTATTTGGCGTAAAGTTCTTATCTATTAGATACTTTACTGTATTTTACACATTTTTAATGTATTCTATATTACTATAATACAAATTGTATATAAAATATAATTTTATAATTTAAATATAGAAGAGATGGTAATTTAAAGAAAAAATACATTCTGGTTTGAAAAATTAAATTACATGGAAAGAAAATAAGACAAGAACGGATGAAATGAGGGTAGGTAAAGTATCTAGATATAGTAAAATGTAGTTAAATGGGGCAATAGCAAAATGTATATGTAGTACTTATATTAATTTTAATTTTTTGTTTTTTTTACCATCTTAATGTTTATATAAAAGTAATAAGAATAATAATAATTAAAAATGGTTTTATTTATTTATTTAAATATTTATTTATATTTTGTTTATTTAAAACATTGAAAAATTATCTTTTTGTTTCTGTTGTTGTAAATTTTTTTGTAATGTTTTTATTATTAAATGTAAATGTAAGGTAAAACTGTTTAATTGGATTCTTCGTCCTTTTTTTTTCCTTGATGAAAACTTATGAGAAGAAGAAAGGGGGATGGTAATAATACATAGCCCAGTGTTGGTATATGGAATTAAAGTTGAATTAATTGGATCTTTTCAGTATCTTGAAAATTAAATAATTTTCTATTGTATGTAATGAGTATTTAATATTAAAATTAATATTTATAATTTAATGATACGAATTCTTTGATTAAATTTATATTGAATATAATAGGTTGTGGTAGGTTTGCAACTATTTAGAACTAGGAATTATCACTTGAAGGATATTAAATATTTACATTTATTAGATAAATCCTCATTTTTTTTACAAATCCCCATGGTGACCAAATATACTTTAAATATAAAAATACATAATATTAACAAAGTAATTAATATTGTAAGTATAAATAATATAAATAATATTAAGTAGAAAGTATTTTAATTTAAGAAGACTAAAATAATATCAGGCAGTATTTACTATTGTCCTGGTATTAATTAAAAAAAAAATAAATAAATTTTATAAAAAAGTTGCCCGCCTTTAAATGCATCAGTAAACTGAAAACGATGGAAACTCGTCCTTAATAAATTCTAAATTAATCGTCCTTGGTTCTCAGATTAATAAAATAGATATTTCAAGGATTTTTCACTCACTCTCACAAGGAGATGAAAAATCCTTGAAATATACTATTCTAGACTATTGACCTAGATATATAAAAAAGAATAAGGATACAAATCGCTGTGAGTTGATGATTAAATTTGGATTGGAAGTCCATTTGGAAGTTAAATTACATATATATGTACTATATTATTAAAAATATAGTAAAATTATTGATTAAATTTCTTTTTTTAAAGTAATTTATTTATAGACTGTTGAATTGACTTTGATAAAATTTAAAGGGGAATTGAATGTAGGAAGAAACTGTATATAGCTTCCTTCTCAAAATTTACAAATTGTATTATGCAGTATTTCTATCAGAACACATTGGCATGGAAGCATGTTCCCTATTCAAGCAGTTCCCACAATATATGTGTTTATATAACTAGTTTTGAACCATCTAGGACGGTTTGGAAATGAGCACTTAACTCAAGAGTATAAGTTTCAAATTCTACAAGATATCTATAAAAACGGGATAAACCTCTAATATTTTGTCGATTGCTAAGAGAAGTTAAAGTGACCTGGACAACAACATTTACCAATTAGAAGTAAGGCTAAATTTGTAATTTTGTACGGGTCATTTGTGATTTTGTTTGTGATCAGTTGAAGTTTGGGGAGAGCCAGCCTTTTTTCTAAATTTTTTAAATATATAAGCAGTAAATTTAAATAATTATAAAACATAATGTATTAAGTGTCTTCAAGACAAAGATAGAAAACATTTTAGAATGCTGTTAACATATAAATCTGTACATATAAATCTACAGTCATTTGTTTAAAGAATTTTTACTATAATTGTAAGTAAAAAACTTTAAAACTATCTTATCTATATTATTATTTATATTCCAGAGTTCTTATTTACTTACAAGAATGTCTTTGTATATTTTTTTCGCAGTTTATTCAATATATAATAGCGTGCTATAATTAAAAAATTGCGTAAAAATTTTCTTTTAGTTTTTCTTGTAATTTTTTTTTAAATGAAAATCATTTATGATGGTTTATCATTTATAATTACTTATTTATATTTAATAAATGTTTTTTTTTCTATTGTTGTACTTTATTAATATAAAGTATATACAGTTAATATTATTTCAAGGGTACTTTGAATTACCAGATACAATATACATATACATATATATATATATATATATATTTAAAGGAATTAGGAAAGCACTTTTAAAAATAAAACTGTAAAGTGTAGACAAAACAATCGATTATTTAAGTAATATGAAAAAAAGTTGAATTAAGGAAGTACATTAAAGACAAGTTAAGAGATACAGTAATGAAAAAACGAGTATTGAAACTTTGTAAAATAAACAATTAATTTTTTAAGTTTTTAGGATATGTGTTAATTTCATAGTTAAGGTTTAGAGTATCCAAAATTTTGTTCTGATATTTGTAACTTAGTTTAAATAATTTAGAGAGTTATTTGGCGTAAAATAAATATAATCTATTCCAGTTAATTAGCAGATTAAATAGATTCAGGAAGGATTAATTTTTCTGAATTATTATAATACTGTATAGAGCATTAATTAATGATTCCTATCTTTTCGAATACTCATTTCATGGAAACAATGGCCATAATTACTTCATAATTGCAAAAATAGCTTTACTTTAAGGTAACAATTTGATTAGGGAACAACTATTTATTTAATCTTTTATTCGTAGAAATTCTCAGAGCGGCCAAACTGAAAATTTAACCGAGACAAATTTTAGATAGTTTCTCAATTCACAAACCCTTTTATATAAAAAATTACAGAAATGATCTGTGAGTTAAAAGAACACTTGTAAAAAACCACAAATAAAGTATATTAAGTACAGTACATCAATAACTTAAATGTTAAAATATATCAAAATTTGAAAGAATTGTTAGAAGTGGTCTGAACTAAATGTTCAGTCTAGTCCCACTGAGACATTCTACAGGCTGAACACAGGGCGAGACAACTTCTATATTGGTTTTATAAACTGAAAACTATAAAATAATTCAAAATTAATTTAGTACTTTTAAATTTTTTAATAAAAACTGAAATTAATTTTTCCATCTCTTCTAAATTATTTGAAAAATTCTTTTGTCAAAAAATAGAGTCAATTTAAAGCAAATTTGAAAAAAAAATAGTTTACCTACAAAAATCAAATCGGCTTTAATTTAGTTTGGATAGTAACGCCATATTTAAATTTTCTGCTTCCTTTACCTTTACTTCAGTTTTTTCTTGTACCTATAAAATTAAAAAAAAAATTAGTAATAATAATTAATTAAAACGAAATAATTGGTGGTGATAAACGTCAACATACTCAAATACTACCTAATCTAATATATAAAAATGAAAATCTGTTTATTTGTTTGTTTGTCCAGGATTCACGTGAAAACCACTGGTCAGATTGTCACCAAATTTAAATAATTTAAAACAATAACATTTAAAATAATTTAAATTTATAAAAACATGTTTTGTGCTTAGTTTTTTTTTATTAAAATAAAATGAAATATTTTTTGGCATGCTTATGATAATTTATGATATTTTATTTTCTATAATAAAACACATCCAAGAAAACATTAATATTTTATTTCTTCATAACTGAACACATCTAACAAAACACATTTAATTGAATGTGTTTGTTACGCCTCATTTCCTGGACTAATATATAAATAATAATAATAGATTATAAAATATATATTAAAATTTTGACAAATTGCACATTCCGGGGCAACGCCTGGTAAATCTGCAATTAAAGTAATAAAAATAAAAATTTGACAGTTCAATACCTTCTTCTACTGGGTATATTTTTTGACATTTAATTTAGTGCTGTAAAACATAAAGTAATTTATTGCAGCTGTCAAAATATTCAAAGAAGTAAAGAAAACCAATCAGTATGTATCGGCAATGGAGTCATTCTCACTCTTTGTATTTGAAATGAGAATTTTAATGAGAAAACCACTGTTAAAAAGAGGATAATTTTTATACATCTCTACTAAAAAGTAATGAAAACCGTACTTTAAATTTGAAGGTTATGTATATATATATATATTATTGTGCAAGTTTTTACATTTTAAGTATTATTAACATAAAATTTCAAACAATTAAAAAAAAAATCAATTTAAAAAATAAAAATTTAATTTCTAGACATATTTTTAATAATTAATTACTGAAATAAATTTCTTACATTTTTTTTTTCACTTTTATAGCCATTTTAATTAACTCCCATTAAGAATGTAATATAACGCATTTAATTTTATGTGTGTGTTTGTTTGTTTTTTTTTAAATACCTACCGATAATTAATTATGGTTATTATTGTTGTAATTTTTTTATGTATTTTTTTCTCTTTTTGTTTTAATTTCAACATGATTTTAATAAAAATTAAAAAAAATAAAACAAAAGACCAACATGAATTTACACATAAAATTCAGGACTATTAAGGGTAATTTCAACAGTTAATCCATTATTGTGACAAATTTTTATAAGATAAAAAAAAAAATCAAAATATATTTTTTTTTTTTAAATTTTGATAGCCAAACCTATTTGACATTCAGTATTCTCTTTTGTAATCATTGAAATAAAGTTGTACATTGATTTTGTTCAAAATATACAGTATTGGATAAAACAAAGCTTTGTATTTAATATCAAATATGACTCATAGTTCAGTGGTTAGAATGGCGGCTTTTCAGTCGAAAAGTTTCGGGTTCAAATCCTGGTCAGATCATATCTAATAAAAAAATATAATTTATATCGTAATAATTTATATCTTAATATAAAATAAATGTAACTGTCACAGCTGAAAAAGAAAGGCAGATTTACTCACTTATTGCATTGAGTGTGGTAGGGGATTTTACATAAATAAATATATAAATTATTATTTTAATATAAGCTGACAGTTGTCATTGTCAAACAAAGACTTGTTTTTATTAGATAATTAAAAGCCCTTAATATGTTATTAAATTGTATGTTTTTACAACTTCTCCCTCAAGTTGTTTTAAAATTTTTATTGATAAATAAAAGCACTCTACATATTATATTTAATCTAAAGTAACTTATCTAGACATTCGTTTAAGAACTAACTCAAAACTATCAAAAATCTGACTACAGGCGTAGCGATAGAAGCCGACCTTTCAAGTAGGTTCAAAAACGGAATCGAAGCGGATCTAAGGTTCGATTTAAGGAAAAGAAGCCGGACTCAGCTTCAAAACCCGGTCAAACCATATCAAATAAAAAAATATCGTAAAATTGTAATTATATCGTACTATAAAATAAGATTTTATAAAAATATATATAATATAACTCTTGTGTGATATAACAGATGGCGCACAAAATTTACCATTTCTGTATTTAAAGTCATCTATAATAGCTACAGCCGAGTAATTGACGGCTTAGTTGAATTGAAGTCTAGTTTAAATGACTTGGTGAATACCCTTACCCTTTACTCCTTCAAGAAGTGGAAAAGTATTTCATCTTTCGATATAAGAACAGGACTCTCTATATAACCAAGTACTTATCAATTATAATTAATCAAAAAATCAAATAACCAATTTTATTTTGATAAGTAAATGTTACCTAATCAAGGCTATAATTAGTTGTTATCAAATTTTGTTTTATTCCAACAAAAACATTGATTAGTGATTAAATTTAATTTAATTTGTCCATAAGGGGTTAATGAGAAGTTTTCTAAAGCTTTTTCAAAAAAAAAGAATGTCAGTTTTTGTAAATCAGTTTGTAATATTTTTGCCCAATACTGTACATTAATTTAAAAATTTTGATTTTATTTTTAACATGTTCATTACAACACTGTTACTTTCCGTTTTCTTTTTTTTTTTTGTAAATTGTCATGTTAGTACGTTTGTACATGTTTTGTTTTTTGTGTACATTTACTTTTGTGTTTTTTTTAGTACAATTTTGTTGTCACCATTTTTAATGTCCTTTATTTTTAATATCATCATTTCACTTTTTAACGGTACATTTAATAATGTTGTTTCTTTTTTTTTTTAATTTTTCCTTACGGTTCTTTCTCTTTGTTTTTTTGAATTTTTGTTTATTTATTTTCTCGTTACTTGCATTATTTGTTATTATTATATTATCTCAGTATCTGATTTGTTGAACAGGTGATAATAGTGGGGAATGGCATGTTAAAAAACAACATTGACAGTAAAAGAACATTTTTACTGTGATGATTATTCACTACAAACTATATACACTGAATCAGTTTAACTGCTTTTATTTTATGATACTGTGATTTGGTAGTTTTTTTTTTTTATTTTTTTTTTTTAATTTGTGTATGTACGTATGTACCAGTGGCGGCTCGTGGATTTTCCACATACTGATTCAAAATAAAAAAAAAGTTTAAATAAAACCAAAAATTATTTAAAGAGTTATATTTTATTCTGGTTTCTTTAGTTGCAAAAATATTTATTACATTTTCATAAAAAGTATGAGTTCTTGCAACATTTTTTTTGACAATGACAATGAATGACAAACTAGACATTCTGTCTAAGTTTTTATATTTTTTAAACTTGAAAAAGATCTTTCTGCTGACGTAGAAGAAGCTGGTATAGCTTCTCTTGGTAATGCAAGTTTGAGTGCTTCTTTTATATTATCTACCAAGTAATTTTTTTTACAATATATTATAAAATCTGCAATATTTTGAAATTTTCGGAAATCTTGTATCCTATAAACTAAAATTAAATCATTTCTTAAAGAAATAAAATCGAAAATAAAATTATCTTTTAATGAATTAATGTAACTAATTGGAAATTTTTAATATGAAATTGTTTAAAAATATTAAACTCTACTAAAGTCTAAATAAAAATAAAACAAAGGCTACAAAACATTAAACTCATTGACATACACTTGTTGTAATGACAACAAATTGGAATTGCAAATTACAAACAACTATAATACTTTTTAAATTCATAAAAGAAATTAGATTGAAAAAAGAAATAGTTTAAAATTCGTTAAAAAATTATAATTTTGAATAATTTTTTAGTTTGATTCATATTTTTCAGTATTTTGTTTTGCTTTTTCTATTTTTATTTTTGTTATTTTGTTATATAAGAAATTTGCCTAGATTCAAAATATATAATTGAATCTTTCTAGATTGCTGTCGTTTCTTATTAGGAGAAATGTAATTTTTTTTATTCATATATGAATAATATGCATATATACAACAACGAAAAAATGATATATATTACATTGCATACTTTAACATAATAATATAATACATACATACAACTTAACGCGAATAATAAATATAGGTATTGAACATTTTTAAATGTATGCAAATAATAAAAATAAAAATATACGAAGAAGATTTAATATTGTGGATTCAATTTGTTCTACTGAATCTAAGGTAAAATTGATATTGGCATTTGGACCAAAATATGTGTTTTCTTTTGTTTTGTTCGAAATAATATAAATTTATAAAAATATAAGTTTTATTAAAACTTTTAGATTTTCAGTAAAGCAAAAATTACAACTGATTCAATGAATCAGTTGAATCTTAGGAGAAGCCGCCACTGGTATGTACATAAGGTAGTGAGCCATTAATTTTACAACCTAAGTTGTTGTCACATACATATACCGTTGAATGGGAGAATATTGCAAATAATAATATAAAATATATAAATATGGTGGATTGTGGGTGGTTTAAAATAAATTAAACTGGATTTTTATTTATAACGCGAAGCCTTAAAATAAATATTGTAAAAAAAAAACCTTAGTGTTATAGAATAGATTTAGTTATTGAGAGAAAGAAAGAAAGAGATAGACAAAGAGATAATATTAATGTAAAATAAAGCACAGTCAGATGAACAGAAACAAGGCCAGGAAAAGGTGTTAAAAATAAATTCAAATGCATATAATCTTCCTATTAATTTTTTTGCTGTTGTTGAATAAATTTGGAATGTTGTAGTTGATAAAGTTGTTAAAAAAATTCGCAATATAAAAAAAATTTATTTATAAATATTATTTTTATATTGTTATTAAAGGGACAATTTCCACCTTTCGCCATTTTGTCAGATTTAAACTTATGGAATATTACCCAACTTTTGTTATACAGTATAATTATAATACAATGCAATTATACTTAAGAGAATTGCTTTAAATAAAAATTTAAATATTTTAAAATAAAAATGGTATTTATATTTTTAGTGTATTTTTTACTTTTGGGGTAGGGAAGGTGAATAATATGGTATAAAATGGTAATATGGTGAACAATGATAATAATTGTCGTAAAAAAGGGAAAAATTTATTTTAAAAATAAAATTTAAATTTTATTTTAATTAATAAAACAAAAGATATATGAAATAATAAAAAAATTTTAAATATAACTTTAATATGGGTTGGAGCTCAACCTCCTTCCCTCTGATTACAATTAAAAATATCTTTACAATAATATTAACTTTGTTAAATGGTGTATTTCTATTATTAGAAGTAAAAATTTAAAAAGTTGATAATATTTTTCTTATAATATCTGTGTAGGTTTATTAAAAATTATTTGAACCATTATTTATAATTGGAAATGTATAATTGTTAAGATGAACCTGATGTTATTTTTAGAACAGAAAAATATCCTCTAAATTAGAATGTCGATAAAAATACCTTATAATATACCTTTAAATATTATATTTTTGATTTTAATTGGAATTAAATTAATCATTAGAAAAAGTGAAAGTTGGCAGACTAAACATTGTTTAGTTTAAAATTTGAAAAGGGAAACTTAAAGTTGAATTAAAATGGTGAAGTTAAAAAGATAGAATTTAAAAATTTTAAATGATTAAAAAATATGTATACAAAAAGTTAATAGATGGAGAAATAGATCATAATTGAATCAAAATAAAAATTTATCGAATTTAATTTTAAAAATTTTAAATTTAAACAAATACGCCATTAAATAAAAAAAAAATATTAATTGAAATTAAAAAAAAAATTTACCAAGAAGGGATTTGATCTAACGACTACAACATTTTATCAAATTCAAAACATACAAAAAGTAGACTTGATAACTAATTCACCTTCAAATTTTTAAGATACAACAAGAAATTATTATATTACAACAGTTAAACCATTTGTTTTTTTTTTGTGTATCTATTACTATGAATCGAAGCATAATCTGCGTAACACAAAATGTAACGGTTCCGATTTTATTTAAGAAAATGGTTTTATATTAACAATAAATGTATATGTATATAATGAAATTAGAAATAGTTCTTAATTAGAAAAAGTTATCTTTCAATTGACCTTCCATCATTCTGTGACGTGGCAAACGCTATTTTTTTGATATTTAAGAATTTTCCAATAATTAAGTACCAAAAAATACTTGAGTATCAAGAACACAATTATTTTAAAAATATTTTCATTCATTCGTAAAGTCCAAGAATTCATAATAGAGTTATTCAAAATTCAAAATTCAATAGTATATGCATATAAATTGAAAATTTTATAATTTTCAATTCCAGTAGTATTGAAAAAATAATAACAAAAGTAATTGAACTAAAAATTTTATTTCTTTTTCAAAATTACAAGAATTTTTACTTGATTCCTTTACTTATACTTAAATTTTGTAAGTATGGAAATTTAAGTAATACTGGTACCTATTTGACAAAGTAATTAGTATCAGGTAGTAGTACTGGTAATAGTACTAGTACTTGAAACATACTGGTCTGTTGTATATTTAGATATTTTTAAATAAAAATATTTTGGGAGATCAAAGGCATCATTAGGTTTGAGAATGTGTTACAATAAAATATTTATTTATTTTGCAAAGTCTATAAAATTTTTGAAAATAAATTAGAATTTTAATTACAAAATTTTTATTTATAAAAGCAATTTACTAAATTAAATCTTTTAAAAACTCAAATTATTCATTTATTATTTTATTTAATATTATTTTTATTTAGAAATTCATTTAGTTCTGCACATTATAAAATTTTTTTTTTTTGAAGAAATTCATTTAAAATATTCAATTCTCATGTGTATTTAAATATTTTCAAAAAATTCTTTTAATAGTTTAAAAAAAAATTTGCATCAATCAAAATTTGAATATTTTTAATTTTAAAATAAATGAAATTTAAAAATATATACCTTTATGTATAAGGTAATCAAAAGATATATATGTAATAAAAATTGTTGAATGTTTATATAGGAAAAATAAATTTTTATAAATTTTCCGGTTTATTATTTTACTAAATATGTAAAAAATTTTTTTTGTAGCTATAAAATATAATAAATTTTATTTAAAGTCGAGAACATTTTAATTTAAAATTATTGATTAATAAAAGTATTGGACAAAAAGTGGGGACCAGAAATTAAATTTTTTAAAGCTCTATAAAATAGAAACTTATATTAAATAATTTTATTGCATATGAGCATGTATTTTGGTACATTATAATTTTTCTTAACTTTGACTTGAATGAAAAAAAATTCATACTCACTTTGCATTTAATTCTTTCGGAAGTTTAATTAGTTTTTTTTTGGCTCTACTAAAATTGATTATAGTAATTGATAAGCTGTCACTTTTTTTTTAATATGTACTTAAGAAGTTAAACCTTTAAACCTGTCCAATGTATTATTTTGACTTCTGGTTTCCATGACAACAGAGCTATGATACAAAAAAATCTGAACCTAAGTAATAAATTTTTAGAAATCGCAGTTCTCATTTTGGTTTTTTAAAGGAATTAAAATATAGAAGTAAAAATATTAGAAGTTAAACCTTTAAACCTGTCCAATGAGTTAATCTTGCTTCAAGTTGCCATGACAATAAAGCTCTGGTATTTTGATACCTTTTTTAATTCCTTATTACTCGTATATGAGGTATTTATTTTAATAGCTAGATTGGTGAAAAGTGCATTCAAATTTGACAGATAAAATGACAGGTTCAAAGTTGACAGATTTATAGCAATTAAAAAGTGCAGACAAGATAGTTTCGGAAAAGGCTAATACATTTGTTCTGAAAGCAATAAAATGAGAGATATTTAAAACTTAGTCCAACAATCTCCGAAAACCTTCTAAACGAAAGAATTATTAAAAACTTTTGTTTTAAAAAATATGCTCACAACTGTATATATTGGCCCGTATTATTCCAAATAAAATGAATTTACGAATGTATTCATTATTAAATTAGTAACAATTGAAGTGAACACAAAAATTTTTCTGTATTCACTGTAATTCCTTTCATTTTCTATTTGATTATGTGCAAAATTATTGCATATAACTGTATACTGTACTTGTTTCAATTTCTGTTGTTGCTCAGTTTTGAAATTTACCAATGTTTTGATTTAAATTATTTATTCAAAAAAAAATATTACGGACTTTTTTTATTTAAAGTTCATTAAGACCGAAAAGTAAAAAAAAAAAAACCAAAAAACTTGAAATCCATTAAATGTAAAATTTTAAATATCCTGTATCCTGTAACCTGTTATCTATTTTTAACTATCTTTTTTTTTTTACTTTTTTAATTGTATTTGTGTACAACTGAAATTAAATGAAAAACAAAAAAAATATGAAAAGCTAAATCCTTGACATAGTTATTTCATATTTTTACACTATTAACCAGATTTTTTGAACGGAACGTGTGAGTAAAAAAAAAAAAATTTTAATTAAAATACCTTTTTATTATTGTAGGGAATGTAACACCTCCATATGTAGTAGGTTGATGTGTTAAGCTATGTTGAGATGATTGTACATTCAGATATTATTTTTATAAATTAATTTCATTTTCATTAATATTATGAAGAGCGATTTTGGGTTTGAAGAGTGCATAATGAGTGGAGTGTATAAAAATGGTTTTTTTTTTGTAAAATATAATTACTACGAGATAATTTGGTGATTTTCAAAATTGCGCTAAATTTTTTTAATAGTTTAAAAAATTTAATGAACAATTAAAAAAATTTAATTTATATTAAATTGAAAAGGAAAAAAAAAGACTAATTATATCTATTAGAATCCAAGGGAGTACTTTAAGTGAAAAACAAATACAAGTAAAAAACAAATATTTCTAATATAATTTATGGGCGAAAAAATCATCCTAAAACTATGCAATCATTGTAAATTTCAAAATTTTTTTTTCAAAAGTCTGATCCTTAAACTGCAAAGCCTTCAAATAAAGAAACATATTGAAAGAGAAGAAAGGTTTTCAAAGGGGCCTCGGTGGAGAAAATACTTAAGTACCTGTCGGTCTAAACCAGGGCTATGCAAACTAAGGACGTATGTGTTCAACAATTCAAGATTCAGTTCAGTTCTTTACGATCAAATATAATAATGGTATAATAATAATTCAAAAAATATATTAAATTGCCTTGGTATAATCTAATATTAGTATAGATTATAATGTAATGGTCTCAGTAACCAATTATTCTGAAATATTGTGGTATCCTTTATGATTTGTAATATACTCCAATGTATATGGTAAGTATTAATGCCTACTTTAGTATTATAGCCAAATGAATTTCTTCAAATATCAAATGTTTTTGTGAGTATTTTATAAATCATTCTCTAAGAAGTTCCAATCGGAAAAAGGAAATAACCCAAAATCTTCTGTACTCAAATCCACCATATTCTTATTGTTTTCGTTAATTGCTCCTGCGTCCTATCAATACAGATAATAAATTCTATTTGGTGCCTTTTATCAATTCTTTTGATTTTAAGTATCTAATCTGCAATTCAAATTGAAACATTACAGACAATTATGTTTTTATTCAAATTTGAACATCTCTGATATTTCAAAACAACTTTAACATAAAACCTCCCTTACTGACACCTATTTGATTATATCACACGATTTAATATTTAATAAAAGAAATTCCACAATAAAAATTAAGGTGTGTAAAAAGGGTGTAAAAGATTCAAGTTTCTTTATTAAAAAAAAAAAAATGTTTAATCAATTAATAAAATATTTAAATATAACTTAAATTTATTCTATTTACTCCTAAAATTAAAGGTTATTTTGACATTTCATGTTTAATAATAATTATTTTCAAAAAAAAAAAAAACTGTTTACACAAGTCTTGACATTGAAATTTCTTTTGAAATTCTTTCATTTTATTTTAAATAAATAATTTTTAATAAATAAAATAAAAAAAAAAAATAAATGTTGATTGGTTACAAAAAATACCATTTCATACCATTACCATACCATTTTGTATTTATTATTTTAACATTATATTGACAATACAATATCTGCAATTGATAATTGGATTGACTTATAAATAAATTTTAACAGTAAATACAATTTATAAAATTCCTAATAACTTCAAATTAAAGAACCTTTAACCTTTGTCACGCAATCTCTTGAAAATGGGGAAAAAAAACATTGACTTTTTAATTGAAATCCATTTTAACCTTAACCTAACCTAATCAAATTTTTATTTGACAGTTGATAATATGTTTCAACTGTCAAAAAACTTAATTAGGTTAGAACATGCTTCATCTGTCAAAAAAACTTAATTATGTAAGGTTAAGGTTGAAATTAATTGGAATTAAAGATTCAATGTATTTTTTTTTAAAGTGCAGGAAATCGTTAACCATTATCCAGTTTTTTTTTTGTATGACTGCTATTTCCGTCATTTCCTACTTCCTATGAAATAACAATCTAAAATAATTCATGGTAATTGTTTTCTGTCAAATTATTAACGGAAATGTTCAAAAATAAAAGTTAATTTAAAATGTAAAGGGTGAACACAGGTGAACATTTATTTCATTAGATTTAATCAGAATTCGTAATTTATAAACTTCGCCCAGAAAATATGACCACATTTATTATGTAATAAATAGAGATACGGTGAAGGGTGATCGGATTATTAAAGCCTTTAGAAATTCTATAACACAAAACTTTGCAAAAGAAAATTTATTTAGACAAAACTTTTAATTTTTTTTAAAGATTAATAAAAAATATATTTTTAGCAATTTTTCCACTCCTCCATTAAATGATAAAAATATTTTTTATTTATTTTGGTTTTTACTCCTAATTCCTTTCACGAATTGTTCATCCCGTGTAAATAAGGTATAAGTCCTTCTATAATCAATAATAATAATTATTGATGATATCAAAATATTGATTAATTGTAAAGACTAAAGAAAATAAATATCGAAAGTTTTTCCAAAAATAAGAAAAAAATTTTCCGATGAATTATTTAAGTTTTTATTTATGGAAATTTAAGGTAAATAACGAATTATGAATTATGATGGATAAAGTTTTATTATTAAAATTAGGAGAAGATTACCATACAAATATGATAAATTGATAGGACTTTAAGCTTATATTAATAAGAATTTATTAATAACTTCGTTTGAGGATAAAAAAATTCGAAACTACAGATCTTATCAATTTAGGGAAGACACCTAATCGAAAATTAATCGTATTTATTAATACCTTTAATATAATATCCAATTCTAATGTCTCTAAAATTCAATGTAATATTACTACATTATATCTCAATACAGAACTTAATTTAGGTGAAATATCTATTTGTTTTAGAACTGTTCAGCACTACAAACTAATGGAAGTTTATCCCTAAGTAAACCTGTTAGATTACCTGCTCTTTGAAAGATATATTGAAAACCTCTTGAATAAGAACATTAAAATCAAAAAATTTTTTTGATTGTTTCTTATACTTCGCAGGACATTATCCTAAATTTATACTTACAAGTTTTATAAATTTTAGGAAGCAGTTAAACACTTGTTGCAAAGAAATTAAATAATTAATTCTTCCACTCAAAGTTTTCCAACGAGGATTAAAGAGGGCAACAGAACCTCATTCCAATACAATCGAACTCTCAAGATGGCTCAATAGATTATGGAAATTCATTTGTCGATAAGCGCAACGTGGATTTAAAACCATATCCTAACAAATATGTTCCCTCAAGTTTGTAATATATATGTTAAAAATTTAGAAAAATTTAAGAAGAGTATTAACAGTATTAAGAGTATGGTTTAAAAGGTGTGATATTGTCGCACACTACCTATAGGAAATATTCACAGTTCTAATAGGTGGCTTTGAAGCTATCCACCGTCAAAAAATGGAGTATAGTTTCAGAAGCGCGATAAGCGCATGAAAATTTTCCATTTGGATGTGTCAGTGTATCAGATTGTTAATTTGTTATTAAATTTTATTAAAGACTTTAAGTTTTTTTAAAAGTTAATGAAAGTTGTGACAATTTATGTTGTTACTTCTGTAAGAAGACTCTGTAGTATATTTTCTTGCTTCCTTATATAATCGATGATTGTGCATTTAGTGATTATATGTTTAGAAGTTGTGATACTTTTATTGAAGGAACAGGTCGGAGGTGGTTCCTTTTTGAACAGATATTCGTACGATAGCAATTGAATTTTTTCTGTTGATCGAAGTAGGAATGCTGAAAGGCCTTTTTTCAGGATTGATAGATTTGTAGGAATGATTGAAGTAAGCCCGTGTGCGTTCAAATTAATCGTTTCCTAGGTTAAATATTTCATCAGTTAATTTTGTTTTGTTGACATGTTCTTACATAATCAATTAAGAATTTGCAGCTTCTTTTGCTGTTTGGTCTGTAAAGTCATTTTCACAATCCCACATGTTAGTGGTGAAGGTAATAATTATCGCCTTCTTTTGAGTCCCATAGCACTAGAGACCGAAATATTCTTAAACTATTAAGAAAAAGGAATATCCTTTAAAAACAATTCTTATGACCTAAATTAAAAAAAAAAACAAGATCTTTTAAACCCTTTAAACTATAAGGCTTTAAAATTTCATTTAAAATAAAAATATTCTTCAAATCTAATTTAATGTTTTAACCAATTTTTCAACAAAAACAAAAAAGTCTTTTAATCTAATTAACATCTAAAATATAAATTTTATTTTATTATAATGTTTTATTTTTTTTTTTATTAATATTTTAAATATATTTTTTCATTATAAATTTTAATTAATTATTTATTTTATTCATTATCACAAGAGAAATACGACCGGAATTTTAATGAAATTTAATTTTTATATTTTCTTTGGTAATTTCCAGTTTTTTTGTTTTAGGAGAGGATAAATCCATTAAAAATTGTAATCTAGATATTTATTGAACCCTTCCTTACCTTTTAAGCATTAGGAGAATTTTTTTTTCAAACAGTGCAGGGAAAGGATTATTCATTTTAGGAAAAATTTTGACAGAAGGTTAAGGATTTATAGGTTAAGGATGATAGAGTGAGTAAACCATTGAGTGATGGTGCATAGTGTTTTGGTTTCCTTTCCCTAAAAAACAAAAAAGTAATTTAGGTTTTCTTTAGGATTTATTATTTTCTGAGTTCATCATAAAAACCCACTTTTATTTTGGTAAATATTTACTTCATCCATATTTTTTTCAAATTTTTTTTTATTTCAGGTTTTATTTGAATTTTCAAGGATTGATGGGGATAATTTTTTTTTTTAATATTTATTTTTAGATTTAACTAAATTATATTAATAAATTCAATATGGTTTTCGGGAGCTGAAGATTGTTACAATAAAAACTGTTACATTGTACTGTGATTCAATGTGTACTACAGGGTAGTTTAATCAAGATTAATAATATTGCAGACCCAGAATTTTATTTAATAAAAAAAAACCTTATAAAAGTTTATTAAAGCTTGGGGTTTTGTGGGTCTGTGGATCTCCTTATAGAATTTGTCTATTAATGAAAATTCTCCATCGAGAAAACCGTTACAATTGTAAATATCATAGTTGTTAAACATATTTTGTTGCTTAAGCATTTACCGTTACAATTGGATTTTCCGTATTTTAGATATTATTTCGAAATGTTAGACCCTCTGAGCTTTGTAATTTTTATTATTCCCTTAAATATCATGGGAAGGGGAAAAAATAAATTTCAGAAAAGATTTCATTAAACAAATTAAGAAAATCAACAGAACAGAAATAGAATGTAGGAGAGTAATAATGTACGAAGCTATACTACATAGTTTTCATATTTTGAAGAAGAGTTTAAAAGAACTATTGAGAATTGAAGTGACAACACAACTTTTGGTAAATTCGTTCTTATCGCGCTTATAGTTTGATGTGTTAAAATCACGCAAAACCTGTGGAACCAGCTTCAACATGTGGCTTTTGTACATTGTATGACCCTTTTTGAAACTTGTTGAGTCTAATATAGTTAACTTCCATCTGTTGCATTCGAATAATCTACAAACCATATTATAACAAAGCTCTAGCATTTTAAAATTTTTAATATGAAATGGACCCGATGACTCAAATAATACAAACCTCATTAAAATTGATGTCATTAAAAATATTTTTCTAACTTAAATTGTACAAATAACCCCCATAAAACGTATTTTAAAGACCCAGATTTTTTTTTATTATAATTTTTTTATTTGACTCCTCCAAAAATCTTGATTAGTCATTTTTATTAATCTTAAAGGCGAACATTTTTAGTAACAATTTAAATTGAATAAGAAGAGTAACATGGTATAAAACATCTTTAGATATAAATCTAATACACCTCACACTCTATAAAAAAAAATTAAACAATAATACAACAGGGATTTTCTACTAGGTATATAAGAACATAACCTTTAAGCACTGTGAACATTAACACCCCACTGAATTGTTGGAAAATACGGAAAAATAAAAAACCAAAAAAAAAAAAAAGAAAAAGAAAAACAAATTATATAGAATGTGATATCCCTTGGCTATTTGAGTTTTCTCAAGTTACAGGGAGCGGGGAGCTGAAGATCTAAGGTTTAAGGCGAGGCAAATTGTTTATTATTTTAAAGGTTTTTACGGAAGTTTATTAACAGAATTTTTTATTTTATTTTCAAAATAAAAATACACTACCTGAAAGAATAAATTACACAAGGCAAGAGAGACACAGAGATAGGAGAGAAGAATTGTGACCAAGGAATATTGCAAAAAAAACATTGACTTTAGGCTTTATATTTCTAAAACATTGAAAATTTCTATTACCAAAGGACTGTTTCGTGATTAGAATAAATTTAAACAAAAGAACAAGACACCATACGAAAATAAAATCATTATGGTCATATAACCAAAAGTGTGGTGGGGTCGTGGAGAGTTCAAATAAAAAGCTAAAGGTCAATTTGACCTATAATATTTACTTACTTTAAAGGTATCTCTGTAATCTGTATCTACTTATTAGATACGAATCATTCAATTGTCTGATGATATTATGTTTTAAATGGATTTTTTTTTTGTACGAGATAGATATGAACTTGGAACTTGGACAAGGATTTGATTTTTGTTGTTGTTTTGGTTTATATATTTTATTTTATGTAAGTCTATAAAGGTTATTGCCAAATTTGTATTAGAGAATATTGTACAAGTTAATGTTTACAGGTAAGATATTTTGTAAACCGCCTACGTTATTATGTTATTCATTGACTGATTGTTCTTTTATTAATAGGGTGCAGACAATGATAGGATCAATGATTTGTAATATTTAATTGTACAATGGTAATTTGATATTAAATAGTCTGTAATTTTCATCTTAATGTCTGTTGAATATTGCTTTAAGATATTCTAAATAATAATTATCTATTTTTAAATTTTTAGTTAAAAAGGTTTATACTTAAAATCTGTAAACCTCGGCTGCAAAATCGGGTTCAGATCTAGCTTCGGGATCAACCTAGATAATTTTGGTACGATCAATTCGGATAGGCGTTCAAATTGGTTGAGATATAGCTTTGGGATCAACCTAGATAATTTTAAGTAGGGTTAGGTGTTCAAAATGGGATAGAGGTTCAAGTTCGAATAGGGGTTAAAATTAAGGAAGAGGTTCAAGTTCGAATTGGAGTTCTAGCTTAAGTAGAGGTTCAAGTTCGGGTAGGCGTTAAAGTTCGAGTAGGGGCTTAAGTTGGGGTTTGGGGTACAGGCTGAATAATAATTGAATACAGTTTAAAAAACATGATTTGGGTACTAAAATATACGAAGTTTGTGCATACCCTTTTATTAAAAATTCTATATTTTCTTCTATAGTTATTAGACTTAAAAATTTTTATATTTTTTTCAAAACTCAAAGAGTGATTTGTTTAGTTTTGAAATAACGGTCTACCATTACTTTGGTATGTATTAAAAGAAACGTGTTGTTTGATTAAAATTTTTGGTGTAGAGCGAGTTCAGAATCAGATAAGTTTTGCAGCCCTGCTATAAACAGTGGGTTTTGTTTAAAAACAATTTTATAGTCTCCTTCGATAGTTTTTAATAGCTAATAATAAACTTAATATTAAAATGAGCTATCACATAAAATTAAAATTACCTCTTCAATCTTTCAAGGCATTCCTAGACTCTAAGATTAATGTAATAATGATGGATGGTCTGAAATGAGTTCTATGGTTTTTCATATACCTTTTACCATTATCAAAATAATTTTATTGAAAATTAATATTTTAATTTTATCACATAATTTGAAAAATTAAAGGACTTAGGCAAACAATTCAACTCTTCTATATTATCTCCATCATACCAAAAGAATATACGTATGATAACCTTAAATTATCTCAACGTTTAATATTTATTATATACTTTTATATTAACTTGCTTGTGTGTATGGGTTTATTTTTCATTTTGTCAGTTTTTTTAATCTAAATATGCATAAATTATTGCTCTTAAACAAAACTTTATAGGTTCTCATAAAGCAATTCTTCAAAATTAACGGTACTTCCTTATAGTGATCTTCATTAATTATTGAGATGGTAAAATTGTTTATTACATATTAATATTCAATTTTAATTATAATTTTATTAAAAAATATTATCATCTTATATTATCTTATTATTGTTATTATTTTTATTTTGTTGTATAACTATAATAATATGTTCTTTAATACCACTTTATTCACATAAAATTTAATTTATTTTTTTTATACTTGAATAGATAATCTATTTTGCAACTGGTAATTATTGGTTAAATACACACGTACACACGTTATATGGTAAATTTTAATATCTTATGAAGCACAAAATGCTCATATACATACTCATTAGAAATGAAAGTATAACTACTTACCTCCTTGTCTATTATGCTAAATCGATATTTAACTTCATTATCTTTAACACATCATTTAATTAAAACCACATACAAGATGTGCTTCGTTTTCGTTTTTCCTGTTTTTTTTTTTTTTTTTTTTTTTGTTATTTTGTGTCCTTTGATCCCCAAAACCGAATCGAAATTCTATCACCTAATAAAATACAGTTGAAATTGTGTGAATAAAATAAAGTGCGGTGTTGTATTAGTCTCATAGGCACATTGAACACAATACCGCAGAAGCAGCCAATATTGTCACAAAAATCCTTAGAAATCTTTGAAATAAGTTAAAAACGACTCAGAAATAAAATAAAATTAAAACGAAACGATAGTGTAAAAACTCAAATAATCCATATTCGGTCTTAAACTACAGATATATAACATATAGGATCACGAAAACATGAGAATGAAGGAAAAAGGAATAAATATATATATATTTTTATTCGTATTCGTTCTGTACTTATTGTTATTTTATGTTATTGTAAATACAAACATCTATTTTTTAAAGCCGTTATCTACTTATTCTTATAGGAATATTTGCCCCTATTTTTTTGTTTTAATTTTTTTTTTTTTGCAAAGAACATCTTCGTTATTTTTCAGATGGTAGGATTCGCAAGAATTGATTTTAATTAAAATGGAATTTAAGTGCTCTTTTTCTTTGTATTTGGAGTTTTTCTTTAAGATAATAATATGTTGTGTTCTTTTGACTGGATACTTATAGAGATTCGATAATATTAAGAGTTTTTAGTGCCCAGGAAGCAATATAAAGATTTTTTTGAAGAAAATGGATTGTTTTGTATCTTCCTATTGTAAAGAAGTTTACTTCTAATGTTTCCTTCAGTATTGTGAAGTTTTTTTGATTTGTTAAACAACTCATCCATTGTGTTTTGAAGAGTTTAATTGGTTTCCATTTTAATTTCATGGTTTAAATATAAAAACATGTCTGACATTTTAAAAATCCGTTAATTGGTAAAAGTGTGATTCTGATGAGAGAAGAACAATTTGTAACGGCAATTCCTCATTACAGAATTTTTGAAGAACTTGTCTGTTAAAATATCCCGAATTTTCAATTGCCCAAACCAAAAATCTGTTTTTTTTCTTTTTCATTGATAAAAGTCTGGTTCTTATAAGAAAATTGAAATTTATAACGGCATTTCCTCATTCCTCATATTTTTTAGTTGGTAAAAGTTTAATTGCCATGTGGAATGTGAAATTTCTATAGGCTCATGGAAGAATTTTGAAGAACGAGTCTGTTAAAATGTTCCGAATTTTCTATTTTAGAATTAAAAAATCCATATTTTAATTTAATTGGTAAAGGTTTAATTGTCATGAAAAATGGGACATTTCTAACGGCATTTCCTCATGGCACGAATTTCAAGAACTGGTCTGTTTAAATATCGCGAATTTTCAATTGCACAATTCAAAAATCTATCTCTCTCGTAAACACTTTTTTTTCCTCTCCCTATTTGTGCTGATTTGGATTTTCTAAAATTTTATCCTTGGGTTTTGCCCATAATTGTCATGTTGCTATCGTATCTTCTAATTTTAACTTAACTTATAATTTTAAATTCAGAATTTTTCATTTTGTTTAGATTTAGTTCTGCTTTAATATCGGGATTTAAAATATAAATAAATATAAAATGTATATATATATATTATAAAAAAAATCTGTCGTAAAATTTTTAAAGCTAATTGAAGAAAAAAAAATTGGATTTAATAAAAAATAAAAAAATTGCGCAAATTATTTATGTATTAAGTTTTATTCTTTTAAAATGTTAAAATATCTGCCAGTAAAAGTGTTAAGAGATTGGTTATTATTGCAATTTTATTCAGATTTTATACTTATATATATAAATATTTCATTTGTTATATTTATTCAAAAATTATAAAATATTCTATCTATTACATACATTTTTCAAAACATGTAAGTTATAAAACAGAGATATGTTATATTAGAGATGAATTAAATTATTAATATTGCATAAGTAAAGATTAAAATAGAATTTATTTTTGTGAACTAATATGACTTTTAAGATCTCTTAATATTTTATGTGTGACGATTATATAAAAATAATCTAAATTTATTTTATGCTAATAAATTTATCTGCTCTGTTGGTAATTGATAATATAAAAAGCGTGCATATATGTTATTTGATTTTTGGCATATTAGGGCCGATAAGGGACAAGTGACTTATGTAATAAGTTATTAGTGCAATAGGGCTCTTTGTGTCACTAAAACCACATTTGACAACAAATCAATGAACTTTGAGCAGATAAAAGATTCACTTATCAAAAGATTATTATTTGATTAGTTAGCATCATAAGTGTTTGGTGCAATAAGGCCCAACATTTACCAAATTTTTTAATTGTAAAGTTTGAATAACTGTGCATTCGGCTCAACTTCGTGTGGAGGTTGAATAGTGAGAATTACATATGGTTCTAAAATCATGAACTTTAGGATTAGTTTATTACATATCCTACCATTTACAATATGAATGGTATATAATATACATATAACAAAAATATAATAGACAATACATATATAAGGGAAGCTGATAACCTTCATTTATTTATTTATTAATCTTAATCGAATATTAGTGCAATATATTGCAAGTAAGACCTGCGGTTACAAGGGTAATTTTAGGAATAAACTCCATATTAATTCTAGATAAAATCGGTTGATATTTATAATTTTGCATACTTTTAGGCACAATTTCAAGTTAATCGATAAATCGCCATTTTTAAAGTATTTTACTGTTATAGAAATAACGTTATAACTTACAACTTATTTCCGTTATTTATTTTTTTATTTAACACATTTCAAAATATATTTTATAACTGTAAGAGCACTTATATACATTTTCTTACGAAGTTTTTGAACTACTACACTTATCATATGTGTTAAATACATGTATATATATATATATACATATATCTATTTATTTGTATTATTGTATATATATATATGTAATGTGTTAGTTGATATAGTTCAAATAATAAATATTTGTAGTGTTGCTCTTATTGTTGTCACATTTATTTACAGTTGAAGGATTCCTTTTCCTTTCAGGATTCATTTTGTTCTTTTATGTTTTTTTTTTTTTTTATATTTCTATGTATTTACCTTAAAAATAAAATTTTAAATTAAAATTGAAAAATAAAAGAAAATAGATATATATATAAAAAGATGCTTATATTTTTCCTCTTAATTTAATCGAAATTGTTAAATCTACTTAAGAAGAAAATATAAACTTTAATTAAGATAAAAAAAAACAAAATAATAAAATAAAAAAAAAATGTGATTTTATTAATTTTTAGAAAAACGTGTAAAATTAAATAAAAAATTAATTAAATAAGTTGAATAATATTTCTTAGTTAGCAGTTTTATTTGAATTTTATCTAATTAGTTTTTTTTAATATTGAAATATATAAATAAAATTGATTTTAGAATAAAATCAGTATTTGTACAGATTGTGGGTGAAGGAAATTAATTTAAGATTGAAAAATATTTCCGTTTTGAAAAACAAATCGTAAAATGGAAACGTAATAAGTGTATGAGACATCGATCTTCTGATCAATTCTAATCTTGGATTGTTGCGGATCATTTTAAATTAGTTGTAGCAAAAAAAAAAAAATGTTCAATTGAAAATATAATTAGAGAATGAGGGATTTGATTTAGGAATCCAGAACAATTAAAACCTTAGAGTATAAAATTTAGGAGCATTAAAAAAAAACTAAAATTAAAAACTATAATAGAATACATTAAAAAGGCGTATTATCGATTAACTTGAATTTATGCCTAAAAGTATGCAAAATAATAGATATCAATTGATCTCGAATTAATATGGAATTTATCTTTAAAATCGCCTTGGTAACTGATGGTTTTACTGATGTTTTTACAATTTATTTTCTCTGCATTTGAATTTTAATATTAGTATTCAAGTTTTAAGAATTGAAGAATTCAATTGAAGGCATCAGACGTAGTTAAAATGATTTGTACTTGCAAAATGATGGTTTCAACATGCAAATTTTCAGACAGCATCTAATTATTATATTTCAAGTGTCTTCGACATATTCCGGCTTTAACAAATGATTCATTCTCCTTGAGTTGAAGACTGGAGATTAGGGTAATTAGCCATTATCATACTTCTAGAATCCGGAGCTCAATATCAGGAAGATTATTTTCAGAATATTAGTTCTATCTTTGCATTTAACTTCTTTTATAAATTTCTTTGAAAAAACCTATTAAATCTAATACAAGTTAAAAGAGTAAAAGAAACAACTTACTTTTTAAAATATAAAAATTTAAAATACATATGATTTAGGGAAAATTAGTGAAATTATGAAAATAAATTTAAAAAACTATAAAATTTAATATACATTCATGATGATTCTATTCCAAAATCAGTTTTTTAATGCACCTGTTCTCTACATAAATACGAGTATATATTTGAAAATTTAAAGTTATTTCTATATATACCTTGTTGCAACTGAATAAATTTTCATTTGAATTTTCTCTTCTATTATTTTCCAGGTATTTTTATTAAGAGAAATTTGAGTACTTGCGAAAATTATTTAGAGCCAAATATAAAAATATTTATATAAATTTTAGAGAAAACTTTAAAATTTTAAAATTAAAAAAAAAGAAATTTTTAGGGATTCATTATAGTATGCAATAAAAATTTAAATTTTGTAGCTTCATAAATATGTAAATGATATTTTCCTAAGAATATGATTTACCAGATCATGTTTCATATATGATCTAATCAATATTTTAATTAACTTGATTACCTTATCTACAAATGAATGATTACAAGTTTGCTTAAAGAAAAGCAAGATTTATTTTAAGTTTATAACAAATTTTAATTTAAGGATGTAATCTAAAATTAAGTGGGTAAAACTATTATTTAGTATAAAAACTATTTAAATAGTTTTCAGTATGGGAAAACTTCAGATTTTATTTTAATCAATAATATTTTACTTAATTAGTATATAGTAATTTATATATTTTTTTTCTTTTCAGGTATGTATAATCTCCAAAATTTTTGGTAAAATCATCATAGTTTTCAAAATTTGGATCGCAAAGTTAATATTAAATTATTATATACGCATGATAATAAGTCAAAAGGGTATACTAAATAACATTTAATTACATTTCTGACGCAGAAAAGATGGGCGGATAGATATAGATTTAGGAATATGAGAGTGCGAGGGTATGGATTGGATCAGAATCGAAAAGTAATTTAATCTAGCTATGTATGTCCACCCGTCCGAACGGTAACTTAAAAAATAAAGGTGCCAGGATTATGAAATTTTCACAAATTCGTTTTTATGCATAGCCTTCACCGCTATTATGATCTAGCGAGTTTGCTCCATGGGTTCGAGTAGCTTCCATATAACTTCTTTTTCCAAATGAAAATAACTCTATACTTGGTAAAACTGGATATTTGAAGTTTTGTCGAAAGTAGTATAGTCTTTTGGCCAAAATTTGTACAAAATGTGGTTGGTTTATTGCAGTGGATTCGAGTGGTTGCCATACAACTTCATCTTTTATACGAACATCACTCTATACGTAATAGAGCTGAATGTCTGAAATTTTGCAAATAGTTGTTAATTGTAATGGCCAACGTCTGAAAAAAATTTAGTCGGTGTAGTGGAAGAGGTTTGAAGAGTTGACCCTAAACTTATATTTGTATATATACATAACTGAAAATATAATAAGTTGAAATTTTTCAAAAGTAATTAGCATCATATCATCCAATGTCTATACGCCGGTCATTAAGTATCCCAGTATAAACACTTCATACAACTTTATTGTCAATAGCCTTAAAACTTTTATACACATAAATTTAATTTAAAGTCAAAGCTCATTTTCCGGCACTTTCATACATATAAATTTAATTTAAATTCAAAGCTTATTTCAAGCTGGTTTAATCTGTTTGTATAAAATACCAAGTTTAAATTTAAAGCTTCAAGCATCGTATTATATACTTTATTGCATACTTTCCGGCACTTTCATACATATAAATTTAATTTAAATTCAAAGCTCATTTCAAGCTAATTTAATCTGTTTGTATAAACTACCAAGTTTAAACTTAAAGCTTATTTCAAGCATTGTATTATATACTTTATTGCATACTTTCCGGCACTTACGTTCTTTTTATTAAAAAAATAAATATTAAAATCTTATTTTATAACATAATATTTACATATTATTTTATTGTTGAATTATTTTATTTTAAAATTTTTATAACTTTTGAATATTTAATAACATACTTTTATTTTCATCTTTCAATAAAATAAACTTTTGAGTAAAAAATCAGGAACATACTCTGGTGGATTACTTTTTTTTTTTATTATAAACGTGCATTTTTAAAGTATCACGTCTTTAATAAATTTTAAAGAAATCTCTACTATAACATATTTGAAAAATAAGTTCTTGGGGTTGTGGTTTATATATATATATATACATTATATTAAATATTAAATTTTATTTTAAAATATTTTAAAATTCTTATAAAATTTAAAATTTGTATGTAAAAATAGTTATTTTTGTACTAATTTATGGTTATTTTAAAAAAGTTTAACAAATTATTTTTAAGAATCAATTAAGGTATGAAGATAGTATGTGACTAATTAGAGATTTTATCATGAGTTGGATAACTTGAAACATTGAGGTGATTCTGTAGGTACTATTTGTATTTTATTGTAATTTCCAAATCAGGTGTACTATCTTAAAAAGATGTCAAATCTACTACAATAGAAGAAATTAAATAATTCAATATTCTATTCTGTAAAATAATAAAAGATCAGATTTTTATCTTGTTGCATTCGTAAGGTCTTCAAGAACAGTCGAAGTGAAAGGTACCTTCTTTCATAGTTTAGTTGATAAAAAACTTTGAGGGGTGGAACGTCACTCTCTCCATTTTTAGCTACTACGAGATACTTTTCCAAAGTGAAACATTTTAAGTTATAGGAACCTACTTAAAACCCTCCAAATTTTTTTAAAATCTTTTATAATTTTTATAATTCCAAAAATAGTTATACGTAATTGTAAGTTGCTTCAACTGATAAAACAAGACAAAATTTATTGCAAGCGAAGTATTTAAAGAAAGCATATGTCATGGTTGCGCACCATCAGAAGTTGAACAGGTATTTTTAATATTGACGATCTGATACATACCGCAGTTGATGGAAACGTCTATTAAGATATTGCGGTAGGAACGTTATGACCGTTAGCATCTTGAATTGGATAGCCAGTGAAAACAGAAAAACAAAAGTATTCGAGTGTGTGACAAAAGTCCCCAAAAGTATTTTTTAAAGACTGTACGAGTACTTATATTTTATTTGTGATTTTAAGAAATAGAACGAATACCTTTACGATGCAAATTAACCTGACTATAGAAAAGTTTTGACTTTTCGTACAACCAACTGAATTCATATATTTTACCACCTCCTTTGAATTAAATATTTCCCAGAAGATATAAAACGGTTTTTGGTTGCATTTATCTATCCCAAGCAGCTGCCAGATCCAAATCCCTCCTATAGGAAATTTATTTAACTCCTGATTTTGTAATCTAATGTCTTAAGTAGTTTTTTATCCATCTCCTAATTTTTTTTCATAAATAATAAGTAAGCAACAAAGAGGACTATTTTCCCATCTTTTGAAGACTTTTATAAAAAGTGCAGTGTGGGGACATTTTCAATTTGTTTTTGAGAATTTTTTCGTAGATCCGATGTAATTTATGACTATGATCCCACATTAATTTTATATATTATAAGAAATAGCAATTATTTTATGTCCTGTAGTTTGAAATTTAACAGTAGATATGATTACTTACTAAAATTATCCAAAAAGCTCGTGAGGTTTGTATACTGACTATAATACGAGTACTATTCATATTTATTCATATTTTTCAAATTATTTAAATATTCAAATTGATGGTCTAATTGTGTCTGAAAGCTCAGGTAAAAGTACTTAACTTTTTATTGAACTTCATTTCTTTTGATCACATATTAAAATTCAAATTCAAATTCAGATTGTAGCCTCCGTCTCAACTATACCTATTATATACATTCCATATTTTATATTTTAAAATTTTTCAGAAAACCCTTTTAAATAATATTAGTAAAATTATGTTTTTTTTTTTATTAGTTTGTTATTTTATGATCTTATGATTTTATGGGATATTGAAATTCTAAAGATTCTTTTCCTTTTCCAAGAAAAATTTATTATTTTTTTGTTCTTTTGTTTTTTTTTTATTAAAGTAAATGGAATGTAAAATTTGAATTGGTGCATAAAATATTAAGTATATTATATGCTATGTATTACGTCTGGGGTAGCTTATATATATAAAAAAAAAAAAAAAAAAAAAAAAAAACTCAATTTTTTTGTAATAGCAATAAATGTAAGTAGTATTTTTATTTATTCTTCCATAAAATAAATATAATTTTATGTAATCTGAAATGAAAACATTTAAAAAAATTGTTTTTTTTTTTTTTCTAACACATGTAAAAGATTTTTCAGTTTTTTTTATGTGTTGTTCTCAAGTGTCTTTTACTACAAAAGTACAGGGTACAGGGAATAACAAGTAGTATATTAAATTTTAATGTATTTAATAGAGATGTATGTATGTATGTATACGTAAACATACGTAAAAAAAGAAAGTAAATTTTTGCATATATCCTTTGAGTCCTTATTTTAAAGATTGCGTTTAGTAAACATTAATAATTTACAGTTGTGTTGTACAGTTTTGTGGTTACACTAAATATTAGAAATGTAAGGGGAGTTTTTAAGATAAATATTAGGTAATTTTTTAAGAACTGTACTGATTATATATTATAAAATACTAAATATAGATTTAGATTAAAATTATTTTAAGTAGCTTTTCGCTCTGGTAGTTATGAAATAATATATTTAATCTTTTTTTTTAAAAGTTCGTTTAAACAATTGTGTTTATGGGATACTGAAGAATGTCCTTTAAATTAATGCTTTAATTTATTTAGGGTAAATATTCTGTATATCTGAGCAATGGCGTAGTGGTAAAAATCAGCCCTTCATGTGAAATATATAGGTTTCAAATTCCCGTCAAATCATATGTAATAAAAAAATATCGTAAAATTTTAATTATATCGTAATATAAAATAAGATTTAATGAAAATATATAAATAACTCTTGTGCTAGATAATAGATGGCGCACAAAATTATCATTTGCCTATTCACAATAGCTACAGCTCAGTAATCAACGGCTTAGTGAATATAACAATTGAAGAAACTGAAACCTAGTTTAAATAAACTTGGTGATTGCCCTATACTCCTTAAAGGAGTGGAAAAGGATTAAAAAAAATTATTCTATGTATATTTATTTTTATAGATAATAATTTTTTTTACCAATAGGTTACTGTTTTAAATTAGTTTTAGAAATGGGTATAAGCAAACAGTTCCCAAAAGATTTATAAAAATTTTGAGGAGCTTTTGTTTCTTATGAAAAAAAATACCAATTAAAATAACTATAATATTACTTTTGAAAACATCTTTAAATCTAATGTTTTTTTTTGTTTGAGGGGGTTGTAAAATATTTGACCTTAATTGTTTGTACGAAAATTCAAAATAATGAATATTTCTATACCAAGTTTAGTTAACGTTCTAATTTTCATTCAAATTCTAATATATACATATAAAATGAGGATGTCGCACAGTAATGTGAATTTTTGTCGGAATTGGGTTCGAATCTCAATGAAAGTGAGAAACTTTTATCGGGATTGCAATTCAACTCAGCTACTAATCGACTTTGGGTTTAATTTAAAATATAATATTAAAATAGTAAATAATAATAATAAAACAAAAACAAAATAAAAAAATAAACAATTTAAAAGAATAATATAACTCACAGATATTAAAATAAATGTGTCCAAATGTCAGAAAATAAAAATTTATTGTGAATTATTTTTGTAATGTCAAAGATGTATTTAGACAGCATTTGAATTGCTGTCAAAAATTAACTTCATTTCTTTTGTAATTCGTATACTTAAAAAAAAACATTTTATTTTAAATTTGTTAAATTCGAATTTCGCAACTTACATGGCTTATATCTTTTTTTGGCTTAAATCTAAAAACTTAAAAATATTTGTAAAAATATTGAAATATTATTAGGAGAAATTTTAGAATTGGATTCAAAATCATTATTGTCACTTTTTCCCGAGTATTTATTACTATTTTAAGTTTAAAATAAATTAAACTCAATTTATTACTACATGTTTGATTCAATACAATTTAATATATGTGTTCATGTCAAAATAATCCGCATTTTCATAAATTTAAATGAAAAACTTATTTTAATTTTGATATGACATCTTGGTGTCATTGTTTATTTTTGTTGTATGTATTTACATAAATATATCTCAGCTGTTCATATGTAAAAACCAAGTATAAAAGTACTATAAAAAATAATGTACTTAAAAAAAAACATAAAAACAAAATAAAAAATAAAAATCTAATCTGTACAACATATTCATCGTGAACAACACCAACAGCAAAAGCAACCACAAATAAAAATGAAAATAAGAAATTGTTTTCCTCCAAGTTATACCCTTTATTTACATTAAATAGCTTCAAACCATAATATTATTTAATTGATCTTAGTAGATTTACATATACATATATATACTTGAAAATACATATACGGCAATGCTCGGTAAGTCGGGCGGAATAATGAAATTTTCTTTAGGATTTCCTGTATGGAGTTTTTTAAAAAGAAAGTAGGGGTGAGATATTCAAGAATGTATATGTATTTAGGGTATGGTTGATTTTGTAAAACAATCATAATAAAAACGAGGAAGATTATAGTTGTCCTTGTCAACTTTTAGATACCTGTGCATTCCCACTAAGATGTATTAAATACAGTAAACCCTTAATTAATTCTATAGGTATTAAAGCAAATATATAAAAAATAATATAAAGAAAAAATATTTGGCTCTCCCTAAAAGTTGGTGAAAGTAGTTTTTCTTGATCTATTACTTTACTTGCCGAGTTTTAATTTTAACCTCGTAACTTCATTAAATTTACAGTTATCGAATTGACAACTTTGTATGCCAGCGAAATTGAAGTCTCAAAATTTTGAAGCTTTATCAAAGTCATCCTCCTAGTGTTATTTGTTTTAAAAAAATTGTATTGAAGCTCGTCGAAGCTTTGTTTCGGTTTTAACCAAATACAATAGGGAACCTAGAAATTGACTAAAAATGACTTTGTGAGAATTTCAAAACTCTAGTCCTTTTATATTTTGAGTTTTCATGCTGACACATAGACACAGACGGATCTAGAGATGCACTCTGCGGAATACACTCTAGATTGACATATTCTGCGGAATACACTCTGGATACACTCTAGATTGACGCGTTGTAAACGGAGGAGTAATTTTAATATACCCGTGGCCTTATTAGTATGCACGTGTATAAAAATCTTTCAAGGTCAAAATTAAATGAATTGGAATAAATTTTATTTGCAGTTATATAAGGGATAAATTATAGTAGGTTTATGAATATGTGTAATAAAATGCTTCAATTAATAATAAAAGTTAAAGGGTTAAAAATAGTAAAATTAGAATTTTGCTTTTTATTATTTTACGAAATATTATTCTTATGATCTAAATTTTTATTGTAAATAAAAAATATTTCTATATTTTTTATTTTTTCTATTTTTTTTATTAAATAATATATTTTCTATGTGTTGTACTACTCATTAATCCAAAAAAAGATATAAAGTTTTTGATTCTATTGTTGATTCCATTAAACTTATCATTTATCACTAAACAAAACATCAAATAATCATTTTTATGATATGATATACATTACTTCTTAAATTTTCAATCATTTATAATCAAAGATTTTAGTGCAAGAAAAACTTAGCAAATTATGATTATTTGATAAGTAATAAGAAACTATTGCATTATGGCTCCAGGTCAATTAGGAATAATTACCAAATCAGAGGAATTATAATTTCGCCTAAAAATATGCAATTTAGTAAATAAGTATAATGAACAGAAAACTCGAAAAGGAAAATGTGGGATTTGTTGTCATAGTTACTTAGAACCTATAGTACTTTTTTTTCGATTGAGATCTTTTTTATTTGGAAGAGAAAGCGGATTCGATCCCCTCCAGATCGTTAGTTTTTTCCAAGGAAAATTACTGAAAAATTAATTTTTTATTACAATTCCCCCTTACGATCGAATATAATATAATGCTCTACAATCTAATAATAGGACCTAAAACTATAATGTGGTCTTAGTAACCCATGGTTTTAAAATTATTGCATTATTATTTTAAAAGTAATATTAATTGAAATAAATAAATAGAAAATTCTTGATAGAAAAAGGACTTCAATGAGCGACAGGTAAACCATATGGAATTTTTATTAATACACTTGCACGAAGGTCAAGAGTTTTTATAATATTATACAATCATATGTAATTGGTTATGGGTTATTAAAATATACATAAAAAACTTTTAATAGAATTTTTCAAAAAGCTTAATATTAACTCAAAATTGTGTCCTTTGAAAATACTAATAAAAAAGTTTTTAATATTTCACCTTTATAAAATTTTATTGTATACGCATCGTTGATAAAAAGGTCATTCTCATGGTCATGTATAATAATATCTATATGACCTACTTAATAAAGTATCTTCTAATAAAGTTTATGATTTTATATCTCATATTTTATTTATGACCAATTATTAAATTGTATAATGGCATAATAAATATATAAAAAAGTTGAAATGTTTTAATGTTTATAAAATTTTAACACTCGTAAATATGATTTTAGGGAATTTTAATAAATAGGTACTTGCATTTCATTTGTTGTTATCAGAGTTTTCAAAGTAATAAGTAATAAGTGTTTTATTACATAAATTAAATGAAATTTAATTGGGTTTTTAAACATAAAACGTTTTATAATAAATATAATGATTACCATGGGGATTTGAATTAAATAATAGTCTTTTTGGGATTTTAAATGAATTATTAGAAATGTATAAAGCTTTTTAATTTTTGAAAATCTAATAAAACTTATAAAACATAGATAATATTATTTTATAAATATAAATTAATAAATGTGATTTGATTTACTACTGTCATACGGGTATCCCAGAGTTGACACAGTCTACTCTACTACACTCTTCCTCGTTTAATATCAATGTGGGTTGTGAAAGATGTTTCTAATTGATATCTCCTAATTGCGAATATCTAATGAAGCTAACACCCTGCTAACCAATACTCATATTTGACATCTTACTGAAATATTCAGTGCATCCTACGTAAATTGAGTACATGAAACTAATTTTAAAGTAGTCCGCAACGAAAAAATCTCAAATTTAAATGTTGCTGTAAAAATCTTGAATCATGAAAAATCCTAAAAAAAGCCTTAATGATCATAATTTCGAATATAAATTTTTCTTAAGTAGGATTTTAGGAAAAATGGATTTTTCAAATATGCGGAAAGTTGGATACAAACTCAGAATTGTGATTCTTCTACAATAGAAGAATATGCATATACTATTTATATGGGAGATTCTAAATTTTATGGGATTTTTGAGTTATAAGTTTTTTCGGGATTTTTTTTCTGTAAAGTTTCTTAGACCCCATAAATTGTTACAAAATTAAATACTTATATTTAATATGCACTTATTATATATATATATAATTTACACTTATTATTTGTCAGAAGTATTAATTAAGTATTATCTTCGACTATTGAATTCAATTTAAGATAATATTAAGATTTACAATACAAATTTAAATCTATTAGAATTAAATTAATTAAAAATGTTTAAATAAAATGAATTAAAATAATTAAATAAAATTAACAAAATATTCTTTATTAATTTTACTAAGTGTTTAGAATTTATCACTTTTATTTAATTTAACCTTAGGTGATATTTGATTTTAGAATCTAAATAAACTTTTATTTTTGTAATTAAGGAAATATATTTATTTTGAAAAATTCTTAATATTAATCATGATATTGTGTTAATATATTTTATAATGCCTTAAAGGGAAATTCCCTTTTGATTTCTTGTATTACAAAATAATTTACTTAAAATTTAAGAAAAGTCCTTAAATACAATAATATAATAGATATAGTAGGATATTATTTTTTTTTTAAATTTTAATTAGATTACTGTTGGACCCAGATTATTTTTAGTACATGTAGGAATCGAAGAGAATGCACTGAGGGAAGGTACTGAAAATACAATTACTATAAGATTATATTAATTTCAATTTGACACAAGTCTAATTTGTTTTTATACCCGTGCATACATATATGACATCGGGTATATTAGATTTGCTCCTCCGTTTGTAAATGGCTTATTGATATTGATAGATTGATAGATTATGGATATGATGATTATTATATGAATATGATCATATGAAGTTGATTTTGCTTAAGTTTAATATATTGGTGAATTAAAAATTAATTATAAGAGATAGAATTGAAAAATTAGAGCAAGAGTTTTGAAAATCACACAAAACATTTTTTGGACATTTTTGAGGTTCCCTATTCTTTTTGTTTAAGACCAGATCAAGGTTTTGGGGAGCTGCCACACAACTTCTTTGCACCAATATGAATTTCTTAGAAACTGATTATATTACGAGGATGAAAATTACACACTGTTAGTTATATAATGGATCGAGCACTTATATGAAGTTTCAAAATGTTACGGCCCCATTTTCGGGGGGCTGCTATACAACTTCTTTGCACCAATATGAATTTCTTGGAAACTGATTATACTACGAGGATAAAAATTACACACTGTTAGTTATATAATGAATCGAGCACTTATATGAAGTTTCAAAATGTTACGGACCCGTTTTCGGGCAGCTGCAATACAAAGTAATCAATTCGATAACTGTGAATCTAATGAAGCTACGAGGTTAAAATTAAAACTGGGCAGATAAAGTAATAGGACAAGTTAGTTGGCAAAGTTGGACATCACTCGGACCAACTTTTAGGGTGGGCTATTTTTTTTTTTTTTATGGGATAATAAGTTAATCAAAAATTATGGGATACCTAATAAGTTAAATTTTTTTTTAACTATTTTACTTTCTTATATTTTTGTAATATTTATAATAGCATAGGGAAAATAAATAACGGTTAGTGGGTATGCACGGGTATCTAAAAGTTGACAAGGGCAACTATAATCTTCCTCGTTTTTTTTAAATTTTAATTTAATTTAAAATTTAAAAAAATGATTAGTTTTACTTTTTTCCATATGTGAGTTATGAATGTGAATTAAAATCATACAATTATTGATATAAAATATTGGTTAATCCTTTTAAATTACAATTAATTTTGATATTAAGAAACTATTAAACGACTTTTTGGCTCAAAAAATCCCGGAAAATTGAAATAAAAGTTTGCGAAAAGTATTATAAGTTTTATTATACCACAAAATTAAAAAATAATCAAAATTAATTTTTTTCAATTAGTAGAAAACCGCAAAAGAAAAGCCAAAATTAAAAAATTACTTTAAATATCAAGGTTCTAATTAATTTAGCCTACTTTCGTCCTAAAAAATCTCAATATTTTTTTTTTTCACATAAAAAAATGATTCGTCCTTTTTTAGTCCTTATAGAATTTTTTTTTTTTCAATTTCATGTCCTTTTTTTCAGTTTGTAGTTCTTTTCAAATGTTAATAAACTCTTAAAAAGTTGTTTATTATAAATTAAGTTTTCTTTTTCTTTATAATAGTTAAGCAGAGGGTCAGAAGTTCTTAAAAAAGACTAAAAATAGTTTTTGGAAGAAAATACCGTTAATGAGTGTCTCCTCTTATTAGAAAATTTGTACTTAAAAAAAAAAACGGTCCCTTTTCTAATTTTATATGCTAATCTAAACTAAGGGTGATTTTAAATTAAAGCAACAAAAAAAAATAGAAAAATAGTTAAAATGTTGTGTTAATTTGTTGAAATTGTTGAATAAATGAAGGCAATTTAATTATCTTGAGGATTAAATAACGACAAAAGGTACTGTCATTGCTAATGTTGGTTGGTGGCATAAAATTTTTTTTAAAAATGAAATTTGCATTTAAAAAAAAGTAGGTCTGAAAATTAATGCGTTAATTGATTTTTATAGTAGATTGTTGAAAACGAATTGTAATTCACAAGTGTTGTGTTGTGTGTTTACTTTATACGAATAATTTAAATTTAAAATGATGAAAGTAATTGAAAATGGAAGTGTAAATTTTTGTGGGGTAATATTTCCATATTAAATAAAAATATTTAATAAATGTTCACTTAATTTCTTAAATATTTAAAAATTGATGCTGCTCAGATTTCAGTGGATTTTGAAAGGGATTATGGCATTGACTAAACAATTCTTCCAATTATTTATTTAATTAGGGGATTTTTCAGGGGCTTTTAATACTAACAAGGTTTTATAAGCCCTATAATCGAAAAAAAAGATTTTCTCTAGATTCGTAGTACAGAACTGCCATAGATATTATATTGGATTCTGTAAGAGTATGTTTATAAGACTAAGGTATAGGATTTCATACTTTGAATTGTCCATATCTAGTTTCCTGCTAGAAGTAATCGTATATCTTCTCATGTGTTCCTTAATGAGTTCGTAATTTATGAATGATTGCATGTATGTACGAAATAAAAATGATCATTAACATCTTCAGAATATTCATCCAAAATTCTTCTTCTTTCAAATATAATCAATGATTCCTTATTTTGATTCTATATGATCAATGATATTTTACTGCAAAAAAAATCCCGAACAATATAAAATCTCGAAAAAAAAAAATCCCGAAAAAGAGGCTTGAATTTATTTTCTCTCTGGAAAATGTATTCTGTGTAATTTGGTTTTGTATTCAACTCTAAAATCCTTTTTATATAATTTTTTTTTAAATTATCTTCTTATTGTAATCGAAATTCCCTAAATTCGGTATTTTTAGTTGTTATGAGTTTTTTTTTTAGTATTTTATAACATTCGGGATTTACCCCACAAAATTTAATATCGGGATTTGTTCATTCGAATTTATTTTCAGCAAAGTGTCTTACACCCCATTATATAAAATTCATTGCCCAAGTTCGATCCCCAAAAGAGAACTGCATTAAAGACCTTTGTATTAAGGGTCTATTCCAAATATTCAAATTGATTTTAAAAAGAGGAACGGTTTTGGTTGCCTGAAATCCATCAACTAATCCAGAGGAATCTCGTACGGGTATACTGGAGGCTTTTGATGTTATTTATTTATTTGTAGTATCAGACAATAGTAAATATTGCCTGATAATATCAATCCTTTGCCGATTTTACATTTGGACTTATCATTAAATTATTGCAATATACACTATATTTTTTTATTAGATATGATCCGATTTGAACCCAAGACTTTTCGATTGAAAAGCCGCCACTTTACCACTGAGCTATCGGCCAGATTGCTTTTGAAGTTTTCATTATATCTTTGTGATAAATGAAAGTTAAAAAACTTTTTTTTTTGGGAAATAGCATATTAAATATTTGGTCACCAAGGAGATTTGGTAAAGGAAAGTTATTTATCAAAACTTATGAACGGAAATTGAACTCGCACAAGTTTGCTTAGTAAGCCAAATGCTTACATAATTGCACCACTGAGGCCCCTAAAATACTTAAAACTATTAAAAATTCTTTAGGGAAGAAAATAAAATTTTCGCTTTCATCATTATCCTCAAATCCTCAAATTCCCCTAAATCCAATTTTCTAGTCTCAAATTTTCTCAATGCACTTAAAAAATTCATCATAAAAAAGATAATTTTAAAATAAAATAATGGAAAAATTATTAATACCATTAATTTTGATTTATCTTTTGTCTTACAAGTGCAAAATCCCACTTTGTGTTTCTACACTTAATAATCCTTAAAATCATAGTTCTCCAGTGATGAAATTAATCCATTTTATTTCAATTTAAGTCACAATAATAACTCTACTATAAATTAAATTTACTTTAAAGTTTTAAACACTTTTAAGAATTACTTAAAAATCTCAGATTATTTATAGAAGTTTTGTTTCAACAGATGTCGGATTTTTGGTTCACTTTATTTGCGGGTCAAAGTTTTCGTACACTTTATTTACACAACTTTTAAGTTACTGTGTACTTAAAATGAAACAAAATAACTCCCATGACAAATGAAATTATTTTTTTTTTCAAAGGATAATAAACAGTTAGAAAAGATGGAAAAAAATAACTGTTGATTTTTATGGTATTTTATGGTGATGATTTATGGAGTTTACATACGGTTTTTTTTTAATACAGTTAAAGTGGTTTTATATGATGTTGTTGTACGTGTGTTGTGTTGAATTGGGTTTGAAAATTGAAAAATTTTTCAATAATTTTATGGTTTATAAATTTTTAAAAAATGTCACAATGGAATGTACAAAATTTTTTTTAGTACTTAAGGGTTTTAAAATGATTTTGATATGGTTGTCAAATTTATAAGAAATTTGATTTATTAGTTAATAATTTTCAATTAGAATTTTTGTGACTTATGGGGAAGAAATTAATCTAAATATGGACCTTAGGCAAAATTGATATTTCTAAGAATGGGATTTTCAGTTTCAATATTTCAGTTCTGGCTAAATTTATTTTAAACGACTTTTACTATTTTCACGAATTCTAATACGAAGACCTGGAGAAAATTCATTTCTAACAGAGGAAAAAACATTAGATGGCAATCGTGTGGCCAATTTCAGTTTTGGCACAACAGGCACAACAGTCTTCATAACGAATGAGTTTACTAGTACCATTTCTAGTTTTAAAACTGCATTTCGAATTTCTATAGAGTGTTGCATTGAAAACTTTATGCCATCAGTAGTTTTGGATTAGAATTGTTTGAGAGGTGGTAAATAGTACGGGGTACACATTTCTGTCCTGTATCCATCATGTTTTTGAATTTTGAAATGAAACCAACCCTTCAAATACCTCCCAAATTCGAATACGTTTGTCTACGAAATTTATAAAGATAGAAAATGTTCTGTTTTCATTAATTTTTCTTAATCATCTCCTTAATCATTCTCTTCCTTTTCACTCGATCTTGTGCAGCAGCTATCCAGTTTTGCTCTTGAAGCATTCTTTTTCTATTTATTTTCCCATTCAGTACCTTCTTTGGAATGCGGAGAAATCTGCAGTCGTTGTATGTGGCCCTTCTACCTAAGATGTTGTAGCTTGATGAATGTCACATCCTCGCTGTCGGTATAAACATTATATAGCTCTGAATTGCGTCGCATTCTTAATTGGCCCTGATCAATAACTGACCCGATAATTTTCCACGTAGTATTTTCATCTCGAAACGGGAAAATAGGTTTGCCGTCGCGTGGGGTATCGTCTACGTTTCACTGCAGCTCAAGTTTACATTTTCTGCTCACTTCTCAAGATCTCATTATCTTCAACACGGAGTAGAATGCATTGTCTGCTTTGCCTATCCTTTGAGTTACCTCTGATGTTTCATCATTTACATTTGTAATTTCGAACCCTAGATAGACAAAACTTTTTACTACTTCCACGTTGTCACTCTGGTCACGTCTGGATACCACTAACATTTGTGTCTTATCGATGTTTATCCTCAAACCCAGTTCTATTGCTGTTTTAATCACTTATGCAGCATATCTTCGCCATAAATTAAGCTAGAAAATTAAGATTTGGTACAATGCAGTTCTGTCCTATTTGCTGTGCTATTTGTTCCTGTAATCTGAGTTAAATTGAAATGGAGCACGTGTAACTCTCAATTGAATTTTTTAGGTTTGTGTATTACTAAGTCGGTTGCATCGGCTCAGTGCTATTTCAATATGTAGTTGTTTTTGAAGTGTATTTAGATTTCTTAAGTATTACTTCCTGAAGAAATTTTGAAATCTTTTCACAAAATCACTGTAACTTAATAACATTGCATTTGAAAAACTATTTTTTTCTACTGACCTATTTCGCTGAGGTTGAATTTTTAAATTATAACCTCTTCTAACTTTGGACATTTTTGCATTCGAATATTTTAAATTCGTCACGTACCATTAATTTGGATTATTTGAAGAAAAATTTTTATTAAAACTATTAAAAGACCAATTATATTCATTTATATTATAATATTAAAACAAAAGAAATAAAACTTTTGTTTAGAATATTCCATTAATTGGTTTTTATTAAGCAATTAACTATTATATTAATACAATTCCTCAACTAAATAGGATTTTTAAAAATTACGAGTACATAAAGAATGTATAATGATTATTTTCGTAGGATAGTAAGCATATTAATAGAATAGAGAATTTATTTTATTATTATTATATCATTATTGCTTTTTATCCCAAGTCACATCATACGGAAATATTAACTCGTAAAAATTTCTTAAAAAAAAATTATAATCTAGAAATTTCATCTTATCCAGTTCTAATTTGTTTTTTTAATAATAATAAATGAAAGAAAAAAAGTATTTTTCATTTAATTTTGCGTCAGCCATAAATTCAATAAAAAAAACAAAATAGGAACGAGTGATTCCTTCAATAAAGTACTCAATTTCTTTAGTTTTATTTTGCAACACAAAAGCAAAACAATTCATTTCAACACATAAAATTTAATATAGTTTATGTTACAGTTATGGTCAAAAAATTTGTTTCAATTTTTAATTTAAAAACGGGAAATGAAACAACAGTAAGTTGATGCGACTCCGACTTATTAATTAATACTTGACTAAATTTTAAGCTTTTACCGTTAGTTGTGTTATACATGTAATTGTTTGGACTTGGAAGTCGTGTGTTAGCTACCCGATATCATACTCTTGTTTAAATCAATTTTCAAAAGCATAAAAAAGATATGGCAGAATACCCTCTACCATATAGTACAATTAAGTCATTAATACATTAGTCTTCGCAGGGGAAAGAAAAAAAGCTAGACCTCGGGAAAAATGACGCAGATCAATTAAAAATGAGATGGAAGTCAACCGCAACAGTTAGATGTTATAAGACAACCGCCAAGAGTTAGAAGGCTACTGCTAAAGGTAGACTAAAATTAATCAATTATTCCAAAACAGATAGAGCAAAAGCCCGTGACTGCCAGACTTTCGTTATTTCATAAAAGATGAAAGTTTCTTAGCGTATACTTCCAACATAGTTAGGAACGATTTGGCTAGTATGTAGTTTGAGAATTAAATGGAAGAGTTTTCTGGAAGTCCAATGTTCCCAAGGGGAGTGAATGAGGCGGGCAAAATCAGTATTAGTGATTATAGTTGGCAGATATTGTATTTCGACGTTATGAGACATTTGACAGCTACCTGAACCATCTTCATTTCTTCCGTTATTCAACATAAGTTTTAGGAGCGTAAAAGAGGCATGATACAACACCTTTCTAATTTTTTGTTTTGGAGCTATGCACGTTTTTTCCAGGGATTGTTTGAGGTTTCCAAGATCCGAACCCATGGTCTGGTTTTTTTCCGTTTCCAGTGAATGAAAACACCATACGTTGCTAACATTTATGGTATGCTATTTGTAAACATACTTTGCATTAGATCTTGAGCAGCGAATCACGTCTGAAAATGATATTGGTACTTTAATGATGTTGGTGTCTCTTTGAAGCACTCTTCTCAGAAGTAGTAGATGATTTAAAGAAAGTCCCTTAATCAATTTTAAGTCCAATAAGGCACAATAATCCTATTTTTATTGCCACCATTGTATAATTTTTTCATTATTTTTTATAACGTCCATTTTTATATCCATATATTTACGGGAAAATTTTCTTTTCTATTTTCATACTTTTGTTTTTCTTTTACATCTTTTTCTATTTCATTTACATAATTTTTTATGTTCACTAATTTACCACTTCAAGCACTGTTAGATTTTCACGCCTTTATGATCCAATTGAATGTCAAGAGTTTCCATATATTACACATCATATTATACATTTTATTAAAAAGTTAGACATACTAAACACGCTTCTATATATATTATTTATATATATATAGTATCTTTATATATATATATATATATATGTAATATATGTATGTATAATAAAAAACAAAAATAGAACTTAAGTAAGTTTAGTGTGGTGAATGTGGGTTCCTGTACGAAGTTTGAAAATAAAACAAAAGAAAATAAAAAACAAAAAATAATTTTCCAAGTTTTGTGTTGTGTTGAGGTCGTTGTTTCCTTTATGCCCGTCAGGAACTACTAACTATTACTCTCTATTGAATAATAAAAATAAAAATAACAAGAAAGCAATAAAAACAAAAGGGAAAGAAAGTTAAAAAATAAAGAATAAACGAAAGAAAAAATAGAAGAGTATTCTAAGAATAAGTTGTTATATTGTTAGTCATTGCCTCGTCAAACTTATAATAAAGGAATTTCCGGTTCTGTGGTTATTTCTTGTATACTTTTTTTTTTTTTATTCTTAGTTATAGTTTTGTTTCTATCAAAAAACCAAACAATTCTAAATCATTTCCGATATTATATACTCTTTTCACATGTATTTAGTTCTTTTTCACAGTTCAATTTCTATTTTCAAATCAATTTGGTTATTTTTTTCAAATTCAATTGAGTTCGAACGAAATTGATCTTTTCAAATCTATTTGGTCCTTTCCGTAAAAACGCCCAGTATCTTAGGAACCTGAAGTCACAATGACATAACTTTAAAAATGTAGCCCTTCTATAATTCAAAACTAATTTAGACCTTTTCTAAGAATTAACTTTAAACCTAATAATTCGTTCCATATAATCCAATAAAATAATTAAAAATCACAATTTTAAGTCAAATAACGGTAAAACCTGTCAAGTTGAAAATTTGTTTAAATAAATTATAAGTTTCGTTAATCACACTGTTTTCAACACAAACAGCTGCTCTGTGTTTTCATATATTTGACAACAAAATATTGAGGGTAAATGAATTTTGTTTGAGGCCCAATTAAACACCATAATATTATAGCCCTATTTTTTTTTCTTAAGTAAAACTACTTCCAGTAAACTACACTAGCACTAAGGTTAATTTTGATAAATAGGCGTGTAGCTTCTGTAAAAAAAGCAATATTTACCCTATTGAAGTAGAAGTTGTAAAAGGAAAAATAAAATTGCATAATTTTGGGGGCTATTTTTTTTAGGCCGGCCTAAAAGTCGAATTTTTTAATTTTTTTTTGCTATAAATGGGTTCTACTATAAAATTAGTGAGTAGATTCTTAAAAATATGTTGATCAGTGTGCTGGGACCCAAGAAATGATTAATAAAAAACCAATTTCGTTTGAAAATTTAGGATTATATGTAATTAAAAAAAAAAAAAATTGCGTGATAGAAATTTCATTTAAAAGGGGACCAAGTTCACGAGAAAATAGTGTATATTTACATTACATACTTATACTCGATATTGCCATAAAATGTATATCTTATACATTAATTTAGTATTCAATATTTAGTTATAATGATGTCGAATGTTTTCTTTTTTTTTTTAATAGTGTTTGCTGATGTTGATATTGTTAGAGTTTCTGATGAATATCGTCTTTTGTTTCATATTTTAAATTATTTTATTTTATTATTGGTGTGGTCGGTTTTTTTTTTTAAGTAGGGGTAGGTATTGTTTTAAAATGAATAAATGGGTGTATTTAGAATATTAAAATTTATTATGAGAAATAAAAATTTTAAGTGTTAAGGTATTAAACTGAAGTGAAAAATTTGATAGTTAATATAAGGAATTTATAAAGTATTAGATATTTAAAGAAGTTTTTTTTTGTTTCTTATGAATGTGTGAACCTATAACCTGGGATTAATATTTGGTCCTATATAACTTTAATAAATAGGACTTTTCTTACTAGAAGCTCCGCACCTATTTATATGGAAAAATTATTAAATTGAATACCCTTAGGGCTAGTGTAGTTTTTTGAAAAGAATTTTACTTAAGAAAAAAAGTGATTAACGAAACTGAAATAATTTATTTAAACAAATTGTCAACTAGACAGGTTTTACCGTTATTTGACTTAAAATTATGAAATTTAACTATTTTCTTGCATTATTTGGAAGAAATAATATTTTATTATCATATTTTATTATCGAATTCAAAAAATTTTATTAAAATAAGTTAAATATTACATTTAAAAAATTAAATTATAAGTTTTTCATTATGAATGTATTGCATAGACTTCAGTTTTTAGACAGCCAATCTTCAAGAAGATTCAAGAAGGCATTTATAGTAAAGAAAAGGACTAAAACTTCCGAAAATATAGCTTTGATTAAATGTAGAATTCAAGGATAATGTTGTGTAAGTTAGTTAAGTTGATATGTATACTAGTCATATAATGCATTAGGACCAAAGCCCTTGGGTTGGAAGCCTTTATTTCCTTAATTTATTATTGAAAACCAAAAAATATTCTTTCAATTATTTCTTTAACATTTTTTTCAACATTTTTTCAATATGTGGTCTTAACACAAAATGTAAAACTACCAAAAAAAAAACAATTTAATAGTAATCATCATTTCTGAGAAAAGCTAAAAGTTAATGTCATGCGAACAAAATATAATATAATCCTCAATTCTAATTCCCCTCCTAATATATTCATTTGTTTTGCGTTTAAACGTGTAAAAATTTATAATAAAATAAGGGTTATAAAATCCCACTACTTCTATAATATCAAAATAATCTCTTATACAATTTATAAGATAATATTAAATGTTTTGTTCCTTCCTTTCAATTTCATTTTTATTATTATTATTTTGTTTTTTTTTTGGTTGTAAAGGATCTGGACTAAGGAACATACAAACTATTAAGATTATAATCTCTTATAATATTGTGTTTCTTATATTCTTTTGTTTCTTAACTATCAATTTTTATCCATTTCTATGATTGTATCGTGATAAAAAGACATTTTGGCATTTTGTTTTTTGTTTTTTTGTTTTTATTTTTGTTTTGTTTGAAAACCTACCAAAAAATCTAAAATAAAAAGGTGTTCGTTCTGTCGTGTCTGAGGTCATGAATTTTTATCAGTTGAATGATAAAAAAAATTGTTTTTTTTTTTTTTTTTGACTTTTACTATTATAGGAAAAGGATATCTATAAAAAGGATATGTAATTAAATTTATTATATTTATATATTTTGTATAAGTTGTACATAAATTGATTTTTTATGATTTTGTTTTTTTGGTAACATGTGATTGTTATCTTTGAATATTTTGGTTTTATTTTGACATTTGTCAGTCAGGTTTGATTGCTAGATTTGGATTGAATTAAAGGAACACCAAAAGGTTGATATGTTAACCTAGAAATATGCAATAAAAAAAAAGTTTAATTAAGGACATACGTTTAAAACAATGTCCACACTGCGGCAACATTATGTCGATAAAGCATATAATTTTGGATTGCCATGAATGATAACGAATGATAATGAAATTTTATTCTGACATATAATACAAATTTGAGTTCATTATTCGTTTCTAAATATGAACATGTAGAGATAAAAGAAAAAATAATCAGATTGTTTAACATATGACCCGTCATCCAGTTTTGCTTAATTTGTTGTCTAACATGCGCAACTTATAAAATATTAACTTAATTAACTTATAAATTAACTTAGAATTGTGTTTGTAAATATTGTAAATTTTGTAAATAATATAATGTAGCAATTAGTTAAAAGGTAAGTTTTTTAGCTACTTGAGAAAATTGTAATATTCATATAACTATTTTTTACCATAATGGCCCTAGCAGCCGAGGGTAATACTAACATTACTTAAAACACTTATATTAGAAACCTAAATAAATAAATAAATTTAAAATTACGGGCCTCGGTAGTGGGTAAGCTCTTGGCTTATTGACCTAGGGAGTTTGGGTGCGATTCCTGTGGAAATATACTTCTAGCTTTTAATAATATTATCGACCCTTTAAAGGCTGGTAGCCCATATTGATAGTAATCTTTCATTAAATATAAAAAAATTGAAAATTAATGCTTTTAAGGTTTTGAATTGAGTATGAAAAAATTGGAGTAGAATAGGAGTGCTGCACCAAAACGGTTTAAAATTTATATGAGTACAGTGAAAATTAGTAATTAGAATTCATAAACAAAACCAACTACATGGAGATCAACCTAAATTGCCAGGACACCAAAAAATAAAAATATGCTGTTCTCCTATCTTAAAAAAATGTTTATAAATTTTATAATCTAATAAATATCTAATTTAAAACTGACGCAATAATAACTTTTATTTGATTTTTACAATAATTAAAAATATAAATTAGGAATAAGATGTAGTAGTTCCCCATTGTAGCAGTTTCCACCGGTCCGTGATCCAGTCATTCTGCCGGTGCCGCTATATTAAATAATCCTCTTCCATATAATGTTTAAATTCATATTAAAGAAATATTGCATATCTTTAGGGGCAAAATATTTTTTTACGTAGTCTTCTATATATATAAAAATGAAAGTTTGTTTATTTGTTTGTTTGTTTGTATGTTTGTTTGTAGCGAATAGACTCCTAAACTGCCCAGCCGATTTTCATGAAAATTTGTATATAGGGGTTTTTGGGTACGGAAGGAAATCGTGGCCCAAAAATTTTGCTCTAACGGACCGCCAAGTTGGGGCTGTGGTGCAAGTATTTAAACTTCTTTGTTCTAAAATGAAAACGGTTTGACCGATTGACTTCAAATTTTGTATACGTGATGCTCTTTGAGAATTGAGTAGACGCTATTAACAGTTTTGGAATTTGTTAACCCATGTCGGGCCGACGGGTGGTCAAAAAAAATTTTGGGTCCAAATTTTGTCCGATTTTACGGAATTCTGCTTTGGCTTTAAAGAAAGCCCCAAAAAAAATTTTGTTGAGTTCAATTAACCCATTGCGGCCCAACAGCTTTTTATAGGTTTTTTCAATACTTTACTCTAAATTCGAAAATGTTTGACCAATTGATTTCAAATTTTGCATACGTGATGCTCCTTGAGAATTGAGTAGACACTATTAACAGTTTTGGAATTTATTAACCCATGCCGGGCCGACGGGTGGTCAAAAAAAAATTTGGGTTCAAATTTTGTCCGATTTTATGAAATTCTGCTTTGGCTAAAAAGAAAACCCACAAAAAAATTTTATTGACTTGCATTAACCCATTAGGGCCCAACAGCTTTTTATAGGTTTTTTCAATACCTAACTCTAAATTAAAAACGGTTTGACCGATTTTCTTCAAATTTTGTATACGTGCTCCCCTGTGAGAATTGAGTTGACACTATTAACAGATGTGGAATTTGTTAACCCATGTCGGCCCGACGGTTGGTCAAAATAATTTTGGAAGAAAATATTGTCAAAATTTGCGAAGTACTGCTTTGACTAAAAAGAAAGCTTCAAAAAATTTTGTTGAGTGATTTGGAAGCAAATTACGTCCATTTTTGCGTAATACTGCTTTGCCCAAAGAGAAAGTGTAGTTCCGTTAACCCAGTGAGGCACAGTGGCTTTTAATAGATTTTTGCGTTACTTAACTCTAAATTAGAAACGATTTGACCGGTTTTCCTCAAATTTTATATGTGTGAAACAACTTGAAAATAGAGTTGAATCTGCTAACAGTCGGTCCTACGATTGTTCAAAAAAAATTTTTTGGAAGTAAATTACGTCAAAATTTGGAAAGTAGTTTGTACTGCTTTGAATTACAGAAAGTTTCAAAAATTACTAGAACATTATTCTTTTTAAAACCTAGAAAAATGGTTTTAAAAAGATTGCTTTCATTCATTTTAAAATTTACATGTGTAAACCGAGTGTAATTTTTGTGTTAACTTTTTGCAGTAACATCAACTTCAATTAAACCTCCATTGAGAGGCGCAGCAACGCGCACCGGGTATTAGCTAGTTCTTTATAATAATTTGTAATATTGTACAATGTTATTTTCATAGCAGTGAAAGTTATAAAAATTTAAAAGTCAGAATCTGTTGATATTTACTAGAATTTTAATTACTTATAAAAAAAAATAAATTAATTAAAAATATAACATATGTATATTACACCATATAAACTGTGTCCTTATTACATAAAATAATTTTTAATATAATAAAAAAGTCAAAGAGGAAATTATAAAATTAAAATAAAATGTTTTAAAAATTATATTAAATTTTTTTATTCAAATAAAATTTTTTTTTATGAAGTTAATTATAGTTATTAAATTATTTATTTCCGGAATGATATAAAATTGCTTTTTTTTCGACGTAATTAAAAATGTTTAAAAGTTAATATAGCATTTTTTTTTATAAAATATTAAAGTGGCTACAAAATTTTCATTTTGTTTTTAGTTTATAATACATTAGTTGCATAATTTCTACATTAAAGTATTTAAAATGTTATAATTTGTATAACTATGTCATTTTAATATTTTGGCATTATACCAATTAAAATTAAAAAAAAAGGTTTACGATAAATTTATTGCATTTCTAATTCAACTATAATGGGTTTTTTAATAAATTAAACTTTTACTTAAAATGTTATTAAACTTTTATGGAAAGTTATTAACTTTTTTGTAAATACAATGATTCATAGGAATTTGAAATAATAATAATAAATTTAATCTATTAACAATCATTGTTTTACTATATTTCCTATTGCTACTTATCACTTACCAAATGATTTAAATAATATTTTTTTTTCTGAGTGTGATTTTTTCAACTACTCATAATATTCTTGAATTACTGTCAAAGGCTTAGAAGCAGCAAGTTTTTTGATCAGAGTTCAGTGATAGGTGAAATAGAATCCAGATCCACAATCAGGAAGAAAAACCACGAACATATCCACACTAATGCTAGTAGTCATACACTTAAAGAAAGTAATTGATGACATTACTGTTACTGTTACTGAGTTAGAAATGTGAAGATAACTTGGCAAAGGAAAATATCCCATTAAAGTTCAATGTATTTGAGGATAAATTTAATTCAGGGAATTGTTATATCCAATATCCAAATCCTCTTATATCCAAATTCGTTTCAGATGATTTAAGATACAAAATATGCTGAGAAAGACGTGCCATAATATTGTTATTGGACAGATGGTTAATGTCCACTTCCAACTTCAAGTTCTGGGATATGCGGATTATGTTAAAGGATTTTCATAGCATTACGTTTAGAATTAGTTAATAAAAAGCCAAAGATAAATAAATGTGAAAAACTATATCGACGAAAACATAAAAAAAAGGCCTCCTCGAATGGGATCCTCCTCGAAATAGAACAATGATGTAGAAGATTATTCTGGAGTCCCAATAATTCAAAATTTACCATTTTTATTTTTAAATTTTTTTTCTTTTTACTTCCACCTATTGGATCTGTATCTAGTTCCTGTAGGTAGTGTGCGGCTGTAACACACCCCAAACTGCAACTTCTTTTTGAATCAAACTTTATAATGGAAACTGTAAAACAAATGTACATCGTGGTTCCAATGATAAGGATGTAAAAGAATTATTGGGGACTGGGTTTGGGAAAATATGGGATTCTGGAAAAGTTTAAAATTTTAAGGAAAACTCGTCTTTAAATATTTAATATAAAATATACAAAATTTAATTTATTATAATCTTTATAAGAAGGCAAGCTACATATTTACCATATCTAACAAAGTTTAAAATTTCAAGGTGCCATAAAAAAAAAAAAGGAAAATAGAAACTAATTAACAAGTCTGATGTAAATTTAACATGACAGAAACAAATTAAAAGTTATTTTATTATACTTTATTTTAAATCTTTTTAAAAACTTTTTTAAAACTACCTTTGCGTATAATTATTTTAAAATTAATTCTTAAATATTTTGACAACAACATTAAAATTATCTTCAATCATAAGATTATATCATTACTATTATTATTATTATCATTTTAATTAATTTACATATTATATACAACATATTTTCAAATTATAGTTATTCTCAAGGCTAAGAAGATTTTAATAAAGTTTTGAAACACATTGTTAACATATAATTCCATTGTAAAGATATAGTGATACTATAATACATAATATTGTCATATTTAATTAATTTAATATGTAGTTTCAAGATAAATTAAAAATAGATAAAATTCTTTGGAAAGAGTTTTTTTTTTTAAATTTATATACAGTGGAAAATGTTCTACAAATAGGAGAATTTATTAAAATTTAAACTTTAAAGATTTATCAGACTTTTATATGTAGAAATTCTTTTAGATTAAAATATTGAAATTGTACAAGGTAGCGCAAAACGACTGATATGGTTTGAATGTTTAATAACTTTTTAAATTTATTTATATTTTTTATTTTTATTTCAAAAGTTTGTGAAGAAAAATTAGGGAATTGGAAATGGAACAGTACACAACAGAACAGCCATCAAAAATTACAAAAAGTTATAAAAAATATAAAAAATCTAAAACGTTTCTACATGTTATTCTGGGTGGCGCAAAACGAACGATATGGTTTGAAAATCACCCTGTAGAATTAAAAGACCCATTAATTATTATAATCCATTACGATGATAAGGGATTATAATGAAGATTATGAAATCTTTCCATATTCAAGCAGTGGCTTTGGGAATATACGGGGAATAAAAACTTCTTGGAATCAGAAAATGTCAATGTTATTTATTTGATTTATACTCCTCAAACATATTCTATCATACCATTGGCCTATCCAAAAGATGACGTTTATCTCTAATGTTTTTGGTACTTTTGTATAGAATTTTTTCGACTGGAACAAATAATACTTATTCTTTTGGTGCAAAATATCTCCTAGCAAAACTTCAGTTTCTTAGGACCAGCAGTTTAATAACTTGGATGCATATAGACTATAGATTAACATCTAGATGTATAAAATGTATCCGATTGGTTGGGCCAATTCATTCCAAAAATCATATGACAAATTCTCCCGCAAAAAATAGGTTCTTGTAAAACTTCAATTTCTAAGGATAAGCTGTTTAATAGTTAGGATTTATATAGATAAACTCCTAAAACTATATATGATTCATTCTACAAAATTATATGACTCTTTTTAAAAGTTTGAAGGAATACAGAGAAAAATGAAGAAAAACAGACTAATATCAAAAAGTTGGATCTCCAAAACACTTCAATACTTATTAGTTGTAGGCTAGGATCTATAACTTCATTTATCATTTATAGAAAAATTTACAAAAATGGAGAAGAGAATAATTCTAGTTTAGATATTAATATTTTCTTTAGTTATTTATTTATGTACAGTCGCCTAACACATAGAATGTGATAAGTGAGTGTATCTGGCTTTCCTTTTCAGGTGTAGCAGTTAAATTAATTTTATAATATAAACTATTTCGATATCAAGTATAAATTATATTTTTTTTAATTAGATATGATCTGACCAGGATTTGAACCCGAACTCGAGACTTTTCGATTAGAAAGTCACCACTTTAACCACTGGGCTACCCGTCAGATATATTAATATATATATACATGAAAAAAATTAATTTGAGATTTAATTAATCGATTTGCTGTTCAAGCCGGCTGTTTTATCTTTACTTTTTTTTAAATATTTACTTTTAAATACTCTGAGCTTTGATCATATTCTAGTTTTTCAAATTTTTGTCTGTATATTATGGGATTATTAATTTTTATAAAATAGAGCAGAGGTACATACTAGTTTTTATTATAGTAAAGTAGAAATTGTAATAAAATGATAGATCGTCATACGTTTAACTGTATGCTGGAGTATACCACCGCTTAACGTTTGTATTTTGTACATATATGATATTCCCTTGAGTTTTTTCAAAGGATTTTTAGTATCTGTGTAATAAAATTCTTGTACAATTATATCTAATAAAAAAATATAATTTATAATTTATATCACAAAAGCTTATAACATAAGATAAGATATATAATTGCTCCATTTGAAGAGGAGAGAATGAATCACTCACTTATCATATTGCATGTGGCAAAGGATTGTTCATAAATAAATAAATTCATATAAAACCAAAAAGTATCTTTTGAATAACTAAATTTAATTTAAAACTTTTCCAACGGGACATAATGTCTTTCGGCAAACAACTATTTTTAAACTTTTAAATCGATAAGAAACACTGTTACTAGTAAATTTTACGTAAAACGAGATTTTTTGTTATTTAGTAAAAAATTCCCATAACAGTTGCCTCAATCTTAATAAACCGAGTTAACTCAAATACCAAATCAAATTTATATATTACATATTATTTTTAAAACACATATTCAATTTGTACTAACAACTCACCTTTAATTAAATTATCAAAAAAAATAAACAAATTTAAAAAATTCTTACTTATCAATTAAAATGATTCAATTTTTATTTAATAAGGGATTATAATTTTACATAATTAAATGTTACATTTTTTTAAATACACATTTTAAATTACAATTAAATTATATTATCATATATAATATGATTTAAAAAAACAAGATTTAAAATTAAAATATAATTAGTCTTCGTGTTTCATTTCCAACCTCACAAAATTTTCATTAATGCCAACAGTCAAATTAATAATAAAAGGATGAAGACATTTTCATTTTTTATTCTTACATAAGTAGTCTTCTATTTTCTATTCTTAATTGTAATTTAAAATGTAAAATTATAAAACAAAAGAAATGAAACAATGAAAAACTTTAAATTGTTATTAAAATAAGTTATATAGCCCTTGGCTTTTTCGGTCTAAATCTTTTTTAATAATATGTATATATGTATAAAGTTATTTTATATAACAATTAGTTTAAATGTATAATCCTTCTCTTTCATAAGGATAAAATTTAGTTAATGTTCATGTATGTATAACACTTTTAGATGGAATATACTCTTTTCACATGAATTTGGTCCATCTCCATGTGAAATTCGTAAATATGTAAATCTAGGTCTGTTTTTAAATCAATTTGGTCCTCTTTTTAAAACGCGCCATATTATCGAATTCTGTAGGACAAGCTGAAAAATGAATAAAAAAGTTAAGATAATTCCAAAAAAATTGCCCCTAAAATTTTTGAGGCTATATTTAAGGGCGGGCTTATTTGGGTTCTAATATGAAATCCATGAGTATATCTTTTTTTAATATGTTGATCCGATTACTGAATCCAAAAAAACGGAGCTAATTAAAAAAGGACCAATTTAATTTAAAAATTTGGGACTCCTCGTATTTGAGTTCATAAAAAAGACTAAATTTAAAAATAAACAAATTTCAAGTGAAAAGGACCCATTTTACGTGTAAAGAGTGTATAAGTACCTTTACATTAAATGTAATAATATAAGTGTCTATATAACTACATAATATCTTGTATATCTTGGGTTGGTTGGTAATTTTTAAATTAACAATTATTGAGTTCATATTTATATACATATATTTAGACTTTATATTTATGTATTTATATTTGGAGTTTTCTAAAAGTTAAGTCCAAAAATGTTGATTGTCCTAATTATATTCAGTACTCAGTGATCAGTACTGAATTGTTTTCTTTTACTCAACTCATAAAACTTAAATAAAACTTTCCATACGAATTGATTTATTTAGGAGGTTCATTTTTACCATTTGCAATTTTAATTAATGTCTAATTACAAGGAATTACTTTAGATAAAAGTTTCAATAAAATTACTTCGAGGTGAGTACTTTCTACTAAAATTTAAATTTATACAATTTTAAATATACAAATTGAATTTGCGCCTAATTACACGCAATTACTTTAGATAAAATATTTAAATAAAAGTACTTAAAACTAAGTACTTACTAGTCTAACTCAATATAATTTCAGTATTTCAATTACTTGTAATCATTAAATCAAAAACCATTCATTTCAGAAAATAGATCTTTAAGGACTTTTTTTCTACTGCAAAATGTTTTTCAAAAAACATTTAAAAATTTGCATACTAATAGGCTGAAAAACGAGAATAAGAAAATATGAAAGGTGGGGATATGATGACGAAGACATTTTAGTCTCTTGTAATTTTTTTATTTTTGTTCTTTTGTTCTTAAAGATTATAAAATATGCAAATAACTTTTAACCTTAACCTCACGTCAATATCTAAACATATGACAAAATATGTATATCTATTATTCGTTAATAATGTATGTATGCAAGTTTGAATGTGTGTCTTCATACATGTATGTGTATTAATACATATGTTCTTTAACAAAAATTAACTAAACATTTCTTTTATTAATTTTACATATACCGTATAATTAAAAAAAAAAAATAAAATAAAAAGTTTGCGCAATATGAGAATCAAAATTTAACTTATTATTTTCTTTTAAATATTGACGTTCTCAATTTGTTTTTGTCTGTGATTTTTGTTTTTTTCTTTTTTTTTTTGGAATAGAATGCGGTTAAAATGTAAACGCAAACAAAATAGAATTGATAAGAAAGAGTAAGAGAAAAAAAAATTCAGTTTAAATAGAACTTTTATTATGTTCTACGACGTTGAAACAGTGCTGTGCTGAGACATGTTTTATATACTCGGATCGCAGTATAGCTGATTGTAAGATTCTAACGATATTAGTATGGAGACTCAAATTTTTACTTGTAAAATAACTGACTGGAACAGTGCCAAATGAGCCGAGCTATCATTCAGGCGACTTAAATCAGTTCAAAACGCAGTAAAATTTTTAAAATTTTCGTTAGGCTTTCGACTTGATTCAAATAACTAGTATTCGGCACTGGCTTCAAATATAACTAATATTTGTTAATTATACTTCCAGTATTATTTCTCTTGTTCGGATATGTTTCTAAATTACAGATAAGCTCTTTTAATTTTTTTTTTGAATCCAAAGCCATGCCATGCGTAAAAATAACTTCAATTTCGATTGCAACAAAGTTTTAGAATATAACGGGGTGTGTGAATAAAAATTGAGTACGTAGCTTTTTCGAGAGAATTCTTAATTTGTATTTTTGACATTTGAGAGAACTCAATCTTTTTGTGTGAATAAAATGACGGCTGTGTGAGTAAACACTCGGTAAAATAATTAAGAGTTGCAGATGCAGCTGCTTAGCACACTCTATTTTTGAAAGCCAGGCTGTAAACTTGTATAATTATTTTTAAATAAATAAAAAAGGAAAAATGGAGGATTTAGAATTTTTGAATGAAATAGATGACAAAATTGTATTTTTTTTTATTCCTTTTCAAGTCCTCAAGGAGTAAAGGACATTCACCAAGTCTATTTAGACTATGGTGGCTTCAGTTTCTTTAATCGTTATATTCACTAAGCCGTTGATTACCCAGCTGTAGCTGTTGTATAAGATTATAAATACAAAAAATATTAATTTCATGCGCCATCTATTATCTAACACAAGAGTTATTTGTATATTTATATTAAATCTTATCTTATATCACGGTATTAACTATTGTCATATTAATTATAAAATTTTACGATATTGTTTTTTCTTAGATATGATCTGACAGGGGTTTGAACCCGATACTTTTTATATGAAAGGCGGCCCTATACCACTATTTAAATTGTTTTAGAAACAAGGTTAAAAATAAGAAAATCTTGTTGAGCATTTCACAGATGTATCCATGTTTCGGAGCACTAAACTAATTCGAAATTTATAAATTGTGTGCCCACTATGTCTTGGCGTCCTTCAATCCTAAAACAGATGTTTAAAATATTACTACTCTTCTATTTTTGCGCATATAAAACATCAGACTTCCTAAAGAAATCATAATATCACAATCTTCTCACCAAACTCCAATTTAAATCCTGGGTCGCCACTGTTCTTTAGGTTGACTTTTATTTTTCGTATTTGTTCTTTCATTTCTTTTTTCCTTATAATAATTAGGGCTTTTATTTTTGATTATGTATCCGTACATTATAAATATATATTCTAAAAAAAATGCTAACTTTAGAAATGAGAAGTAATTATTAAATTCCAAGGAAATACAAAATGAAAATAGAGATTGTAGAGAATGTAGAAACAAAACGAAAAGGAAAAAAAATGGTTTTTTTTTGTTTTCTGCATACGGTTTCATTTATGCTAATTAAATTTAATTTTATCTAATTAAGATTGACTGGGTATATAAAATATATCTGTGGGCTGTGGGTTGTATAATGTATGTATTTAAAACAATCATGTTTCATACATAATTATACCAAACCCTTCAACAAATTTGTTTTTGTACTTTAAATGAATCGTTTAAGGGACATAAAGTTGGTAGATTTTTAAAAATGTATTTTTTTCAAGCAATTAATATGAATCGACAGTGATTTGGTTTGGGGTTTACTTTTTGCGATTAAATATTTATAAATTTTATGGAATAAAAAATTTGATTTTGGATGGAAATATTTTATTTAATGTGAAATAGTTCGTCTGTCCATCTCTTGAGGTTTATTACTGATAAAGAAGAACTTGTAATTACACAGAAATAATGACAAGAACCTAATTTTTGCAATAAGTATTTGGAGGCAATCTGGAACAGTTTTTAATTTCAGGAATAATTTATTATAAAAAAATTAAATATGTTACAGATGTTATTGCGCCATCTCTTATCCAGAACAATTATTATTTTTAATCTCAGGATCAGGTTGTTCCAGAAAACTTAAATACATCTGAGGTATTTGTATGCCATCTTTTATCTGGAACAGCCATTATTTTCAACTTAAGATCATTTTGTTTTATTACATTAAAATACTTTTAAGCTATTTGTATACCATCTATTATCTGGAACAATAATAATTTCAAACTTGAGGATCTGTTTTTTTAGTAAAATTTATATGCTTTTAACCTTTTAATGCGCCATCTTTTATATGGAAAAATCATTATTTTTAATTTGAGAATCATTTAGTTTTATAAGACTTAAATACTCTGAAGCCATTTGTACGCCATCTTTAATCTGAGACAATTTTTTTTGTTTTAAGAAACTTAAATACTATTTTAAAACTATTTGTATGCCATCTTTTATCTGGGACAGTAATTATTTTCAACTGAAGATCAGTTTGCCTTGTAAAACTTAAATACTGTTAAGCTATTTGTACGCCATCTTTTATCTGGGACAGCCATTATTTTCAACTTAAGGATTATTTTATTTTATAATATTCTAACGCCATCGCCATCTTTTATCCGGAACAATTATAGTTTTTTACTTCAGGATCAGTTTGTTTTACAACAATAAAATCTTCTAAGCTATTTGCACGCCATCTTTTATCTGGAACAAAAAACCTTTCCATTTGTTTTGATTTACTTATTTTTCTTTTGAAATATAAATGAAGGAACTTTTTTGTTAACATTTATCAAACCCTCTCGCAATTATTTATTCACAAATCCAAATAAATTTTTCAAGATTATATTCTAACCTCAAATATTTTCCCAAAAAATTACGATGATAATGAATTTCGTAACAAATTTTTATTACTAATACATCCCTTTATCTAAGAATTACAATAAATTTTCAATATTGAGTAATTGTTTTTGTATTTTATTTTTTGAATGAATCTAGAATATTAATTTTAATTTTAATTCAAGATTAATGAAATCATCTTCAAATATGCTAATCTAATGTTAACCTACAACTTAAAACATTTTGTTATTGAATTGAATATTCAAAATTTGTGACCTTCATTTTATGGAAAATTATTTAATACAAGTACACAATTACAAGTACTTGCGTGTGGTATAAAATTATTTTCTTAATCAATTTTTTATTAATTTTTAATTTAATTATTAAATCTTAAAAATTTACATATTCGGTATAAAATTGTTTCCTTAAAAACTTTAAAACTGCCAAATAAACATTTTTTTAAATTTGGAATGGTGTTAATAAACACAAAATTCTTAAGTCTGGTGACAGAATTCTTCGATTAATTTTCTATCGAAAGATTCTTTTGCACGTGCCGACTCTATATTTAATCACTTTTTATTTGCTATACCCTACACCTTAAATTGTAGTACGGTATTGTTTTGGCATTTGGGGTGTATTCATTTTAGTACTGCATTTGTAACCCCCAAAGGGAATCAAATATAAAGATATATATGTTTGGAGTCACCTTCAGAGTCGATTAAGAGATGCACGTCCATCCGTCTTTTAACACGATAATTAAAAAAGAAATGTAATTCTATTATGATGAAATTTATACTGTAGGTTATTAATGACAAAAGTGTTAAAGTATTCAAATAAGACGGAAATTGCAAATAGGGGCGGGATCGAACTATGGGTTTGGATTCTGGAAGCTTTCGATCGTACTAATGGCAAGCATATCTTCAATTAAGGTAGAAATTTAAAATTTGGTGCAAGGTATTTCTTTGTGTTTCAAGTTGTGTCCGTAAAGTTTGGAATAAATTCGAGCGATAGTTCGGGTACCTCCCACAAACCTTTCAAGACCTAACAAGTATATCTTCGAAATTAATAAAGATAAAAATATGAGCAAACGTTCTGCCAGGCTTTCATAATTTACTCGTAATTTGGGATGAATGACAGTAATGGTTCGGATAGTTGGCACACGCTTTCTTAGATTTACCAGGCATATCTTCGGAATTAATAAAGTTAACAAATTGAAATTTAGTGCAAGGTCATTCTCTTTTGTTTCGTTAATGTTCCTGAAATCTGAGATGAATTGAAATGGGGGTTCGTGTCCGTCAACAAAAAACAAGGGTATCCGTGTAATTGTCAATTGAATTTGTTAGGTGTATGGTATAACTTAGCCGGTTGCATCGACTTAGTTTTGTTTCATTGCTTACTATACATTTACTTAGGAAAATTTCTAATAGTTTGATTTCTATTTAAAATTAATTACAATTATAAATTGCAATATGGTAAATTTCACACAAATAAATCATATGATAATTTAATATAATATCATGATAAATATTTTAATATTTTGCTGGTAGGAAAAATTAAAAAAAAAAATATTTTTCATTCTAAAAATAGAAGTCAAGCATTTAATTTGCAATGTTAAACGTACTTTATCTGTTTTTGGCTTTTGTTAAATGTGGTTCATCAAATTTATTGCTTTGGTTTTGTAGGCTAGGTAACAAAAGACTTGGAATCAAAAATGTTCGGCGGCTTAATGACTCAAAAAAACACCCGGGGTATTATGGCTCATGATAAGTGGGCCAAAAGTTTCCTGCGAACTTAGGACATCGTTAACTGACGTTTGTAAAATATAAGGCAAAATATTTAAACCTAATCATTTTCAGTATTAAAACAATTAATTATTTCAAAAATTTGGCTTATTTTATTGGTCATAATTTCTCAGGGGGCTTTTGACTCCAGGTTTCTGTTAAAATAAATCAATTAGATCATTTTTTGTTGAGAGGGAAAACAAAAATATCTTCAATAATTGCGCCCTAATTGTTTAATACCTGTTCCTCTTGCTAAGACTCACCTATGTCAAACGTTAATATCCCGAACATTGTATCAGTTCTTTATAAATACCAATTCGGTTACATAATAAAATATCCCATAATCAGATGCAGTAGGTACCTGTACTTAGAAGTGTAATTCTTAACAATATTCGGCGATGAGAATACGTCATTAGTCCCGAATACGAACATTATAATCTCCCAGCGACTTTTGGTCTCAATTTTTGAATCTAAAGTTCTCCAAGGACTCTTGTCATATCGCCTACTCAGTGTAATTTCTATCATTATTCGGCGATGACGATTAGTCGTAAGTCCCGGATGCAGGGACTATATTTTCCAGCGACTTTTCTGCCTAATTTTTGAGTCTAAAGTTGTTAAAGGACTTTTGACTTCGGGACTTTTGTCATATCGCCACAATTGTCAATTGATAACATATGTAATATTGCAATCAATATATATTGGGGTCAGTAGTTTCACTTTTATGTTAATTATTCCTATTAAATTTTTAAAAAAATTTTTTTAAATTATTAATATGTATTAGTGTTAAAGAAAATATTTTTCAAGGACATTCAATAAAGAAATCAATAACCTATTATTTACATATACTTGTATATTTATATATTTCATTTTGAATACATTTTTCCAATTTTCTTTTGAAGAGATTTAGATAATCCGAAATATGTCAGTATTCAAAATTATTTATTTTCTAAATTTTGCTTTTATTCCATTGTCCTTCGAATTATATTTTCGTCAAAAAATTTATATTTATTGTTAATAGATATTTTCCTGAATAATATTTTAAATTATTATTACCATACCTTACTTGAATGATATCAGAAATATAAAACAATATATTATATAATCTATATATGCAAAGGACAAAGTGATGGTAGAAAAGAGTCTGATTCCAATTTAAAATAATATTAAAAAAAAATTTTGAATTTTTAACCCTTTATTTGTACTGTGTAGTAAATTGACAAGGTAATATGAACCTTTCATCAACAAGTTTGAACTTTCAAGTACGGTTTTATGTGAAGATTAAGTTTTGTAATGTGGAGCCGTAAAGTGAATTTGCGAATTTCTTTGGCTTTGTTCGTCTCTTTTAATGGGAAATAACATCGCAGGGTTTCGTACATCGCGATTATGGAATCATAAAGTTGGTAGTATTTATATGTACGATCCAATAACGTTTTAGAAAAACATTGACATCCATCTTCAACACTTCCCTTTAAATTTTTTCCTTTATCCAATATAATCCCAATTTCTAAATCCTAATCCTAATTTCCTTCCTAATCTCGATTCTAAAAACTAAACAAACATATATGTGTTTAAGATCCATTCCAAGCTTAGTTTTAAAGCAGGCAGGTGGTTCTGTACAGTGATTCTGGGATACTTTCGATGCTTTTCATCATCCCTCGCGAAAACAAAAAAAAAAGAAAAGATCCAGATGTTCTTTCTAATTAAATATGAAATGATACACTTTTTTTTAAGGATTAAAGCCCCAGATTGTTATTTATTTTTAATTTAATCTCTGACTTCTTGAAAAATAACACCCAGGGCTTTAATCCACAAAAATGTTCGAATGTTAAAAAATTGAGAAATAACACCTCGGCGTTTATAAATAAAACATACTGGATTTTTATTTTTTATTTAACAAGAAGGTTTATTTTCCAAGAACTTTTTTCACCGCCCCAATTTAAAAACCTAAGGCACAAAAAATGCCCCAATGATAATGCCATTGAGGACAACTAAAATTACATTTTTTTTTTCAATTGGAGTAGTGGGTGACGCGCCAGAAGTCCCAGAGTCAAGAGTGAGCTATTAAGGTTCCTATAGCAAAAATTGAATCACAAGTCTCTAAGAGTCTTTTAACTTTTGAACTTCTGACACTGGAGTCACTATCTAACTTTACTGTAAGATTGCTATATGATTTCAAATTGTGAATCAGGTTTGATTTCAGTAAATAAATGAAGGGTTAATAGTAGAAAAATTGTAACTATAAAGGATTTAAGAAAACCTAACAAAACTAAAAGAAAATTCATTGCAGACCACATAAAATAAAATATTTAAAAATTTTATTCCGATTAATGGTATTCAGAAAAAATCGAATTTGATTGTTTATTTTAAATACCTATATCTTATATTACCAATGAATTGGTTTTTGTTTTTATTTTTATTTAATAGATTTATAATATTTGTTTAGGACAAATTGTATTATAATTGAATTTTATATCCAAAAAAAGGAAATATTCTTTTAAAATTATATTGGTATAATAAATTCAAAAATATTTTAAATTTATGTTCAAAATTATACAAATTTTTGTATGGTTTTTTTTTTTACTTTTTTAATTTATTTAAACTTTGCATTGATATACAGTTGTGGAAATAAAATTAATTTAATACAATATATTTTATATTCAACTAAGTAGAAATCAAGTAGATCTAATGAAGTCTAACCTTATGTAGTCTTAAGCAGAGAAGGTTCAATATTTTTAAGTATTTTTGAGAAAAATCTACTTGCAGCATTTATTTATTTGTTCACAGTTATGGCTGAATATTTAAAAATATTGTAGTTAACTTATAAAGTATAATATAAGTTCACGGACACTAATTATCACAATGAACATTTTCCTTAAATTCAATAACTAAAGTATCAAATTCTTGGTATATAACACAATTTCATTTAAACTTATATTGGTTTTTATTGACTATATGCAAAGATTTAAAAAAAAATGCTATGAAGTTATTACACACCTGTAAGTCATAATTTCTAATTATAAATAATTTATCATTCCATCTAAAACAGTTGACACGAGTGCAAAGATATAATTATAAACATGGAGAGTTGAAAATAAAGGAGCGTTCCATAATCTCGGTGTAGTAAATCTATTTTAGTAAATCTATTTCCATTTTAGCAAAATATCGTTTAGAAAATCTCGTTTATAAAATTTTGTTTTTAGAAAATCCAGTTTTTTATTGAAAAAAACTAGCTTTTTTTAACAATGTTGTTTTTAAGAATTTTAGAGAGGAGAGTCACGTAATCTGAGTTTAGTACATCCTTTTTTTTAAAAATCTCGGTTAAGAAAATCTTGTTTTTAATTGAAAAATCTAGTTTTTTAGGACCAAGAAAAGAGAGATTTTCAAAAACGAAATTTTCAAAAATGAGATTTCTAAAATGATATTTTAAAAAGATTTTGTGAAAAAGGGATTTACTAAACTAAAATTTCGTCCCCAACTTAACTGCTGGACACAAAATTAGAATTATGAGCTATTTCCAAAATCGAATAAATTAGAATAAATATTAAAAAAATAGAGATTTTCTAAAACATAATTTTTAAAAAACGAGATTTTCTAAAAACGAGATTTTTTAAAAACGAGATTTTCCAAAAACGAGATTTTCTAAACACGAGATTTTCTAAAAACGAGATTTTTTAAGAAACTTTGATTCAAAAGGAAGGAAAAGAAAGTAGTATTATAAAAAAACTATGCTATTTGTAAAATTAGATGATATTATGGTGTTATAAAATGGCGGCTGATAATCATCATGAACAACGTCATATTGATTGTCAGTTGTTCACCATTTTACAATATTTTTATTATAGTAAAAAATATTGTAAACCTTTACACATTTTTTCAACAAACAGGTTACATCGAACCTCAGATTTCATCTATCAAACTTCAATATATTTCAATTAAAAATTTCAATAAAAACATCCAGAAAACATTCAATACTCATCTGTAATGGCATACTTTCATTTGGATAAAATAAAATAAAAGCATACTATAATGTAAAAATTCAATTAAATACTTGATAAGTGTATTCTGACAGAAATGTGTCAATTAATTTGAATGAAGACAGAAGATCTTTAATTCCAATCAATTTTGATATTAAATTAAATGTGATAAGTGAAAATTGTTTTTTTTTTTATTTTTAAATTTTTTGTTTTCTGAGAGGCTTTAAAAATTCACATGATAATAAAAATTTTCAGATTTAAATTAACATATTTGATTACAAATCAATTGATTAGATTGGATTTTGGTGTATCAAATTATTAAAATAATACGATTTTATTCTTCATTGTTTAATTAAATTTTGTAGAGTTAACATTTTTGTGAAACCCTTTGTTATATATGTTTTGAGGATTTTGATAAGGTATTAATTAAAATGGTTCGGAATTTTTTACAAATTTAATTTAATTTGAAATTTATTTTATTATTAAAGGAAAAGTTCGGAAATTTAATTATAGACGTTTTAAAAATTGTTCAAAATTACTTTGAAGCTTTATTGCCAAATGCTTTAACCAAGCCTCGGCAAAACTTATTTTATCAATTATTTTCCTAAACCATCATATCATGGATTATTTTAGAACAAAATCTTTACAGATCAATTGACAATCTAACATCCAAGGTAGTATTTTGATTCAAAATCACTCGTATTCGAAGATATCAATAGAATATTTCTATGAATTTTTCAATTCTTTGAAGTTTTTCCTTTACAAATATATGTAACTATATATGAAATGATATAGCTTTGATATTTAACCTTAAAAATTTACAAGTACCTATTTTAAAATATTTTATAAATATTATATAAAAATAAAATTTAAATCTTTTTTCATCTTAAAGACAAATGAACCGATTAATAATCAAAGTAATTTTCTATTTTTGAATTGAAACTCAATCTTATCATTTCAATCACCTGTGATTATCGATTTCTTCGTTTAGATTTTAATAATAAAAATCTTTATATTTCAATGTCAAATTTTATTAATTGAATTTTATAAGGGTACAGAACCGTTTTACTAAACTCAGAAAGACGAAAACCACATTTGACGAAATATGATTTTGAATTAAAAATCAGATATTAGAATCTTTTATATCTAGTATTTAAGGAGCTACTCAATGTCCAAAACATATCTACAAGGGTTAATTCATACTTTACGAAACGCATCTCTTAAGTGTTGATGTGTTTCCCCGTTGCTATAATTAAAAGTTTTTGAACAGAGAAATCGAATTTCTCGAAATTCACAATTCAAGTTTTTTCTTTTGTAACTATTCAATCATTATACTGCGGAAGCCGTCCGGATGTTTCTCCCAATAATCTGACTATTGGTTGAACTGGTATTCATGAGTAGAAATATAATTCCAGCAAAGGTCTTAGAATTCTTTTAGATTTTTATGTGTATGTACATGTACTCGTATTATAGAAAAAGGTTTAGTTTTGACTTTGCATCTAACTGTAAAAAACTTTCTAAATTTTTTTTTAATTATTTATGTGCATATTTCTACTAAGGGTCGTGGCAAGCTTCCAAGTCAAATTTTTGGCACTTTAAGTTATTTGATAAAAAGCCTTATGTGAAGCTAATTTTTTTCAAGAATTGCGAAACTTTTTTAAAAGATCAAAAAGATATTGAAATATTTTCCATTGGATATATAAGAAATATTTCTGCTCCTACTTCCTTATTCAAATATTTTTTTATTTTCCTTTTAAGGATTCTAATACATATGAAAATCATTATCCTTTTTAATATATTTATAACAGAATTTTTTTCGAAGAAAGATAATGAGTTTAATTTAATTATTCATTAAATTTTAAATTAAATAAGTATTAAATGGTGGTAGATTGAAGGTTCTCGTTCCAATCAATACTTTGGTTGATTTGATTCTTGTAAAATCTTTATATTATTTTTGTTTCTTCTGCTTAAGTCTTTGAAATTAATCCAGATTTTTTTTTTAAGTGCAAATTATTAATTTTTGTGAAGTATGGAGCGGGATTGAATAATTTTCTAAATTGGTAGAGAAGAGATGTATGATAAAGGGAACACGTTCGAAGAATTAAATTTCTTTCTTCTATAGGCATTTATGATTTGTTTTTTTTTCGCGAATTCGTTGTATTTTTTATAATGTATAATTTCAGTGCTTTAAAACCTTTGTGACATGAATAGGATGATATTTTAATTTGTTAGGTAATAGCACTTTGCAATATTATAACTTCCAAAAAAGTTGAAGATTATTTGTTTAGTCAAATATAACGGTTTCAAATATAACACATTTAGTCCTATCAAATAAAATTAAAACAAAAATTATGAGATGAAATACAAGAAAACAGAAGTGCCTAGAAATAGATAATACACCACTTGAAGATGTAGATAGTTTCGAATATTTAGGCAGCATAATTAGCACTGATAGAGGAATAATGAAAGATATAGATAAAAGACTAAGAAATATCTGGAAATGCTCTCAAATTGCAAGCAAAACTAAACTGAAGATTTTCAACACTTGTGTCAAATTGGCACTGTTATATGGGAGTGAAACTTAGCTAACCACTAGTAGACTTACTAGAAAATTACAAGCCTTCATAAACAAACACCTTCAAATATTCTACCACAAATATTCTGACCAAACAGAATATCCAACAGCCAACTCTGAAGTATTTTCCTGCTAGATCCTTTTGAAACCCAAATAAGAAGAAAAAAAAAAGATGGATTGAGCATAAAAAAGCAATTAGACAATAGTTAGCATTAATGTTTCTTTGCAATTGCATTTTAATTAAGCTTATATGAATCACTTTACAGGGTTGAGTTAGTTTATAGTTTGAGCTATACATAATTTGGTTTTTGAGCTCTTTTAAAAGCTGAGACAAATAATCCCTGATTTACTGGATTTTAGAAGAAAAATATCTGCGATAACTTTTAAATACATGACTTTTATATCTTCTAAATACATGTATAAAATTCTAACCAATTTCACATTCGCAGTGGATACAAAATAACGGTATTTCCTCGTTCGAGAAATTATACTTCTACAATCTTAAAAATTACAACTCAACTCTTTGTTTAACTAAAATTTTGAGTGAATATAAATTTTGAGCTACCTCACTCATTTGAGTTTATTCGTTTAGCTTAAACTTAGAACCACTTCAACATTTTGCTCATTTTAACATTTCAAATCACTCATTTATAAAAATCTAATTTTTCCACCAAAATTTGTAACAGCACTGTTATTTTAATTTAACATTTTGTTAATTTTATACGCTCTTTTATTATAAGGATGAGTGAAAAATTTTTTTATTACTTAATTTTTTTTTTTGAGGTTGTTTTAATTTTCCATTTTTATTTTTTTTTCTTTTAAAGTTAAATATTAAATTACAACAGATTTGTAAGAAAGTTCAACGTTCATATGTGTGTGTATTTCATGAAAAAGACGAAAAATTTTATATATTTTCAGTAACACTGATTTTGTTATAATTTTCCAGTATATTTCCTTTACTTTTATTTATTCCTGTATATTAAAGTTTTTTATCTCAAAAGTTGTTGAATTAATCCAAGGTGTGTGCCAAAAACACGGTGAAAGAGGGATAAAAAAGTGTGAACAAAACAAATTTAAAAAATATTTTCCAGATAATAAATAAACCTGCAAATAATCTTAAAAAGATATAAAGGTGTTCATTCAAAGTTATTAAGATACAAGTGTGTGTATTTAGAAAATAAAAAAATAATAATTAAAAAAATAAATTTAGATATCAGGTTAGTTCAGTATGTGGAATTTTATAAAAGTAACGTTTGGAATGTAATGATTAATGTTAATTTGAGTGTCAGTACTTTGATTTAAAGAGTATTTTAGAGGAACTAAAAAAATTAAGACATAACGGAATTAGGAACAAAGATTGATAAAGAAATAAGGTGAGAAGCAATAATGTTTCTTTAATTTTAATAAAGCTTATATAAATAAATTTACAGGGTTGTGTTAGTTCATAGTTTGAGCCACCCATGATTTGGTTTTTAGAGCTCTTTTAAAAAATAAAACAATTCTAACTAAGTAATTCTTGACTAACTGGAATTTAGAAGTAAAATATCCTTGATTGGATTGCTTTGAAATACTGCTATAAGATTCTAACCAATTTCATATGTGCATTGGATTAAAAATAACGGCAGTTCCTCGTTCAAGAAATTATACTGTTACAATCCTTAAAATTACATTCAACTAGAAAATTTACGATGCCAATTAAATTACTGAAGTAAAACTTAAGTTGTTATTGAGTTTGAGTAAGGCAAACCTCAAAATATTTAAATTTATGTTAATAGCTTTATCAAACATAGTCAAAATACTGTTACAAAACTTTGCAGATCACTTTTTAACAATTTGTTAATTATATTTTTACTTTTATATTATAAAATTTTATAATAAAAAAGTATTTTCGAGTTTAAAAGTATCCTTACCATAAAACTGATTAATTTGTTAACAACAGTAGTTATATTAACATGTTAACTTCTATTAAATTTTAATATGTTAAATTCTATTTTCAAATTTACTGAATTATTTATCATTTGTATAATACAATTAAAAATTGAACCCTTTTTATATTTAAAGAAAATCTTTTTGTTAATCCCTCATCATTTTAAATGAATCATGTTAAACATTCCAAATTATCCCACAGTTGTATTCATTTAAATCAGATTAATTTTTTGGAAAATATCTCAATGTTAAAGAAAAAAATAAAAACCAAAATTTTCCAAACAAAAAATCTTTGTTGATTTCTTTTTTTTGTGTGTGTTAAACTTCATACCTGTTAAAAAGTCTTGTAAGTTAAAAAGTTTGTCATATTTATTACTTTTTCTTTTTTCTCAAAGTATTTTTTATGACTTTGTTACATTATTTTGGAAACCTCATATTCATTTGTAACTTTTATTTTTGGTCCCTTTTTAAAATACAGAAAATTTAATTTAAGTTTTTCCTTTTTTACTGTTTTTTTTGTGTGTATGTATGTATTTATGGATTTATATAAGATTATAGTTTGTTTTGATATACTATATAGGAAAAAGACATGCTTTAAGGTTTTTGAGTTAATACACATAACAACAACAATTCAATGGACTTTAGAATTTATAAAATAACTAGGTTATAGAGAGTGAAACTCTTCAAAGTATAATTCAAAGTCAATAGTACATGAATTGACTGAAAATCTCAAAATTAATTTGAAGCTCGGGGGGAAAAGAGTGGGATCATATTGAATATACGAACCTCAAATTATTAGAATTAGGACAGGACCACAAATGGAAAGGATTGAGTGTAATGAAAAATCGGAAGGATTAGGAATGTGTACTATTCCTAATCCTTTCGATTTGGGAAGATTAAAGGAAAGTTGAGAATTGAAATATTTGTAAAAGCTGAAAAGTATTGTAAGGCGTAATTATCCAACTAGTATGTTGAATGTTGAAACATGGAGCCTATTGAAAAACAAGACGTAATGCAAAGGAAACGTAAGTTTGAGAAAAACGATTAGCAGGTTTTGCTTGATGAGGAGCAGGTAGAAAAGATCTAGTATAATTATTATTGGTGCATAACCCATATATTTTCCACTAAGCCTTTTCATATATTTCCACTTCGTGTTTTTGCCTTTACTTGTGACCATGTTTTCTTAATTGTCCCTTTCTCTTATTAGCTATTCCGCGGTCTGCTTATGTTTTATCTCCTTTGCGATTGCCAATGTAAAGCTCGTCTGGCAATTATATTTCTGGTCGCCAAATAATGTGACCGATGTATCTGTATTTTTGCCTTCGTAATACTAATTGGTAGGAGCTTCCCGGTACATATTCCAAAACCCTGTACCTTATTTGTAAGCCTGATGATGATTAGCCAGGTTTCCTTCCATATAACAGAAGTGATTTGACGAAGGCGCAGAAAATTCTTAGCTTTGCATTTTTTGAGATCTGAGAAGATTTCCATATATTTCCCAATATTCCAAATTCCTTTGTTGCTTTGCCTAGTCTGTTATCAATATATTTTACGGGTCTCCCATCTGTGCCTATGACGCTGTCTAGATATTCAAAACTTCTACATCTTCAATTGATGTAGAATTTATTTCTTGACCACTCTGGTATCTAGTATTGACCTAATTAATATTGTAGACTTAAAACATATACGAGTCATTTATTCAAAATATAAAATGGAACTCATGCAATATTCCGAAAATTTAATTTAAAAAAATAATATTTTTGACTCTTCTAAAAATTCTTTCTAGTTCATTGTAATCATGTTCAATGTACATGCCCTTGATAATTTTAAATTAAATTTCTTAGGTTAAGTTAACTATTTTTTTTTTGACCCATTAAATCTGGGTATCCAAGTATAAGTATTGTTTTGTTTTTAAACATCTCTTATAATAATTACAAATTACATATAAGAGATGAAATTCTAAGAAATGGCTATTACTTCATTGCTATAATTAGAAATTTTTGATATTAAAAAGAAAAACAAAGAACAAAAAATTTACTTTTAATGTAAAAAGTTTTTTTTTAATATTTTAAAAATTATTTTTAAAAAAATAAGGTAAGCACAAGCAAACGTTTATTTTTAGATTTTTTTTTTAAAGTAATAATGACTTTTAATGGTAATAATATGGTGTGTATGTCATTTTGGGGATTTCGATTTTATTTCCAAAATTTTGTTTTTTTTTTTAATTAAAAAACTTTTAATTTAATAATTATTATTTATTATACGTTATTATTTTGCAGTTAATTTAAAATTTAATGTAAATGATATTTTGAAGGTTAAAATAAATAAAGTTAATTTTAATTATGTCAATAAATGGTTCACATGTTCCATTAAATTGTACATATGTGCATGTTTAGTAAAGTCATGTCTTAGAAAAGACTTAACCGACTTTTTTTAAAAAATATGATAATTAAATAGAGTATGGTATAAAATACACGAAAAATTTAGTCTGTTTCACATGTGCATTGGATTCAAAATAACGGCAATTTCTCGTTCGAGAAATTATACTTTTACAGCCCACAAAATAACATTTAACTAGAAAACTTGCGATTCTAATTAAGTAATCGAAGTAAAACATAGCTTGCTAATGAATATTTGTAAGCTTAAGTCGTAATTTTGAAATTTTTATTAACAGCTTTATAAAATTATCCCTGTTTGAACCGCTTTGATATCTTCGAAATACACGTATAAGATTCTAATCAATTTCACATGTGCATTGGATTCAAAATAACGGTAGTTCCTCGTTTGAGAAATTATAGTGCTACAACGCTTAAAATTATATTTAACTAGAAAATTTATGATGTCAATTAAATTAATGAAAAAAAACTGAACTTGTTACTGAATATTTGTAAGCGGAACTCATAATTTTGATATTTTTATTGACAGCTTTATAAAACAATCTATTACTCTTCTTCCATATAATTTTTTTTAATAATGCAACACTTTTTACTTATTACATTATTTTACTATCATTAAAAAATTTCATCCCCAAAACTATACCGAATTAACTTAGTAAAAAAAACATAAAATTGAATAAAACTTTGAACTATAGTTTTCAAAGTAACCTTTCTTTAGTTGTTAAAGTTTACTCTTTATTTAAATAATAATCTTATTTTTACACAAAAGAATTTTTTTTCACCTGAAAATGAACCAATGGCAAAAAAAAAAATTGAATGAACCTGGACATAAAAAGGTAACCTTTAAAAATATTCTTTTTTTCTGTTTGCAAAAAAATAACCATTAAGAAACCATGCATCCAAATTAGTTTTTTTTTTTTGAAAAAAAGAAACTGAAATAAAACAAGGTAGAAAGTAAATCAACTGTTTGTAAAGGAAAATTTTTTGTGTAAGATACTTCTTTAATTATCATGTGACTTTTTTAAAATTCTTTTTTCGAAACTTGTGTATAAATAAGAACATCCGAGTTTCAAAGTAATACATTCAAAGTGCTAACTGTTCAACTGTTCAAAATCGATTTCGAAAATCAAATAAAAGTTTTTTCACTTTTACTGAGAATCGAAGAGAGGCCTAACTGCAGTGCTACCCAGCCATTATGAGGTAAGAATTCTGATCTAAATTATTTTTCACAAACCTCATCATGAGCTTTTATTAATTATATAGAATGCAAAGAAAATTTTAGAATTTCATTGCTTTATATCAACTAGTGTTGAGGTTTTGCAAAAAACAGCCGTACGCTCAGAAAAAACAGAAGACGGATTTTTTGTAAATTTCTTTGTAAGAGTGGAAAGAACAGATGAAATCATTTATGAATTTTTTTCTCTAGTTGTTGCATTTCGGCTCTTAAGATTGCTTTTCATTCAATAAACTCAGGAATTTTTTGGAATTGTCTGTGGCGTATTATGAAGAAATTTATTCACCAGACGCTTCATTATCAATTTTACTAGCACTTAATTACTACTTTTTTTTCAGAGCAAATAATATCAGTGTGGCTGAGGAAGCGTTTGCTTCATTGTTGTTTAGTGTTGATGTTTAGGATAGATTATATTTCTTAGAAACTGTATGAGCAGCCAATATTTTACCTATTATGACTTACTTGCTTTGGAGGCATTACAAAGGAATTTGGTTTAATTGCAATACAAATCAAGGTAGTAAGGAAATAGAAAATTATCAAAATATTTTTGTTCCACTCTTAAGGGTAGATTAGAACTTTTATAAGCTTCTATTTCGTACTCTGTTTTGAGGCAGTTTCTGTTTATCTTTTCCCACACCTTTCAGTTTCCTTTGAAATTGGTTTTTTCCTTGTATGGTCTAACTACAACATTTTTTTTACCTGCGGGCTCAAATAAAGCGCCTGGCACGCAGTTTTTTTCTGTTAGTTTCTGAAGTTTATAACCTATCCTCCTTTTTTCTTATTTGGCAGAGTATGGTGTCTTGCCTTGAGATGGTTAATAGTTCCACATTCTAGGCCATCTTATATTATGTATTGTTCGGAGACATTTATTTTAAAATACTTTAAGCTTGTTTGTGATAGAGTGTTTGAGGCGCCATGTGGTACTGCCGTTGAGAGTAATGATTTTACGTATACTTCGATTATTTTTGTTTTCGTACCTATGGTTAATTGTGGTGATCTCCAGATTGGTCAAAGTCTCCCAAACGCCATTTTTGCTAACTTACTACGGGTTTGATATCGTCTTAAGCTCGTCCTTCTGTGGTGAGGATATTGCCAAGATTGTTGAAACTTGATCAAAAAATGATCCAATTAAATGTAGTAAACATTTTTTTACTCTATCCCCAGGGCAGAAAATCCTTTTACTAAAATCTATAAAGAAAAACTTTCTATTTTTTTTTTTTGATATAATGGAAAGAGAAGCAACAGGACAAAAATTTACTAATAAAAAAAGAAAGATAGCTATAAATTTAATTTTTCTATTTGTTTTTTTTTTCTGATATTCTCTTTTTCAATTCTTTTAATTCAAAGAGTCCAAGGTGAATATCTGCCATTTTGTTGTTTTGGTAAGATATAATTTTTTTAGTTCTTGGATTTTTATTTTGTTTTTTTTTTTTTTTTTTTTCAGAAAAAGGACAATGAAAATTTATTAGAGTTAATGAAAAACAAAAAGACTCTATAAATTTAATATGGAAAAAAAACTAAATATATTTTCTTACCTGTTTTGCTTACAATATTCAATGGCGCTTTATTTTGAATGTCCAGTCAGTTCTTTTTATAAAATGGATACAAAGCGGTTAAAAGTCAATTTAAGCATCATAGATAAGAGATCCTTTTGAAATATCCTTTGCATTTTGTTTATCCGTTTTTTTTTCTTTAATATTATTCTCATAGTTACTGCCATTTATCAGTTAAGCAATAAAGTGGAATTAATGACAAAAAATAACTTTATTTTTATTAATATAAAAGAAAAAAAAAATCTATTAAGGGTGGAATTGTATATAAATCAAATTGAAATTGAACTTAAGTTTTTGTGTTTTTCAATTAAGTTCAAGGAATTTTATCCTGTTGTCAAAGTAATAATGAAAATAATATTTAGAAGTTTGTAGAAAGAAAATTAGTGTAAATTTTAATCAAATTGTAGTTGTCACCAAATTGTAATGAATCTTATCAAGAAACTCTGGAAAAATTGGATTAGATAGTATTACATCAAAAACATGTACATAACTTTAAATTAGAACTTTATATTAAACACAAATTCTCAAGACTTCATTAAGTATTGCATCCACTCACATTAGTTTAAAAAGGCACACTTTTTTAAACATTTTTGGAAATTGAATTTTATATGAAAAATTTGAACCCCTTACTCTTGGAAAATTGTTTATGACATAAGCCAGACATGCAAATTCATTCTCTTAGTAATGGAGCCATTTGCTTAAACACTTAGGATGCCGGTTTAATCATTAAAATCAAGTGTAAATCAAATAATTTAAAAGTTTCAGTATTTTAGTTTCTCTTCATAATGGGAAGTTTTGTTATTTTAAAAGCCAGTAGCCCCACCATACGCCTTTCTGTCTTGAAATTTAAGTTCATCAGAAATGCATATATTAATATTCTGTCATAAATGTATAGATTTCCACAGCACATGTAAAGATGTGATGAATGCGGCAATCTGTTGAGAACTTTATTAAAGAAAAACTGATAATGTGATTTCTAGTCTCTAACTTTTATTATAATCAATAGTATAAAAAAATGTTAGATCTTCAGTTTTCTATTTATACATTAGGAGTGCTTCTCATTCTTACCATTGCTATAAATTAGTCCTTGTTGGCATTAAATTTTATTAAAAGAATAGTTTTAAAAACTTTAAGTCTTAAGTTCATTTAGTTCAACTCTATTTTCTTTAATAAACTTTAAAACTTACGGGTCCACTCATTGGTCCAAATTTAGTATAACACTAAAAATTTCAGTGGACATTTATCAACACTTTAATAAATTTTTTGAACAATTTTAAATAAGTGCTGTAAAAAATAACAATCAAAATAAAAAATTACTATGTGGGAATAAAAATAATTTTTAAAGGGATATTAATGTTTCCGTCCTTATTTTTTTTTTATAAAATTTATTTTTTGTTTTTTTCCTTTCACTCTAAAGTAATTAATTTTACATTCAATATTTTTAAGGTTTTTTATTTTTGTACCATTTTGGTTTTTTGCCTTTGGTTTTATTTTTCATTATCCGGTAGGTTGCCAAAATAAAAAAAAAAAAACTAAAGTTTTATCTCTTTTAATCTACTAAACTTTTCTCATGGATCCTCGAATCCATTAATAGTGTATTTTTTTAATACTTTGAATTCCATAAGATATTAATCTCCTTACCGGTTTTATTAACTTTGAATTGAAGCAGGGGTATATGAAGATATTAGATCCAAATCCCAGAAAAATTGCATTGAAATATATTTCCTGATAAATTCCACTTTCCAAGATTAAAAATAATTGAAACTTTTCTAGATTAATTTGGTTGCAGTATGAAAAACAATCGAAACTTTTTCCAAATAAATTCCACTTTGAAAGATAATCGAAACTTTTCTATGTGGGTTCCGTTTAAAAATGGAATATAATCAAAACTTTTTCCAGATAAATTCCAGTTTCAAGCAATCGAAAAGTTTTCTATATAAATTCCATTGAAATATGAAATGTCATCAAAGTTTTTTCCAGATAAATTCCGGTTTAATAGATAATCGTAAAAATTTTTGGTTTAAATTCGGGGGAAGTATAAAGGAAGAAAAACATTTCCAACTAAATTCCATTGGATGGGTAATTTTTCTAATTTTAGGTTTTTGAAAAGTAGTTATGAGTTCTACGTATTTAACATATCTATATAGGACCTACAGCTATATACGAGTAGTTCTATGAATTGAGTTAGTTTTACTTTACTAGTTACTATTAGCAACATTCTTTGGTGATTCTAATGCCACAAAGAAGATTTGACGAAATTTAAAGATGCAAAAAATGGACAACTACTGATGTTTGGTTGGATTAAAGGAATTTAAAGTGTTAAAATGTTTTACCCATTACTGTTTTTGTTGTAATTTCCTTTACTGCCCTATTCAAGAGATGTTCAACTGGCAGTGATTTAGTGAGAATTTTCTTGTTATTGTAATTCTGAGCACGTGGATTCTATATATATTATGTAGTCTCATGTACACTGAAGATTTTCTCCATCTGTTCAAAGTGGAAAACAAAAAAAAAAATGGAAATGAATAAAGGAAATTTTTTTTATTTTTTTTAATTATTTTTTAAAACAATAAAACTTTTAATGTTTCCTTTTTTGGAACGAAAGCTTTTTTTTCACCTTTACCACAAAAGTTTTTTTCTGCTTTTTGTTTTTGAAAATGTGAAAACATTCTAAAGGCTTTGTTTTGCATAAAATGTATGAGTTACTTCAGACTAAAATAGTTTGTATTGAGGGATCAAACTGAGGTTGTATTGTATTTTTAATAAGGAAAAATTTTTTAAAGTTTTTCAAAAAGGATTAAACAGGATAATAATATTGTTTAAATTTTTTAAAATATCTGTTGATATCAATTTTAAGATGATGAGTATTATCTACTGAATTTTGTTAAATTAAATAACGGGGGGAGTTTTTAGATTAAATTAGGTATTTTTTGTGCAGCCTGTAGCAGGATTGAATGGCCTGCGGGATGATTGAACGGAACCAGTAAACCGGTAAGAGTGTCGACCTTTCAATCGGTAGACTGAGCTTGGAATTCCAGTGAAAATGAAAAAAACCTTGATCAAGTTTGCGATTTGTTTCAGCTATCTTTCCATTGGGTTCAAATGGATGGGTTTGTGAGGCTGTACATGAAATTCTTAAGTACAATCCTATTAATAAAAATATAATACGTAAAACAGGCTTATTGTTAAGCTAATATCACTTGAAAAATACTTCTGAAATACTCCTTTGAAAAAGTAAAGGCAATTTGCACTATAATAGGGTCACAATGCTAAGTTACTTTTAAGAAAGAAGATGGTAGTGGGATAAGGTGCGACATTGTAGATTAATAAATTTTGTATTTAAACAATATGATTAGTTTTATAAATTTCCTACATAATTCAAACTTTTAATATTTAATTAAATACAAAATAATTAATTTCTTATTACTAATTTAGTTTATTTTTATTCATTTTAGGTGAGTGTTGACTATAAAATATTACGAGTTTTTAAAGATTTTCGAAAAGCAATTACTGGTAAGTATATTTTGAATCCATATTAAGACACTAGAAGCTTAAATGTGTTTAATACAATAATTACCTAAGATAAAAGCTGTAGTTTCAAGATTGGATAAATTTGAGCTTACGCGTTTGTAAATGGTTTCCGTGTAAATCAAGCTATACACTTTTTAAAATACATTTATTTAATACTAGCTAATACCCGGTGCGCGTTGACGCTTGTCTTAATATTTTCAACTGAAGTTGATGTTATTGAAAAAAAATTATACACAAATTACATATGGTGTAAATGTTATTTTAAGAATGTATTGAAGTAATTTTTTTAAAACGATTATTCTATCGCTGTGACGATGTGGGTTAACAAATTCCAGCTAATCGGTCTCGAAGCCAGTCGATTAAACCTTTTCTAACTTAGAGCGAAGTAACGAAAAACTGGAATTTTTTTTGAGAAATCGTGTTTCCAAAATGGGTTAAGTAGCATCACTCATTCAAAATGTGAAGTTAATCAGTCAAAACGTTTTTACCCCAACTCCGTGATCCGTTAGATATAAAAGAATAGTCATGGCCGCTTAGCTTGAAGCATTTTGTTGTGATTAGAGGGTCATTTGATAGTTTTTGGTATAAAAAATCCTTGAAGTTGTATGACAGCTATGACTTTAGGACCACCTCTAAATAATCGGAGTGGCAAATTAACATACGTTATAAATATGCCTTTATTGCTTTAGGTGTGATGCGGTTTCACAAAAACACACCAACGATTTTATATATGTCATATTCAGAATTAGAATGGATTTAGAGTTGGATTCAAAACCTGGTAAGAGTTTTAATTTTCTTGATTTTTACTCCAAAGATTAAAAATGTCCAGCATCAATATATACTTTGGAATTAGGATTCAGATTTAGATATCGAGAACTGAGGTTTGATAGAATACTTTCTAATTAATGTACCGAAGCATGTTGTTCCGAAGATAAATCGACATCCGTTGTAGGTTCTCTAAGTAAAAAGAGCCCTAAAATTTAGAAATTTCGTAAAACTTTTTTTAAGGGGAAAATTACGGAAAAGGGTTACAATTTTTTATCCTTGATAATTTGATCTATGGAACAAAAGATTTAACATTTGTTGAATTTTACCAGAACCAGAAATATTAAACAATATTGTGAATTCTTTTATTTATTCAAAATTAAGTAAATCATTTTTATACAAATATTTTACAAAATACCCTATTAACTTTTCATAAAATATTCTAAAATTTTCTTTTCCAAATTCTAATCCTTGAATAAATGAATGAAGCAATGAAAGTTGAATATTTAAAATAAAATCTTAAATTTCAATATATTTCTCTGATCTTCAATCTATGTTATAACCAGAATGTTATTTTTAGATTGAACGTATGTATATATATGCAATGTATATACAAAAAAATAACTGACTTTATTAACATTTTAATATGTTTGTGTTATTTCTTTGAAATTCATATGACAACAAAATTAAAAAAAAAAAAAATATAAAAAAATGTTAAAAGGATATTTTAAAATTCACTTAAAAAAATTTGTTAAAAAATAAATATTACATATATGCCTTATAAACATATTTTATACACCCTGTCTCCTTGTCTCCCTGTCTCAGTTTAAATATAGAAAGTTAAAAAAAAAAAATTTGGAATTTAGATGTTGAGGAAGAGAAAACACGAGTATTATAATAAGTTATACATCAAAATATATTTTCAATTTTTTAAAAAGGAAAATTGATCCATTTAAAAATATACTTTGATAAAAATAAATAGTGATTGTAAGAATATTGACTTTGTCGTTTTATATTGTACCATAAGATGCTTAGAACATAATAGCAATGTATAATATCATCTGGTTTCAAGAAATAAAATTTAATACAAAAGCTGCATGGCAATTGTTTGAAGATGCTGCAGTAGACATATCAAACTATGTTCAAACGTTGCCCATCTTTTGGCATTTGGATAACTTCCCCTTATGAACCTCCAATGCAAGCTTGTACTTAAAAAAATGGCTATATTGTATATAAATTAAAGAAGTTTATATCAGAAACCCAAATCTTTGAGATATGTTGCCGACGTTTTTTGACTTAGATCGGCTCCACGCACTTGAGTCTACATCTGTATCGTCTCATAGCATTACAATTACGAATAATAAGAGTAGCACAAAATCTTTTCTTACAAGAAACTTAAGTTCAACTTAAGAAATTTGTTTATATTTTAATTAGGAGGAATTTTAGAATTGCATTCTAAAATTGATATCTCGATAAACTGCAAACTGTCTTATAAATGATCCCATTGTTACCTGAACGCTCATTCCACTTAGTCATCGGCGTATAGTCTGGTCACTTACCCAGTTTTATAGACACCTAGTGGGGACGAATACCTATTCTAAAGAAATAAAACAATTAATGCCTCCACTAAAAGTTTTCCAACGTGGAACAAGGAGTGCAACAAATGCTCACCCCTAATGCGTCGAATTGTTAAGATGGCGAAACACGACTTATGGAAATTCTTTTGCGCATGTCGAAAATATGGAATCACATTCCGTCCAAAGTGTTTCCAAAAGTTAGTAATTCGTATGTGTACGATTTAATTAAATGTAAGAAGTATATTAACATCTTTCTCCTCAATTTCCCTCCAAATTTTTCCCATCCTCCAAAATGTTAAATTCCCAAATAACCTCCCCACAATCCTTAAATCCTTTCATATTCCTATCACTATAAACAAACTGTGCATTTGTATCACAGTTTCTTTCCTAAAGTTTGGTTCAAAAGGGGTGTGGTATTGGTGAATTAAAGTCGACCGCTATCCAACGAAATACCGCACAGTTTAAATTGGTGGCTTTCGAGCGTTCCATTCCCTCGCAAAAAAAAAAAACAGGAACTCCCCTTTTCCACAATCTTGTTACAAATTTTTGGGTAAGATTCTGAATTTTGAGTGATTTTCGAGTGGTTTTAAAATTCTGGAAAAGGGAAATATATTATATATATGTGGTTGAATCAAACTCTAAGATTCCTGCAAAATCTCATCTCCTTATATATAAATATTCTAAAAAAAGGGAAGTGCTCTCAATTTGAAACCAGCTGTAAAATAACTCGCAGTTTAGAATCTTGTATATATTAATTCAGTTTGGTAATCCTTTTTTATGTATGATTGTTTTTTAGTTTTAAGTATTACAGCAGTTGATTTTAATAAAATTCCGCGGGCTTCATTTTTAAGGGTCTTATTTCACGACTCTAAAATAAAAACAGCGAAATATACAAAGAGTATTTTTTAATTTTAATTTTTTCCAGAATCAAATAATGCACTTTGTATTTTTTTTTGAATAAACCCTACTACTATTCAATTAATTTGCCTCGTAGAATTCTATATTTAAAAATTTTGATATTGCAGGAACCTTCCATTCCAATTTATTTTGTACAATAATATCTATTGTATGCTTTTTATTCGCAATATTGCTTTAAAATTGTAATTGAATTAATTTGTTAACTTTGAAATTATTGATTTTCCCTTTTATTTGAAGAAGCCTAATTTTATATGGATTTAACAAGGTTGTGTAGGTTTCTATTTGTGAAATATTATATAAGGCTATTTTATACGTTTTATGAATTTTAATTTTACAGTTGTAAAATTAATGGGTGTGAGAGAAATTGAGAGATGATTCGGAAAAGTAACAATAGAAATTTTGAAATTTTTTTATAAAGAACCCATAATTAACAAAGCGGAGAATGAATTAAGTTTCGATTGAATAGGAACTTGGTAAACCCAATGGTAGGTAAAATAAATATAAAAACTTACAATGAACGAAAAAGGCCAATCGTGAGACGACAACTACTAACAAAAGCTTAAAATAATAATAAAGAAAATTTTAGTAACTTTTTGTTCACTACTGTTCCATCTATATCGTACATTCGATCAACATCAATATTCGTGATAGTCATTTACCAGTTTTGGCTCAACAAACTTTTGAATGTATAGATCGAGTGGTTTGTGGTACTTTATTTATTAAGTTTGAGATGGATCAAAAATTGGACCAAGAGATCGCGAGGTTCCCAAATCAAAACACCATAATTTCCGAGGAATCTCGATTTCTAACCGTCGGAATGATTCAAATTTGGGTAAAGGCTACTTTTGGGTACTCATGAAAGTATCTCTTTCATAAGTTGATACCATCATGAGTTCTACAGATTGTAGTAGTTTCAGGAATGTAAAATTCTAATAATACATTCATTAACTTCGTAGATGGATCAAGTGGACTACGCAATCAGGAGGGTTCCAAACTAAAACACCAGACTTTTCGAGGAATCTTGATTTTTACTTGTCGGGTTGATTCAAATTTGAACATTGGCTATTGATGGGTACTCATGAGGAGTAGCTTTCATAAATTGATTCTAGTATCATAGGTTCTAGAGATTCTAGGAGTTTCGAGAATGTAAAATTCTAATAATTCATCAAAATCTCAACTGGTTTTAAAGAAATTTGGTATGAATCCCTTTTTTGACAAAAGGAAGGATAACCAAAGGGCCAAATTAGACGAGCTTCTCATATAAGATATCCAGAGTTACTTACAAGCAAACTTGGATTTAAACCATCCGAATGATCTTAAAACTTGGCCCATAGTTATGTTAGACTTTACCACACTAAAAATACAAGCCCTATTTTAAAATATTAAAAAATATATACAATACAAACCAAGTTATCTAAGAAGATAAGCTTATACTATTCATCTTGGATTTATATCTACTTTTTATATAAAAGTACCCAAGTGATATATATTCCCCTATCCTTTGAGGAAAAGTACAATTTCTTGTAAATAATTTTTTTTTGAAAAAAAAAAAAAAACTAAATCCAACATTTATATTTAATTTAATTTAATTTTTAAACTAAAAGATTTATAAAACCAAAAGTTACATAAAAATTTAAAGAAAAATGTTTATGTCATTTTGTTTTACCAAAAAATGTCATCAAAATGATGAAGGAAAATTTGAATAAGACTGAACATTTCGGAAAAAAAAGTATATTTAAATACAAATAATATAGAATTAACTTATTTTACGAATGAATTCAGTTAAAGATAAAATATTTAGATATTAAATTTGTTAAACTTTAAATAATAATATTAAAAAAAATAATTATTAAATTTTAAAAAGAAAACCAACATTTAGAAGATTGGGTGCGACATTAAATGATATAGGACATATAATAAACCTAATTTTGGGAAATCTTTTAAAAAGAATTTCAATTTTAATAAAAAATTAAATTACGTTAAACCTATTTGTTTGTTTGGATCTTTTTTTTAAATTTTTAATGAATGAAATTTGAAATGGATCATGGAAAATTAGGATTTAACAAGTAAAAGAGGGAGCTAATTATGATTATTAAAAAAATGTAATCCTTTTTAACTTCTTGACCAATTAATTTTATTTCTGTTTGTAATTCGGAAGTGTATGCTGAGGTAATTCCTAGAATTTTAATTATTTTAATAATTTTATAAGGATTATCTTGATTTTCCTTGTTTAATTGTCAAAGCAATTTCATTAATTGCTCAAGAAGAACTCAATTTAAGAATTTTGAGTTGTAATTTCTTTCGTTGATAGTAAAGGGGAAGATAACTTATAATTTACTTTGAAGTTGAATATTTTGATTGATTCTTATAACTCACAGGAGATTTTCTAAAAATTTTATTTCAAATAATAAGATCAATCAAAGTTTAAAATAGAATTTATGACTTTTCTGGGTAAGTATGACTAGAACCTGGAGATATGGCCATACCTATGGAGGTAAAAAACGAGAGTTTCATGTATTTGTGATTTTTCAAATTTTTTTTTCATCAATCAATTTTTTTCATTCGCTACATTTAAATGTGGGGTATATTGACTTTGGTAGGTAGTTTTAGTAACTAAAAAGCGGATAGATTTAGAATTGCATGTGTACTTTCTTAATAAGGATCAGGTCTTGAATCGGTTAAAAGGTGTCTGCTTTTCGGCTCTCTGTTCGCACAATATCTTAAGAAATAATGTAATTAGTTTAGCGAAAATTACAGTAGAGTACTAATTATAAAAAAAGCTCGGAGAAATTGCAATTGTAAAAAATTAGAAAAGGTTTCGCATACATTTCGAAGTCTCTGAACGCGCCCAAAGGTAAAAATCACTCTCATTTCCAATAAAGATAGAATTTTTTAATTTAGTACGAGAAAATTTTGTTAAGTTTGTTTCTTGTCCCTGAAATTTTTGATAATTTTAAGTAAAATTGGATCTGTCTAAAGCTTTTCAATTTCTAAAAAGTTTAAAATTCTAAAATATTAAGGTTTTACCGTTATTTTCAAAATTAATAACGGTAAAACCTTATTTTTTAGTGTCTGTCAAGGTTCCCAATATCTGTAAAGTATATTTTGAAATTAATAACGGTAAAACCTGAATATTTAGTGCAGGTGCAATCTATCATATCTGTTTTATGTTCATGCAAACTGAGTTGAATTGAGACCGTTGTTTTGTATTATACATTCAATTTAACTCAATTTTTCCGGAATAAGTATAGAACTCATTTTCCTTCATTATTTTTTAGAAAATTTATGAAATACAATATCTCCAAAAGTTGTAGATGTTTTTACTATTAATTTATCAATTTTTCCTTTGTAAATCATGTTGCCAGGATAATGCAAAAAAAAAAAAATCCTTTGTAAAATTTAGACTGTTACTTGAAAAATGCTTTTGCTTCCTTCTAAATATAATTTCGAGTATTGAAAGAGTATTATATTAAATGTTCTTTCTAAAACAAAAAATTGAAAATAATATTTCTCAAAATATATATGTATATATATATATATATATAAATATAATAAAATTACAAAAGAAAATGTGTTTTCTTTGCTTTCAAACACTTGTCAAAATCAGAATATATTTTTGCAGTTTCATTTTTTGAGTAATATATGATTTTTGTAGTTAATTCAATTTTTTGCTACTACTTTATATTTTTTAGGAAAATTTATGAACATTGTACAACATTTTGCATTAAGTACATTAAAGAGAGTTTTTCAAAAAAATATATTTATATATTAAATCCTTCTTTAAAAGAACTGAACCATTTTGTAATATCATCATAAATAATAGAAGTTATACTGTGATTCTATTGAATAGAATTTAAAAAAAAAATCTGAATTTTTTAGTTCTAAAATGAGTTGATTGAATTCAATCTTGGATTTAAAATCACTAAAGTGATTTAACAAGTTATAATTTCAGTTAAATTTCTATTTATATATTAATGATTGATAAATGATTTTAAATTATTGAAAATTAATTTCAAAAATTTTCTATTAATTTTATAAAATTTATTAAAATTTTGGAAGTGCAACTTATATTAAGAATGTTTGTGAGAAAATGTAATTTAGGTACAAGGTAAATGCATTTAAAACTTTTGGGATAAAATTTTCCAGGAATTTTGTTGTAACTTTTTACTTCCTTTTAAATATTTGATTTTCCGAAAATTTTTATGTTCGCTATCAATTTTTTTATTATTTTATAATATGAAGGAAAGAAAAAAGGAAAGAACTTAATTATATTTCGTAATTTTAAGAAATTTAAAATTCCATACTAATTTACCCCTGAAAATATGCAATATTACTCAAAATAAAGTTTTGAATAATTCTGCACACTTTTTGTTAAAGAAAAATAAACTCCTTTCACATGAACTTGGTTCTTTTTTCAAAATAAATTGTTAGAAAGTTTTCAAATAAAATTGGCCTTTTCCAAATCCTTTTTTGAAAAAGGATCATTCGCCCCGTTACCTTGGGACCAAAAGATTTAACTGGCGTTATTTAAAAAACCTAGTTCCCGATTCTGTAATAGAAAAAAATATTGAGATAAGTCCTGAAAAATGGTACCTATATTTTTGGGGACTGTTTTTCAGGGACTATTCGGACTTGAGAGTTGAACTTTTTCAAGTTTTCTTGCAATATTTAGTTAAGATAAAATGAATGAGTACATTTTTTCATATATGATGATCTTTTAAAAAAAGGACCAAATTCACGTGAAAAGATTATATTAATGAATAAGTTCATAAATATATAGCTTTAAGAACTCCAAGTCTATGACTTCATCTTTTTTTCAAAAATAAAATACAATGATAGATTTAATCCCTTGTGAAATTTTTAGAAATATGATCTTAGAAATTGCTATGTCTCTTAAATTCTGAAGGAAGGCATAGGCATACGACATAATCCCGATCATAGAATCAACAAAGTATTAATTTAAAATGGGTTCAACAAGTATTACAAAATAAAGTTTATAATTTTAAATATATAATAGTTAAATTGATTTAAAAAATTAATTAAGTAATCTTTAACTCAACTAAATGTTTAAAAACATACAAAGTAGGGGGGTTTCAAAAACTTTTCTAATAAATAAAACAATCTTGTTAAATATTTTTTAATTTTTTCTTTTTCTTTTGATTAAATTAAACTTCTAGCTAATTAATTTGATTTATTGTTAGATATTTATTTAAATCTATACAAAATAAATCTTTAAATTTTCATGTATTCATCTTTAAATGCTTCAAAAAAAAAATTTGTAATAAATGGAACTTTGGCTTTTCTTTGATTACGTTATTTAATGAATACCAATTTTATACACTCAATTAGTACTCATCCCAAAAATTAGTTTAAAAGAAAATGATTTTGAAAAAAAACAACATAAAATATAAAAAATTTTTCATAGGAAAATGATTTTTCTTCTCTTTAATTTTCTAAGATTTCCACATGGTCTGATCTTTTTATAATTTTTCGATATTTTTAATGTTAAGTATTGGGATTGTTAAATAACAGAAGAAGTTTTTTGTTTTTGGGTTGAGGGTTTTCATAATTTATTGAGTTCAAATATATATACAGGGTGTCCGAAACTTAGAGGTGGTGAAGAGCGGAGCCAATAGAAAAGTTCAGAACGAACAAAAAATTGTTCCGCAGGAGGGAGGGGTTCTATTTCGAATGGTTTCCAATATAACGGTCTTCAAAGAATCTTAGTTAACTTTCACAGAAATAGTCCAAGATTCGTTTAAAAGTCGGGAGTTAATTGAGAATTTGGGGTTTTACCGTTATTTGATACTTTTATCGAAATCCTTAGTAATATTGAATTAAAAAGTTTAATAATGAATGGGCTATGAAAATATGACGGCAACTGATATTCGCTTCAAAAACTATTGAAATGGGAATATTGAGGTTTTACCGTTATTTTGTATTGTTATCGAAATCTTTAGTTATGTTGAAATTTTTGAAAGAATTATTCCTTATCTAGTGAGTGAGGACCGCGTTGGATTAGAGAGGGAATTTAAATTTACTAGCTTTTTTTTTTAAATTTTAGTGAAAAATCTTTTTATTTTAATTAATTAAAGTTAAAATAAAAATAGGAGTTAGGTAAGCTGAGGTTATAGGCCTTAATAATCATGTCTAAATTTAAAATTATCATTTTTAAAAGCCCTTTTCCTCAACTTATATTTAATTTTTCACAATTTTTCTCAAATCCTTATTGATATCAAACTCTTCATGACCACTGACTTCTGAACACCTTGTACATATAAACATCTATTAATATAAAATGTATACAAATATCTTAATAATGTTTTATATGATTTCAAGATTTGATATCCTGTTGAGTAATAGCCGTCATTAATACACGCATATTACAAAAAAAAATGAGAAAGGAAAAAAAAAAAAAAAAATTCTTTTTTTAAGGTCCATTTATTTGTTTGTTTTTCAAATTCATTTCCAAATTTTTCCTTCGAATGGAATCCCTTCGTTTCCCTATGAATGAAAATGGCTTTCTTTTGTTTTAAACATTTCACAAAAAAAAAAAAATTGGAAAAAGAATATAAAAGTTTATTTAAGTTTGATTTATAATTTACAGGGATCTGTAGTTGAATGGTTGATATTTCATTTTTATATTAAGAGGGTATAATAATTTTTATTTGTTTATCATTTACTTTTGATTTTTATTTTTTTTGAAATTTACTGTGAATGGTGCTGTGAATGAGTAAAATGAATTTAATTTTTTTTTTTTTAATATTGAAATTGAATGAACATATAATTTTATTAAAAAAGTAAAGTATTTGTTATATCAATTTTGTTGAATGAATTTGTTGTACGTGAGTTTATTGACATGTGGCACAAATTTTTTTATATTAAATGAAAAGTTGAGGAAGGGATATGAATAGTATGAAGGATGGAGTTCGGATCTCTTGTAATAAAGGAATTCTTGTAATAAAATGGAAGGGGAAAGGAAAGATTTAGTAAAACAATAAATTGAGTGTAAAAGCATTTCAATTAATATTTTTGGTATTGTGTTGTGATTGTTTTTCAATTCAGAAATCAGTAATAAATATGATGAACTCAATTTATAGTTAAGAGATTTTAAGTTTAATTTGAAAAATGAATGGGTTAAGTTCTCATATTATTTGAAGACATTATGATTAAAAGTAATTTTTTTTGTTATTTTAAGTAATATTTAGTCTGATTTTTGTTGAAATTATCTTTCGAGATTTGGGTATATGTGAAGAAAATGAGATTCTATATGGTAGAAGCTGAAATTTGCTTCAAAAACTGATGACTAGAGAATTTTGGGGTTTTACCGTTATTTGATACTTTTATCAAAATCCTTAGTAATATTGAATTAAAAAGTTTATTTTAATAATGAATGTGCTATGAAAACATGACAGCAGCTGATATTTGCTTCAAAAACTATTGTGTGATGAGAATGATGAGGTTTTACCGTTATTTGATACTTTTATTGAAATCCTTAGTAATATTGAAATAAAAATTTTAATTTAATAATGAATGGGCTATGAAAATATGACGACAACTGACATTTGCTAGAAAAACTATTGAAATTTGAATATTGGGGTTTTACCGTTATTTGATATTTGGATCGAAATCATTATTTATATCAAGTTAAGAGATAGAACGTTTAATTTAAAAATGAATGGCCTATGAAGATATGTCAGCAGTTGATATTTTCTTCAAAAACTGTTAAATTGAAAATTTTGGAGTTTTACCGTTATTTGATACTTTTATCGAAATCCTTAGTATTTTTGAATTAAAAAGTTTAATTTAATAATGAATGGACTATGAAAATATGACGGCAACTGATATTTGCTTCAAATACTGTTGAAATGAGAATTTTGAGGTTTTACCGTTATTTGGTATTGTTATCGAAATCTTTTGTTATATTTAGGTTTTTGTAAGAATTATTCCTTATCTAGTGATTGAGGAACGGCTTAGGTCAGGGAAGGAATTTAAATTTACTAGCTTTTCTTTAAATTTTATTGAAAAATCTTTTTATTTTAATTAATTAAAGTAAAGATAACTTTTAATTTTTTAAAGTATATTTAGACTGACTTTTCCAATTTTTTTCCTCTTGTTACAAAGTTCAAACTATTCATACATCCTTTAAGTAAACAGTAGTATTTTTATTTCATTTCCTTTATACGAATTTTTTTTTTAAATATTTGAAGCCAATAATTGGAACAATAATTTTTTATTTAATATACACATTCAAACATTTTGTATCTACTTAAATTCAGGTTCCGAAAACTTATGTACCAAATTATTCTCTACGGGTTGCAAAAATTCATTTAAAATCAATTCACGTAAATTGTAACATGTACACATGAACATTTTATGGAATATGTTTATATCTAAACTATCCAAGAATAAAAAATCCTTTCTTTAGCTTTCGATTCTTGATATGAAATGCATGATAAAATGAAATAAATAGAAATGTTATTTTTTTTTTTTAAATTGTATCGATTCGTTGTTCCAATTTACAACTTCCATTCCAGATTCGATATTCTCCAGCATCAAATAGTTGAAGAAAAAAACACTAAAAGTTTTTAACTTATCAATGATGTTTGGTTTCAAATACTTTTTTGAAATTCTTTATAGAAAATTTTCTGACCTTCAATATTTCCCCTTAAAAATTAAAAGTATCGAAAGCATTAAAAGTAATGATTCAATGATTTTCTCATGTATTTTGACCACCCTTTTCTCACTTTGTTATTTTAAAGGTTATATACGTATTGAAAAAATCTGGAACACTCAGTATCAGATTCACATTATATTAAAAACTATGGATTTACAATTCATTTATCACACTTTAAAATGTGAAATTATTGTTAAAAAAATATTTTTTTTTGTGTAAAACTTCCACTTTAAATTAAAATTGTTATAAAATACAGTATCGGATAAAAATTTTTTTAACAGATATAATATTTAAATTTTTCAAATATTTATCATGATTATGTAATGTAATTAAATTAATTTATAATTTATTTTCTTATTGTCGTAAGATGGCAATCAAGGATCTCGGACCCGGAGATAACGAGCGAGCTACTTTAGGAAGAGTTTCAAACGTATAGGGTTTCCAATAAAGAGTAAAAGGGTTCCAATAAACACTTAATGCATTATACTCCCTTGGGAGCATAGGGCCAATCGAAAACTTAGTTGGCAATCGAGCTATTTTTTCTTATTGCTTTTCCAATCCATTTATACTTTCTTCCCCTGATGACTAGTTGTATAGGCTTCTTGGTGTCAAATCTTGGTTTACAATTCTCAGTGGCCAGACTATCTTACATGTAATGCAACCACATCTCAGGATTAATTCAAAATTACAACTTTTATGAATGATTGAAATTTTCCAACAAATTTTCTTGGTGAACAACCATGTTTCGCTGCCATACGGCAAGGTTGATTTTAAACATGCATTGAAAATCCTAGGTTTGGTAGTTTTGTTAATTTGGGATGATCGAAATAACTTCCATAGCTTTTCAAATGACGCTTTTGTTTTTTTGATATAAACTTTAGTGTTTTAATACTCCATCCCCGGTTGTAATTATGCGACCCCAAGTATTTGTATTTTGGTACATCTTAGTTTCCGCTATTTACAGTTATCCAGGTGGTATTAGTCTTCTCTCTCATCTTAGTTTTTCCCATATTCATTTTGGGTCCGACACCTGCTGCATATCTCGAATAAAGTGTAGAGTAATTATGTTGAATCAATTACTGAATGTGATTCCAATGCATTTAAAAATTGCGCTGCACTTTTTTCCCGATACTGTATTTTAGTACACACAATAATAACATAATTTAAAATAACATTTTTGTATAGTTTGTAAAAGATTTGAAAGGATGTATGAATCCAGGATAATAATAGATTTTCACACAAGTATAACAAATGATAACTATATAACAATGCAATGACGAAAGCAACAAAAAATCATGTAGACTTTGAAAACTTAAAAGTTTTCGATTTTTCTTTTAAAAGAATGCAATTTTTTTTTTTTGTTTTGTTTAAAAATTTTTTCGAACAGCTTACAAAATTGTTAACTTGTATAGATATAGAGAATATAAATCCATTGCATAAAAAACATTCCTTTATATGGACTCTTCTTGTACATGTTTTTTTTAAAAATAGAATTTTAATCGTTATTCGGCTTTATTTGAACAAAATTTTGTTTTTGTAAATTGCTTGAGATTTTTTATTTGAATTTTTAAAATTTCAATTGAACAATTTATTAAAAAGTTCGATTTTAGAATTAAAGATATAGTTTGTGGAATGGAATGGAATAATTGTGTGGATTTAAAATCGATGTATAATATAAAATTAATGAACACTGTAACCACATGATTTCAGTATCGAATAGTTTTTTAATATATATAGAATCGGCAGATAGAAATAATCATTTAATTTATCAATCTAGTGATTAAATTTAATGAATTCCTGAATAGAATTTAAAAATTTAAATAAACACCTAAAAGTATGCAAAAATTTGAAAATGATTTATTCAATACAAATTCAGGAGCCATGAAGTAAGGCCTTCAAAAATGAAGCCCTGGACATGTTTTTTTTTAATTCAAAGAGAAATTGTATAATAGGGACTTATTTTTCATATTTATTAACGCCGAAAAGGTGAAAATAAGACCCCGGGGTGTTAATTAACTTTCGATTTTTTAAGAAGTAAAGGCCCGGTTTTATTTCTCAAGAATTCGAAGATTAAATTGAAAGAGTATTAAAATCGTGTAGTCCTATTTCTAATTCCTTTGTATATGAAAGGTTTTAAATTAGGTAAATTTTTAAAATTGTATTCGAAATCAGAGTATTCCCCTTTTCCACATTATTGATATATATATATACATAGGAGAGATCCTGAATTAGGAGGAATTTTAGAGTTGGATTCAAAATTCTAAGTTCCCATTTCTTCTATCTACGTTGTTTTTAAATTTACCTTGAACATACCTCTAGAATATTATCTAAATATAAGAATTAGCACTCCAAGCCTTAATTTTTTAAGAGAACAAAGATAAGATTGAAGGAGAAATAACATTACGAGGCTTTATTTCTAAAGAAGTCGACGATTAAATTGACAGAGAAATTAGGACTCAGGGTGTTATTTCTAATTCGATAAGAAATAACATTCCAGGGGATTTATTGCTGAACTACTATGAGGATTTTATTTAATGGCATCTGAAACTCAATATTTGAATAATAACAATTAAATGCTTCGTTTAAAATGTAAAAATTAATCTTGTCAGTTGTTGGACAATCAAAGTAGCACAGTTTAGGAAGTGACACATTAATCCAGTTATAATAAGAAAATTACAAGTCTCGCATGGCCTGGTATAGATTTTATTATGCAAATAAATAAATTTATATATTATATGTTAATTTTCATTATTTAAATTAAAAACAGAGACAGCTCTCCTCTTCTCGTGTTGTTAACCATTGAACTCATTTAAATTAACAAAACTAAAATCCCTAATGTGAAGGGAATTTTGGGAAAACCTTAGTATAAATTGAACAGCATTGTTGTATTCAGATTAAAATAGATGAAAATGAGCGCTAAAATGTATAAGTCGCTTAAAATTTTTTCTTCTCTCATTACAATTACTGTAAAATTTTCCTAAAATGAATTCGAATTAAATTCTTAAATTCTAAATTCCAAATTAAAGTCAGACAACAAATTTTGTAGGTTGAGATAAAATCGATTGGAATGAGAGGAAAAACATAATATGAAATATAATTTTTTCTAGGCTGTAAAATAAAAATAAAATGAAAAAAAAATCCCAGTCGGCAGGATAACATAGAAAAACAATAAGAAACTTTCTTAGTAGAAATGAATAGAATTATAATTAGTTTGAATTATAAATACAAGTATATAATATTGTTTGCTTTATTTGTTTTATATAAGATTTTAATGTGTATAATTAGTCAAGGATATTTGGTAACACCGGAATATTAAAACTAATTTTGTTAATTACTTTAGTTGTATTTTTCAATATTAAATAATTATGTTTAAGATAATGTAAGTGAGTTTTATATTCATTTGAGAGAAGTTTGTTAGGTGCAATTGTTTATTTATGAATTGCTTATTTGCAATTTAGAGTGATCCTTTTCCATGCTGGCATTGGATTATATTCCAATTATTTGAAGTTCCTTTTAGAAGATTATCTCTAACTGATGGAGTGTTTGATTTCAAGAGATAGTGAGTTCAGTAATGATAACAAATATATAAGTTTATATTAGAGTCACTAATGAAATATATCTAAAGTATAACATAATTTCCATGCTTTAACATGAGGGAAATGATCCCTTCTGTAAGAGATTACTCATGCAGAATATGTTTATTTGTATCCGTACATTGTATATATCGAAGTTGGTCAACATGGGTCAGATTAGTTTAAAACTTCCGTTATCTATCGTATGATTTGATATAATAAAACATTCTATACTGACTTTCAATTGTTAAGGACTTAAGGACATGTAGGATAAGAGTCAATTTTGGAGGATAAGAGAATATTTAGGATAAGATTTACGAGTAGAGATTACTAATAAACGTAAATGCTTCAAACCTTCCGTTATCTATAGAATGGTTTCATATACTAAAATATTCTACTGACTTCAACTGCTAAGGATTTAAAGCCATGCAGGATAAGCTAAAATTTTGGATAATGTTAAGGATAAGAAGTTGTTTCTAATCCACATAACTGGATGAGAATATAAAAACTGCGGAGAATTTAATTTCGTAATGTAGGATATTAATTGAATCACTGCTTTAAGCTGTATTTTTAAGAAGAGTTTTAAAAATTCCAAATAGTATGACCTATAATATATCACCATTTATTTTTAAACCATTTTTTGTTCTTTATTATGTAATTTTTCAGAAATATTATTAAGAATTAAATTAATATTTACTTTTCCTCTATTTATAATGAATTTAATTTTTTTTCTCTTCATTTTGCATTCAAATGTTTGTATGTAAATAATCAATAACATGGATTTAATTACTTATAAAACAAAAAAAATATTGGAAATTTATTTAAGAATGAAATTCAGATATCGTATAATTAATACCATTTGTTTAAGAATATAAAAACATCATTGAACGCCAATATATTTTATTAAAATTATAAGTACATAATTCAGATACTTTAATACTTCAGATTTTATTAAATTATACCAAAAATTTTGATTCTATTATTTACTCCACCATATATATTCTTACATAATTTTTAAGTTATTTAAATTAATAATTATATAGTTCTTTCATAAAAGGATCAAGACATTGTGAGTAATATTTATAAGATTTTTGAAGTATTTTATCATTAAAGTTTTTGAAAACTTATGATTACACAAATAGTATTCAGGTTTCGTTTGAAACTTTTCATGTGAATGAGAACAATCTTCCGAGTTTTTTTACCAGTGTATAATTTGGGATGCCCGTATGATTCACATCCTTTTTACATAATATAATCTGGGTTAAAAAATTGACAATAGTTGTTACATTTTTTTATAGCATCTACTATAATCTGTACTCAAAACAGTTATCACTCAAATAAATACTCAAAACAGTTACTCAAAAACTACTTTTGACAAAGTTTTTTTTACAATTTTTTTGACCTTAAGCAATGTATATAGTTCTGACTTTTCGTTTCACGATTCTAACACTCTTCTCTACAGCGTAAAGACACAAATATAGAGGCAAATATAGAAACAATCATTTGATTTTTCAATCTAGTGATTAAATTGAACAAATTCTTGAATAAAGTTTAAAAATTTATATACACGCCTATAAGTATGCAAATTAAAAATAATTTTTTCAATACAATTTCAGGAGTCCTGAAATAAGGCCTTGAAAAATGAAGTCCAGGAGACGTTATTTTTCATTAAAAGAGAAATGAAAAGAACAACATAGGGTCTTATTTCTAGTATCTAAAAATACCGCAAAATGTGGGAAATATGACCTCGGGGTGTTTTTTCGCTTGCAAATTAACTTTCGACTTTTTGAGAAATAAAGAATCCTAAGATTAAATTAAAAGTTATTTCGATTTAAAATTTTCATGTGAATTTGGTAATTTCCAAAATTTTTTTTTACTCGATCCTTTAATAAAAGCTTGTATTACAGTACATAGTTGTAAGATATAGTAATATATTCGAACAACTTGGCATACAAATATCCCTTATTACAAATTTATATTGACTTTTTCAAGTTAAATTTATATTTTGAAAATTTATTTAACATTCTATAAATTTATTGATCATTAAATAAATTCACTTTTTAATTCGAATTGTAATTAATTAAATTGAAAAATTTAAGTTCTGAAAATATATTTTCAAAATAAAATTAATAATTTCCATTAGTTATTTTCACTTCGAAGTATTATTAATTCTGTTGTTAAATAATGGTGAAAATGTAATAATTGGCAAAAAACTATAAATTTTATGAAATGTAAATGAAAATTACTAATTAATGGAAAAAATAAATACTTAATTTTACAATGGTATTTAGTAGATTGTGGTTTTAGTTTGAAATCTTGTTGATTTTAATTTTTGAGCTAATTGTTTTAGAAAATTTTGATTTCATTATAAAATATTTGGTTTAAAATGGAAATTATTTGCAATAAATTGTATTTGAATAGTTGAATAATGTTGAACATTATGTAATTATTTATATCAGGACCACATATATGAAATATTTTAGAATATTTTTTAATATTTAAAATTAAAATATTTTTGTAGTTTTTAAAGAAAATACCAAGTTTATGAAAATGTACTATAAGTTTATTTCAGGAGTAGTTTTGCTTTTCAAAACTTTTCTTTTAAACAGTTTGGTGCACAGGTTTACAAAATGTTTTCACTTAGAAAACTTTTGAATAATATCACATCGGTAAGCTTTCTCCTCTATGTTATTTTAAAAGGCTAATAGATGAACAAAAAAGTTTTACAAAAGAACTTCCTTATAAACTAAATTTTCAGGCACTGCTCCTTCCGAGGTTCGTTACTGTTTGGCTCCTAATAAAATCTGAATTTTTAAATCCTCAGAATTAGTTCACCGAGAAATTGAAATCTACAATTGGTCATGAGCAAAGCAAAGTTCTGAAAGAAAAAGGCCTACCTTTTTAAATCTTTGACCCATTAAAAATAAAACAAACTAAATTTCAAAATCAAACCTTATTTCATAAATTAAAATAATATTATGTATAATAATAAATTGTGTACATAAATATCCAGTACTGATGTATTGATGATATTAGAACTTTCATTCAAAATAAATGTTTTAAATATGAACTGAAAAAACCACATATTAATTAAAAAAATATTCAAAAACAATCAAAGTAGTGTTTGATTTTCGGTTAAAAAAAAAAATATTTCCTTAAAACTTTCCTTAAAAAGTCTTATAATTCCCTTCTTGTGTAATTATTATAAAAAAGTTCAAATATGTGTGATTCGCTAAAAGTATGCAATGATTTTTTAAAGCTATTGTTGTTTAAAAATTTTATTATTTAAGTTTTTTGAAGAACCTCTTTCCGATCCCAGTGAGATAATGAGAGGAGCATATGACTTATTAACTGTGTTAATGCAAGCTTGATCACATAGTTTGTCTAAGAAGATGAAATGCTGAAGAGCTATAAAATCCGTGAGCAAGGTCTTCTTAATGTACAATAATGTAAAATATATGTGATATTAAACCATTTGCTGGAGTTTTTCATGCTCATCATAATGACTTCTGATTAATTTTATCATAAAATTTACTATTCTCCTGATTTTGACTTCCTTGTACAAATATTTATTAGAATAAAAATGCTTGTATTCGGACTCAGGCTTTCTATGTTTATTAATACAAACTCTTATGCACTTTCTTTCGAATTTACGTGTTTTTTCCATTAAGCTTGTACTAATGTTGTACCACATAGGTACCTCATAGACAAGATTTGGCCTAATTAAAGTCTGGTAGCATATTATTTTAACTCTATTGCTAATATTTTGGTTGTAAAAGAGTTTTTAGCTACCATAAAGGATTTATTGCCTTTATCTATTGAGTATTTTACATGATCTATGAAGTTTAAGTTTCGATGTAACTGAACTCCAAGATATTTAACGAATTTTTTGTTTGCGAAAGTTGAAATAGGCGATTTAATTTTAAATTGTTTACAATTTTTTCTAATGTCTGAACTAGTTTTGTCAATCTTATTACGGAATAGTATGGTTTCACATTTGTTCAAGTTAATTTTTAATATCCATATCTTGCTAATATATTAAACATTTTTTGAACATTATATTGAATGCTATTTACAGTGTCATTGGCAGAGTATATTATAATATCATCTGCGAATGCCAGGGCCAAATAAATTAAAAAACGAGGAAGAGTGTAGTAGAGTAGACTGTGTCAACTCTGGGATACCCGTATGACCGTTATATAAACATTATATCATTATTATTATAAACATTAATTACTTTTGACAAAATTTCAAACATACCAGCTTTATTAGGTGAAATATAATGCTCATATAAAAGAAAGAGTTGTATGGCAGCTACTCGAACCCTCTGCAGTAGACCAACCAAATTTTGCAGTAACTTTGGCCATTAGACTAAACTATTTTTGGCAAAATTTCAGACACTCAACTTCAATAGGTATAGAGTAATGCTCATATAAAATAAGAAGTTGTATGGCAGCTACTCGAACCCTTTGCAGTAGACCAACCAAATTTTGCAGTAACTTTGGCCATTACACTAAACTATTTTTGGCAAAATTTCAGATACCCATCTTTAATAGGTATAGAGTAATGCTTATATAAAAGAAGGAGTTGTATGGCAGCTACTCGAACTCACTGCAACAGACCAACCAAATTTTGCAGAAACTTTGGCCATAGAACTAAACTACCTTTGCCAAAATTTCAGACACGTAGCTGTAATAGGTACAAAGAAATACTCATATAAAAAAAGAAGTTGTATGGCAGCCACCCGAACCCATGGACCAAAATGGCTGGATTTAAATAGCGATGACGGCTATTGCAAAAAAACGAATTTGCGAAAATTTCAAGATCCTAGCTCCTTTAGTTTTTGAGTTATCGTGCGGACGGACGGACGGACGGACGGACGGACATACATCGCTAAATCGATTTATTTTTCGATTCTGATCCGATCCATACACTTGAGTCTATATCTACCCCCCCTCCTTCTTTGCGTTACAAACGTAATGGCAAATTTATTATACCCTTTGACTATATAGTCATACGGGTATAAAAATACAAAAGTTTCTGAATACTCTTGGAATAGTCCTTAGAAGTACTCACATGCAACTTGATTACTTTATACACTTTTGAAAAGTAATTAAACGCTTGAAATATCAAATTGCATTATCATTTAACATAATTACTGAAATTAAAATACTTATTTTGATTAATCAAAATTAAATAAAAAATAATTGTTTAAAAAAATATACAAAAAAAAAAACTAAAATGTACATATTAATATCTCATTTTTATTTAAAATATCAAAAAAAAAAAAATTGTTTTATAATGCTGTTAAAGGAAATAAAAAAAACAATATGAAAAATCATTCATTTGAAAATCCTTCAAGAATGAATTGCAAAATAATAACAGTTTTTATATAAATTGTATTTATTTTTTTTTTTTATTATGATTATCTAATCGCTTGTTGCAGATGTTAGTAAACACTGAGTGATTTCACATCATTAAAGCAAATGAAAATTGAATAAAAAAGATAAAAAACGAGACAGAGAGTAGATTAGACTGTGCCAACTCTAGGATATTCTCACGAATATAATAAAGACATTGTATATCATTCGGTGAATTGCTTTTGATGATATTTTAAATGTAGAACCTTTTAGACTCAGTTAGGAATAAACTAAAATATAAGTTGTAGTTTAAAGCTACTCGAACTTCTTACACTAGATGTTATATTTTGTACAGACGTTGATCATTAAGGCTTAACTACCTCTGATGATAAAATTTCAAATATCTAGTTTAATTAGCTATTTTTTCCGAGAATGAATGCAAAGTGTTGAAAGCCGTCCAAAATCACTGTACGGAGTTCATCTGAGTAGTGTTGAATTAACCTTGAATACACATGTATCTTTTGATTTTTAGAATCGGTATTAAGTTGGATAAATGGGAAAATTTAAAGGGATATCATGGAAATGCACGTTAATGACTTTCTTAAACTTTTTTAGACCGTATATATATATAAATTACCAACTTTGGAAAACATTCGACTCTGCATACTGGCTCAATTTCAAAGATGGCTCTTGTATAAAAACGAATTTGGGAAAATTTACAAAATCCTAGCTCTTTTAATAAATTTATAAGTCTTACGAACGATTGAACGGAAGGGCACATAGCTAAATTGACTCACTTTTCGATTCAAATCCGTTGAATACAATTGAGTCTATAGCTACACTTGATTCTAGAGCCTCTCCTTTTCAGCGTCACAAACGAAATGGCATTTTTATATTATGCTCCACATTTATATAGAATATGTTAGTACGTGTATAATTAAATTGTTTTAAAATATAACTGTTTTTCCCCTATCATAATCTTTTCTAAAATATAAAACGATCCCAACTTGGTGGAAAAGAGTCCTCCAACTCGGAATGTTGAAATTATATTAACTATATGCAAAGTAATTTTTATTCAATTCATTTATTCATTTTGTACTATCAAGTAACCAAAAGTAATGTCTCGATATTGAGTCTCTTCCATTTTACAATCAATGTCACTTTAATATAAAATAGAAATAAAATATTGGAAAAAAAGGAATCGTAACAAAAGCAAAATAAATAATAAAAACAACAAAAAAAATAACGATTCATAAAAAAAAAAGGAAACATTTATTTGTTATTTTATTGGAATTTTTACTAGTTATCTTAACAAATAAATGCTTGTACTTTAAAATAAAATAAAAATAAAAAACTAAAAATAGTCTGATGACAAGTACTTCTACTACTACTACTAAAAAAAACAACAACAACAAAATAATAAATATCCTTTTTTTGTGTGAAAAATAATATTATAATATACCGTTATTATTTTTATTATTATTATAACATTTTGTTAAAAAAAAAAATAAACAAATAAGTCTTAACGTTTTTTATTACGTGTAGTAAAAATTGAATAAAAAAAAGTTGGTTACACACGTGGATACGTGTTTTCGTGTGTAGGTTTTCATTTTTATTGGAAATTAATATGGATGTGTAGTGATTTGTTTCCATTAGGGCTTAGAATTTTTATTTTAAAGAGGTAGGGGTTTATTGAGTAACCTAAACTGGAATTGGTATTATCAAATCAGTTGTTTGATGAGGTGCAGGGTCATAACTCCCAGAAAAAAACGCTGTTAAAGATTTGAAAATTATCAAATGGTGGAGGGCCTTCCCGGGACTTAATTGGACTTATTTAGTGGGAAATACATCTCTTAAGGACTTACACCGTTCATCCCTGCACCGTTTAATAATTTTCAGATTTTTAATCGTTTGTTTTTGTTATATAAGATTGGTATTTTGGAAGTAGGTGAATTTTCTTCAGTTTTGCTTAAAAAAGCTTGGGAGCTCATATTAAATATATCTTAGATTTTATTCAATTTAATCCTTCTGTGTATTATTTATTAATACTTTAATGTTTGAGTTATAATGAAAAATATAATGAAAAATATTTGATTAATATATATGTGTATCTGTGAGTTTTAAGATGTAAGTCAAATTTTTTAATTATGCTTGGTTACTTATTTAGGACGAATAAGCCTGAACCAACTTAAAAAAAGGAAAAAAATATTCCATTTTTGAAACTGTAGTCCCTTAAAAAAGCTGACATTGCTCTAGTTAGTACGTTGGCTAGCCCACATATGTAAGCTCTCCTATATTTGAATATGTAGACTATTTGAATGAATATGCAGAGTAATGTATATTACAAATTTACCTGGTTAAGCATTAGAAGTAGTTGTCTAAAATTGAACAATTCTAACCTAATCTTATCGAACCCTATGTATACAAAGTACCTTTAATAGCCACTTATATATGTATATGTATATTTCATATTTATATAATATCATATTTTAACATATTAGGTTTATACAAAATATATTCTATTTTTTCATATCATTATTATGATAATATTAATTTTAATACTTTTCCCTTATATTATTTTATTTTATTTTGTTTTGATCCTTATTATCATCATCATCATTATCCTTTATTTGTTTAAAATTTCCCATATGCGAGAAGAAAGAATGGGATAGAAGGCAATGATTTAACATATTTTCTATTTCAGTATCAAATATATATGAAATATGAAATTTCGTTAAGTAAAAAAAAAATTAAAGTATAATTTTTCAGGTTTTTCAAATTTCCCGGAAAATTTTAAAATTATATTTTATGATGATTTGGAGTATTTATAGATTTTTAAATATTTAGTGAAAGTTTTAAAGCACTACTGATTTTAATAAATAAAGGTTTTTTAAATTTGAGAATAGTGTTGACTCACGGACGTACACGATTCACAAACTGACGTATCTAAGAGATGAAGCACATTCAAATGTGCGAGAGGCCTGCGGTAAAAAGCATCTGATATTGGAACTTTTAGGGTTCGCAGTATTATTTGTTATCACTCACTGACGTACACAATTCACTCACTAAAGTATATGAAAGATAAAGCACCTTCGGAAGTGAGACAAAAGGCATCTGACATTAGAAACTTTTTTTTTTGTATTTTTAGCTCCTTTTATGTATCAAAAAATCGAAGCATATCCAGATGTGCTAGAATTGGAACGTTTTCGATTCCGAATGTCTTTTTTGGGCTTTTTCTTAAATATCCTCGAATGTTCTGATGTGGACTATCATTGGTCTTGACGCTCTCTATAACTTTTGTTTGGGGGCGGGCCATGTTTTAGGTCCACTGATTCGGCGTGCAAGGGATTTTTAAACACGAAATTTTAAAAGTGAATGTGTATATAATAATTTTATGTATGATTCGTACTTCAGGTCTTCTGCTTGGGCATAAAAGATATTTTTTTAGTCTTCTTTTATAAAAGTTATTTATGTCATCATGTGGGACGTAATTAAAAAGGACTTATTGAGCTTTAATTCCTTCATACTTTGTATGAAAATATAATTTTAGAATAAAGAACACAATTACTATAGAAAGCCTTCAATTATAAAAATTATTTATGTCGTCATGTGGGACGTAATAAAAAGGCCTAGGTGAGCCTTAATTCCTGCATAATTTGTATGGAAATACAATGTAAGGATAAAGAACACAGTTGCTATAGAAACCAACCATTCGAACGCTTGTAATGCATGCACTCATAACTAGTTTATGTACTATTCTGGATTCCATACTTGATTCCATCGATACTGAAAGAGTTCTTGAACATATCATTCCTACCATATTTTCCAAAGTTTAAAATTTCAGTTCTTCAACTAACACTTTTAAAAATTTTAAAAACTCTTTAATTTGAAAACCCTAATCATGGTATCCCAGTTTTATACATCGAATATGATTTAAGTATTTGTATATTTGCATAATAATTTTTTTTTAATATTAATAATATGCCATTCTTATTTAAATTTTCCACATAAATAAAATACATACATTAGAGAAATATCCTTAAATACATTTTCAAATAACTGTACTCTAATAAAATTGGTACAAATTCCTTTAAAAATTTGCATTTGATTTTAAAAGCTATCAAAAAATTTTAATTTAATCTTTTTTGTCAAGAAAATGTTTATATAATAAATTAAATTTTAATTTTCCTCTGTATTAATCCTGTGTTTCTGTTACATTTTATTTGTAATTTATTCTTTTTTTTTTTCCTACTAATACATTTAAAAATCTTACCTGTACTTGCACCTGTAAAAAAAAATTGTATTTTGAAATTTATAACAAAATAATAAAAAAAATTGCCTACAAAATCATTATGTAAAAATCTATTATAGTTCTAATTCTATTCAAAATATAGAATTCTTAAATAATTTATAAATTTACATTAATACACACTAACATACATTCAATATACATATAAATATATGTTTTTTTATCTTAATAACATTTTTTCTATTATCCTTACAATAACAAAAGCAAAAAAAAAACAAAAACAAAACGCAATGCAACCAGTCAGCAGGCAAAAACGACCGACTTAACTTCAAAAACATTTGTTTTTATTAAAATATTTTTCTATTACACGTTTTTGTTATTATTTTCATTACTCTCGCATTCTCACACTTTTTTTCTCATATTTTTTGCTCTCTCTCTCTTGTTTTTTTGTGACGTGTTTATCTTTTGTATTACTAAATACTAATACATGAATATACTAACAAAAATACTTTTAAATATTCATAAGAGTATTAGTAAAAATTGATAGCGAATAACGTGTTTAAATAAGTTTCAATAAAATTAGAATTTGTTTGATTAAATTTTTTGTGAATGTATTTGTTAGTCATATGATTTTTTGAAGAGAATAATATTATTTTTATTGTAAATGTATTAAAGTAGGTAGTTGTATTAAATTGCCTATTTGTATTAAGTGTTGAATATATGATAAGAATATGTTATTTTATATTAGTTCTTATATGTTATGTATAAATGTACACAATACATTTTATATTGTGTATAATAATAAAGGATAAAATTTTATTTGATGAGAGGAAAATTTTTTGAATAAAAAATTCATAGATCCTTTGGTAATTTAAATTTTGTTGATGTTATACATACAGAGAAAAAAAATGAGGAGAGTAAGAAAATACTGATGAAAAGGAAAATCTAAAAAGAATAAAGAAAATTGTGTTTTGGTTTTTTTTTTTGATGTACCAAATGTTAAAACCGATGCTGTTTGTTGCTGTTGCAGTAATGTAATATTTTTTTTTTTGTGTTTTCGTTGGTTTTACTGTTATTTGTTTCTTTTGGGTTTTTCTGTATTCTGGTGATAACATAGTGATGCTCCTGGTAATTTTATATTTTCTTTCTATATATAATTTTTTTTGTTTGTAGTTTTGAAGATTAATGCTGATTTTCGGAGTTTGATGAATTCAGTATTTGTAAAATGTTTTCTTAAAGGATTTTTGTTGAAATTAAATATATTTGATTAAATAAGTCTTAAGTATGTAATTTTTGATTCAATTAAAATAATCTTTGCATCCTTAGATTAATAATTGTTTTGCTTTTAATTGATTTGAGGAATTGATTGGATTGATTTTATTAGATCTTTATTTGAATAATTTTTAGATGTGGTTTTTTTGAATTACTTTATACTAAATATAATATTATTTGCTTAAATCAACCTGAAGGCTGGAGCTTAAAACCAATGGTTAAGCTAAATTTTTTTTAAAAATATGTTTATTAAATATAAACCATTTGGAAAAAAAGTGCTCGCTTGCTGTCAAAATAGGTGGCACTTTGTCCTCCTCCTGACACTATATAATTTAATTTTAAAAAATAGTTTGTGATATCTAATCAAATTCAATTTATATTACATAATTAACAAATAATAAATAATTTTTTTTAATTTTCCCCTAAAAGTATGCAATATTTTATATATATTATTTTTACAATATTTTAAAAACATTTAGAATTTATATTTGAATTATCTTGAAGACTAGAGCTTAAAAACAACAGGTAAGTTAAAATTTTTTTAAAGATATGTATGAAGTATGTATATTATTATTAAAAATAATTTGGAAAAAAATTGCACTATAGCTGTATCTTATCCTGCCCTTATATAATTTACACTATATACTTAATTTATATACACTCTATATAATTTAATTTTAAGAAATAATTTTAAATATCTAATCAAATTCAATTTTATTACATATTTTATACAATAAATTAAAATTTTTTAAAATTTTGCCCTAAAAGTATGCAATATTCAGAAAGTCGAGGAATGTATAATTGTAGAAAATTGAAATATATTTGAAATTTTATTATACCGTAAACTGAATCATAACCAACTATTAGTAGTTGTATTAGTTTATTTCCAATTTAAAATTAATATATATAAAAACCGTTCAAAAGACTAAATAAAAACATCAAAGTAAAGGATGACAATATTTAGCATTTTATTTGATTTTGATTAAAATCATTTTATTTAAAAATAGAAAATATAATATTTAACATTCATTTTAATTACATTTTTTTAAAAAAGTTAATTAATCATACCATTATAAAATAATTTAATGGTCTATAATTAAATCATTTTTACTATTAAAAACTGTTCAAAGTACTTTTTCAGATTTTTAAATACTTCGCATAGTACATAGCGTTCCTTTTTTGTATTAACTTATAATTTGATAATAAACACGATATTATACTTTGTAAACATTTTATTCCTTATTATATTTTTTTCCTAATATTTAATTATAAATAATTTTTATTTTTTATTATAAAATACTTAAAAACCCTAAAACTACAAATTTCTCTCCTATATTTTGTACTTTGTTTTTGTATTTCGATTTTGTTGTTATACTCTGTACACATATACACATTTACATATAACAGTAGTCAGTGGCGATATCACATTTATTACATTAATATTATACGTATACCTGTTATATTGTATATATATATATATATAAGTATTTGGATTATAAAAAAATTTTTTAACTTAAAGCCTAACCTAACTTAACCTTCATCTTTTCTATTTTCAAAAAAAAAAACAACAACAAAAAACCAATATCAATTTTTAATAAAAAAAAAAAAAACACAAAACATTTGACATTAATATTGTCTCGTGTTTAAAATAACTGTAAATGTAACAAACTGTTGTGTCTTTTATATATGGTTAACTGTAAATATCTATTTAAAATGAAATAACAACAAAATCAGCAATAAAAAGAAGGCAAAAACCAAAATATAAAAAATCGAAATTAGTAAAAGAACAGTAGAAAAGGAAGAATAAAAAAAATAAAAACAAAAAAATTCACGTATATATATATATATATATATACAGCTGTATATAAAGAAAAAAGAAAATAAAAAAAATCAAGCAAAAAACAGAAACAACAACAACAAAAACAAGAAAAATAAAAATGTATACAAAAACCAGAAAATGAACAACAATATGGTTCAACATCGTATAGAGCTTCATCCTCATCAGTTAGTTACGATTTTTTCATGGTAACGCACGTACGGTATCATAATTTTTCGTCCCGTTTTTTGATTTATTAAATATTGAAAAAGTCGTTGTTTATTTTTTTTTTTGCTTTTTGCTGGCGCTGTCGTCGTATAATTGTTAAAAAAAAAATAAAATCAAAAAATAAATATAAATTAAAAAATAAAAAAATTTAATTTTGTTTTTGTTTTTCTTCTGAATATTTTTTTCATTTTTAAAACACACATTTTTCAAATAAAATGATTTTTTTTTTTTGCAAATCGAATATAACACACATATAACAACGACAATGTGATATAAATTACATATGACATACATTTACATATATATGCAAAAAAAAAAAAACAAAAAACTAAATTAACAGTTAATATATAAAATAAAATTAATTATTGAGTTTAAATAAAACGGAGACGGAAGAATTTAAAGACGACAAAAAATAAAAAAAAAAAAATAAAAAAAAGGCAAACGATTACGATAACGTTTTGTTGAAAAAAAAAAATAAAAAAAATAACTGTAAAAATAAAATTACAATAAAAAAATTAACTGTAGTTTTATTTAAATAAAATAAAAGAAAACAAAAAGAAATAGTACAATAAAATAAAAAGTACAGTGCATACATAACCTAGGTAAAGAAGAATAAAAATATAAATAAAATAACGGTATTTTTTTTTGTTTCTTATTATTTTAATTATTTTGTTCTTGTTTTTTTTTTTATATATATATTTTTACTGTTATTTTTTTTTTGTCATCTTGTAAAGTTTTATTTTATTATATTGCGTATACGTTTAATGTACGTATGTGGGTTTGTATATACTAACCTCTTTAAAATAAACAGTTATGTTATATTTTTAACCTCTTTTAAAATAAACAGTTATGTTTTACAATCAAATAGAAGATTTGGTTTTTTTTTTTTAATTATAAACAAGTTTTAAAAACTAATATAAACTTGTAATAACGACTTGTAAAATTGACTTGTAAATTGTAAAACACACGTTAAATATTTAATAAGTTACAAATAACAATTTGCAAAATATAAAAAATAAGAAACATACAAAATAAAAACATAAAACATGAAAAAACTGTAAAAAGAATTATGACAGAATGAAATTGTATTTTTGTATGTCAGATAATACCGTTATAATTTGACAATTTCAACATTATTAAAAATTTAAATATATGCTATAAAGGGCAAATGATTAAAGAATAAAAAAAAAAAAATTAAAATAAATAAATAAAAATAAATAAAAAAAAAAAAAATTATATGTAAAATATATAATAAAATTAAATAAAATTAAATATATATTTTAATGTATATAGCAAAATATATATATTAAAAGTTATTTACATCAAAAGCAAAAAAGCATGAATAAGTAAACTAAATTAAATATATAAATGGATTATATTCTTATAAATATATATATATATATATATGTAGCGGTATTATTACAAATCCGTTATCTATTTTTTTTTTATTATTTATTTATTTATTTCCTTTTTTTTTTTAACTTGTATGTATTTTGATTTATTTCTTTGGTTTTTTTTTGTATATAGATTGTATAATGTGAAAGTGTTTATATGCATTTAAATATGTTTTATATGTCTGTTTTAATTATATTTTACTATGTAAAAGTTCAAATAAAATTAAATAATATATAATATATACATGTTTATTATTTTAATATAAAAAAAAAAATTAATAATATATATATATGTAATATTTTAATAAAGCTTATTATATGTTTAAATAAATCATTTTGTTTATTTTTTTTTAATTTTTTGGATTAAAAAATTATGAGATTTTATAAAAAAATAATTAAAAATTCAATTGAAGTTAATTTTTATTATTTATTTATTTATTAGTAGTACCAGACAATAGTAAATATTACTTGATATTATAATAGTCCTTTGGGATTTGGACTTCTTATATTAAACTATTATAATATACACTGTATTATTTTATTAGATATGATATGAACTAGACCTGAACCCTAGACCCTTCTATTGAAGTTCTTTTAATTTTAATGTGTAATTTTAATATTAAGAAGGTTTGTTTTTTGGATTATACCGCTTCAAATTGATTTATTAATTATAATATTGCTGAGGTATTAATATACTGTCATTACAATGATTAATTGAAATATCATAAGTACTAAGAAATATATCTAAATTATGTTTCTTATTTTGAATGTGGTTCAATGTGGTTTGAGCATAGGTCTATGTATAAGTTGACAAGTATTTAAAAACCTTGGTAAAATATTAATTATAAATACTGAATCCTGATACAAATATTGAATGTGATACATTTTGAAATTTCTTAAGACCATATGTTTGACATTTTCGGAAATTTGTGATATATAATTATCAGATCATTTCCAAAATCTGGTAAATTAAATTAAAAACAGAGTGTGGTTTTTAGAATTAATTAATTATTAAAATAAAATTTTTTTTTTAGAATTAATTAATTACTTTTTTTGATTTTTCATTGTAATTAAATTCAGTCAGAAGTAAATAAAAAAATGTACATTCAACATTAGTAGGAAATTATCTAAGTATAAAAATGACAAATCAGTAATGGTATTTAATATCATTTATTTAAAATTTTTAGTTAATAATTTGTTGTATTAATTTTTTTTTTAATATTATTTAAAATAAATTGTGGTATTTCTAATGTAGGCCTCGGTTACAAAATCAATTTTGCTTAATTAGAATTTTAAGTTTAAACAAGTTTTTATCTTACAATCTTTCTAAGATAATACGATAAGATATACATGGATTACATACTTCAAATTTTATATTTAAATTTTGCAATTTATTTAATTTCAAAATACGATTATTGGCGTATTGATTAAGACGTTGGCTTTTATGTCGAAGGGTGTTGGGTTCAAACCAGAGTCAGATCATATCTCATACCATACTTGAAAAGGAAAGCCTGAACTATTTATCACGTTGTTTTATGTTGAGTAGGTGATTGTCTGTAAATAAATGAATTCAGTTTAAACTGTAACTTTTAATTGTAATAAATGAATTTGCACTTTTTTATTCTTTAATATTAAACTAAAATAAAACATAAGTGATAATAGAATATTTTTCGAAACCATCGATAAGTGAGGCAATTACCTGTTTAGATACTCTTATATTGATTTAATACTATATTTTATATTTCAACTTAAAAGGTAACGGTAATATTGAAAAAAATTATGATCTGTCCAAGAATCGAGCTCGCAATTTCCTGTATTAACTACCCAAATATTTAAGAAATACGCCAACGAGGTCCCACTTTACTTAGATTACAAATTTTTGTTTTAATACTTTTACAAAAATTTTATTGCATACTTTTAGGATAATTTCAAATCGATATTTTGTTTTTTTGCCTAAAGCTTTGAATTTGAACCTGAATTCGAAAAATTAACGGATTTTGACATTTTGAAGAAATGACATGGAACATTCTTAGTAAATAAAAATTAATTAGTAAATAAAAATAACAAACCTTAAATCTATAATACATTTCTAAAATAGTTTAGATAGACATTGGAAATATTATTAAGAGTTGCAATTTAGAAGTGTTTACTTTAAGATTTTCACTTAAAAAAGTTTCATTCTATTTTAACGTGTCATATTTTACTTTTATTAATAACTTTTCACTGTTTGATTTATTATTTTATTATTTATATTTAAATTATTGCTAACTTTATTCACAATTTTGCTTTTCTTTCGAAATATTTCCTAATATTTCTTAAAATGTTAAAGTGCTACATTTATATATATATGTTTAGTAGTTTTCCACTTTAGTTTTCCACTCTTTTGTTTTTAGTTTTTTTTTTTTGGGGGAAAGTGACACGTGGATTTTATGCAATATTTTCAGAAGGAACAGAGCGCAACAAGCAATCGGTTTTTTTTTTTTTTTAGATTTATGATGATATTTTTAAAATTTATTTTAAAAAATAGCAAACTACTAATAACTAATAATATTTATATTTTAAAAATATAATAGAATTTTGTTGTATATTTTATTTCAGAGTTGGTTTAATGCATAAAATAAAAAGAAGTAAAAATAAATATTGAAAAAAAATATTAAAATATAATTATATGAAAAGAAAAGAGCAAGAGGAAGGAGTATATAATAACTAAAAATAGAAAGAGACTTGATAAATTTTATTTTTTATTTTTTGTTTTTCTTTTTTTTTTTAGTTTTCCCGAGTGTGCAAAAATTTCACTTATTTTCTTTTTATATATGTATTTCCTTTTTTTTTTTTGTTTTTTTTTTTTATTATATATTATAAATTAGTGTTGTTCATTTTATTTTTAATTTTTTTTTTTAGTGAATAATCGATTAATTGTTGATGTTTAACATGAAATAAAAGAATTATAAATTAAATATATAAAAATAAAATATTTAAAAGAAAGAGAAGAAAAAAGAATTAAATATAATATATAAAAAAAAATAAAATAATTTAATTCAAGTTAAATAAAATAATTCCATTTAAAAAAAAAATATATAAGAAAATTAAAATGATAATCTGTGTATATTGATTGTTATTATATAAAGAAAATATATATTTAAAAAGTAAATTCGATTATATATTTAAAAAAATTCTTATCATATTTATATTGACTACATATATATAATATTAATATTTAATTAATTTTATGTATATGATTATTAAATAAACTTTTGTTTGTTTGTGTAATTTTAATAATATATAAATATTGAAAATAAATAATATTTAATTCCCTTTTATATATATATATAGTGCATATTCAGTGTTTTTTTTTATATTCAATTCAAATATCATTCATTTTATATGTAAAAAATAAATAAAAATTTATTATTATATATTTTTATTTAATTAATTAATTAAAAAAAGAAAAAAATAAAAGAATAAATAATAAAATCAGTTAATAATAATATCATATTTTTTTAATATTTATTTATTTATTTAAATAAAATTATAAATTATAAAATCAAAAAGAAATAATTAATTTATATATCAAAAAGTATATATCAAAGTTAAATACATATTAATAAATTAAGGAATGAAGTAAATAGTGTTTAAAATTGGATTAAATTTAAATTATATTCGAATTCTCATATAAATTAATTAATATTCCTAAATTTGGAATATTTATCATCTATTTATTATTATATTTTATTTATTAAAATATTCAAAAAAAAAATTCTATAAGAAAAATGATTAAATTTAAAAATTAATACAATTAATTATAATAAAGGAAGAAATCTTATAGATTTTCCAGGAAAAGTGTATTAAGGAAATTTAAAAAAAATCTGATTACAAAATTATATATTAATTGATATCAAAAAAGTTTTTTTTAATTATTAAAATATTTCATTTAGAAAAAAATATACATATATACAAAGGTGTTAAAATATTATATTAAAAATGTTATAAAAAATAATTTATTGAAGATGTTATAAAATAATTATATTAGAAAATATATATATAAAAATATAAATAAAAGGAAAAATCTATTTATTATTAATATTGAGAAAAATATGTATTAAAAAAAAATGTGTATTTAAAATAAAAACGTGCATTAAAAGTGTATTAAATAAAAGTATATATTGGATAATACATAGAAAGTTTACATTAATTATGGATAAATTTTAATTAAAAATTTTTTAATGGTAAAATTAAATAAAATTTTATAGTATTTTAAGTTACTTAAAATTAAAAAAAATTTTCACTTTTTTTTGAAATTTTTCTTGATGTTCTGACACGTGTATTATAAACTTAAAGTTAAGTGATCTAATCAGGACCCTTAACATACAATTTTGTCTTAAATGAATAATTGAATATAAAGTGGTTAAATTTGTAATTCTTTGACATTTGGGAGGATTTGAAATTTTATTATAATATACTATTTTTAAATTTTCCTATCAAAAATTTCAGAACAAGTCCTTTGAAATCCATTTCACTGAATTTTTTAAACTTTAGACTTTATTTATCCCTTTTTTGTAATAATATTAAAACTATTTTAACCTGGAAAAACTGGAAAAATCACTAAAAACATTTTTAAAATTTTCTGAAGATTTTGTTTTGCATACTTTTAGGGTATTGATATTTTTGATGATTTTATTGCATACTTTTAGGGAGTTGAAATTTTTTATTACTGTTTTATACATATTTTAACATACTAATTCATATTATTTAATATACTATTCAATTTCGAAGTTTTTTCTATTCTGGAATGATTGAATTGCTTCTTCCATATTTTGAAGGTCGGATATATCGCTCACAAGCTCACTATTATCTCTTTATGTTGAGTTCACACTTTCATACAATAATGAGAATTTGAAGTTTCAAACTGTTAAAATCCTTAATATATTCATAGTTAATCTTATGTCATTGTTTTTTTTTTCTAGAAATACCCAGAAACTTTATTCTAGATATTGCCATTTTAATAATTATCATAAATAGAATTAAATAATATAATTTTAATTTCTTTGGGAAACAATAGTTATAAGAAAGTTATATTAAAATAATAAAACTTACACTCAAATTAATGTTTAATTATGCAAAAGAACCTAAAACAAAATATATATAAAAAAATTTTTAATAGTTTTTTTCATTTATTTTGGAAAAGTAATACTGGACTGGATATTAATTTAAAATTTTACAAACAAAAAGTCATTAAAAACTTAAAAATAAATTTGAAAAAAGAAAAAGAATTTAATAAAAGAAAAACCATTTTGTATAATAAAATAATTTGTCTTATATAGAGCTAATATTTTATATTATATCGTTTTTCTAATGAATTGAAGTTTTTTGTTAAATGGTATTCTGTAAGGAATCCAAGGATTTAAAATAAAACAGGATGCAGAAAAGAAAAAGTAAAAAGTTATCAGAATAATAAATTAAAAAAAAAACAAAGTAATTTGTGAATTTTAAATGAATTAATTTAAAGTTTAATAAAGTTTTTTTTTTTTTAAAGTTTTGTAATCCTTATTTTTCGAAACAGAATTTCTTTCGAAAATTTATAGTTTTTTTTAGAATTTATGGTTAAGGTATCAAAAGATGATGAACTCTACATCTTTAGAGAGTTCATTTACTTGTTATGAGAATTTATTACATGCTCAAGAGAGATCATATTTCCTTATACAATTTATTGGCCATTTGTTGAATACAAAGAGATAGTATTTAATTATGTCTGAGTAATTTTTCCAAAAGGGACCTTTCAAATTTTCCTAATCTTACATAAGACTTGCGAAATATAAGTCTTATTTAAAATCAGTTATATTAAGTTCTCATTCAATTTTAATAAGCAATTAATATATATATTTATAATTCGTGCATATTTGAATAGAGCATCTTCATCTATTAAGCATCCATTCCATTCCCATTTAATTTAATATGCAACTAGTATAAATTTTAATTTATTCCATTTTCAAATAGATTCAGCTCAACATCATTTTCAATTTTGTTGAAGAATTTTGAGTGAAAATTATAAAAAAAAGAACTTTGCATATTGTTGGAAAAAAAAACTTATCGTATGAAAATTCTGAATAGAAATCATCTCATTTTTATTCTTTTATAACGAATAGAAAAATAGTTTTTGATGGAAAAATTCTTTAGTTTTATTGTTTTGTTATAAAAATAAAAATAAAAAAAAACACAGTGTAGGTGTAATTTTAATTTGAAATATAAGAGAAAGTGTTTTTGATAGATGCTATTTGAATAAAATAAAAAAACAAATTCTTATCAATTTACGTCATTTAAATGTATATATTTTGAAATAAATTAAAAATGATTTTCGTTTTAATTATTTATAAAAATAAATTTTATTATTCAAGTGATTTTAAAATATTATTATTCATAAAAGTTTTAAATAATCTTATGTTAATTTTAAGTAAATTTAAACACAATTATTTATTTTATTTATTTATTGTAGTTGAATTACATTAATCCTGTCAATACTGCCTTGTATATAGTTTTAAGAAGGCAATGCTCTGAATATAGGCCAGTTTCTTAGATGTTGAATTATTCTATTAATTAAAGTATTTATTTTATTTAGTTATTTATTATTAGTACTGAATTACATTAATCCTCTTAACACTGCCTTGTATATAGTTTTAACAAGGCAATGCTCTAAATATAGGCCTATATTAGTTCCCAGGCCAGGTTTCTTAGATGTTGAATTATTTTATTAATTTTAGTATTTTTTTATATAGTTATTTATAATTAGTACTGAATTACATTAATCCTCTCAACATTGCCTTGTATATCGTTTTAACAAGGCAATGCTCTGAATATAGGCCAGGTTTCTTAGATATTGAATTATTTTATTAAGTTTAGTATTTATTTTATTTAGTTATTTATTATTATAACTAGTTTATATTAATCCTCTCAACATTGCCGTGTATATCGTTTTAACAAGGCAATGTTCTAATTATAGGCCAGGTTTCTGAGATGTTGAATTACATATTTTATTAAGTAAAGTATTTATTTTATATAGTTATTTACTATTAGTTCTGAATTAATGATTTCAGCATAGGTCCATTTTTTTATTAGAATTGATTTATTTTATTCGGCATTGTTTTCTGATAGTTGTAATATAAATGAAGCCTTGAAAAACTTTATATAGTCATGTGTTGATTACTTAGTTATTAAAATTTAAAAACATTGATAAGAATAAAAAATTTACACCGAATTAGTTTTTAATTTATTCACCATTAAGCATATGCCATAAATTCAATATTTTTTTTTTTGATTTTTTTTATTTTGATCCTTAAAATATGCAATTAAAATTTTGTGGTTTTGGTTAGTTAAAAATGAATTAATTTAATTATTTTCAAATATTAAACCATATAGTTAGTGTTAGTTTGTTTGTCTGTATTATATATATATATATATATTTAAATTTTGAATTGAAATTTTCATTTGTGACACATTTAAATAGTAAAAACCATAAATGGTGTCCTTCTTTATTGAATTATTAATGAATTTTAAATTAATTTATTTGGAAAATTATATATATAATTTAAATAATTTTAAAATTAATATTGATTTGTAAATTTCTATAGTGATTTAAATTCCTAAATCAATTTTTAATGATCATTTTCAGCATATTTTTAAGTGTTAAATTTTTTTTTTGTATAACATTTTATTTAAAGTCGATATAGTATATGATTTTTGAGTAAATCTATTAAAATAAAGTTTTTTTTGCATTTAATCAGAGTATAACAGGTTTTCTTAGTTCAATTTTCCAATTCTTTTTTGGGAAGTTTTAATTGTTTGAATTTCTGGTTATTTAAAATCAAGTTTTTGCTTCTTATTTGAGTGGTCTACTATTAAGTTTTATATTGTTTGAAAAGAACTAATACCTCGTTTGAATTTAAAAATTTTTTACTGTAAAAAGAATTTAATGGATAAATTTAAAAGGATCAAAAATGAAGAAACGATTAACTAAATTTTTTTTTATTATCAGATCATGACTATTTAATTGGTCATTTACAAGAAAACTTATCATTCAATTGATTAATGATAAAATTCTCAATAAAAACTGAGATATTAAGAGAACGTTCGATAATATAGAACGAAAAAATTAAAATTATGTTAACATTCTGGTATCGAAATAAAAAATGAGAATATAAAATTATTTTTTATTATTGATGCAGGTCTCTAGTGTTAAACGATTATAAAGACATATTATTTAAAAAATTATTACATGTTCATGTAAGGTTTTTTTTATGGTATGAACAGAATTCTCATTTAAAATAATTTTATTACATTTCGTGGTCAATGCAAGCATTCATATATAAAATAATTTTTTTCAGAATTCTTAATGTTTGAAGTTTTTTTTTTAATTTCGAATAATAGAACTTCTAAACTCTCAACTCAAAACTAATAAAAATGTTCTTGTATAAAAGTTATTTGAAAATTGCATATTTGCAGGCGTTTAATTGAAGTTATTTAAGACGTTCTGAACCCAAATAAAAAAAGTCTAATGCAATTTGACCATTGCAAATTTTTGGTTGTTAGAAATAAGTTCTAGAACATATGGCGCAAATTCATTTGAAAATTGCATAAATTTAGGCATTCGAAGTAAATTTTTATATTTAATTTATAAAGATCTCTGACATTACACGCTATTCTAAATATATTTTAAAGAAAAATAACTTTCTATAATTATAACTTTTCTTCTATTTAGTTATAAGTCTAAAACAATATGTTTTGTTTTTGGAGTTCTTCCCTCTATAAATTTTAATTGAATTGCCAACTTATAGGATTTCAAAAAATTTTTGTAAAATTTATAAGTGACCTGTTATTGTTTAAATGTTTTATTACATCGTTGGTATTCCGAAAATTTTTATTTTCTAAGGTTGTTAAATCATTTTATTAACTTTCCGTTGAAAGTAGTTGGAGGAAGTGCCATGAAGTTGTAAATCAATGTTGGAATTTTTTTCTGAATCCAACAAATTATATAATGTTGTATATATATTTATATTATCATGTACAAACATACGAACACACATTAGCCATAAAAATTTATTTTGTAGTTGGTCACATTTATTTTGATTTATTAGGTGTAATATAACTAATGTTAAATGGTAGTTTTGTCATATGGAACTTTCAATGTCAAAATCATTTTCAGTTAAATTGTGCCTTGAGGATTACATTTGTAATTTTTTTCTGTTGTTTTTTTTTCATTTCTGTTTTTTGTATAATTTATTTTGTGTTACAATTTAATTTATATTTAATTTTTGGAATAGAGACAAAAATGGTTTTTATGTTCTATTCTATTTAATTTCAAAAGACATTTGATATCATTTTCATGTAGTAGGAAGTAATATTAGATAATTTACGAATTAAGAAGAAAAGACAAATTTAAGATTGATTACATTTTAGTACTATTATACAAATTAAATAATGTTGATGTATAATTTAAGGATATCTTATAAATATCCTTACTATAAAAGTATTCCTTTAAATGTTGTTCTTAAAATTCAGAGTATACTTTAATAAAATATTTTGTGAGATAAAAAATGTTGAAAGTTTTTAATGTTGTAATTAATGACTTATTAAATGAATCTGAAGAACTATATAACATGAAATATATTTGGCTTAAATCTACTCTCTAATACAGACAAATAGCGACCTTAATACAAACAAATAGCGATTTGACAACTGGAAACTTTTTTTAATAAAAATTTAAATATCAGCCCAAAATTATGCATTATTATGGATTTTGAAAAAATACTAAGACTTTAATATTAGAATTCTGTAAATTTAAAATTTTTTAATAAATATGCAGGCAATAGCCACGTAAGACTGCATTAAAAACTGTGTTGTACCTAACCACCATTAGCTTTCTCTAATAAATTTAACCTTATAAGGAATACTCATTACATAGCAGGATCATATTCAATAGTTTTACATGTAACCCATCTAATGTATATATATAAAATATATAAAGATATATATAAAGATCATTTTTTTAATGCACTGGCGTCTATATTATACCATTCGTAAATACTGGCCTGAATCAAAGTAAGATATGCTGTGATTATCACTTTTAGTTGTTAGGTGTCTTATTATAAAATACATTTTTACTCACATCGACAATATTTGTGCCTCTTTTTTTTTTTATAATTTATTATTTTTATTTTAATGCATTTTATTTTACATTAGAAAAAGGCCTTGCTAAACTAATTTAAAATTAAAGTATATCACAACTAAATCTTAAACCTGAGGTTCCATTTCTTAGTTTAAACATCTTGTTTATAATTTTTACATATCTTATTTTTCTTTTTTTAAATTAATTTAATTTTATTATATTTAAGGAAAAATTTAAAAAAACCTAAAATTACTTATTTTTTATTTTGTTAAAAACTTAGAACTAACTTAACCTAGCCTTAAAACTAAACCAAAAACTTATTCTAAAACCTATGCTAATGTTAGATTTAATATCTATTTAGTATGCTTGATTATTTAGCCACCATATGTGACTATTTTGAATATTTTTATGCCTTTCTGCGATAAACATGTCATATTTAAATGTATTTGTTTCTACGTTACGAGGATTATATTCGATACAATTACATGTAGCCCATTTATTATAGTGATATAATAGGGGGACTTGTTCGGGGCTTTCGAATCAAGATAAATAAAATGTTCGAATACTACATATCCCGTTTTTAAGATACTTGTAATATACTCATCATTATGGTAATATATTTGTGGCATAAGGCCATTTTCTATTGTCTTGAGAGGTCTTTTAAAGTGATTACGAATTAATTTTATTAAAATATTATTGAATCTTATAATATTAGCTTTACGGTACAAGCATTTATTGGAATAAAAAAGTTTGTAATCCGTTTCAGGTTTCCTCTGATTTGTGCCTCTTTCTATTACACTTTTTACTTGGGATGTGTAATTTGCAATTCAGATTTCTATGTATGTAAAAATCTCTAATTAAATTTATATATTTGTAAATTGTCATTATCCCAATAACCAATATAAGCTTCTAACTATATACTCAATTCTACAACCAAAATAAAACTCAAATAATTCTGAAATTAAATTTATATTGTAATTATTTTACTGCAAAAAACAAAAACAATAACAAAAATAAAAAAAAAATTAATAATAATGAAATTTAAATAATTGCATTAAAAATTTACTTACTTAATACAAATTTTGTTTTTTTTTAATATAGTTGAAGAAAAAAAAAAGGTTATGAACCTTTTAAAACATACAATTACCATTAAAATTTAAAATTAGATTTGTTTTTCTTTCTCTTTCTTTTTTTTTTTGCTGATTTTTTCTTTTCCATTTCTTTACAAATTAACTAACACGAGTAAATATATTGTTTAAATTAAGAAATTACACGATACTTATGCATGTGATTTAAATATTTTTACATATTGCTTTAATTTTATTTTAAATTCACCTCTACACTGAAAAAAAAACTTGAGTTGTATATTGTATATTCAAGGTGAGTTTAAAAAATAAAAAATTTCAAAAAAAAATACCAAAAAAAAAAAATGACAAAATACAAGCGCATTATTGTTGAATCAGCATTTTTTCACCTTTATTAGTTCTCTTTTTTTTTTGTGATTTGTTGTTGTTTTTGTTTTTATTTTTATAAGGAAGAAAAACAAAGAGCAGTTGAAAAAAAAGGTACAAAAAAAGCAGAACAAAAATATTCGATTACTTACCGTTGTTTTATTAACCATTTTTTTTTGTTGTTTTTTTGTTATTTTTTTTCTTTTGTCTGCGTTTTTTCGTTTTGTTATTTTTTTTATTTTCAGGTTTTTTGTATTTTTCGATTTTTGCATTTTTTGACGTCTAAACAATTTTTTTTTGTACATGTAACGGTAAATAAGCGAACGCAACGTAATGACGGTGTTTGCCGCTATAAACATTTCATTCTGCTTTTAAAGTTTTATTTTATACAATTATTGCGTGTGTTGCCAATTTTTTTGTTTTGTTTTATTTTTTTTTTTAATAATAATGGGAATGGAACCGAAGTAAGAATATAACAAAAATAGAGGAATAAAATGAGAAATGGAATGAAACCAAAAAAAAAAAGCCTAAAAATGTTATAAAATAAAATAAAAAGGTATTGTGAAATTTAAAAAAAACAAGTTATATAAAAAACTTAGGGTTTTTAAAAAAGGCACATTTTCAAAATAATATAGCGTTTCATATTTTATAATTTGATAATATTATAATTTAGTTATTTCATCAATTTATTTATTATGAATAATAGTGAAACCAATACTCAGATAATAATTCCAATTGCACTCAAGAAAACCTGTTAACAAATGCAAAATATAATGGTGCAGCTTCGATGTTAACGTTTAATTTTGGAAAAATATGATTTATAAAAACATAAAAGTTTAAATTTTTAAGTCCTAATAGCTCTTCAATGAGGAAAGCTCCCAAATTTTTACCAAGCTAACTTATGATGATTTTTAAGGATCTGCCCACTCCTCTCCTGCTTCTTTCCTTGAAACCATACATTTTACGAAATTTGGAGACTTCCTTAGAATTTTATCATCAAAGGAAAATAGGTTAAATATAATGTTGTAGGTATAAATTTTGTATATTACTATTTAGGTGATTATTTAAATTACAGATGCTTACAAATAGCAAAATTTCAATTTTTGAGCCCCTATAGCTCCTAAACAACTGGAGTGACAAAAAAATTTTGTTAACCAACTCCTACTAATTGCTGAGGATTTAATTTATCCCATATTATCTAATTTCAGGTCTTTATCTGGCACCGTTAGGAAGATGTGTGGGAACATTTTGCAAAAATTGAATTACGTATCAATTTTAGTACTCTATGGCAACCCTAAACATTTGCGTTTCAAAAATTTATAAAGTTTATAAAAACAGCTGTCTTTTACCGTTTGCACATTGAAAATATACCTAAGATATAACAATTTTAATGTAGGACTTTTTCCGACTTTTAGGGGCTGTAGCTCCGTAATGGGTGGTGATGTATAAAAAAATTCTTCCATGAAATCATTATTTTTGCAACAAGCTACCCGTAGTTAAAATTTCTTTTTTCTAGTTCAAACGATGCAAAAGGCTTTTTAAACATACGATAGGCACATTTTCTTTTTCACATTTTTCAAAATCTTCTGTTCTAAGAAGAAAAGAAAATGTGCTAAAAAGAAAAGAGGATGGGCAATCCTATTTTAGAACTGGAATGAAATATATAAATAATTTGGTTATTTTAGTTGTTTTAATAGAAATAGGTTTTGTAAACGTGGGAAGTGAGCAATAAATATTTGCTTCTATATATGTTACATTAATATTCAGGTATTTATTTTAATTAGTATTTGTCATGGAGTCAAAATACTTTTATATATATACCTTAATTTAATCAAGTATGAATTTGATTTGTCATTTAGGACCATTTAGTTTTGAAAACTTATTGCGTTGCTTCTGGAAATGAATCGAACTATTTGGAAAATATTTTAAATTACGAATTAGATCGAATTAAAGCAAAAATAGGTTAAAAAAATATTTTAAAAATTCAATGTAGCCCTTCTTCATTGATCCAGCCATTTTTGATCCTTTATACAATTTTTCCTCCTCCATTCCTGAATTAGTGACTAAATTAAATTTAAGATTTTTTATAATTATAAAAACTATTTTTTTAATGCGTGTTTGTCTATTGTTAATTAATTTCATTTAGATGAAGTAGATGAGAATGGTTTTCTAAAATAATACTTTAGCTAATTAACTTCATAAATATTAATTCATTTCTTTTTTTTATTTCTGGTTTTTAATTTTTATAAAGTTAGTGAAATAAAACATGATATTTCTTTGACCTTCTTAATTTAATTATAAATTGAGTTTTATATGCAACAGGTTGTGCTGGTGGTTTAACTTTCCAATACTTAAATATACATATTTATTATATTATCATGTCTCAATTTATGTGGTTATAAATTGGCATCTTGAACACCATAATTTAATTAAAGTATTTCATATGTTTGTGAGAAATGAGGAACAAATATCCCATATCCCAAATAACTGTGTGCAGTCGATTTTTTCTTAAAAAGACAAAATGTTAAGCTATGAGATTTTCCTTATTAGATTGTTTTACAATTACAGGAAACCAATGAAGCTGTAAATAAACACCAAATAAACAAAAAATTCAGTTGTTCATGATGGCTCTAAGGTTGAATTTAATGACGTCAGTGTAGATCCAAGAATGGTTTGAACAGTAAATGGGCAATCCAGATGAGAGAACTGTTAGAAGCTAAGCCTAAAATTTACTTTGGTATTGGGCAACATCTGAATGACTTTATCAAACATACCAAATTAGAATGATGTAATTCAAACCCATTTCCTTTAAGTGTTATAAATTTAAAATCAGACCATCTGATCTTATAACTTTTATAATTTAACCATGACTTTAATATTTTAAATATAATTCAAAAAAATATGTTAAGTATTATTCAGTTTCCTTAAGTTGAATTTTCCGTCACAACTCGAAATTTTCTCAATATTATATTGATTTGATATTGCTATTGTTTTATAAGCCCAACCTCCTCATCTTATTATTCATGTTTTATTTGTAGCATTGTACCTGAATTTTTTTTTTCATTGTAAGTCTACCTTTCTTATTTTATTTTAAAATAAAATTCTTTCTATTGTTAATTTTTGTTTTGTTTTTTTGCTTTTGTTTTTCTTTTATAATTGTTCTTTGTTTATTTTATGTAAAATGGATTCCAGGGAAATTGAAAATCTCATAAAAAGGATATCAGACAAAATAAGGAACAAAATGAAGTCTAATAAAAAAAACAAACAAACAAATAAGACCTAAAAAGAAAATGAGAAGAAGAAAATGTATTAAAAAAAAATATAATGAAAGAATAAAAAAAATAAAATACAAAAAAATTGTATGATTAAATTATTAAAGTAACTTAAAATAAGTAGCTACAGTATTGGGCAAAAATGTGTATCTAGGTTATTTTTTCTGATTTTGTTAAAGTAGTAGTAAATTTAGGATTTTTTGAGAAAAATTTTATATATTTAGAGAAATTCGCTAATGTCTCAAAATTAAATTAACAGTTATTAAATTTTAGGAATTCAGTTAATTACATGTAATTATTATTCTAGTGTTAGTTTAGTATAGTACACTAGTAAATTATGGTAATTTTTATAGTCAAGTATGATTGTGGCTAAAACTCTTTTTCAGGGTCGTTGTATGAGCTTAGAAACAGACCTGTAAAGAAGTACTGTGTTTAGTAAGATTACTTAATAATCATTACTTCTTAATTACAGTTTAAAAAATATTTGTATAATACTTTGAAACCTTATAATTCTTAATAAGTAATTAAATTTTGATTTCAATTACTTTTGTAATTATTTCTGATACTGAAATTATTTTTGTAATTATTTTTGATACTTAAATTACTTTTGTACTTATTTTTGATAAAAATCAAAGAACTTAAAATTAAACTCAATAAATCAATCATTCAAAATCCTATATTTCAAAAAGATTTGTAATTCTTATCATAACTCAGTATTTTTTGATATTTAATTATTTGAAAGTAATTAACTATCAAAAATAATTACAAAAGTAATTTAAGTATCAGAAAAGTAATTAAATTTTGAAAACAATTACAAAAGTAATCAAAATCCAAATTTAATTACTTTCTATGAATTATCAAGTAAATTTTTAAATTTTATTAGTTGCTAATTGAATTCTAAAAGTACCATTTTTTAATGGTAATTAGAGAGTAATGGTTAAAGTAATGCTAGTGATTTTTGTAATTGTACTTTTGAATTTTACTGGTCTGCTTAGAAGTATTATAACTTTGATTTGTATTTAAAGTTTGCCTTTAATACAAATTGCTTTAACATATAGTTTAAATATTCATTCATTGAAACTATTTTTACTTGATACTGTACATCACAAATAACTATGTGTTGTTGATGATGATTGGATAAAATCAGGCAAAATCATACCTGTACATATGTTACCTTACAAGGATATGGATATCCTTAAAATTTAAAAAATTATTGCTGTCGGCTTATACATTTTCCGGAAAATTTAATTATATTGTTTTCTTAAAAAATTAAAAAAAAAAAAAAATTATGAAAATTTGGGAGTCCTTTAGACATACAAGATTCTAAAATATGTATATGATATTGTAAAAAGCTTTAGAAATGGATGGAAAAAAAATGTTTTTCTTTAATACTTGAATCCTTCTGAGAAAATTGTCTTTTTTTACTTCATAAAAATTAGAACCATGGGTACTGTGGTATTGTTAAAAATAAAATCAATAGGAACTTTGGTAAGAAATTTTCCACAGAAATCGAAAAAATTTTTTTTGAATATTTTCAAGGTTTTTCAAAAAAAAAATTCTTTAGTTTTGTTTTGATATTTAAATATTTTCAATTCAATTTGTAGTTATTTCAGTTTGAATATAGTTAGGGACTGTTTCAACAGTATTTCAAATTTTTAAAGTAAAACAATATTGTTTTAGTTTCAGATTTGATTAAAAAAGGTTTAGTTAATAGATTTACTGTAATGAGAAGTGTTTTTCAAGAATCTGTAAACAATTTTGTTGAGCGTTTTTGATATAAATGATATTAAAAACAAATTTCGGTTAATAATTTATTACTTAGAAGTCTTTGAGATAATAAGAAATGTTTAATATTAGAAGTTGATGTAATGTAGCAATATATTTTGTAAGTTCTTATAATTAAATAATAGAGTAAAATTTGATAGTATTACAACAATATTTGCTATTTTTAGCACATTTTCAAAAATTTGTACTAGGGGTAGGTATTACATAAAAATGAATTTCATAAAATTTTATTCCGTAGTTCGATTTATTAAAGATTTAGAGCCCCTGAATTGCGGGAAAAGTCCTATATTGAAATTGTTATAACAATAGTCTTAGAATAAATATTTTCAATCCTGAAATTCCAATCGGTAGCTGTTTTTAAAAGTTTTATAAATATATATAATACAAAGATACAGGGTTGCCGTTCGCTATTTTAATACAGTGCCGTTACATCTTAAACCAAATTATTTAAGTTTGGAATTTTTAATTTTGAGAGAAGTTAGATCCTTAAAAATAACTGAAAAGGTTCGACCTTTAAAAAAAAAATTTTTATTGTGGCTATTCGTTTAGAAGTGTCTCGAGTGGTCTCTGACCGAGTGCTTCAAAAATGTGTTAAAATATTGTAACATAAAATACATTATAAATTCTTTCAGGCAACGGGAATCATACTCAAGACCATTATTTCGAAAATGGGAAGAGATATGAGAAAAATGTGAGTACTTAAGTGAAAGCTGTAGAATAGGTGATTTTGAAAATAAAATTGGCATAGTCATAACGGTTCTTATTAAAAAATAACAATTAATTAATAAAAATAGTGGAAAATATTAATATGTTTAGGATATAAGTCCTTTTGACTCTTCAACAATGAATGAGATGGAAATTTTGAACACTATTATATAAGCCCATATTTGCAGCTAGCTACAGACACTTAAATGAATGTTATACATTGACGTAGATGTTTTTTTTCTTTAAAAAATTTATGAAATTACTTAAAAGGATACCTTTTGTTGATTTTGAACTCCCTTTTTATCCACTTCCATTTGGAAACATACCTTCTTACAATATTTTTAAAAAATTATTGTAAGCTATTTATCAATATACTTCTTACTTAAAATTCATTATAGAACATTGTTTAATTTTGAAAATGTGCTTTTTTTAAAACCTTCAGTTTTTTTCATGACTTATTTACTATTTATTTTTGAACATTTACCCATCCGGTCTCGAATGACCTTTGGTTTTACACGTTGCCATCTTCTTTATATTCAATGATTATGTTTGAATTATTTCCTTGACATTTCTTTGACACTTGTCATTGGAATTTTTCATTTGACACTTTTCATTGAAAATAATTTTATTTCTTAAAATTTGAACTATGCATAAGTGCTGTATAAATAATGGAATCTTTTTTGTATAATAAAAATATATATCTTTCCATATAATTTAAATTTTTTTTTATATTATTACTTCTATTTCAAAGTTTTTTAATTGAAAAGTACGTCATAATTAAAAAAAAATATATATCTAATGAAAGATAAATAAATTCATTGAAAATTAAAAATTCTAAATTGTTAAGAACTCTTATTATACAAGATACTTTTGAAATAAAACCAACTCAATAGAAAATACTAATGTAAAATGTCCATCAAATAAAGTAAACTACAACGATAATTTACAAACACAATAATAATAAAAAAAAACAAAATACAAAGAAATGAAAAATTGTTATAGATCAGGATTAGAAATTCCTGGGGAATTTTTTACATTCCAAACATTTCAAAAAAAAGTTTTTCTATTTAAAAAACAAAAACTTTTTTTTTCAGAGTAAATATTATTTTGTTTTTTTATTTATTTTATTTTTTATTTTTATTATTAAATTGGTATTGTTATTATCAACTTATCATTTTGTTGATAAGTATATAAAAATCCCTTAAGCATTTTCATTTTCATTTTTATTTCTTGATAATTGATATTATTTCGCTAGTTTTGTTTTAATTTTTAAATTTTTTAAATCTTTAAATCAGAAAAAAACTATTTCAAATACAAAACTTTTATTGAATAAATACAATATATTTATTTGTTATAAAGTTTTTGCAGTATCAACTTTGACATGACATACACATATAAGTTTTAAAATTTAAAATTGAGTCTTCAACTTAATGATGCTTTGGGTGATATAAAATAGTTCTTGAAATGATTTGAAACTTTTCATATAGAGATAATATTTAATGGAAATATGTTGTAATGTGTAATTCTAAAACTCTATGTAAAAATATCAACGGAGTCGATTTCAATACCAAAAAACACAATCCTGTCTAATCTTATTTCAAAAAGAGGCTTCGCTTTATATAGCAGGTTTGATTATTTCGGGTATCGAGTTAAACCAAAAATTGACTTGGCAAAATCATTGGACAGGTTACCTGTACCGTTGCAACACTCACTTCTCCCCAAGTGTTCTCCTTGGTTGGTTTACGTGGCTGGTGCTGCCAATCGTGACTTAAGGACCTTAATTAGCGCGTTAGCACAGTTTTGCTACCCATACCGTGACCACAAAGCTTATGTTATGGCTATATTGGTTCTACTTTTTAGATCCATTTCGCGGCATTCAGAAACTTTACCCCTTCTGCAGGTTGCTTAGCGGCCAGTTCGCTGAGATCGTTGAATTCATGGCTTCCCAGAGTCACTCTTCTGGCTTCTGGCCTAGCGCTGGGCATTTACACGTAAAGTGCATAATGGCCTCTTTCTAATTCTTTTCACCACAGCTCCGGCATGATGTGTTTAATGGAATATGTGTTCTCCTTAACATTTATTCAACTTATATTAGACCAAAAATGGAGTATAATAAATGATCCTAACGTCAACACAATGATTAACAGTTGGAGAACTGATTTTGATAAATTTCTTATAGGAACTAACACCTGTTCTAAAGAAATTAAGCAACTAATGCTTCCATTCGTGGTTTTCTAACTGAAAACAAAGAGGGCAACATATGCTCATCCATAAATAGTTGAGCTTTCCAGATGGCGTAGCACGGCTTATGAACACACTTTTGCATGCGCTCAAGTTTATGGAATCATATTTCATCACATTTGTTCCTCACTGTTGATAATGTATAAGTGTATGATAAATTTAAGAAGAACACTAACATCTTTTTCTAAATATCACTTCAGACTTTTTCCATCCCTCATAATCCAACAATCCTAAATATTCTAACATCAAATCTGGAAATCCTACAAAAATCTCATCATCGAAACCAAACTGTATATTTCTATCACAGGTTTCAACCTTTATTCAAAAAAGGTTGTGGTTTTAGTGCATTAACGTCGTATCCCACGCAAAGAAACATCGTAAAGTTGTAATGGGTTGTTCTGGTTGGTAGATCTTGTTAAAAAACTTATAAATTACATTTATTTATTTATTTAAGTTTATGGTATAAGTCCAGTTATACTATAAGTTCATACAATATCAGTAGAGGCTTCGATTATTAAATAAAATCCCTGAAGTATAGCTTTGCATATTTTTAGGCTATTAAAACCACGATTTATTTGTTTTCTCTTCTGAAAAGCCTTCTGTTGCTTGCTTTGATTGTATAACGATCTCAGATAATTAAATAGGTTCACACCTCGGAAGTTATTAATATTTCTGATTAGTTTTTTGTTTCATCGTAGTATCGGTTCTCAGGTGATCTGCCTAGATCTAGCAATTGACTTTCTGTTAAATATAATATTTTGATGTATCAATTTTATACCAACAAATTCATATAAAAGTTTTTTAACCCACCATTTAGAAAATTTTATAGGATTTTTTCTTAGAAATCATATTGTTTAAATAAAACACAATTTTTCCAGGAAAAATATTCTATTAAGAGATTGAGAACAACTCATGTCCTTTTTTCATACCTTTTAAACCAGGGTTTATTACTTTAAAAATTAAAAAAATTCTGTAGGTGGTATTAATGTTAAAAATTAAAAAAAGTAATAAAAATTCTGTATATATATACAGGTATTGGTATTAATGTTTGTTTTTAAAATTTTTTATAGACTTAAATACTAAAGTAGATTTACTTTAAAACTGAATTTGTCAATTATTTTTTTCTGGTACAGATGTGAATGTAATAGTCAGTTGTAGCTTTAATATCGGTACCTACGTGAGGGGTCTGCTATATCTAAGTATCAAGTGTATAAGAATTCGATCAGAATGGAAAAGTGAGACGATTGTCTATGTGTGTTTGGTATGTCCGTCCGTCTGCATGATAACTCGAAAACAAATAACAAGGATCCTCAACGCTTATAACTTTATGAACTTGAGGGGACTACTATATCTAAGTATCAAGTGTATATGAATCCGATCAGAATCGAAAAGTAAGACGATTAACTATTGTTTTCTGACAGTTCGCCTGTCCGCATGATAACTTGGAATAGCGCCCGCATGTTGGAATAGCTGCTACTCAATATACAATTTCTTTTGCGGACTCCAATAAGTTCTGAATAAATAACTGTGCCAATAGTTAATCGGATGATACAATGTTCATATTATTTTCGTGTAAGTATCCCAGTGTTGAAAAAATCTGCTTTACTTTCTTTTTCATTTTTTCTAGGGATCATTGCGAAAATAAGTTCTTAAGAACATGAAACGTCTCTTCAGAACAATTTAAACAAATTTACAAATAAGAATGAAGCTCTAATAAAAAAGACAGTGAAATGATTCAGTGATAATGAAGAGATGGTTCATTTTAAATAATATATTTACCCCAAAAAATTATCTTCACCTACTAGGTTGTTATTTAGCACTTTCTCTCAACTTTGTTCTTCTTCAAATATCCTTTGGTCTCCTAAAAATTCTTTTATGTTGGTGATTGCATTCTCACGCTTTGTTGGCCGTTAATGTTATTTCGTCGTTAAGTATGTGATAATACACAAAACTAGTTCTTTTTCCTTATTTCAAGTAATATAAGTTCCCAACAATTAGTTCTTCGTTTTGTTTAACTGCCTTAGTCCCAGATGCGATCAAGTACTTATTTATAAAGACCTACACTTTTTTCTTACTACTCTCGGATATAATCCATATTTCACCTCTGTGCAGCAAGACTAATTAGACACATGTGTCACAGACACACACAAATCTAGTTTCGTGAGCCAACTGCGATGACCCATAACCTTCGAAATGCACTTCCAGTTTTTTCTAATATATAACTTGGCTTCGAGATGGAAGATTTTAATCTTAGATATACTTAAAAAGAACTTAGAAGAATCCGTCGTACCTTCAGTATAGTGTCTTCTAATGACAATACGATCAAAGCCAGTTTTTCATGAAAGAAAGTACAAAAACTGTAAACTGAACTGCCTTAATTTAACTTAACTATTTAAACTTTAAAATAAATTCCATGTAATATTCTAACATTTATTAATTAGAAATAATGCTATTTATAGATACAGGTAAAGTATCTAATATAAAAATTACATTATTGAAAATTATTACAAAAATTTTATTGTCAGATACTCTGGGAAAAAATTATTTTCTGTTGTTTTTAATTAAATTTAATAGAAAAATAGAATTTAAAATTAAATTTAATTTCATATAATAATACAATATTGTTTACTTTATTTTTAAATACATGTATACTAGTATGAGACACAAAAGAAATAATATCCTGGCTACCAATATTATTCATTAAAAGTTTTAAAGTTTTTTTTTTGTAAAAGGTCCTTTAACCGTTATGTATGATAAAAAAAGAGAGCTGCTAACAGAATATAAGAGCCATTCTAAAGAATTAAATAATTAATTTATTCTTTGAAAAAAAATATGGAAAAAATCCAATTTTTTTTATGAGGACACGGTTAACCACATTTACCATGATAAAATTGGTATTTCTATGAATACAGGATTGTAAAATCAATATTTACCCACCAAAAGTTCACTCTTCTGATTTTGGGTGGCCTATTCAGGCTTTTTATGTTTGTTCTTGTTTTTTTGTAAAGAAATCTGGACAGGTGATGTTGGGTTGGGGTTTCTATGGTTATTTTATTAGTCTGATAGGCACATATCCAAAAAATACCATTACAAATTATAGTACATAAATACTTTTAATTTAATATATAAATTTTATACTATTAATTAAAACTTTATTATATTTTATTTATATATATATTAGATCCAAAGGAAAGTGAGAATGAAGAGGCTGGGATATAGAAAGAAAGAAAGGAGGGCGGAAAATCAAATTAAACTATTTTGAAGGACTTTTAAATAAAAAAAGTATCTGAAGATAAAATAATAAATATTTTAGTCCTTTTTTTTGTAATATTGAAAATGATATGTTTAATAATATTCTAATATTGTTCATTTTTATATTATTAAACAAAACATACCATTTATAGTCAATATATTTTATATTATAACTATAGGGTAATGTGGGCTTCCATTGCAGGCATTCCAACAGTTTATTTTATCACCGGATTTTAAAAAAAACCTAGTATCGTCGACTTTAAAGGACTAAAATACTTTTTTAACATCCAAGCTTGGCAACTTAAAACGATGGTCTCTTATTATGGAACTAAACCCTAGTTCAAGATGTATCGCTGACTTTTATATTAGTGACTAAAAAACCTGGGGAAAATAAACTAATATCCACTGGGGAAAGGTTTAATATAAAAACAGATACATCTTCACCTGGGTTTTAGTTCGGTGTCTAACGAGGAAGATCGTAAACTACAAATAAAAGTTTTAAGAGCTCATCAAAATTTTATCAATGATACCTTACCATGATGATTGATGATATTGGGGAATAAAATTGGTATTACCGTATATAAATTTTAAAAGACTAAAAAGTCTACGATTGAAACCGAAAGTGATTCCAACTTTGTCTCGAAAATTACACCCATAGCCTTTACCGCATCTTAAAGTGATTCATCATTTTGATGAATGAAAAGTGGTTTCAAGCATTTGTTTGTTCAGATTAGTTTCATATAATATAATATAATGTATAAAGATATATATATATATATATATATATATATATATATATATATATATATATATGTATATGCATTTGAAGTACTATGTGTATTTATGAAAATGAATATTTATGAAAAATGGCACAATTTTTTTTATATTTAAAATATCATATTATATAGGTTGTCCTTTATAAACTTTGTCCTTTTTTTTTTAAATAATTTTCTAGAAATTTAATATTATGTTTTATAATTTTATAATTTTATGTTTTATAAACATATGATAATAGATACTTTCTTAATTGGATGTGATATATTTAAACTTTCAATCGAAGAGTCTTAGGTTCAAATCCAAGTCCGATCTTATAAAAAAATGTAATTTACTATTTATATCAGAGTTGCTTATATCATTATATGAAATATATACCTGTTCCACCTGAAAAGGAATCTTCAGGTCACCTGAATTAACTTACCATATTGATTGCGGTAAAATATTGTACATAAATAATTTAAATTAGGAATCATTAAAGGAATTTAAGAAATTAAATTAGTGTCAATGCTTTAATACTGTTTATCAGGGTTTAATAGTAATAAGGATACGATATTTTAAGATAATTTAAATTCATATAGTTTTATTTATTTATTTCATGTTTAACTAGAGTTATTTAACTAAGGTTTTCCAACTAAATACCTTCTGGATAATAACTAATATTTAACAAATATATTGTCAGGTATCTCTAACATGCCTATATTAACTAATTCTATTAAATAAAAAATGAAACTTTCATATAGATTACAAAATAGATAATTTCGCTTATTAACCCTTTGTGGCTCAATAACTGTTTGCTTCAAACTTTGAAATTGGCTAACCTCTTTCAACACAACGTTTGATACACATACGCGTACGCATTTATTTTTTGCTTTTATCTAGATGTGGAAAATAGACAAATTTTACTTTTTGTTTATTAACCCTTTTTAGCCCAACGATAATTTCCTTCTAACGTTGAAATTAGCTAACCTCTTTCGAACCAACGTTTGATAAACATTTTTTTCAGGGAATTATGTCCAATATCACTGAAGAATTGCTGTATTCAAAGAAAACACTATTTTTTATCAAATTTCGTTAACTCATTGCGGCACAAGAATCGTTTTAAAAACCCCTATTTATTCTACTCTTTTGCTAAAATATGTGTACTTAAAAACTTATTTCTCCAATTTTTGCACAATATTGAAGTAAATCTTATGTACAATTATGTTCGAATTTGTGAGTTATAAATTATAAGGTTTCTAGATCTAGAATCTTCATTTTTTCTCAAAGCTAGTATTTGGAGAACTATTTCTAATCTTTCATTCTTTTGAAATATTCATGAATGTCCTGCGATTTAGACATGAACTTTGAAAATTTAAAAACCTTTTCTAAAAACAAATCCATTATTAGTCCTTAAAACAAATATTGAGATGTCTATAGAGTTTCACAGTTAAACTAAAGATATTTTTTTTTTTGCAAGTTCCAATTTTTTTCTATTTCTATTTTTTTTTTGTATTATTTTTTTATTTTTTTTTTAAGTTAGTGTTATTGTCACTGTTTCTATTGTTATTAAAAATATATAAAAAATACATTGAATTGAAAATACATGTATTAATATTTTTATATTGTTAATATGTACTTAGTATACATATCTGTATAAATTTACTTTAAAAATACCCTTTTTTTTTGTTCTGTTGTTGTTAAAATCCTTTTATTATCCTTTACAGTTCAAAAAGCAAAAAAAAAAAACAAAAACAAATTATTATAAAAAAAAAAAATAATAATAATTTAAGAAACATATTATATGTGCCAGAATGTATTTATATATTGAGAGTTATCGATTTTAAATTGTCGTTTTGTTGTAATTCTTTTTTTTTTAGGTTAAGGGCAATCATTATTCAAAGAAATTATGAGCTATTTTTAGAGTGATATTTTTGAACATTTAGTATTATATTAAGTATGTTGAATGATTGACAATTTGGATGACATTTAATTTCAAATGACATATATGGTAGGGTAACTGTTTTCTAGACTTATAAAATGGAGAAATAAATCCAGATGGATTGTGTAAGCTTTTCTTGCATATTGTATATTTTTTGGTTTGTATTGTAAAGTCTCATTATTTTATATCAGAGCCTTGCCCCCTGACCCTGGTTGAATTTTGCCATTCTTCGAAGGCTTTCTTTATTTTGGAAAAAAAAGAATTCACACCAAATTTCATAAAAATCGGTTGAGATTTCGATGAATTATTAAAACTTGACCTTTCTTAAACTCTTTGAAGATTTAGACCTCATGATATTAGAATCAATTTATGAAAACTACTCTTCACAGCTACACCCATCAATAGTCTATGCACCAAATTTGAGCTCATTCCAACGATTAGAATATGAGATTTTTCGAAAAGTCTGGTTTTTTGTACAGGACCCTCCCAATCCCGTTGTCCGATTAAGCTCTTATACGAACTTAACCTTACTTTTGACCAATAACGCATTTATACCAAATTTCTTCAAAGTCGGTTGAAATTTACGCGAGTTCACAGACAGACATACATTCACACACCCCAACACACAAATAAATTTTCGCACTTACCCGTTTCCGACAAGGTGGAAAAATTTTTTTAGGACGGAACAAAATCTGTTTTTTTTTTCTCCACAAACTTATAACCTTTTCTTGCTCAGAAAAGCTGAAACTTTAATTTAGAGTATTTGTCAAATTTCAAGTTAAGCATACCATTTTTCCTTTAACTGCAAACGTTTTTACTTTAACTGAAGATATTTTTCTCTTAAAAGCAATTTTATTTAATTGAATTGAAGATATTCATACGTAAAGGGAAATTATTTAATTTAATTAGAGTGATTTTTATTTTGAGTTAAAACTTTTTAAGTAAAATGAAGATATTTTCATTTTTTGTAAAGATATCTTATTTTATATACTTATTATACTTGCTCTAAAATTACTTAACAAAAGTCATTAAATTTTAAGGTTAAAGGCCTTGTCAAAACTTTTTGATACAGTTGTTAGCATACTAAATGGATTCTTATATTTACAATGGGAAAGCGTAATACGTATATAATTATAAAATATCTAAATTACTAAACGATATGTCACTTAAATTAAAAATGTCTTTTAAAAATGTCGTTAGAGTAAGTAATTTTCATTTAAATTAAAAAAAAGTTTTGAATCAAAGCAAATAATATTAACTTAATTCGAAAAAATCTTCAGTTAAAGTTAAAAAGCTGTAATCATTTATACAGTGAAGTGAGAACTGTCAATATTATTTAATTTTAAAAATGGCACCTATTTCTATTGTGAGATATAAAATGTTAATTAAAATTTTTAATCATTTCTAATGTGAGATATATACAGTGAATTAAAAATTTATATTAGTATTAATAAATGAGTTGTTACCAACTTGTAACAAATTAAAATTGCGAATAATGGCTTTAACTGATTAAGAATCAAATACAAGTTATTGTTTAAAAGTGCAGGAGCTGTGACAAAGGACCTTAAGAAGAAGAAAATTAAAAGACCATTTGAAAACAATATTCTCCAGGACATCAATCAAATAAAACTAGTTAGATAGCCCTTTTTATGATTGATTTTTTTTTTGTGCTTTTGAAATATCACATAATTTTTTAAATCACTTTGGTTTGGTTAAAGATATCTGACACACATATAAAATTCTTTTAGATTTTATATTTATATTGTTTTTATATATCAAAAAATTTATAATGATGATTTTGAAACTTCAATATTGGGTATATTGGATATTTTGGGTTTTTTTTTATTTTTTTGATTTGATCATAAACAATAATTTTCCAAAAATTTTCTAAAATCTGATACATTTACACATGTACGAGTATGTGTGACTTAACATAGATTTTTAACTGAAAAAATTGGTACTGCTCTGAAAAATTCGTCAAATTTCAATTAAAATTGTTTTTTTTTTATTATTGATGATGTCCTATATTATCAACACATATATACATATGTTTATTTTAAAAATTTAACAATATTTTACAGTTATTTATTTGAGGTTTCTAAAGTCCTTCTACATAATAATAAGTAGTGTAATAAATCCTAAAAATTTTTCATCAAATTTAACCATTAAATTTGAAAATTGTTAAATTGAAAAAAAATTGTTTGTTTTTTTTTTGAACAAATAAACAATGATTTAAATCGAGGTATAGGATAAGGTATATATATTATATTTTTATATATATATTATATTTATATATATATATAATTGAAAAATAAATAAACAGAATAAGTGGATGGTTGAAAAACTGCAAAAAAGTAGTAAAATTATTAATTAAAATTTTTTTCATAATATTTTCTATGGAATTCATAGAATTTTCAGAAAAATATAATTTTTTTTTGAAAATTGTGAAAATTATTGGAAAACTTGAAAATATGCAATGAATATTTTGCTATTATTATTTAAAAATAAAAAAAAATTGGGTTTTTCTTTTATAAAAAAACTTTAATAAAAACTGTTTTTATAATCGATGCAATTATATATATATATATACGTATATAAAAAATGTACATATATTATTTCCTTTGTTTATTTAAAAAATTTAGCTGGAATTAATTGAACTTTATGAATACAAAAATTTTAATAGTTTATTTTATCTGACTTTAATTTTCCTTTATGTAAACTTTTATTGTACACTTTTTGTATTTGAGGCAATTAATTATTATTTAAAAAAAATTGATTTAAAAACATTTAATTACCGTTATGCTTCAAAAGATTAATAGAGCACTTTGATATGAATGCAGACAGAAAGGTAGAAAATGATTTGGAAAATATTATCTGGTTAGTTGGTTCAGATTACTGATGCAAGTGATTAGTTTAATGCAAGGTTTGATACAGTTGCACATATTTATTTGAAGGAAAAGTGCTTAGGCGTAATTAAATTGCATTTCTGTGAAATTAAGCCCCGGGTGTTATTTCTCATTAGTAAATAAGAATAAAGCCTAGAAATATTATTTCAAATTAAAATATAAACAACGGGATATTATTTGTTTATCAGTTTCACATTTGACATTTAGAAAATTAAAGCCCCGCCAGGAGTGTTATTCCTCAAGTTTAGTCGAATGTTGAATTTAAAGAGATATAATAGCCGGGGACTTAATACTCAAAAGGTATATTAAATACCGGAAGTCCTATTACTTATACTATTGTAAATGAAAGATTTTAAATTAGGAAGAATTTTAGAATTGTATCCGAAATCGAGGTATTCCTATTTTCAAAAAATATTTATAAATATGTTTGTAGGATTCTGAAATAGGAGTGATTTTAAGGATGGGTATTATAATCTAAAAATGAAAATTGACACGTTCAGATTTTATTACATATTACTGTCGAAAGTTTAATTTTAAAAGAAATAACCTCCAATTTAAAATTTACAAAAATTCGAAAAATAACTTTCCGGGGATATTTTTCATACATTTTGCGGCTTATAATTTCAATTACATATGAAAAATAAACCCCGGGGTGTTATTTATAATTGAATAAAAAATAAGGACTTTCTTTTGCCGGGTTTTATTTCACGACCCTAGAAAATATTAAAAGTCAAAAATCATGATGCTTTTTAACCTTCTTTACAACGTCACAATCGTAATTGCAAATTTAGTATACCCTAAGAATTATATTCGTACGTGTATAATAAAACATATTTGTATTAACAATAAAGTTATTTAAATAAAAATTCTTTTATATATTATAATATACAAATATATAATTTTAGTATTAGGTATTACTAACTGTCACATGGTAATATAATAATAATTGATAATGTAAATGGGAATAATTATTATAAATTCTCAAAATAAATTATACTAATTTAATATAGGAAATATACACTTTGGTTTTTGATACAATCAAAGACAAATGTTAGTAATAAATTCATGATTTTTATGTCTTTGACATTGATTTACAAAGTAATCAATAACAATTTACAGGTACTTCGTCGCGCTTATTACATTTTTAATAGGAAAACTCCCATGTGTTTTACTGTCATTTGTAAATACTGTATTATAAATACTTACATTGTATTATAAATAATTGATCGAATGACATGTAAACAAATGTATATAAATAATTGATTCTTGAAAATAAAATTAGACATATTAATATGAAATTAGAAAAAACAATTGTTTTTGTATTCTGTATATTATTTTGAAAGTAAGAGACCCCAAAATTAGACAAAAGTGCGACATACCTACATTGTTTGAAAAATAAGTTACTTAAAACTTTTATAATTTATAAAAATTATTAGAGAGTTTGCGTTAGAATTATAACTATTTTTTTTTTTTTTTTTTTTTTTTTTTTTTTTTTTAAGCGCTAACTGTTCAACTGTTAGGCTAATTAGCCTGTCTATACCATAGGTACATGTTGGAACAGGGGGTCATATTATATTCGTGTTATTAGAATTGGTCTTATTGAATTCCACATACAATTTAAACATGAGATAGTACTAGGCCTTATAACATGTAGAAACGTCTTAGATTTTCAATATTTACAATTCTATTTTTTGTTTATATTGTAATATTTTATATTTTACTTATATGGTATTCTATATCTGCGAGTTATATTATTTAATTAAATTATTTGTTTATATTTTGCATTTGTTTATATTTTTATATTAAAGTATTTTTTATTAAAGATTTATAATTATTAATTATTGATTATGCCATTAATTTGAACCCAATGACGAATGGTAACTGAGTCGAGTCGAAAACCAGAAAAGTTTTTTCACTTTCACTAGAATTCGAACCCGGGCCCTTCTGCATGAAAGGTCGGCACTTAACCACTGTGCCACCCAGCTGTTAATAACTATTTATATAACTATTATAGAGTTTTCTATGCTCTTATAGTTTATCGATGATCAAAGCGATGCTTCAACATAAGAACCTCTATTTAAACTATGTATATAATTTTCTACGCTCTTATCGACGCTCATCACTTACCGCAGCTCCAACATAAATGCACCCTTAGACGGTTCTTAGTGCCTTAATATTGAGTTTAGAGAATTTCATGACAAAAATTATAAATGCTATATTAAATGTAAAATCGCTTTAAAATGCTTCTAAGTGCCTTAAAATTGAGTTTAAAGTTTACCAAGATCATAATTTAAAAAAAAATATTTGGTTTATTTGGAAATTATGATTTTTTGGTAATGATCACGAATTAAAGCTAGAATCACTCTAAGACGGTTCTAAGTGCCTTAAAATTGAGTTTAAAGTTAAAACTCCATGAAGTAAAAAACTCCATTATTTGATAATGATCAAATGATTAATGATTAAAATTGAGTTTAAAGAACTCCATAACAAAAAAGACATAAAGTTAAAACTTCATAACAAAAATTATAAATGCTTTATTAAATGTAAAATCGCTCTAAAATGCTTCTAAGTGCCTCAAAATTGAGATTAAAGTTTACTAAGACCATAATTTAAAAAAAAACGAGGATGTGTGTGGTAGAGTAGTATATACCCGTATGACTGTTATATAAACATTATATCATCCGGTTAATTACTTTTGACAAAATTTCAAACATACAGCTTTATTAGGTGTTGAGTAATACTGATACAAAATAAGAAGTTGTATGGCAGCTACTCGAACCCACTGCAGTAGACCAACCAAATTTTGCAGTAACCATTACACTAAACTATTTTTGGCAAAATTTCAGACACCCAGCTTCATTAGGTGTAGAGTAATCCTCATATAAAATAAGAAGTTGTATGGCAGTTACTCTAACCCACTGCAGTAGACCAACCAAATTTTGCTGAAACTTTGACCATAAAACCAAACTACTTTTGAAAAAATTTCATACACACAGCTGTAATAGGTACATAGTAATACTTATATAAAAAAAGAAGTTGTATGGCAGCTACCCGAACCCATGGACCGAAATGGCTGGATTTAAATAGCGATGACGGCTATTGCAAAAAAACGAATTTGCGAATATTTTAAGATCGTAGCTCCTTTAGTTTTTGAGTTATCGTGGTGACGGACGGACAAACGGACGGACATACATAGCCATATCTATTTATTTTTCGATTCTGATCCGATCCATATACTTGAGTCTATATCCCCCCCCCCCTCTCCTTCCCTGCGTCACTAACCTAATGGCAAATTTATTATACCCTTTGACTATATAGTCGTACGGGTATAAAAAAATTTGGTTTACATGGAAATTTTAGTATTTTTGAAGTAAGAAGTAAGAATTAAGAACGTAAAATTAATAGACACAAAGAATTGAATTTGTAGAAACTGAAGCTGTCGATTATATGAATTTGAATGAAACATGACGTTACATTATCCGAGGTCCCTAGTATGAAATAAATAGATTGCTCCATTAAAGTTTTTATTAAGAAGAAGGTGTTATAGTCGTGATCTAAAGCTAAGAAATAAAGGTATTAAACAGCACAATTAAGGTTTCAAGTTAAGAAAAAAATTATCTTAGAGATAATGAAACTCATAATTTAACACATTGAATTTAGGACAGTAAAGCAAGAATAACATTATAACAATAATTACAGTTCGGTTATGCAGTTCATGAGTCGGGTGTAGAGTCCATGCAGTCATAAAATTAATGATCGAATGATCATGTGATGTTAAACCAAAAATTAGGGAAATGGACTTATTAGATTCGGTTAAGAGGGGTTTTCTGTTTTTTGCCAATTTTGCACGAATCTCTTAAAATATGGTCGCATGTTAAAAGTTTAAATGCTTGAAAGTATTAAATGTAGAAAAATTAGTTGTTAAATTTTTTTTATTTATAAATTCTCATAATTCTTCAGGAATAATTTCTAAATTAAATATTTTTCTCTACTTCCATAGCATAATTACAAGTGACCAAAATTGATTTTGTGCGGATTGTTCCAAAAAATCATGCTAAAAATAAAACCGTAACATTTTAATCAACCCTCTTATTTTCTTCTTTTAGGAAATACTAATCTTTTATTAAATATTTCTTTAATTTTAAATCTTTATTAAACATTAAAAATAATTATAAAATCATAAAATTTAATTTAATTATAAAATTTCTTAAATGAGAAAAATATCTAATATACTTTAAAATATTTTATAATTAATCATTATACTCGTATGACTATAAGTCCTAAGGGTATACTAAATTTGCCATTACGTTTGTGAAGCAGAGAAGGAGGGGGGTAGATATAGACTCAAGAGTATGAATCGGATCAAAACCGAAAAATAAATCGATTTTGCTATGTATATCCGTCCGTCCCTACGATAACTCAAAAAAGAAAGAAGCTAGGAATCTTGATATTTTCAAAAATTCGTTTTTATGCAATAGCCGTCATCGCTATTAAAACCCAGCTATCTTGGGCCACGAGTTCGAGTACCTGACATACAACTTCTTCTTTTATATGAGCATTACTCTACACCTAATAGAGCTGTATGTTTGAAATCTTGTCAAAAGTAATTAACTGGATGATATAATGTTTATATTACGATCATACGGGTATCCCAGAGTTGACAAAGTCTATTCTACTACACTCTTCCTCGTTTTCCTTTTATTTTGTAATTAATTAATAATATTTTTCAATTTAAAAAAAAATCCATCGAACGTATAATGAGTATATTATATAACGTATATAAAGAAAATATATTATGTATATATATATATATTTTTTATATTTTCTTTAATGAAGGAAACAAACATTTACTATTTTCATTGTATAATTAATTATCTGATATTATACTTAATCTAAATATAAAATATTAAGTCTAACAACAAAAACACGTAAAAATACAAAAAAAAATCTTTAACCGTTATTATTTAACAATTTAACTGTTTTATTTTTTATTTTAACGAACTGACTGCCCATTAACCGTTAAAGGATTTTTTTTAAAGGATATATTTTTCTTTTAGCAAACATCTCCTTGACCTTGGAAATTGGTCGTAATTATTTTTAAAATTCACAAATACATACACAACAGAAATGCACAGTTAAAAAACAGTTTATTAACGGTATAAATAAAAAAAAAATGAAAAATCCGGTAATAAATTTTTTTGTTAGTTGGGAAAATTAAAAAATGGATTTGAGAAAAATAAAAAAAAAGTATAAAAGAAAAATAAGGAAAGAAAAACTGACTAGTCAGCTGTGACTATAAATAAAAATGTTTCAGGAAATGAATAGACGATAATAGGATATTAATAGAAAGTTAGAGAATTTGTTTTTGTATGTTTAATAATTTTTGACACTTAAATTTTTAATATGAAAATTTGGCATAGGGAAGTAACGCCTTAAGCCTAAAAGACCTAAGGACCTAAAATACCGTATTTCATAATAGAGTTGAAAATTAAAGCTTAATTCGAGAAATTTTGCAGAAGGTATATTTTCTCATTCTAACTAGAATTAATACCATTAGGTTTTATTTTACTTTATTTAATATTTTATTATTATTCCAACTCCAACTCCGTGGACAAATGTCTAGTATAAATATCTCCAACTAGTTTTAAACTGTTTTCATTTCCTAGCCAGCGCCGCAATCCATTCAATTCAGCTACTCTTCATCCCTGCCTCAGGTCTTTTTTTCACAACATCCTTCGTACTTCCTTTTTGAAGAGATGGAATCTGCTGCCTGTGCCACCAAGTTTTCGCATGGATTCGCCATCGAAGCAACAAGCTTCTATATGCGCTGTCATATAAATTGTATTTTGGTTGATTATTAATTAAAGTTCCTTCTTTATTTATGTATTTACATTGGGGGGATTTTATAGCCGGCTATAACACCAGGTTTGGTCCTTGTTTCCGAAAATTTGTAAATTAATATTCTGGAAAAGGCGGATATCCTGATTTAATTTATTAGTATAAATAAACTAAAACATTTCGAATAGAAGCATTAAAAAACTCTGGATTTTGGAATATTAAATTACAATTAGGCTTTAAAGAAATCATTAGACCTTATTTAATTTTGAAATGAGAAATAAAGTCTAATTCATGATTTAAACAGTTTGTAGTAGGCAGTTAGACAGGCAGTACTAGCGATCTACATTATTTAAGTTATGATAATAATATTTTGTCAAGAAATAGAATATAATATCAATATTTTAGGATCATATTTCTCTTTTAGGATTCCTCTCTTGCTCTGTTGGTAAACCTAATTGGTAAACCAAAATTAGTATACACATTAAAAAACGCTTATTGTTCAATGCATTAAAGCGAGTCCGTATAATAAATTTTAACATATATAAAAATAAAACCAATTTACTGCCTTGGGTAAATCCCCGAAGTGAAATTTAAAAAAGCTTTAACAATATGGAGTAAAAAAATTTTATTAAATATAAAATTTCCTTTTTTAAATTTATTTTTGTGTTTTTTCTTTTTTGCTTTTTCATTTTTGATAGTCATTTTCTCATTTTCCTTTTAAATTATCCTTTATATTTTTGTGAAAAATTTTTCCGCATGGACAACTAAAGAAAATGATAAAGAATAAAAAAAAAAAAAACTGTGAAAATGTATATTTCATATAAACTCTTTTATCCTAATGCATGCATGGTTTTGTTTTTTCACAAAAATAGTACTGTTTAAAAGCGATGAAAATGTCCTTTATCCTTTCTTATCCTTATATTTCACTTTTGTTTTCTTTTGGTTTTTTAATGAAAATGTCGTGTTCTTTGTTTTTCTTTTTTTTGAATTTTGAATATTTAAATGTGTGTGTTAATCTAAGAAATTTGTTTATTGTATGTTTTATTTAACAAAACAACCCTTGTTGGGAACTCAAAAAAAAAAGAAACAACCCTTAAATGGAAAAAAAAAAGTAAATAAAACGCTCGTCATCAGTCATGTTTAAAAAAATTCCTACATTAAATGACTGTTTTTTTGTTTTTTGATCTACACAAAATACACAAAAATATTTAAAACTCGTTAAATGGAAGGATTTCCGTTTTTTATGATTTAGTTATAATTTATTGCTTCTAAGTATTCAAATTTTTTCTTGTATTTAAATTTTAAATATCATAAAAAATGGTATTAAAAAAAAGATTGAAGCTATAAAATTAATGTTCTATGGAATTTTTAAGAATTCTTCATTATTCTTATTTGATGTAATTTACAGTTAATTAAGGATTTTTACTTAGGTAATACACTTTTAAATAAAAAACAAAGGATTATGATTTTTTGAATGTACATTTAATACTTTTAAATTATTTTTTTTGAACTTCCGGTTTGTGTCCTCTTTAATAAATTCCAAAAAAATATTTTTAAATAATATAAATCTTAATAGTAGAAATAATATAAGACGATGGCTGGATAGCACAGTGGTTGAAGCGTAGATCTTTCAAGCGAAAGGCCTGGGTTCGAATCCTAGTAAAAGTGAAAAAAAGATTTAATCTGGTTTTTAGCTCGTATTTAGGTCAAATTAATGACTTAATCAATAATTAATTATTACACTATCATAAATATAATCAAAAATACATTAATATAACAATATAAACAAATAAAAAAATATCAACAAATAATTTAATTAAATAATATAACTCACAGATATAGAACACCATATAACTCAAATACAAAAATATTACAATATAAACAAAATTGAATTGTATCTATTAAAAATCTAAGAAGTTTCTACATGTTTTAAAGCCTAGTACTATCTCATGTTTAAATTGTATGTGGAATTCATTAAGATCAATTTTAATAACACGAATGATGACCTTCTGTTCCAACATGTACCTATGGTATGAACATGCTTTTTAGATTAACAATTGATCAGTACTTAAACAGTACTTAAAGAAAAGATATCATATATACCTTGTATATGTGTTTTTCAATAGTGACATTCAATTTAGCAACATAAGACAGTTATATTTTAATTATTTATTTTAACAAATAAAAATTTGTATTTCGGTATATATTCCTTACTATCACCAGCTGTTCAGCATCAAATGTCAAAATAAATTTGGATTTTTTATAAATGTCAATACAAATTGAAGGTTTTATTTCGAACTGAAATATATCTGTGATATCATATTTGATGTGATATCACAGATATATTTCAGTTTCATATTTCATATTTGATGTGATATCACAGATATATTTCAGTTCGAAATAAAACCTTCAATTTGTATTGACATTTATAAAAAATCCAAATTTATTTTGACATTTGATGCTGAACAGCTGGTGATAGTAAGGAATATATACCGAAATACAAATTTTTATTTGTTAAAATAAATAATTAAAATATAACTGTCTTATGTGTTTAATTATTTATTTTAATTAATATTTATTAGTATCAATTGGAAATTTAATTAATTTTTAATTAACAAAAAAGCTGTCACATTTTTGCATAATTTTGTCATTTGACGATCGAATGTGCAAGAGTAGCTATTCGCTGACAAACAACAAGAGTACCTAATTAAGTACTATTGTAGTTTCTATTTTATTGGCCCAACCACGAAGTTGATAGTCTTTTAAAAAAAATGACTGAGTTGAATCTTTCAAGATATTTAAGCCTTTATATCTTTTGATACCTGGTTAATGAATTCAAATGAATTACTATTTGAATATAATAATCAAATTAAATTCGACATTTTCTATATCCAGCACCATTAACAATATCACTTCCCTCCTCATCCTCCCACTATATTTTAATGCGTTAAATTTGTATATCTAATATTTAACTTATTTAAATTTATTTCTTTTCAAGTTTTAAAAAGAAAGCAACAGACTAATCCAATGTTCAATATAATATATTCAATACAAATAACAACAATTAGAATATACAATTTGATGTCTCAATCAATGTTAATTTAAACAAGTGATGAAAAAAAACCAATGGTTTTTAAAAAACCACATTTTCAAAATTATATTGTATTACATACTGAGTTAAACTTTGGAAATATTTACTTGGAAATAGTTACTACTGAGTTATAAAATTTACTGCTAACAGTAAATTTTTTATTTAAAAGTTGTTATAGCCCTTCAATGGGGAAGGTTGCCAAATTTCTCAAGAATCTAACTTCAACTCACCCCCCCCCTCATCCCCTAGTTTTTTAGGTTCTAGGAATTAAATTGTAAATTACACAAAAATTTTGAATTTTACTTAGAATTTTATTATCTAAGCAAAAATGGGTAAAATTAAGAGACACTTTCTTCAATTTAAGGAACCCCTTTTAAATTTAAGAAAAACCTTTAACATATGTTAAAATATAATGTTGGACCTTTCAATTTTGTATATTAATAAAAAAAAAATTGGACAGGTATTCAAGTTACAGGTGCTTAAAAATAGCATAATTTCAATTTTCGGGCCCTTATAGCTCCTAAACAGGGGGCTTGACAAAAAAATTTTGTTAACTGACTCCTACTATTTTTTTAGGCTCTAACTTCTCCCAAAATTTCAAGATCCTAGCTTGAACTGTTTAGAAGATATGTGGGGCCAAAATTTTGCAAAAATTGAGTTTTATATAATGCTAAATTTTAGTACCGTATGGCAACCCTATACATCAAAGCGACATATTTTTGTAAAGCCTATAAAAGCAGCTCTCTAATACCGTTTTTCGATTGAAAATAAACCTAACAGAACTTTTGTTATATCAATTTAAATATAGGGCTTTTTTGGAATTTTCAGGGGCTGTAACTTCGTCACCCTTCAAAATTAAGAAAAACCTTTGACACATGTTGAAATATAATTATAGAGCTTCGAATTTTGTCTATCACTGAAAAAAAATTTGGACAGGTATTCAAGTTACAGGTGTTTAAAAATAGCAAAATTTCAATTTTCGAGCCCTTATAGCTCCTAAATAGAGGGCTTGACTAAAAAATTTTGTTAACCGACTCCTACTAATTTCTAGGTATCTAACTTGTCCCAAAATTTCAAGACCCTAGCTTGAACCGTTCAGAAGATATGTGTGACCAAAAGTTTTGCGAAAATTGAGTTTTGCGTAATGTTAAATTTTAGTACCGTATGGCAACCCTAAACATTTGTGTTTTAAAAATTTATAAAGTTTATGAAAACAGCTATCATTTGCCGTTTTCAGATTGAAAATATATGTAACAGAACTCTTGTTATAACAATTTAAATATAGGGCTTTTTCCAACTTTGTGGGGCTGTAGCCCCGTAATAGGTGGGGCTACAGAAAAAAATTCTTCTACGAAATTATTTTTTTTCCAAAAACTACCCATGGTTAAAATTTCTTTTCTCTATTTCAAACGGTGTAAAAGTTTTTGTAAACATACGGACGGACGGACGGACGGACAGAGTGAAGCTATATAGGCACATTTTTACAAAATTTTTTGAAAATGTGCTAAAAAGTAATTTTTTTTTTCAATTATTCTTAAAATTGGTTTGTAAAAAAAAAGTATTTCAAAATATTCATGAAATGTATTAGCAGGAACAACAAAATTTCATTAGTAATATTTACAATTTAAAAAAAATAAATATCAACCTGCACCCACCTACCTGTAAAGGGTAATATAGAATAGTCTTAAGACGTCTCTAAGTAAATTTTTTTTATAAGCTCATTGTATTGATTTGCAATTTATGAGATTTTGATCCGTTTTCCAACACTTTTACAATAAAAAATTTTTAGTGTAATGAAAAAAAGAAAAAAAAAGAAAAAACCTACAATAAAAATAACAAAGCAATGAATGAAAATCCAGAAAATTGATTTTCTTTACCATGCTATGCAGTATACAACACTATATAAGAAACGTTATTCGTAGAATACTTAATATTAAGTTTAAGTAATAAAATTTTATACTGTCGGTGATGTCCTTGATAAAAAAAAAAAAAAAAAAAAAAAAAAATTGGAACATAATATAGAAGGAAAATATAAGTAATAATAATGAAGTTCAAGCAGGATAAGAATGTAACGGTATTTTTTTTGAAAAGAAATATAAAAAAAAAATTTTTACCTTATATTGTATATAGGCTGTTTTTTCATAATATTGTGAACAGTTGCGGCCAAAATTTAGTATTAGGAAAAATATTGTTATAAATAGTTAAAATTAGTTTTCTGATGCTTCAGTTTTTATAAGTTTCTAAATCTTAAGCAAGGATTTCTTTATATGAAATTATTATAAATTTTTTTTAAGGGAAGGGCGATTCGATAGCAAAAGGGATATGAGAGGGAATTTATAAGATGAGTTTGGGCCGAATTTGAACACTTTCTTGAAGTCTGAAGTGCAAAATGCCTTGAAGTTCTATATATAGTATTGCATATTAGATCAAGTTTGTTTTATAAATGAGGTGTTGACCATAAAATAAGTTCCTCCCAGAAAGTCATTTAAAAGGAAATATTATCTTCACCTTCAGTAAGAACCCTCGCATTTGGAAACACTTCTTGTTATATTGAAAATATAGTCAGTTGTTTTATTTATTTTAATTTGTGAATCAATTGATGAGAGGATAATTAAATTTACCTATTTCTTTAGTGCACCGAACTATTAAGAGCCCATTTATTCTGTTTAGTGTATAAATTATTATATTAAAAAGTGCGGTCAGTGGAAAAGTTCTGCAAGTCCTGAAAAGTTCCGCAAGAAAGTGGAAAAGTCCTATAAGTTTATTAAATCAACTTAATCAACAACTCCCATGAAGGAAGCACCAGACCCTCTATGTCCAAATAAAAACTAAATTTGTATGTTAAATTTTGTTCATCATTGTACATATTCATATTGATAGGTTTTATTTAGGTGAAAGAATTTCATCTAAATTTATAATACTTTCAAAAAAAAATGAAAAGAAAAAAATGTATACATTTTTTATATGCAAATACATACACATGCAACTAAACATGTTTTTTAGGTACAGGTAGATTTTTAAGGATATTTTTTTTTTGTTGTTTGGCATAAAAATTTCTTTTGAAAAGGACGAAAAGCACATTCAAGAATGTAGATGGATGGAATTATATATATTTTTGTATTTATATGTGGTAGTTTTGTATATAGTATTCGACATATTTTTCACTACTATTTTTTTGATTTTGTGTTTTTTTTTGCACTTTAGAAAGGAAAACGGAATCTTTAAATTTTATTCATATCAAGCAATATTAAAGTTGTGACGACAGCATATAAAAAAAATAACAAGAGAAAATTGTTAGAGAAAGGATTTGTTTCTTGAGAAATTTGTTTTTTGTTTTTGTATGGCTTCAAAAACAAGAAAATTTAGGTCAAAACAGCATCTCATTTTCTTTAGTTTGGATTGTTGTTATTTTTCATTACCCCCATTTCTAACTTGCCCTTTACACTGCTGTACTCATATTATATTAATGTTATTCAGGGGGGTTAAGACGATCTGCAGTTTCAGTGAAGAAAAAGTAGATGAAATATTAAAAAAATACTTAAAGATGGCAGGTAAAACTTTGTAGAATGGGTGTTGAAATTTTTGTTTTATTTCATTTTGACTTGTTAGTATATATGTGTAGAAATGTGTATTATATTTATGTGCGTTTATAAAAATCGCAGTTAAGTTAAGAGGAACACTTAAAGGGTTCTTAGAAAAATAAAATTCGTCTTTTACTTTCTTTTTTCCTATTTTCTCGTAATATTATTTTCCATCATATTTATGTTTTTGTTTTAGACTTTTTGGGTTTTAGTGTTTTTTTTTTATTTCAATTTTTGGATCAATTCTCATTAGAAGCACTCGTCGACAGTAATTTTTATTTTATTTTTAACATACTTAAATTGCTTTGTGCGATTGTATTGGACTTTTAAAGTAGTTTTGTCTTATTGTTTTTAAAATTTTAGTATTTTAGTTTTAAATTTATATGATGTAGGATGCGATTTATTTATGCATCTGTGAACAAGACTTGAGGCATTATCTAAGAGTGTCATCAATCTAAGTTCTTATTTTTTTTTTCGTACTAGAAATTCATTAAACAAATCAGTAAGTTTTAATATTCTCTTTTATAAAAGTTGATACACAAATGACTGATCGAGTATAACTGCGGAAGATTAAATATTTTCTTATGGATTGAATATTTGCAATGAACTTTGTGGATTCACATGGATGCAATTTGTTTTAAGGCAAATAATTCTATTTAAAATATTTCGTTAAAATGCCCTATATCATACCAATGTGTCAGCCCTAACTATAAAATATAATTACTTTCATTAATGTTCAAATAATTACTTCTAAAAGTAACATGAGTTTAGTGGTTTAATATTTTGGCAAAGTCTTGAAGTACAATTACAGCTATGAAGCCATTCTATTTCAGTAAAGTAAGATAAATTAGTAAGAGAGATCCAGTTAAAAAAGCTCCTTGTATTACAGTTTATCTTCTGCTTATGGTTTAGATTTTAAGATACGTTAAAAATTAATTAAACTTCTTAACTTCTTAAACTTCTTAAAAAGATCTGTGGACCGATTGAAACTCTGTAATAGTTCTCCAATTGTATATATTTCCATAAAATCTATTGCTATGTAATAACTCTATTTTCTTTGTTTTGATTTCTATTTTTGTTTGCTTTAATCTAACCAAAGAACGCTCCATTTTAGAAGCTACGCTTAAAACAGACGATTTTCCACAAAAATAACGGCATTTCCTCTGTAACCAAAACTCCTATTTCTTAGATTCCTTTTTAAAAATTCTATTAACGGAAAAATTATTTACAATCACTAGTACAAAAAAATATTATTGTTACTGTGTAAAAGAGACCATAAAAAACAGCTTTAGCCTCTTGAAAGATTATTATCGCGAATACGAGTATAATACATAAAAACAAAATTTGTTTTAACGCGTTTTTCTTTTTCATTTAATTTTTTTCGACATAAAATTAAACCGAAAGCTAAAATAAAAGTAGAAAACCAAAAAAAAAAAAAAAAATAGCTGTGTATTTTCTTTTTCACTGTGTACGTGAAAATGCTTTTAACGTTTTTGTTTTTTTTTTTTTTTTAAATAGGAGATTTCTTAATTTTAAATATTTACCGTCGTTTTTTTTCAAGGGAAAAAAAATTTTAAAATTAAAAAAACAAAAATTTTATTTTCCTTTAGGAAATTTTTTCAAATTCGTTTTCTCCATTATTTTAAATTTTTTTTTTATTGTCAAAATAGTTAAATAAGTGTGGGTGAAGAAATGATAAAGTTGTCGTCGATGTGCGTAGTAATTAAACGATTTTTTGTAATTTGCAAAGGAAATGAAAAAGAATTTTTCTTTAAATAAATTAAAAATGGAACTTTTTTTTCGAAATTACTTACCCTTGTGTATTATACATAAGGGTGTAAAGTATATATTCTTCCGGGTGTTGTTGAAATTAATTTTTTGAAATAAAATATATGCATATTTTTCACGATCATAAATCATAAATTTTAGAGGTATATTACCCAATAAATTATATTTGCCACCCGAACTCAAGTACCCCCAAGAAGTACACCTCAAGAAGTACAAGAAAGAATTCGACTCAAGGGATGTAGAAGAAAAATGAAAAATTTTGTGAATTCATTAAAATCATTAAAAATTTACATACACCCACACACTCACACATGTATTGTATGTATTTATGCACATGTCTAAAAACTACGTGCGTACCGAAAATGATACGTACGAAAGAAATGAAATGAATAAATATTAATGAGACCCATGTATGTATAGATACTTTTAAGTATGAAGGGGTTAAGAAGATTTTTTAAATTATTTTCTTCAAAAAAAAAAAAAAAAAAATAAAAAATGATTAATTTAATTTTTATATTAATATGACATAAACGTTTGTATCACGTTCTTAGTTTATTTTTTTTTTATTTTTCATATAAAGTACAAATTTTTATTATATTATTATACACAAATTATCATACACACGTGCTATTATTTGTTTTAAGGTTGGGCTATAAAATGGTGGGCTTGGTTTAATTTTATAAATTAAAATTTTAACAAAAAATTTAATGATTTTCATTTTTAGGTAATGGAGGAGTTTAAGGTGAATAATGTGAATAAAAATCGGGAGGGTAATTATGGGTGTTAAAGATTTGAAGGGAGTTGTAATATTTGTGATTGGTGAAAACGTTAGGTCTCTTTTGAAGACGAAGAAGACTGGGAGACTTTATTCGTTAGCATAATTAATATTTAGGTTTGTTACAAGTATGTGCACTTAAATATTTCATGGGCATTGAGATCCTTAACCTTTTTCACATTGGAATGTTTTCATTCTGAACACGAATTGATAGATTGGAGGGTTCTCCTTATTATTTAAAAAACTGATAGTGTTCAATATTCAATTAAAAAAATAATAGAGGGATGCTTCGTATTATTTAAAAAAAGATTAAATTAAATAAATTAAGGGTTACATACTGTTTGATTAATATCTGGAAGTTTATGTAAAGAATTTCAGTAGGGAATTTTGTAAGGAAAATTTTGGGATCATCGAATAACAGGTAGGCATTATAAATAGTTGAAATTAGTATATGAACGTGAAGGTTTATCTAAAAGTGTATTCGCATGTTCGGTGTTCCCTCGGTTCTGTTTGTTCTTGCTGCATGCTATTGTTTAGCTTTCTCACGATTTCGGCATATATTATTAGATGCATAATCTTTGTTATACTTTTTCTCACTGTTTATTTTCAGTTTCTGCGTCCTGTCAAATATTCTTTCCTGGGTAATTTTATAATTATACTTATCCCATTAGTTGTATTAAAAAACTTGTTCTAATAGTAATAATATTCTATTATTGGTTTTAGTGCACTTGCATATGTTATCTCTCCGGCTTTTAATAGTTCAGTCAGTATATGCCACAATTTTCTTCAGTTTTCTTAGTTTTTCTATGTTCTTATGGATTCTATTTTTAAATCATTCATTAACTTTGATACAGTGTTTATAGCCATCAAACGGAAGCGAACTAGATATTAAATAGTATATAATAATTTTTTTTTATCTCAGCATCACGTCGACTGCTGAGTCAATTTTGCGATGCCCGCCCATCCGTCCAAACGCCGGATAATTCAAAAAATAATTATGCTATCTTGATTTAATTTCTACTATAGGTTACTAATGACAAATGGACATATCAGTATTACAAATGAGTGGAATCGAACTATGGATTCGGATTCTGCAAGCTTTTGATTGAGTTAAGACCTAATGATTTTCGGCCTAAGTCCAAAGCCCATTAAAATAAAATCTTCAAATTTGGTGCAAAGGTGTTCCTACCTATTTCCTTTTTGTCCCTGACATTTTCGGATAAAAAGGTGTGGTGGTTCAAGTACTTATCACACACCTCCCAAGACTCAGATATGTTTTTGAAATTAATATAAATAGAATCTTCAAATTTGGTAGAATACAGTTCTATCTTGTTGCTAATTGCTTATGGGAACAGTTGAAATAGGGTTCGTGTAAATGTCAGTTAAATTTTGGAGGTGTGGGGTATTACTAAGTCGGTTGCATCGACTTACTATTGTTTCATTACTTGTTTCTCTAAGGATTGGTGATCTTTGCTCAATTGAAGTGTCTTGTCTAATTATTTAGTTTCTGTTCTTCTAATTCTAAGTCTTGGGCATTGGTTCCTTCGAAATATTCTCTTCATCTTGTTAATTGATCTTGTGTGAAAAGAATCCAACCTTTTTTGGTTTTTCTTAAAAATATAGATGTGAATTTTTCAACTATAGATTTCCTAAATGCAAAAAACCAATCAAATATTAGTTCATTCTTAGTAAAACCCTTATTTGATAAAAGAACAATCCTTTGTTAATTACTGATGAAATACAACCATAAAATGTAATTAATTGATAATAAATAAATTGTTTATTGATTTGGTTTTTTGTTGATTTTATCAAATGGTTTTATATTAAATCATAGTTAAATGATTTCCTCAAACCACAATACAGAACTGATATAACCGCAATTTAAGGTATAATTAATATATATACATATATATATATATATATATATATATATATATATTTATATAAATATATTTTGCTTATTTATAATTATTGATTCATATAAAATAATGACGTAGGCAATTCTAGTTATGTCCTTGATAGCAAATGCCATGTACCCATGTACAATAATCATATATCAAAGTATATTATAACTTTAATAAAAAACCTTAAATTACAAGTAAAAGAAAAAAAGTATTTTATCAGTTATCAGTTACTTACCAATTTTACCATTTAACGAATTTACCAATTTACCAATTCCTTTTTTTTTTCTGAGTAAAGTTTTAATAAAAAGTCTTCATTAAATTATTTTCCATATAACTTTTTTTATTTTTTGTTGTTGTTTTTTTGTTATCCTTTTCTTCGATCTATTTTTCTCTTTCTTTCAAAACATCCTTTTCTTTTGAGTTCTTATATTCATGTTTAATAAATGTTTGTGTGACTGTAGGACTTTTGTTTTGTATTTTTAAAGTATTTGTAGACTGTTACAAGCGTGTATTAAATTCACAAAACTTTATTACAATAAAAAGATAGAGAAAGTTATACAAAAGTAAAAGAGTTGAAATATTAAATAAGGAAGAGAAAGAGATAGAGATAGGGAGTAAAAAAAGGGTTGTACAAGAAAAAGAAATTAAATTTTGAAACAAATACAAAATACAAAAAAATACAAAAACTTTGTTAATGCTGAAGAAAACAAAAGTTTATTTCTTTTTAAATTTTTTTTTTATTTCATTGATGAATAACTTAATGTATGCTATAAAAAAGTTTAGTTTTGTTGCTTGTAAAATAAATGTTGCCATGTTTTTAAAGGTCATATGCCATTTTACTTTTTTGTTTTTTTTTTTACAACGGTTCTGCATTAATAATTTATACTAAAAGAAAAGGTAAAGAAATTACAATGTAGGATTTAATAATCTTTTTAAGCTTTTTTATTTTGGTATATAAGTGATAATAAGTTAAAGATGTTTATGTGAAGGTAGTTTAGAGTGTGTGAATTTAAGTGCTTTACTTAACCCATAAATCATTGTGTACTCTTCAAAAATAGTTATAAGTTCTAGAGTCAGTGCGGTGCCATTGAGCTATGAAATAATTTTTAAATCAACTTTAGCAATGTTACTTTATATTGATACTGGGTTTAGGCCAACCTGTTTCACGACTGTCTAAGCCCGGGTCACATTCCCTAGAATATGGGAACAATTCATTGGGCTGCCGCTAGTACGTTATTTCTATAGTACTTTTCTGACATCTATTGTTAAAAACTCCGTAAGTCAAAAATATCGATGGACCAAATGGACAAGATGGATGGACAAAATCTTGCTGTCTCTATGGGGACTAAATGTCGAGATCAAGTCAGCAATTGTACTTTTGCTCTTTGTGTGGTTTCTGTCCGCAATGAACTACCTTTGTGACACATTTGATTTATTTGAAAGATGTATCGTCGCAGTCAAACTTCCTACCGGGATGAGATAAGTATTAGACGTGAAAGGTTGTTTAAGTTTATGATTAATGTTACTTTTTGATAACTTATATTAATATTTGACAACAGATTAAGTGCTATCATCAAATGATTAAAAGAAGTGTCTTAACTGTATTAGTTGTTATTTTTCTTTGATTTAGAAATTTGTTATATGTCTGCTAAACGTTGATCTAGCACTTCAAAACTTTAAAAAATATATTTATACCCCAATTGGGGTTTTGCAAAGTTCTAAGTACTAGATTTTGAAAAAAAAAATTCGAAATGAAATTTAGCTTTAAAAATAAATACAATCCATTTGACAATTACTTTTATTATAATTAATATTTTTATTATAATTACTATCTAATACCTGGTACGCGTTGCTGCGCCTTTCAATGGAGGTTTAATTTAAGTTGATGTTACTACAAAGAGTTAACATAAAACTTATACATGCTGTGAATGTTAATTTCAAAATGTATTAAAACAATTTTTATAAAAAGATATTTTTAGAATTATTCTAGAAATTTTTTAAACTTTCTGTAATTCAAAGAAATACTAATTACTTTCCAAAATTGGACGTAATTTGCTTCCAAAAATTTGTTTTGGACAATCATCGGAACGGCAATGGTTAATAAATTCCAAGTCTGTTAACAGAGTTAACTCCATTCTCAAAGAGGAACAAACTTTTAGCACAAGATTTCTTTCAGTACCCTAAAACCTCTATATACAAATTTTCATGAGAATCGGTTGGACAGTTTAGGAGCCTATCCTCTACATACAAACAAACAAAAAAACAAACAAACTTTCGCTTTTATATATATATATAGGTTATTATTAATAGCTCTATTTACTTGAACTAGTTCCGTTAATTATATTTTAAAATACAAAACCTTCTATTAAATGTAAAATTAAGTCTTAATCATAGTCGAAGAAAGCTACTGTACATAGAATTAATCATAATTACAAGAGAACTTAATTGAATTGAATTTTGCAAATTGCACAAGATACATACTAATTAACTCAAATAAATTTCTCTATATTTAAATTTTTTTTTTTTAACATTCGAATTGCAATTATTGAAATTCAATATATGTAAAATTCAAAATCTAAATTATTTTGTCCTTAATTCCTAATCTCATGTATAAAACACATATATAATTTGTACATGGAGTACATTTAGACTTTTTATTTATATCAGTTTTTTTTTATTTTTGTAGTTCAAGACTTAACTTTGTTTATTGATGATAACTCTAAAAGTTTAATTTCATATATTATATACATATATATATAAATATATATATTATTTTATATTTATTTGTAGTAATACAAGTAGGTATTACCTTGATTTTGTGTTAGTTTTTCCATTATCTTTTACCGTTATTTTGTTTTTTATTTTTCCCTCATTTATTTTTTTTGTAAACATTTTACGACGTTTCATGTGCTCTGAATCTAGTCTTATATCTGACATAAATGTGTATATTATTCCAAAGAATTATTATCAAATTTGTTGAATATACAATGTTTATATACATATGATTATATTGATCTATAGATACTTTAAGTAAGTATTTATAAGATATATTTTATAAAAGTAGTTTAAATGATAGAAAGGGTTATCATCAAATTACAAAATGTATAAGTAGAACACATATACATACTTACTTATATTAAATGGAAATGTTGTGGAAATGGATTTGAAAAATAAGGAAAAATATTAAATTTTGTTTGTTTGTTTTTGGTTTTTTATTTTGAATTTTAGGGGTTGGATTTTCCTTTTTAGGTTTATAGAGTAAAGAAAATGAAGGTATCAGCAATTTTAAATGTGATTGAAATCGAAAAAGTAAATTTTGTTGTTGTTTTTTTTTAGACGTATGATGATGACGTTTTAGAAAATTTATTCCAAGTTTAGTTTTCATTTTTCAAAAAAAGAGAAAACAGAAATTGGGATCAAAGAATAAATTTTAAAATTTTAATTTTAAATTAACAAAAAAGAACATATTACTTATATTTGATTTTCAAAAGTTAATATATATTTATTTTAAAATTTTGTATTAAAGGAAACGTATTTATTAACTTGGAAAATAGAACGTATGGGTAGATAGATAATTTTCTTAGAATTGTATCTGATTTTGAATTTCATGCATTTTTTAACTTGTAAATAAATCTTAAGATTTATTTTTTTTGGGAATCACTGTGATGAAATCTAATAAAATATCATGCAATTTTGATAAATAAAATTTTAAATGAAAGCAGTAGATATAGATTGTTTTAGATATTCGTTTTTGAAATATTAGGCTGTAGCCGCGCATAAAGTTGGCTGGCGATTTTCTGGCGTGCAAATGGTTATATAATTTTCTTTAAGAAATTAGCCCGGTTGCTTTCTCTGTGAGGAAGGTTTTTAAGAGCCTATTTATCTTCGAGATAATTATTTATAGGGATCTGTTCTATAGAATAAGGAGGCCAAGGACAACGGACTGTAGCGCTATAGAAGAAGAAGAAGTTCTATAGAATGAAGAACTTAACTATTTTGTATTCTATTTTCTATTTCTCTATAGATGTTTATAAACTTTTACAGTTAATTTTCACTTCTTTTAATAATATAATGTAGATTTAGGAGTAATGAAGTCATTGTCATGAAGGTCAGAGTAATTGAGGAGATCCTTACTGGTTCTACTTGTACAAAAAAAACATACTTCATTATTCTGATGTGTGAGGTACGATCAGAAAAAACTTATATCTTATAGGTATATTGTTTTGTTTTTTTATTTGTTAAAGTTTATGAGTCCAGTTTATGAATTCCATATTTAGAATTCTCTTTAAAAAAATCCATTTTTAACAATAAGTTATAAATTTAATTTTTATTCTTCGAATTCGAAGCATATATATATTATACATATATAATATATATTACAAAATAATTGATTTTGAATTTTTAGAATTGGATACCAATGTTTTTTTAAAATTTATGATTTTATTTTGAGGTAGCAGGTGTGGAAAATATATTTACAACTTTTCATTAAAAATCATAATATAAAATTTTTATTAGGAAACAATCAGTTGGAAAGGAATAGAAAGTGAGGGAATAGAACAGAAGCGATCGATATACTAGCATATTCAATACAAACAAATAAAAGAATAGGAAAACATTTTAATTCCTTTACATCTGTTACCAAATATTTTGAAGATTTTTAAAAAATTAAATAATTTTCTTTTTTTAATTTTACGAATTCAATTTAAGTGATGATGTAGGTTCCATAGTGTAGGTTCAATGGTGTAAATTTTTGTTTAAGTGCTGAAGATACATACTAATGTATCTTTGCTTGGTCAACTGAATAGCACTGAAGTTAAATTCAAAATTAATTTTTGAAAGAAAATTACGAGTTCAAGTGTGTAGGAAAGGTGAGCTAGTAGTTTAAGACAAATTGTTAGATACATGGGCCTTAATCTAGATAGAAGCTAGTTAGGTATAAGCTTATATACTTTAGGTATAAGCTTAGAATACATAACGCATTAACTTGCTCATATGTGTGATTCAGCATATACCGTTATTCTCCTTTTCTTGTAGGTGTTTGGAAACTAGTTTTAAGAAAATTATTCAAGTGTGATGATACCAACTTCTGAAGAACGTTTCTTTTCAGGGATTAAATGATCTATATATATTCAAGCATTACTTGGATCTACTGATTAATTTCGTCTCTACGACAATGAAACATGACTATCAAAACGTTTAACATAAAACAAGCTACAAGCATTTGAAAATAAATGCTTTCGGACAATACATAATATAAGATGGCCTAGAAGGATAACGAATGAGGAACTATTAATCATACGTTGACATATAAGAAGAAAAACAATGGTGATGCATAGACAACGGATAGGTCGCTTCGGGCGCTCTAAAAGAGGTGTGGATGAACAAAAAAATTACTTGGAGACGATCAGTTGCAAAGGAAAATGAAAGCTGTGGAAAAACATGGACAGAAATCAAGCAACTAGCTCACTAAACAATTACGATTTAGAAGCTTTGTGGAAACCCTATGCTTCTCCAATACCAATTAAACTTCAAAAAAAATATTTTTAATAAAAGTAAAATTAATTTTGAACACAGTTCAACAATATGCTATATGATTTTTATGCTATAATAATTTTTTTGCTATTTTACCAAGTAATTAAATTGATTCCTTTCATATATATATATATATATATATATATATACATTTTCCACTATGCGATGATGAGTGAAAATTTTCTTCAATTTATTCTTCATTTATTAAAGAAAATCTTTTTCTTATTTACCTTGAGGAATTAAATGAGAAAAAAATAAAAGGAAAAACAAAGTAAAGGAATCAAATCAAAAAAAAGTTGTCTTCAATTGCAATTATTAACAAACTCTTAGAGATTTAATATTTTTTTTTTTTTAAAATGTCAATTAAAAGTATTTCAGAAATGAAAATAAATAAAACAATTTTTTAATTGTACTCTTAAGAGTTTTTCTAATATAAATGAGTGTTCTGAGGAATATAAGAATAAACGTATAATAAAACAAGTAAAATAATTTTTCAAAAGAAAAATTAAAACTAATTAAATACTCATGTCATTTGAAGAGTTTGAAATTTGTATTTTCTTATTTTCCTCATTTTATATATTTTCCATTTCCATTTTGAAAAAAAAAACATGGTGCAAAATTAATTGGATTTTTTATTTTGTTTTTTTATTTTTGTGCTTGAAATAATCGTAATTAAAGGCGAGATATAAATGCTTAAGTTTAATATTAGAAAATTTTAATTTTTTATATAATATCGTACATTAGATTAGAAAAGATTAGTTATATTTTGAAATTTTAAGAAATGTTGTTTTGCTGTATTTAGGAATGTTGTAAGGGGGCTAGCTCGAAAGAAGGAGATCTGTAAGGGTGCTAGATTGAAAGAGGAGATTTTGTATTTAAGTCTTAATACTCGTAAATAAGATACAAGATACAGCATTTTTAGCGCACTGGATGTTCTAAAAATTCGTGGAAAATGTTAAAGGCTTTAAAGGGGCTGACTTTTCCAAAATAGTCAATAATAGTACGGAGCAAACATTACAAGGGCGAAGAATAACATTTGATAGAATATTGAATCATTTGATAGAATAAATTTTGAGGGGACAATAGTCTTCCGGGCTATAATCCGCTTGAGGATATGCCTAACTAATACTGGGTTATAGTCCGAAAATTTGTTTTTGTGATAATGTCTCATCAGCGATGGAACTCAATATCCCGAACAAAATTTAGGCGTTATTTAAAATTACTTAGAGTTTAGGGCTTTCTTTAGGAATCACTTCAAAATTGAGAAGGAATGTATTTAACAAACATCAAAAGGCGATAAAAGAATGTTAGAATCATATGAAACACTAAACTTGTTATTCTTTTGTTGTTCGTAAGTGTTTTTCATCTTCTTGAAATTCACTTTCATCTTACTATTCAATACTAAGTGGGTCAGAGCATTCACAAAACATCAACATTATTATGGCGTTATGTCCCAATAATTCAAGCCTGTTGTGACTCACAGGTATAATAATTGATTTTGATTTGGGGATTATGACTTACTGTTTGGTAAGTCATAATCCCCAACACTTGCTTGAATGAAACTATGGTCCGGTGGGTTATGTCACACCGCCTGAATATAATCAAAAACATGAAAGAAAATTTTCGGTTTTAAGTTTGAAGATTATATGACTTGATTCACTAGAAGGTATTAATGAAAATTGGAAAAAATAAAATTGCTGAAACAATGGCATTGAAAATTATTATAATCTTATAATCTCTGTGCCAAAGGAATCAGGCGCTATAGATAACATACCCCGTTGAAATCAGGCAGAAAAAGGAGAAATGTGGGCTTAGACGCTTAATAACCGTCAAGAATAATGTTAATTTTCTTAGAGTGGTTTCTTCAGAGAACAAGATGATGTCAGCATCCAAACCAAACTTGATGCAAGATTTATACATAATTCCAGGATTTTTAGCAAAACCTGAGATTTTTTGAATTTTATAACCACATTATAAACCAGCTACATTTTGTGCGAATCAATTTCAAATTTGTTAGTAGGTCGCAGTTGTTACACCACTAATATGCAAGGCCCAAAAAGATTTAAGGCATATTTACCAAGAAAAACTATGATCTCTTTGACAGAAAAAGAAATCAGGCGCAAAAAGAAGAGATAAAAAGGCAAATGTTTGACAAGCCACAGCAATAATTTCATTGGTTTTGAAGCGAACCCTTCAGAGAGCAAGACAATTCCGACGTCTAAGCAACTTATTGTGCTGACTTTATAATTCCAAGATTTTTAAAACTTTCAATAATTTTTTTAAATATTTTTACCTAACTATAAACTAAGAATCTCTTATACGAATCCATTTCTAATTTCAATATTGTACAACATTCTATTTCTTATTTAACAACAAGTTCAGCAACAATTTAAACAAATTTCTTTCTATTTAATATCACCCTGGATATTTTCAAAAAAAAGCAAAAAACATGTCAATATAGCAAAGAAAAATAAAATTTACTTCGATTTTTTATTATTGATTGAAGGCTTAAATGATTTAATAAGAAAATTTTCATAGTATAAAAACAAAGAGGTGAAATATAATAAAAGCAACAAAACTGTAATGAAAGATGTATATAGAAACAAATCAAACTAAGCTAATTAAAAGTTTTTTTTTTATTTCACTCAACACGTTTTTCAATTTTTCAAAAGAAAAGTGAAAAATGGAAAAACAAAAAAAAAAAAATAAAACTAAGCAAATATTAATTTTGGTTTCATTCAGGTGTGTATAGGATCTTTAAAAGTAACTGAATAGGAATTATTAACTAGTTTCCCATATTTATCAATTTTTCAAATGGCTATGTGATGATGGAATAGTGTAAGCTAGAGAACCAGATCCAGATGGTTATTATAGATCCCTCTGCGATTTTTAATTTAGGCTACGATTTGTCTCAAAGATTCACTTAGAATTTAGGTAATATTAGAAAATACTTAGCAGTTTTTCTTCATAAGGAAGAAAAAAACCTTACAAGGCAACTGGAAATCGAAACCCCCTTATGACGTAAGATTATTACTCAGTTAAAAAAAACTTCCGCCTTAGCAAGAGTAATGTAAGAAGCACCTATCCTGATTGCGCAGTATAATGGCTGAAGCAATTGGACATAATGTCTATCAAAGTTGAATGGAAAACATAGAAGAAATATTGTTGACTACTTCTCTTGAATTTTTCTAAATCATATGTATTGGGAAAAACCCATTAGGTGGTTAAGCGTTCTACAATTTGAAGATGCGATTTATAAAAGAGTTCTTATATTTCAGAATTTCAATTCGAAAAAGCCCTACAGTATACCAGTATACGTATGTAAATGAGCTGCTAAGCTCTGTTAAAATAACAAGATTCAGCTAAAATCAGATTCAGCTAGCTGGAATATGGAATAGATACACTCATCTTAAAGTTCTACATCTGTCAATTCAATAGTTAAAAAAGTTATTTTTTTAATTTGAACAATTCACAAAATAGTTTTTCTAGAATTTCCTGTATTTTAAAGAATATTTTCAATATTCAATTTTTGAAATTTAGTGGCTCAAAGACTCAAGGGTCTTTTATACTAAATTTCAGCAAAATTGTTGAGTTACTACTGATCTTTGTAGATACGAGGTCATTGATTATTCAGCTGAAGGTATTGTAATGTTAAATGTTAAATTTTTTTCATCATTTAAAACGCATGAGAATAAGATATAAAGTCGCATTGTGTTCTTGAATGGGTCAATATCCAGTTGCAATTGTGCTATTTTTTTGACCTAAGCCATTTTTTTAATTTTAGTTTTGTCATAGCTGCCCAAGTCTTGGAGTTGTTTTTTTTTGTTGTGGGTTTGACAGCTTTTATTCTGAGCCCATCGAACCTCGAATACATGTTCCTTTTATACAAAATACATATTCCTTTTATTTTTTTGCTTATAAATTTTTTTTTGGTTTTAAGATCTGACAGACGCTTTAATCCGCTGTCTTCCACTTAAAAGTCACTGATCTAGTCACTAGGCATTACATTGTCAGTTCCATTATAAACGAATATCTAAAAGCATTAAACTTCCATTTGAAAAAAAGACTGAATTAGAATTATAATAGAGATGTACAAAAACATAGCGACAAATAAAAAAAAAAAAAAAAAAAAATAAATTCAAAATTAAAATGGACATTGCAGTCTGTTGCATTTTTATTTTCTTCTAAAAACATTATTTAACTAGGTAACGAAACGATAACTATCCAATCAATCGCTCATTGCATTAAAAATAGTTATTTTTTTTTTATTATTTTATGTTTGCCAGACTGAAATATTTTCGTAAGACCACAAAATTGAAAAAAAAAAAACTTAGAAAACTGGGTGGTAAGCAATCAGGTTTTGAATGTGTTGGAACAGCAAAAACTTACTCAGTTCAAAAAAAGAATGAATGAATATAGTTATTGGTAATATTGATTTGATTAGACGAAAGTAAAATTCAGTTTGATGAATGTTAAATTGGAAAAAAATAAAAAAAAAAATTGAAAATGAATTAAAAAATGGTGTAAAAACAGGTGATGTTAGCCCTGGTAGGGGTTGGGGTATTCATTTTAAAGGAAATTGAAAAAAAAAAGGAAAAAATTCTCAATTTTACATTTTACAATTCAAATTGATTTTTATATAAAAAGATTAATAAAAACAAAAAACAAAATATGCATTTAAATTAAGTGCTCACATTTAGAGATTTTCTATTTTAGAAATTTAAATTGCAAAAATTAAAAGAATTGAAATTTAAATAAAATCAATGAATTTTTTAAAAAGTTTTCATTTTAAATTCAAATAAAATTGTAAAAAAAATGCAATATTTTGAAAATTTTTTTAATTTTTTTGGTAAAACACTGTTGAATTGCATATTTGAAGAATTGAATTTAATTTAATCAGTTCTCTAATTAGAGCATCTCGATAAATTAGTTTTGTAATTTGTTTTTCTATTTTCACTTTAATTGGGATTATGGGGTAACCTCAAAGTTAAATTAGAAAAAGCTTCAGTATAATTTGTTTAATGTAGTTAACATCTTCAGCTGTAGCTATTGTACAAGATTACGAAATATCTAAGTCTATCATTTTATTAAATAACTTCTTATTTTCTATTTTATAATGAGTTGTATAACATATGCTATGATCTTACCTTATGATCTTAGGGACTGAAACTCAAGTCACATAGTTTTAACTCCTATGTCATTGGTCCTAATCTGAATAAGATAAAAGCATTCTATTATATTATACCCTGCCTGAAATGGTAGGAGGATGTTAAACGTAGAGCTAAAAGGTATTATTTCTCATTCTAAAGATTATTAAAGCTTTTAGAAATATTATATTATTTGAATTTATTCCAACTCCAAATTTGAAACCGACGATAAAATCCAAATATTTTCAGAATTTAAACAATTTTCTAATCTATGGTCAGCCCTGTGGCACTTGCGCTCTTCCTTTTAAATTACTCTTCGACCCTTCCTTAGTCCTACATCCTTCGCATTTCCTTGAGCATGGTATCTAGTAATCCCACTGTCGGTTGAAATATTACAAATTTTATAAAATTGCAGCCTTTTAGGCGCTTCTAATTTTTAATTTCGAATTTTTTTTTTTTCCTTTAATTCTTAAACTAGCTTATGATTAATATTCAATTATTTAAACTAAATATATAATTTTTATGTTAATATTGATATTTAATCCTAGACTTTAATCATTATTTAAATTGTTCAATTTTAAAATATTATTCTTATATTCTTATATATAAATATTATTTATAATAATATTATATAAAATATATAAATATTATTATATTATATTATATTCAGTTTATATTGACTGGGTTATATTCTATGACCTTACATGTAGCCCGTCTGTTATAGTGGTATATATCCGTCTGTTATAGTGATATATCTTGAATATATCTATTTTTGTCTATTTTTTTTTTTTTTTTTTTTTTTAAACTTTTATTATTGCCTTTATTACATTCTTATTTTAACTTAGCCTATAAAAAGTTTATAAAAATTGACTTATTAGTAATTATTAACAAATTATTAACATTTAAATTAATATTTAATTTTTACGTTAATTTATATTCTAATTTTTATTTTAATTTTCTTATTATTTAGAGTAAAAACTCTATTTATTCCATTTTTTTTATGTAGTATTGTAAAAAATTATGGCGAAAAAAAAATCAATATTAAATCTTACTTATTATTAAAAAACAACCTAACCTATTCCTTATTCTATACTTAATCTATCTTAAAAATATACTAAGCCTAAACTAAACCTAATTTGTAATTATAATACTTAATTATGATAATTATGAGTTAACCAACCACCAATATTCTTTTTTAATTTTTTTATCTTTATTCGTAATAGACATGTCGTATATCAAACTTTCTCCATTAATATTGCCCGGGTTATACTCTATTGCCTTGCATGTGGCCCGTCTACTATAGTGGTATAGTAGTGGGACATGATCTTGGTTTTGGATATAACCATTTTTATCAAGAAAAATGAAATGCTCAGGGGCTATAAAACCCGTGAGCAAGGTTTTTCTTATGTACTCCTCATTGTGGTAGTATATATGTGATATAAGACCATTTTCTGGAGTGTTTTGTGCTCTCTCATAGTGTTTTCTGACAAGTTTTATAATAAAACCGTCAATTCTGTGTATGTTTGATGCCTTATACAAATATTTGTTTGAGTAGAAATGTTTGTAATCGGAGTTGGGCTTTTTGTTTATATTAGTACAAATTCTTATGCACTTTCTTTCTAGCTTACGTAGTTTTTCCATTAAACTTGCGCTAATGTTGTACCATATGGGTACACCATACACAAGTGTTGGCCTAACTAATGTTTGATAGCATATTATTTTTACTCTATTACTTATATTTTTATTGTAAAAGAGTTTTTTTGCTGCCATAAAGGATTTATTTCCTTTTGAAATTGTGTATTTAATATGTTCGGAGTAGTTCAAATTACGATGTAGAAAAACTCCGAGGTATTTAACACTTTTTTTGTTTGCAAGAGGTGAATTATCTGGTGATTTTATAATATAGCTTTTCCAATTTTTTTTTATATCTGAACTTGTTTTGTCAACCGTATTACGAAATAATATAGTTTCGCATTTGTTGAAGTTCACTTTTAATATCCAGATTTTGCAGTAGTCCAAAATGATATTAAACATTTTTTGCACTTTGGACTGTATGCTACTTACTGAGTCATTCGCAGAATAGACTATAATATCGTCAGCAAAAGCTAATGTGTAGGTATATCCTTTAACACGCTCTAATAATTTTAATAGATCTGCTATATACAGTGAAAAGAGGATTGGTGCGTTGACTGTTCCCTGTAGCAGACCGTTTTCAATTGGGAAGGTCATACTTGATGCATTTCGTGAGTTATACACAACAAAATTGTTGTTGTATAACATGTTATAAATGAGAGCACTCAAATTAGATGGGAATTTATATTTATATATTAACTTATACATTAAGCCATCGAGCCAGACAGAATTAAATGCTTTTTCAAGATCAACAAGACAAGCACCAACACCGTAATTCTTATTAATATACCAACAAATATCAGATGTGAGTTTGGTTATGGTGTGAATAGTTCCATGTTTATACCTAAACCCAAATTGATTATCAGGTATTAATTTATTTAAATTAGAGAAGTTTTGAATTTTATCATTTAAAAGGGTTTCAAAAACTTTACTTATGTTTGGCATTAAACTAATTGGCCTATAATTACTAGGATTAGTTGGATCTTTGCCTGGTTTTTTTAGCAATATTGTTTTCGAAGTTTTCCATATATTTGGAAAATACGAGTTATTAATTGCATTGTTAAATAAAATGACATATTTCGAAATAATTAAGTTACTCAACTTTTTTAAAACTATATTTGGTATATTATCAATACCAGAAGAAGTTTTATTTTTTAAAGCTTTAAATTTCGAACAAAGCTCGCAATGGTTTGTGCACTGGCTATTTTCACCACGTTGCTCAGATGACTTGTTTGTATTGTTAAAAATGCTGAGAGTAATGTTATTTGTATGCATATTTTGAATATTTTGGTGAAATAGATTAATTTTATTTGATATATTGATGTGAAATCTATTATTTGCTGGTATAATAATGGTGTGAGTTTTTTTTAGATAAGAACCTAATACATTGTAAATATCTTTTTGGTTGTGAAGAATATATTTGTTTGTATTTGTTTTTTTTAAGTTATTAATATTAATGTTATTTTCAAAGAGAAGTGAAGTGTCATTCGGTTCTATGTGTAAGGTAGAGATTTGATTGTTTTTATTACTTCGAAATATTTTTTTTATTTCTGAGAACATATTGGAATTATTATTAGGTGTGATGCTTTGGAGACGGTGTTGCCAGTAATTGTTTATTTCTATTTTTATTTGTTGTTTAATAAGAGTATTTATATTATTTAAAAGGCTTTTGAGAATTTGTGTGTTTTGAGATGTAAAATTTAGGTTTTGTCTATGGATTTTATGAATGTCTTTCATTAAGATTTTTTTTTTGTTTAAAAGAATTTTTAATTTTGCAGAATAAAATTTATTTAAATTGTTTGAATTTTTTTTCTTAGGTATAATTTCATTCATGGTTTCTAAAATTATTTCATTTAACTGGAGTAGGTGATAATTTATGTTTTGATTTGAAATATTACTATTATCTACGATTTTGTTATTGTTAGAGGTATATTTTAAAGCATAATTCTGATCTAGTTTATTTCTGAATCTATTCCAGTTAGTTTTTGAAAATATAAAATTATAACTATCTGGCAACATTTCTAATTGAATTTCATTATTATTAATTGTGAAGGGACAGCAAATAGCATTGTGGTCACTATCGTATGGTAGTGTGGTGAGTTTATTTGAAAATTGGGAGAACCCTACATTTATTCTGACATCTACAATTGTAAGGTCTATATACGAATTAGCGCGTGGTAGTGTTGGAGCATCTGTCAGAAGCAAATCGCACTTATATGTAATTTTATTTTTTTGCAACCAAGTGTGTAGTTGTGTACCTCTAGAATTGTTGACGGTATTAAGCCATGTAGTATGTTTAGCGTTAAAATCACCAGTTAGAATATAATAATTATTAAGATTACTTAAATTTAGAATTTGAAATATTTTATCTAGTTCTGTTATAAAGTTATGTGTATTCCTATTTGAAGCATAAATAGAAATAATAAATAACTTTTTGTTTTGCTTTAATTGTAAAGAAATTATACATGGTTCGATACATAAAAATTCGTCGAACGCTTTATTATTTACAATATTAAATTGAAGATGTTTTTTAATGCCTATGGCAACACCTCCCCCATCAATATTAATTTTGCGATCTCTTCTAATTAAGTGGTAATTGTCAATAACCATATGGTCATCTGACTTTAGTTTTGTTTCACTCATGCATATTATGTCCGGCCTATTGCTTTCTAGAAAGTGCATAAGTGCAAATTTTTTATTGTAGGAGAGTAATGAATTAACATTCACTGAGATTAATTTATATGTATTTGTGCTAATATTCATATTGTTGGTTGGTTTCAATTTTCAAATGATTGAATAAAATTTTTATATTACTAGTGTTAGTACTATTTTGTTTTTGTAAATTACTCATATTTTTTTCTATCCCGCTCATTCTTTTGTTTAAATCTACAATACTATTACGTATTTCTAATAAAATATCAGTATTACTTTCATTACTACTACTAGGGTTAGTTTTCTTATTAGTCTTATTACTATTGTTAGTTTTACTTACTACATTGGCATATGATACGTTTGGCTGTATGAGACTATTAGCCATGTGTCTAGTTTCAATTCGTCTTTTGAGCTGATCTTTGTTCTCCACGCGTTTCTTGATTTTTTCTTCATAAATTGGACATTTTGTATAAGATGCTGGGTGCCCAAAATTTTTACAAACTATACAAAAGAGTTTCTCTCTTGGATCCTCTGGCTTGATGATGCATTGGCCTGGTGGATGGCTCTCTCCACATTTGACACATCTATAATCCATGTTGCAATTTGATGCAGAGTGGCCAAAACGCTGACATCGTAAGCATTGCAAAACATTTGGTTTATGGAGACGTTCCCACTTGATGATTTGGTGGTCAAGTGCTTTTAATTTATGAATTTCATTGATTGAGCTACTCGATGATGCCTGCACAATGAAGTGAGGTAATGTTATACCTTTTTTGGCTGCATTTTTTGTGGTAAGTCTCGACACCTTTTCATATTTAACATCATCATTATCACATTCTTTTAGTAATGATAAAACCTCATCGCATGTATACGAGCTGTTCAAACCCTTAAGCACCAGGGAGATTTTTTTATCTTCTTTTGGAGTGAACGTGTAATAATTTATGCCAGATTTTTCAAGTAAACCACGTGCTTTTTTAAAATCCTCAATGTTGTAAGTGTAAAGGACATTGTTATCACCTACTTCTTTTATTAAATAATCGTTTATTTTTAAATTTTTGGAAAGTAATCCTTTTAACAATTTGATGTCGGTTTTACCAAAATTAATTGGTGGCATCCGTTTACTGCCATTTTTCGTAGCTTCCTTTTGGTTGGACGAGACACGTGGATTTTTTTCCGTAAGTTTTTTTTCTATAATTTGTTTTTTTTCTTTTGTTTTTTTAGCCAACTCTAGAATTCCCAGTTCTAAGGTGTTAGCTTCGGGTTCTTCGATATTATCCATTGGCTGAACACTAGTGGAATTTTTACTAACTTGGATTTCATTAATTGAGGCGCTGCTTTCCTCCTCATCGGTGACATCCATTAATGGTGAAAAGAAATTATTATCCGTGCTTGTTCCTTCACCATTGTTATCAATTTTTAACATTTTTAACAGTTTTGCATTATAATTTTGTAGTTTTTCGATTATTAATTTTAACTCACGATTTTCTTTATCAAGCTTCATTTTATTGCATGGTTTGGTTATTGTTTTATTTAAAATTTGATTCATTTTAACGTTAATATTGTTTTTTAGTGAGTTATCACTTAATTTTTTTATAGTATTGTTTTCCATAATTGAGATCCCTTTTTAAGGGAATCCAATTAAATAGAAAGCACTTATATAACACAAGGGTTAGTTTTTATAATAAACAAAAAAAAAAAAAAGATATAATATATTTTATTTATTTTTATTTAATATTTTTTTTATTTTATGAATTTTTTCCTTAATTTTTTTTTTTTGTCGACAACGTCCTTTCACATTCGAGTTCAGAACACGAATCCTCTATTTTTGTCTAAAATTTCTTAAATTCTAATTTCGAAGACCAATGCCGATTGAAATATTACAAATTTTGTAAAATTGCAGCCTTTTAGGCGCTTCTAATTTTGAAAACCAATTTGAATAAGATTTAACTTAATATAAAAATAATTTATAATCAGATAAGTAATATGTTTCTAAGTAAAGTTAATTAAATAATGTTTAATAATATTCTTTAACTTAATATTTTGACCTAATTCTAGTACATTTTCATTTTTTTTTGTATAAAACTCGACGCCACATGAATAAAAAACTTATCTAAAATATGTAAATTTTCTTGAAATATAGTGTTGTATTATTACTATACACTTTAATTATATAATCAGTTTCTTTTATTTAGTTGAAGAGTTTTTCCTTTTATAAATTTGAAAAATTTTAAATTAAATCCATTATATACAGTTTCATATATTTGTATTTATATAATATTCAAGTCAACATTTATGTAAAATGAAAGAAAATATTCTTTTAAAATATTTAATAATAATAGTAATAATAATCCTTTACTATTATCCTTTGATTACTTTATAATATTAAATAGATTCATAAAATAATAATTGTGTCTATATTACAGGAGATTATATTATATAGGATTAAAATGTATATTTGTGTGTATGATTAATATGATATATTCTTGAAAATAATTCTGATGAATTTACTGAAATTTTTTTTGTGTGATGTGTGTTTGTGTTTGTGTATGTGTATGTGTTTCTATGAAAACTATATTTCGCATAAATTTCTACTGATACTAATAAGATTTGATATAAATTCTTCCTTCGCCAATAACAAGGCTATGTTAATAGATGGACTAAATCGGACGTCGGGATTGGTAGACTGTCATACAAAAATACCAGACCCTTCAAGAAATGTAGAGTTCTAACCTTCAGAATGAGTTAAAACTTGGTACTAAAATATTGGTGGCTATACCTATGAAGAGTATAGGTATAGTAGCTTTCATAAATTAATTCTAGTATCTTTCGGTCTAGAAATTCTGGAATTTCAAGTTAGTCATTAGTTTGGCCTTTCAGACCATTTTTGATTTTAGTCTAAATTTCTAATAATAAAGAACTAAAAATAATGAAGAACTCCAAAAATTAATGAGAGAGGTATTTATTTTGGATCCAATTTGTGTCCTACCGTCTATGTTGAGATTGATCCATGAAGATCCATTTATATATAAGAACCGTTAGATACTCAGAGTAAAGAATAATTAGATATATAAGTACCGTTCTATAATAAAAATCGTTCATTACACTAAAATTTTGAAAGCAAAACATTTTAAAAGATTATTGTCCTCAATAACAAGAAGCACAACTTCACTTTGATAACTAAAAAAATCGCTTAATACAAGATTAATTTATATTAGATTGCTCTCAAAAATTTTCCATACATTATAAGTTAATCCTAAAAATATACAGTAGAGTACCAACTCCTTTTTGTTGTATTAAGTATCAGGATATTTTTACAAAAAAAAAAAAAAGTAAGAAAAACAAGAAGAACAACAAAAAAAAAAAACACAACATATTTAATAATATTCTATTCTAAAATATTCTTATCATTATATGGCAGTCATTTATATTAATAATGAAGAATTACATTTTAGTAAAAAACAAAAAAAAAAAGAATTTTAGAAAAAGAAAAATAAAAAAATTGTTTTGTAATTTTGTAAAAACATTTTCTCTCCCTTTTATGTAAAATATGCTTAAGCCATGTTCTCTCTCTCTCTCTGTTTTATTAGTACGTATATCCTTTGAATTTTATTTGTTTGCATTACATATGAGTTGTAACAGAAACTAAATAAAAACAAGTGATGAAAAACACGAAGGGTTTTTAAAAAAGTACATTTTCAAAATTTTAAAGTGTTTCATACTGAGTTTAATCTTGGGAATTTAGATACTGGTGACTTAGTTCCTGATTTATTAAAATGGGAAATTTTTAAGTAGAAACAGCCCTTCAGTAGGGCAGGTTCCAAAATTACTAAGCAATGTTATGATGATTCTCGAGAATCTAACTCCACCTCCATTCTTCCAAAATTTCGAAGTTTTTGGAATTTATTAGTGACTTCCTCTAAAATTTGGGATTTTTCTTGGAATTTTATTATCTAAGCAAAAATAGTCAAAACGTAGAGACACTTTCTTCAATTTTAAAGACCCCTTTAAATTTAAAGTAAAACTTTAACACATGTTAAAATATAATGTTGGAGCTTTTAATTTTGTATACTACTCACAAAAAAATTTCGAAGGGTATTTAATTTGCAGGTGTTTAAAAAAAGCTAAATTTCAATTTTCGAGCACTTCAAGCTCCTAAATAGCTTGAACTTGATAAAAATTTTTTTTTTATCTAACTCCTACTGACTTCCGAAGATCTAACTTGCTCCAAAATTTCAAGTATCTAGCTTGAGCCGTTCAGAAGATATGAAGGGCCAAAAATTGTGCAAAAATTGAGTTTTACCTAACGGTGAATGCTTTTTGAGGGTAACTGCAGCTCCGTAACGAGTGGTGTTATAATCAAAACTTCTTACATGAAATAATAGTTTTTGCAATTTGCCTAGTTAAAATTTTTTCTTCTTTTCTCTGTATTTCATTTCAAATGGTGCAAAAATGTTTGTAAACATACGGATGGGCGGATCTCTGGAACAATATAAGCACATTCTTAAAAATTTTTTGGAAATATGTAAAAACAGAGTGGAAGTATATAATATTACATGAGTTTGCCATCCTTGAGATTTAATAAAAAAATACAGAAATGAATTTAAGTACAACAACAAAATTATGTACGGATATATATATATTAAAAAATGTAAACGGAAAAAACAAGCTTATTACATCGGTGGACCGGAAGTTATGCGATTATGTATTTTGGATAAATATAAAAAAATAAAACAAAATCAGTTTTTTCTCATAAAAGTATTATGTATATAATTATGTATATGTTCTTTGTTTTCTTTTCTTTAAATTTTCTGTATACAATGCTTTTATGAGTTTTCTTTTAGCAGAACATTTTGTTAGATTATTGTCCTAGTAATGGAATTGGGTTTTCAATTGCAGCAGGATAAAAAAATTTTTGTATTATTTATTAGAACTTTCATAAATTTAAGTTACCTCACTAAAGTGCTTGGAGTATGCATTTTGACACCTGGAAAATTTAAATTTAAAAGTCTGTTTGTGCAAAAGAGTGTCCTTAATATTTCTCCTAATATAAGTCGTTTGCATCTTTGCTTGTTTTCCGAACTTAAAGGCGAGATCTTCACAAAAAGCCAGAACAACAGTACTCTTAAAATTTTCTACTCCTGCATGAAAGCAATTCTCCTATATAACTGTGAAATCTGAATGAGAAATAAGGGCTATTTAAACAAGTTGAAGGTTTTCATCAACAAATGTCTTCGTATTATATTAAAAATCTTTTGACCGCGGAGAATAACGAATGAAGAATTGTGGCTAACAACTGATGCAAAGGACCTATCCGGCTAATAACCGGAGCCCAAAAAAACAATGCAGATGGATAGGACACAAACTAAGAGATTCTAATACCAAACATTTAGAATGGAAAATTCAGGAAAAGAGAAGAGTGAACAGACACCCAAAAACGCTTAGAGAATAGTGATAGAAAAAGAAATACAAAGAGAAGGAACATGGGTAGAATACAAATCAACAGTGCAAAATAGAGGCAGAAGACGTGTGCTTTGTACAATCCATATGGAAAAAAATAAAACAAAAACTTTTGTGAGAATTAAATTTTGGTATTCGTGCCACAATGTTTGGTTCTTAATTATTATCCATAAAGTTTGAAGACATTTGTTGATGTTGTAAATGGTTTTACGGTTATATAATGTTTGTTTTGTAAGTCAGACTGCAATTTTTAAATAGAAATAAATCTTGAACAGAGTTTAAATATTTTTTAAGTTTAGGTGAATTGGAGTCTGATCTGTATATTATGTAGATAACTGTTAATTACATTCTTACTTTGTTTTATTATTTCTTCCCCTGTTCTTTTATTGTAGTAATGCTTCTATAAGTTATAAAAGCTTTCGACGTCTTCTGGCAGCTAGTCTTCTTAAGATTGTGGTAAGCGTTTGTTTGAATCTATCTCCTTCTCTTTGAAGGCCATTCACTAGGAGGCTGATATCAAAAAGAATGTTAGTTGAATTCAATAAAAAAGAGGTTGAAACGAGGATATGTAAAAAGTAGATATCTCAGGGTAATTACTCTGAGGAAAACTGCTGCACTAGAGTAATTACCATATGTTAAGGTAATTACTCTAGAAAACTGTAAAGATGTGTTCTTTATAAAATGTCAGATTATTTTCATAATAGTATGGCAAGGCCATAATTTCAATATTGCCTATAGTTTCATTTTAATGTATGTAAAGTTTCATTTCATTGTAGAACACATAAATATTTTGTAAAATCAAAAGATCGATATGAGAAAGGGAAGAGTTTTATAACGTTTTAATTAAAGTGTTTTTCTCGTTATGAGTTCTTTGTAAGTAATTTTTTTTATTAAAAAAACCTAGTTTTTCCTTTTGAATTCAAAAATTTTATTAAAAAAATTCTACTTTTAATTAGTTTTCCCCTTTTTTTCTTTGCAAGGTTCTGCCAAAAATGCATTAAAGGACAATAAAGTTTTAATAATAAATTTTTTTTTGGAAGTTTCTTGAGCTGCAATAATTTCGAGATTTTTGGAAACGTTTTTTTAAGATTTTTTTTTTTTGGAAAATTTCTTTGAATTTTCAAAGAAATGGAAAAGTTAAGTTTAACATTTAAAAGAAAAGGAAAATTTTCCATTTTCAAATTACTTTAAAACCTTTGATGGATAATGTGTCAATACAAAATAATTGATTTTAAGGGGCTAAACTATAAATAAAAGTTTTGTTATTAAAGGAAAAGAGGGGAGTACAAAGGGCCTCGTACAGATACTTATAGAGGTGTATAGATAAGCTTCATACAGATTCTTTGATAAAAAAAAGTATTGTATTAGGCAGGAGTTTTAATTTTTTGGTTATGAAGGAAAGGAGGAGGGGACTATAGGGAGATCTTGGGCAGTTGCTCTGGTAAAAAAAGACTATTAGACTTATGTTTTAATTGTTTCAATAAAATCGAAACAGTGTTGGAATTATTAGAAATAAATTAAGGAATATTCGAAATATGAAAGAAAAATCTTCGCAAACATTTAAGTCCCCAAGAATTCTGCAGATAGAATGAAAGGTCTTTTTTTAGAGTTACCATTAAATAACTGATTCTATGAATATTACCAGAGTCTGAAATCTTTCTGGGAAATTTATAAAACATTTTTTATTTCAAGAATTAAAAAAAAAGTAGACCGCGCTATATAAACTTTGCGGGTTGGTATTCTTCTTCTGATTCGTCTGGAATAATTTTACTTTAATTATGAATCTCTAATAATTTTAAAATTAATTTTTATAATCAACGTTCGTTGGTTTTATAATCAAAGGCTCTTATCATGGTCCTTATGGTTCTTATTAACTTAAATATTTAAAATAATGAGAAATTTTAAAAATAAAATTCTGCAAAAGTTTTAAGTAATTATTAAAACCCCTTTTTTTCTATGAAAATTACTTGTAGTTTTTTATAGGGAAATTAAAAATAAACGGTTAGCAAATAAATTTCTATTAAATTTTAAAACAAATTCCGTTTTTCATACATTTTAATTATTAAAATACTTGTTTTGCGGAATTAGTATTAAAAGGAAAATTCTACTTCCTAATTTAAACTAAAAGTATACTCGGTTAAGATTTCCAAGTATTTCTTCCACAGAAATGTGGTTTAATTATAAATTTTTTACATAGAACAGTAGATAAAACAGTAAAGTGGTTTTATTATCTTCATAGAAATATTCATATTTAAGCAGAAGTTCTTAAAGTGAACGTAAGGTTAACTTAAAATTTGAGAAAATTCGGATGATTCCATATTATTAACGAGAATCTTTGTAATCTGCTTTGTTAGTACCTGATTTGAGATAAAGTATTCAATCTTTGCCTTACTTTTTTCTAATTTATTAATAACTACCTTAAAATTATTAATAAAATTCAGTACAATGCACGTATTTAAGCTAGAGCCCTGGCGTTTAGATATCTCGACAAAGTTTGAAAAAAAGCTATTCGTCTTATAATTGATGCCAAATGGTCATCTTAATGATCAGTCTACTCAATTGTCGCCATACAACTGGTTTACTTACCTTGTTTGACAAATATCTAGTAGGGATTGACACCTGTTCGAAAGAAATAAAACAATTAATACTTCCACTCAAAGTTTTCCGACGAGATACAAAAAGGACAACAGATGCCTATTCTTATTCAGTTGATTTTTCTTAATATCTCATCTTATTTTTCCTATCCTACATAATCCGACAATACAAAATATCCTAAACCTAAATCCTTCCAAATTTCTATCCTTGTAACCAAACTGTACATTTGTATCAGAGGTTCCTAACTATAGTTTGGTTTAAAAATAGTTCGAGCATCAAAATGTGTTGAAATCGAACATTTCGCAAAGGAACACTATAAATTTCCTATGGATGGCTTTCGAAGCAATATAATATATACGTGTCCTACAAACGACTGGTTAGTCCAATAGATGAATAACCAGCGCAATAAAACATGAAATGGAAATTTTCGATTTCTGTTAAATCGATTTTAATAAATGCATTATTAAATAATGTAAATATAAACGCCTTCAATATACAATGGAATAATTACCTTTTATACAAATAATGGTTTATGCAAATTTCATTTTAATTTGTGCAAAGAATTTGATGACATAAAATATTAAATGGTTTTTTATTCAAAGTTTATGTGCAATTAGTTAAATTGGGATTCCTATATAAAAATAATTTATGTATAGCTGTTATGTGAGTACACAGATACATAAACATATTCATTAATAGATATGTGGTATTTTCCATCGAATTTCACAAAAATTTAAATTTATGTGAATATTAAATTTCGATCGAATAATGTTTAAAATAGTTTTGTGAATATGGTTTTTGTACAATATAATCCATTAATCCTTTAAAAATATCGGTTGCAGTCAGATAGTTTTTAGACTTTGAGAGACAAATTTAGGAAGAACAGAGATGGAAAAAACCTCTAAAACCTAAAAGTTTAGAACTTGATTTATCATCGAAAATTGGTTGAGTTGTAAATCTATCACTCGAGTTTCGTGATTATATCCAGTTTGTTTTAGGAAAAGTAATATATAGTTCTTCAAGATTCTAGAACTGCTTCAAGCACATACGGAATGAAAAAGTGTTCAATATATAAGACTAATCGGAGTTTACAACGGCATAGAGAGTACAACAGATCAGTTAAATGCTGCAGACTTTGAAAAAAAAACGATCTAAAACTGCATTGGATAACTAACAGAACTGCCTCTGAAACATTACTGTTATAGTTGTACTAGTCCTATTAATCTGTATTAGTCGTTAAAACTTATTAAAATTTTCAGAAATAAGTTTAAATAAATTTGTGTAAATAAATTTTAAATGTATTTAGATTATTATTTAGAAATTAGTTCAAAATTTAAATTAGAATTTGGAATAATTTTGTATGCAGTGGCAACCATTTTGCAAATTAGATTTTAAAATTGTACAAATATCAAAAATGGTTTTATTAAATAAATGAAAAGTATTATCTACATTTAAAAATACAATTGTTTTAGTGAAATAGAATAATATATTTTATGTTATGCTTACTCCATTACCATTGACAAGGTTGAGTTTAATGAAAACTTTCGTCAAGTTTTTTATTTGAAGAAAGAAATCTCTTATTCGAAGGAAACAGTTTACACCGTTTTAAAATATTTAAATTTTTAGTAAATAATTTATCACTTATTTTCAAAATTATTTCGGCAGAAATGTTGGATATGGTTTTCTAGAATAAATTCTAGCAATAATTTCTTAATACGATTCCACTTTAATATAATGAAAGACATAACCAGAAATTGAAGACAATGTTTACCACAAACAAATTTGTATAAATTTTGTTATTCAATTTTACATTAACCGCATTTACAGTGCAATATGCAATTATTATACAAGTACTGAGACTTATTTTAGGTATTTATGAATAAATATTAAATAAAATAATATGTATTTTAACAATTTCCTAAAATAATTATTATATGCTTCCAATTTTTATGAAGCACAAGTATTGCTGTTGTATAAATTATATTTGCTAACATAAAACTATGCATTTTCATTTTTAACTTTAAACCCCAATCACAGTGAAAATTTCTAAAAAAGATTTTGGGAAGTTAAAAGAAAACCACAAATGGAAAAGTTATTTTATTAAGAACTGCAATACCACAACTAGTTACAACAAAGTTATTTTACATTTAATTTTTATAATACAACAGAATGAATGTCCAAAAGCAAAGTGTTTAGTTGCTCGGGTGCAACTTATATAACTTCATTGCAAAATTCAATTCAATAAAATGTATTGTAATCAGATCTGATTATTTTCAATTACTTTGGTACTTAAAAAAACCACTCAGTACCAGTATGAATATTGGAAAGAGTACAAAGTACACGATACTTTTAATATTACTGGTACTGAAACCACTAAAACTTTCCCAATGTTAATCTGTACTTACTAGTACCAACCAGTACTTACCACTATCAACCAGTTCTTATCAGTAACTAACAGTACTAACAAGTATTAACCAGTATTTACCAGTATTTACCAGTAATTACCAGTATTACCTGTATTATATAATAAAATCTGTTTTTACTTTTAAATTGAGAAAATTAATTTAGTACTTATTTAATATTTACAATTTAAATTGAGAAATCATTACTTTTTGAATATTTTTCATATATTTTCATCTATGGTAATAAAATACTGCAAAAATACTGGTTAAAACCTGTATCAGTAGTTTTACTTCTAATTGTTTATGTTCCAATTCCAGTATTAAGTATTTGAGTTTTTTTTGAGTATTTTTCCAGTACCTGTACTTGTTTTACGTATTTGAGTTTTATTGAGTATTTTTTCAAGTATCAGTACTAGTACTTGACTAGTACTGCTAATTGAAAATCATTACTTCGAATCGTAATACATATTATTATGAAGCCCTTAATACTTTATTTAATATTCAGTAGGATCTAGTTATTCATTTGATTCAATATAAATGCCTCTATATGTTGAAATGACCTAGTATTCTATTTTACAATTAAATTATTTTGTTTTTAGAACAAATTATGTCTCCTTAGAACTTTTTAAAAAATGTCAAGGTGTATTCCATTTTAGTAAAATTACTTTAATGTCTTTTTTACATTACAATAAAATCTAAAAACAATGTCAAAGTTTAAAAAATTTAGTAAATCCCTGGCAGATATAAAATAAAATAAAAAAATAATATTAAAAGTGTAAATAACTGGTTGTAATTCATGAAGACGTGTGCTTATAAGAATTTCTTTTGAATTATTTACGTGTATACTCTATACATGTATATGTAAGTTTATGTTGCAACTGAAGGCACTGCAATTGGAATGCCTTCAAAAAAGTTCCACCTAGAAATTAAAAAAAAAAAACTGCAACACATCCATGTCTAGATGAATACTAAGCACAAAAATTTTATTTTGTAATTCAACATAAATGGTAATATTGTGTTCTTCTCCTTGTCTTCAACGATGGAAAATAAGGATCTATAGGGAAAATAATTTTTTTCCATTTTGTTATCCTTGAGGTTTTTTTTTTATTTATAAGATAATTTTTTGTTCTGTTATGATTGCGCCAAAAAGACTTGAAGCAATGAGTTTAGTATATATATATATATTTTTACAAGTAGTTTAGCCAATTGAAGGCCTCTTAAGATGTGAGAATATAAAAAAAAGAATTTTACTATTATATCGTTATTTTTTTTTTATGTATATGCAATTTTTCTTTTAATTTTATTTCATTTAAAAATACGTTTATCATAAAATGGCTAAAAAAATTAAATAAAAAGAGTCCTATTTTACATGCATCCTTGATATTAAAGCAAGTTATTGTGCTTTTATGATGTTTAAAATATTTGAAAGATTTACCATAAAAACTTGCAAATTTTTAAATTAAAATCAAAAGATTCTAGAATAAAATTATGATGATTTCAAAATAATTAAATCTGTTATTTAAGACGTTTACCAATACCAGGACTATTAATTTGATTATGTTGCTCTCATTGTATATTTTCTACTTCATTAAGTAAGTGTGGCAATTATACATTTGTTTCCATTATGTGCTTATAACTGGTACAATGATTTTTAAAATTACACTAGTTATAAGCTAATAACGACGCATCATCGACGGTTTTAGTTGGCGCGTAACAGTTATACGAAACTACACTTCGTTTCGTCTCAAATATTAAAAATGTACAGAGGTCATGACTAAACATTCTTGTATTAAATGGAAATAGGACAAAACTACTTTGTAGCAAACCAATTCAGTTTTCTATTATTAATTCCGATGCTTGTTAGGTTTTGAAGGATGTGTGGAAGGTGCCCGAATCACCACACAAATTCATCCCAAATTTCGGTAATGAAATGAAAATATGGCAGAACACGCATGTACTCAACGTCAAGTGAATATCTTTATAAATTTGGAAGATATGCTTACGAAATCTTGGAAGGTTGGTAAGAGGTACCCTAATTATCATTGCAATTTATACCAATCTTTATTGACACAAGAGAAACAGGACTAAATAAATTCGTACCAAATTTCAAGATTTTATCTGTTTTGGTCTTGGAGATATTCTGCTTTGACCTTGATTCCATCGGAAGCTTCCAGTGTTCGAAGCCAATGTTTTGAACTGTTAATTAACTTTGAAACATAAAAATGTTTAAAGTCAGTCTAGGATCTCAAGATTTTAATAGCAATTGTCTAGAACGGTTAGCTCTACATTTCTTTTTCTATCGAAGGGTCCAGAAGATATTGAATAATCGAAATAGTAGATTAAAAAGTTTTCAACCTCATACTGGACGCGTCAATGTATTTACGTGGAGTAATAATTTAAGTTCGAGTAATTCCGTATATATAATTTTGTCTAAAGTGAAAAAATAGAAGACAAGGTGTAAATTAAAGTTATTCGTAATTCTTGAGACATTCTTAAGACTATCCTTAATAATTAGAAGGAAGTCCAATACTTAACTTATATAAGGATTTAAATCTGAGGGTGTGAAATAATCCATTATAAATCATCGCTTTTAACATGAAAACAGATTGCCTTAAGTTTTTTGACATTTTGATCGAGTATTCCATTACAATGAGTGTATCCGGCATTAATTTGAATAATTAAAAGGTCATCAATTATCGAAAATTAAAATGTCCCATCTGATTTTCCATCTAATTTTATTTTCATTTAATAAAATTAAAATAATTTCATTTTTTACATATTTTTAATATTGCAAAAAATTTAATCGATCTAATTTGATATGGGATTAGGGTTATTGGGTATCAATTTTATTCCAAGAAAATAATATAAAACACATAACTATCCTTTTTTTTTACATAATTGACATTTTTTTTCATGTTACGGATAATATAACTTGGATGTATCCTTTTTCCAAAAAAAAAAAATAGCCTGTATTAAAGATTCTGGGACTAAAGGTTCAGAATGGTATCGAACCAAAAACAACACAACAAAATTTTTTTAATATTTTGATAAAAGGTAAAGGTTAAAGATCATTTATTGGATGTATTTATAGTTTCCAGTTACAATAAAATAGTGATCAGTAAATCAATATAAAGTAATAATATTAGAAAAATGTCCTTAGCCAGGACACATAAATTTTCATAAAAAAAAAACAATAATTTATATATTTGTATATGTATACATATTTTTGAATGTTATAAATAATCACATTTACATAACATTAATGTTGTCTAACTAAAAATAAAAACCTTATGGGGTCAAACATTAATCCTAAATCCTGAGAAGAAAAATTAAGTCTAAGAAAACCTATGGGAAGGCTAAAATTCTTGGAATAAAATTTGAAAAATTTTTTGTTATTTTTGAATAATTGAAAGAATTAAAAAAGCAATATTTAAAAAAAAAAATGTCATTAAATATTTCTTGTGATATTGCTTGTATTATTCCTTCATAGTGAAATTCCTTAGATTTTTTTTTTATGCTGAGGTAAATGGAAAATATCTAAAGGCACCCAGATGTTCTTCTGAGTAATATTCAACTTCAATCAATCAAAAATCCTCACTATTTTAAATAAAATTTTGAATTAGTCCTCATATGTAAATCAGCCGTCTGGTTTGAGGGATCAAGTTAGAAAAGGAATCTTATAATTAGATGAGGATTGGAATTCTGAATAGGGATGGATGAGGGAGGAAAGTAGGAGGGGTAAAATTAAGATCGGCTACGATGGTTTTCTTAAACTTTTTCTGTTCATACAATATTTAAAAATGTAGGTTACCAAATATAAATTATTCCAAAATCGCGACGGACGATAACTCAGGAATTTTTTTAGGCCATGTTATGTCACATTTGTAACTTTAAGCGAAGTTCTAAGTTCATTTCCCGACAACAAAAACTTGTTAAAGAAATGCACTTCTCGCTGATTCGATTCGGTATTTAATTTCCTTTTCTCAGATTCAACCCTTGAATAACCAGCATCCAATATATTGGCATGTGGAGCCTCTCTTAATTGGTTATTTATTTTAATTGATGCTGCATTTTTCTTCTTTAACAGTCTCCATTCTAGCACCATGGTTTCCTTCCTTTACTCTCACCGATTTACGACCGTGATTTCAAGTAATAAAATTCCATTGTACCGAGTCAAAAGGATCACTTTTATTTAACTACAATATAAAAAATTAAATTTAAAAAATAAATATATATAAACCAGTTCCAATTAAACTATTAAAATACTGAATTGAAAAATTTAATCAAAACAACATTTTTTAAAATGCTGATAAGTCAGGATGGTGTTTTTTTTATTTTGATTTCAAAGATGGTCCTTAACATTAAAAATAAATGTAAACAGATTTATCTTAAGATTAAAGAAATTCTGTTAGCACTTTTCTTCCTTCGTGAAGCAACAATAAAGCAAAGAAATATTTAAAGCATTTAACATTAAAAAATATGGTAGGCAAAATTAAAAAAAAAAAGTTTTAAATCGATTTTCCTTCATTATCTTATCATTAAAATGCGTTCTCGTTTATTTTGCTTTAATCTTTTAAACGATTTCTGGCCAAAATTAGCAACCATAGAGAGAAAAAAAATAAATTTTAAAGATTTCAAGTATTCAAGTTTTTTATTTGTGTATGAGGGTGTAACATTTTGGTACGTCTAGATAGAAATACAAGAATATGGTGGATCTTTTATTTATTTAGAAAATGCCTCAAGGAATGAAAATAAAAATGAAAACAAAAAAAACATTAAATTGTTTTCAAGAAATCCAGTCGTAATATTTGTATCTTCAATTTGTTTCTGTAGGGGTATTGGACTAAAAAAAAATTTTCTTAAATCCCTAAAATATTCGTTTTCTTTTATTATTCCTTTAATAAGCCGAATTTTTTTACGATGCACGAATGGAATTCTGGGGTTATACTTAATTTGTCATGACGTTCATGACTCTGTAAAGAGACGAGATAAATGTAGGTTGAAGTGTATGGAGACGATTGAAATGGAATTGTGTATCAACTTGGCCATGGATGTGAAACCGTCTGTCTTCACAACTACTCTATGAGGTTTATGCCATCTTTGCCACTGAAAATGCACAAGTTTTTTCCGCAGGTTCGTTTAGCTGTGATACAATTTGTTCGTATCATCCAGGAGAGACCACCACAGTAACTAATTGCAAAGTATTCTACAGTTGACGTATATTCTGGAATATTCCAGAATCCCAACAAGAATTCAGAAATATGCCATCTCAACTGAAACTGTACAAAAGTTTTCAGCAGATTCATTTAGCTGCGATACAATTTGTTTGTTTTCCCAAGAGATTCTCTCAAATTTACTGATCCCAGAGTATCCCATAATTGACATAGTCTATTGGAGATCATATTATCTCATTCTCGTTTTCATCCACGATGTCTCTAATGAAACTTTATGTCTGCCGCCTATCTTAATGGTCTTTCTTATATTAAATTTTTTGCAATATTTGCTTTTAACATTTTAGTAGTCGTAATTTTTTCTTATACTCATTATGTTCCTTTATTTTTTTATTCTCGAATTTGTATGGTGTTCATTATGTCGTTATGTTATTCTGTCAAAAAATTTCGCATTTTTAAATATTTAAATTTTTGATTTTTTGTTTTATTGCTTCTGCCTCGGTTAGAGCTAAAAAAAAAAAGCTGAAAATTTTGAAGCATTGAATAATTAATCATATGTTTTAAAATCTGAATTTTAACACTTATTCACATTAAAAATACTGAAAGATTTGCAGAAATTTTAATTTTTTAATAGAAATCTCTGATGTGAAAAAACTTGGAAGTTTGAATAAGGAAATTTTGAAAATCCCAGTTGAAAATAGAATTGTAAAATATTTGAGCCCTAGAGAAATTATTTTAATGGACGGAAAAAACGGTTGTTGGAGGTAGGGGCTCACTTAATTACTTAGTTTGGTATTAAAAATTACATATTTTGGATCAGTTTCTCCCCCTGATTCGACTTTGCGATAAACGTCAGTCCGAAATCACAATAACCCAAATAAACAATTATGCTTTATACTGTAGGTTTCTAATAACCAAACCAGATGGGGATTTCAAATGGTGGAAACCGTACCGAGGGCTTCTAATAACCAAACCAGAAGGGAATTTCAAATGGTCAAAATCATACAGTAGGTTTCTAATAACCAAACCAGATGGGGATTTCAAATGGTCGAAATCATACCGTGAGTTTGGATTCTGAAAGCATTTAAATTGTACAATCGAGTATATCTCTGAATCAAATAATTATAGAACCTACAAACTTGGCTCAAACGTTTCCTTTACAGTTTCCTTCATTTAACTCAACTTTGATATGACTTAGAGTATGGATTCTGGCACCTTTCACACATCTCCCAAAACTTCAAAAACATGTCTTCAAAAATAATAAATATTGAAATTTGAAATTCTGTACAAGGATTCTTTGCACTTAAATGTTATTTCTAGGTGTAGAGTATTCCTACGTCAGTTTAAATCGATCCACTCTTGTTTCATTACTTGCTCATGTTTAATTTGATATTAAAATTTTGTGAGCTAGTCAATTTAAATGGTGTTAACAGCTTTCTAAATTCTAATAAAATATTCTTTTGACCTTGGAAATTTTCGGGAAATTTTCCAGTTGTTGTAGATTTTTTTTCTTTTTATTGTTTATTATTTACCATTTTCTTTTTTATATTTATTTGCTTTGAAAATATTTTGTATGTCTGCTTAAGAAGAAGGAGGAAAAATGGCTGAATTTTAAGAAACTTGAGGATTTTTGACTTTAATAAAAAAGTATAAGTTTTTTTCAGTTTTGTTTCCAATTTACCCAATAAACGGATTCTTGTTATATGCGGATGGAACACTTGAAATAATGTTTCAAGGGTATTTGGTACTTAAGCAGTTCTTTTTGAGTCTACGTACTAAGTAAAAATTGATAAGGGTTACTTATTTACTTTTAATCTTATTCTTTTTATCATATTTTAAATATTCTTCAATTAAATATTGTTAAATATCTTGAATAAATATCTTTTTACCTTTTTAATATCTTTATATCGTGATGTTTTATATTTAGTTTGTACTAAAAATAAAATTAAAAATAAAACCAAAATGGTTACAAGATAAATATCGAAAACTAAGTAGGTGTCGGCATTTTCTTTTTAAGGCAGTGAAATGTTTTTTAGAGCTTTAGATCTGAAATATAAATTAGAAATTTCGTTTGTTTTTATCAAATTAATAATCGGTTTGTTTTAGATTTAATTTAATTATAAACTGAAGACCCCACTATAGAGACCCTACTGGAGGAGGCTCCATTAATTATTAAGTGGGAGAATTCTATTAAAACTTTTTTACATTTTATATTTTTCAGAATCATGATATTAATTATTAAGTAGGAGAAGTTGTTTTAAAACTTGGGTATGTTTTATATTATTGAGGAGAAACCCCTAAAAATGAAAAAATTGGATTTTATAGGTCGAGAGGGTATTGGTTAAACATGTAACGTATTAACAAAGAAAGTGTGGGTTCAATGTCCACATATATTTCTAACAAATTGTTTTTGGAATGTATAACATAAATATAAAAATAAATGGTTGATTGACTGAGAGAGTGTTAGTTTAAGTTCCGCATAAGAGATTAGAGCTTGTTCCAAGTTCCTTCTGAATATGTAATGTTAATATGAAATATATGACATAAAAAAAAATTGTATAGTTTGTTGTTCTTATTTTTCATTGGGAATAACTCGCTTACCTACCACCAAGTCCTTCTCATCCTTCTGCATCAGATTATATTACATTCTTTTTATTGTTTTTATGATATATTTTTATATTCAAATTTTTAAATTTGGTCACCAAGTGGATTTTCTAAAAAAAAAACACAAACTTTTGAAATTCAGGAGTCGTATTCATACAGCCTTGGCTAATAACAAATGTGCTCATCTGCTTAACCATCAAGTCCTCTATCTATAAGTAGTGTACTATGAATAAATATTCTCATAAGAGCATACAACTTTGATTACGAATCTAACTTAAAAGTCTTTTATAATTATTTGGAAAAACTATTTAAAATAATAAAGACTATAGCCCGTAGACTCCTCTTAGCGCAGTTACGGATTCCTTGATATCTTAAAAAATTATAAACTTTAAAGCCCACCCTGATTCATAAATTTGTACACATGTAAATACTAAAAACTGGTTTCTAAATTTTTAGTACAAATATTTTTTTTTCATGTGATTGATGTGCTTCCCAATTCTTATTAATAGCAATTGCCTACTTATACAATTTTCAATTTAAATTCATTGTAAATTAAAACTTTTTCAACAACATATTTGACTGCATCCTCTTTCACACTGCTCCCAATTCCATTCAGATTTCATATCCCAATATTATTTTCTTGCTACTACCCAAATCAATTTCCTTTTCCCCCCTATACTAATACAAATTCATTTCAGTTCCTTGTTTGTATAATTGAATTAAAAAAATAAAAAGAAAATTTTCTCAATGGAGAGTCCTTTTTTTTTTTTTTAATTTATAATTAGTTTTATATTTTTTACTTCTGAGTTTTTGTTATGATAGGACTTTGTTTTTTTGGACCTTAATTCTAATACAATTTTCACCTTTCAATATTAAATAAAATCTAATTTTCCAAAATGAGATTCTAAAAAACTAAAAAAAAAAAACACGAAATAAATATATCCTTCATGTAAACACATGTATTTGTACAAAATACAAATATACAACACTTCAATATATAAAAAAAGGATTTGTTCTCAAATTAAATTTTGTACACTAATAATTTTTTTTAAGGATATGTCTACGTGCCATTCCATCACGCATATTTAATATGTTGTTTTTATTTGATTTTAATTTTTTTTTTTTTTTCTCCTTCCTTGTTACCGGATTTTGTTTTTTTTTTTTTTTTAAATTTTTGAAAAAATTCCTGAAAGACCGATGAACTTCAGAAGTCTATAATCAAGAAAAAAAATTGTTTTTGATTAAATCAATGCCTAAGGTAATATTTAGGTATCTAAGAATTTTAATCTAATTCTTGCTTGTTTTTTTTACTCCGCTATTTTCTTACATTTTCTTTTCCCTCTTTCATCCTTTTTCCATCTACACTCAGTTCTTCTTTTCATTTCTGTTTCGTCCAATACTTCCGTGCCTGCCTGACTATTTCATTTTTATTATAAATGTTTCGTTCATTTTATCGGATTACTGACCAATTCAATTTACCCACACTTGAAATTTTTAATATCATGAAAATTTCAATTTTGTTTTTTACCGTTAGTCCTTGTACAAGAAATGGGCGTAGATGAAGGAGGGGGCAAGGGGCAAGCGTGTTGGCAAATAAAATGAAAAATAACATTAATTTTTCATTTTAAGTTTTGATTTCATTTTATAGGCAAGTCCTTTTGAACGGTTTTGTAGTTATTCCGTAGGAATTGTGTATTGCGAGAGTGTATACATAAAACAGAAATTGCATTTAAATTGTTTTTTTTGTTGTTGTTGTTCCTTTTCAGGAAAATTCCGTTTATTATGTATTTTCCGGTTTGTATATATTTTTTTTTTGCTTTTCAGTTGTTTTTTTTGGTTTGTAGGACTTGAATTGTGTGTGTGTGTGTGTTGTGTAGTAAATCCAATCAAAGAGTTGATTGGACTTTACATGTTTTGCATAAAAACCGGAAAATTAAAACTGAACAACTTTTTTACATATACAATATAAAAATTAATTCCAAGCATATTTCCTTTTGATTTTGTGAATAGGAGTATGTGTATATATCGTATATGTAAATTTCAGGATTTTCGAGATTTGAGAATATTTTTTGAAAAAAAAAAATGTTATCTGTAAAATTAAAATATTATTACATTAAATAAGAGCTTTGGAATTACAGAAAATCTAATAAATCTGTTTTTTTTTCTTTTTTTTGACAAATATGTGACTGTATTTAAATTATTTCTATACAGTACTTGTCTGAATTTTTAGACATATTCTATTGAAAGCCCATTCATTGGAAAGGAGTTGGAAAGGAAGTTTTAAGAAAAAATTAATAAATTACAAAAGTTTTTAACACTTTTCTTCATAATATCTGAAATTTCCTGTTTTATTCTAAATAATTTATAGTACCGAATCTTGATTGTCTAAGCTTCCTATCTCTTATTCTAAATATCTAATAGCCTTCACAAATTTTCAGAATGGCAAATTTTAACAGGAACTATTTGTTTTAAACAGGAAAAGTTCTTAAAAGATTAAGGTTAAGCACTGGTCTTAGAAACCATTTTAAGGATAATTTGGATAACTTTCGAGTTTTTCTGTTATAAAACATAGTTCTACTAAAAAGAATGGCAAATTTTAATAGGAATTATTTGTTTTAAACAGGAAATGTTCTTAAAAGATTAAGGTTAAGCACTGGCCATTTTAAGGATAATTTGGATAACTTTCAATGTTTTCTGTTATAAAACATAGTTCTACTAAAAATTTACTCCTGAATAGTTATAATGAACTGTTATTTCGAATATTATTCATCTATAGTAACTTGAAGTTCTTAAGTTTCATATAATAACTTCTGATAATTCTTTTTATAAGTTTAGTAGTGGAAATTCTATTAAGAAATTCTATTGTAGACTGCTTAAGCAAAGTATACTTATAGGGATGCATTTTTTTATAATTCACATTTATAAGTATAAAATTTGATTTAAAAGTTAAATCGGATAAAGTCCATCTTGTATATCGTAATGGTAGATGGAAAACATGTAAAAAACTTAAATAGACTTTAAGAAATAATATAAACATACATTATAGCTTTATTCGAAGTTTATTCTGGATAAATTTCGATGTTTTCTGTTATTATTAAATAATTTAAAAAAGTAGACTTTTCAACTGTTATATTGAACTACTTTTAGCTCGTAAATACCCTTTTAACTTGTAAACATTAATCCTATTAATTCTTATATTATACATTGTTGTCGAAATTCTATTAAATATTTTCTTTTTTCTGTTTAACACAATTTAAACAAAGTCCCTAAAAATATGCAATTATATTTTAATTTAAATTTAAAAGAATAAAGATTAATTTAAATGCCAAATCAGATAACGAAGGTCTTGCATATCATAAGTAATAGATAGTACATTCTTAATAAAACCTTAATAGGTAATTTTCGATGAATTTCGATTATTTCTGTTATTATCAAATTATCTAAAAAAATATTAGTCCTTATCTTTTACATTGAACTGTTTATTTTGAATATCCTTATATCAAAATATGACAATCCAGAAAATTTTTTTATTGCTTAAACATTTCTTTCTTAACAGTTTTATTTTGACATTTTTTCTTTTTCTTGTATTGTGTATTCTGGATATCATTATTTTCATTCACTGGAAGGAATGAGTTTGCCCATTTTCTATGTATAATGTTATAAAAAAACAAAAATACATGACAAATTTAATGACAACATATGTAAATAAAGTCCTGGTGTAAGCCTTTTTTTGTTTTATTTGTATTTTTTGCGACATTTTTTATCTAATTTTGAATTGTTTCCAAAATTTAAGCAACATGTAAGAATATAAGAACCAGATTGTTCATAATTTTTTTTTGATGTTTAGAAACATGTGTGTACTTTATTGAATTATTTTATATGAAATTTTTTGTTGTCTATTAAAGTTAATTGTATTTGTATTTCTGGAAGGATTTAAATTGTAAAAAAGTTTTTGTTAAATTTTTTAAAAGAATTTTTTCCTAATTTCCAAAATTGATTTAAATTAATTTGATTGTATTTCTTTGGAAGAATTTAAATTGAATTAATAAATGGTTAAATAATGTGTACAGAAGTTTTTGCAATAGTTTTTTTTAAAGTTGTATTATCGTCCTAGTGAAATTTTATATAATGGCCGTTTTTTTTAAATTAATAAGAAAAGCCGCTATCACAAGGGTTTCATCTTCTAACTAAACTAATTTTACGAACAACAATTTGACCGAAGCCCAGTTTCATCAAAACAATACATTTATAAAAATTTGACTAAAACCACTTTGAAAAACTATCATAGACATGTATATCATAGGCTTGTGTATAATTAATGTGTGTGCTAACTGTATTTCCTTAACTTGTGTTATGAACTTGATTTTATTTCACATGACTATTTTTCATTTGATTTCATTTGATGTGGCATACATAAATATCCATATAAACGTTTTGGAACTAGAGAATATCCTGGAACATATATATCTAACTCAAAGGCGTCTTAAAGATGTTTCCAAAATCTCTCAAAAATTTGTGTTCAGCCACTCAAATTTATCTCAAATGATAGGCTACCGAACTGTAATGGGTCATGAAAAGCTTCAAAAGCCATCTATTGAAATTGTACGTATTTTAGTGTGTGACTTAAACAAGCTAAAACGACATCCTTTGAAAGCCAAACCTTATAATGTGGCCTTTGATGCAAATGTACAATTTTATTTTGAGCATGGGAATCGAGAAGAGAAACTTTAGAAGTTGGAATTGGGTTAATGGAACATGTAGAATAAGTAGAAAAATTTGGGGGGAAATTAAGAAGAAAAATGTTAATATCCTTCCTAAGTTTAAAGAAGTCGTACACATGGGAAAATTAAAAGAAATAATCTATATTGTTCTGAAGTTTCACACACTTTCTGTTTCATACAACTTTTATGGACCATTTTTGATTTTGAGGGCTATCTTAAAGAATTTTTCTAAGGAACCTTTTATTATTAAAAATATTTTTTATAACTCAAACATTCTAAGGTCGAATTTCCTAAAAAACAATTCTTTCGAAACTAATAACTAAATCTCTTAAACTCCTAATCCTAATCCAACATCCCTCAGAAAACCTAATTTTAAAAATATAATCACTTTTATTAATTCTTAATATTAATAAAAATAAATAAATGAAATTTCAAAAAAAAAAAATATATAAAAAATAAATCATAAGAGAAATAAGAATCCAATATAATACCTTCGAGCTATTTGAAATATTCAAGTAAAGTCAGAATATCAAGAAAAAATTTTATTTAAAAAATACTAAAGTTATTCGAAATAAACACTTTAGATTAAAAATAAATACAACATTAAAATAATTTCAGATATTCGATTATACATATACTTAATAAACATTTTATACAAATCTGCTACAATCCCATTCTCCTGAAGTATTAAAAGACAATCAGTTTTATTTGAATTTAAAAGGAAACGAACATATCAGAGTAAAAATATATATATATATATATATATATATATATATATATATATATATATAGTGAAACAGAAACTTATCAATTTACATAAAGGACCATAATATATTTTTTTATTATACATATATGATTGTGTTAAGTGAAATTTAAAATCCTTTTTAATTTTTTATTTTTTTTTCAAAACTAATACATATTCATTTTACAAAAGTATATATTCCTATTTAAAACTAAATATATCCTTTTTTTTTACACATATTTACTAAGGATTTATAAAAGGATATTAGGTTTATCCTTTTTTGTTTTTTTTTTTTATCAAAATTAAAACAAAAAAAAAACATATATTTTCATATACCAATACATAATCAATAAAAATAGTTTTCAAAAGGACCAGGTGTAATTAAATAATACAAATACATATATAACTTACATATAAATATATAAAATTATCTTAAAAGTATTAGAAATTTATAAACTTAATAAGAACTTTTTATAACTTAATAGAAATTCTATTAAATTTCCACATTCCAAAAAAAAATAAAAAATAAAGGATTTCCATTAAAACAAAATTTCCACGAGGATAAAAGAAAATTTTCCGTTATAAACCGTTATAAACAAAAAAAAAAAAAAATAAAATTATGTGTTCATTAAAATTTTTAACTGTATATTACGAAAATCAAATATAAAAAATATATAATTTAATTAGTTAACAAATTGTTTTTGTTTTTTTTTTTTTTAAATTTATGTAATAAATTGTTATTATCTATAGTATAATTATTTATAGTATAATTAAATTTAGTATATATATATAATTAATATTAAAATTTGTTATTTATTTTGTAATTAAAAATAATTTATAATTAAATTAAATCAAAAAAAAAATAATTTAAAATATATATTTACTGCTTCTTAATAGTTAATTAATTTAATTAAGTTTATCAAATTTAAAATATTATTAATATATAAAAATTTTGGTGATTTTTTTTTGCTATTTATGTTGTAAATTGTTGTTGTTTTTTTTTTTCCTGTACTAAATTAAAATGATTCAAGTGATTTAATTTTAAATTTTGAATATTTATAAAAGTTCAGTAAAATAGGAAATTATAATAAAAAAGAGTTATTATAAATTATAATAAAATATATATATATACATAAAAAAATTATAGGAAATTAAAAAAAAAAATTTAAATTGTAAAAATAAATTGAGAAAGAGATTGAAAAAATCGTAAAATAAGAAAATAAATTTAATTTTATTAAGCAAAAATGAAAAATATTAAAGTGACACAAAATGAAAATGAAGAAATTGAAATGGAAGTTTATGAGCCAGATGAAGGTAAGTAAGATAATAATAATAATAATGTTATATTTTATTTAATAATAAAATAATTAATTTTTTTATTATATAAAATATTTTTATATAATTATTTATATATTTTTCCAGATAAATGAGGTATAAGAAACGTATTCAATTAATTGTGTTTTGTTGGATGTGTTTTATAGCCTATCTACAATGAAGATTTTGTTTCGCTTTCGTTTCGTTCTCATTTCGTATTAAACAAAAGAGTGTTCACAATGAAATGTACATGACAGCTTTTTTTGACATTGTTTTGTTTACAAATGAATTAAAAAATATTCAATAGTTTAAAGTTCATTGTATAGCTATTTTGAATAATAATTTGATGTTATATAACTCATGATAGAAAAACAAATTAATAATTTTACTAATTTTTTATTCTGACAGTATAATTTTTTATTTTTCAAAATTCAATCTTAACTATTAAATCTTAACTATGAAATTTTAACTATTAAACAACTTTTTTAATGAATGCGTAATCGCTGCGACCTGGCTGCGTCTATTGTATACACTTTCATATAATTCAATACATTGAACTTTAGTTTGACAGAGCTACGTGTAGAGAGGGAAAAGAGAGCGTTCATTGTAGATTGGCTATTATTTTGGAAAATTAAATATCATAAATTATCATAAGCAAACCAAAAAATATTTTATTTATTTTTGTTTTCAAATTTAAATTAATTTAAATGTTTATGAATTAGTTCATTTCAGTTTTTAAAACTCACAGAATATTATCTGAAAATGTTATATACGTATTAAAACATTTTGATATTTTTAATGTAATTAATGTTATGCTTCACAGGATTATTTTTGTAGGAAGTTTTCATTACTTTCAGTGAAAATCTGCATTGAAGGTGAAGACCCAATGTACGCTTGTTTGCAAAGAAGTTTTGATTAATTTATTATTTAAAGCGAGTAAAGCAATTCGACTAATTTGAAACCGGTTAATTTTGAACTTTTTTTTCGCTCTAATTACTTTGTCGGTTATTGCTGTGTGAAGTACAATGTAATTTATTACAAGTGTCAAAACGAGTAAAGCAATAAAAGTAAAAAGCGTACATAGATAGGCTTTACCTTAAAGTATAGAAGCTTTTCAAATCACCTTTGGCAATAATTTTTTTTTTAAACTCTTTTGACTCCCACCAATACAATAAATGGTGAAAAATCTTATTACTTTAAGTACCTGAACAGAATGTTTTATACACTTTGTACTAAATACACAATTGTAGATTTAATTCGGATAAATGGCACAAAATAAATTTTTTTAGCTGGAAAAAAGCGTGCATAGATATGCTTTACCTTAAAGTATAGAAGCTTTTCAAATCACCTTTGGTAATTACTTTTTTTTTTAAACTCTTTTGACTCCCACCAATACAATAAATGGTGAAAAAACTTATTACTTTAAGTTCCTTAACAGAATGCTTTATACACTTTATACTAAATACACAATTGTAGATTTAATTCGGATAAATGGCAAAAAATAAATTTTTTTAGCTGAAAACAACTTTTTTAAGGCTTCATCCTAAAATTATGCAAAAATTGTAAATATTCAAAATCGTTTCCCAAAATTCATCCCAAAATTATGCAAAAGTTGTAAATTTATAACAATGTTTTAAAAGACATGTCAGAGTCTCAAAAATCAAATTAAAGCGAGTAAATGTGGAAATACCATCCAATATTGTGCTGTTTTTGAAACATAGAGACCATTTAATAGTTTAATTGTATAAAATACATTGAAAAATTAAATTGAAACCAATTACAAAATTTTAAACCGAACCGAGACAAACCTCAATTTAAATTCCAAAATATCAATTGTTTTTTCAATTATTTTTTAGAAATTAAATCAATTACATAAAAGTTGATGAATCAAATAATATTTTAACAAAATTCCTTTCGGCTACTGAATGACAAGAGAAAAAATATTTAAGTAATTTAATTTAAATTGAACTACTAAAACGTTTAATTATTTTTAAGTACTAAATTCTAAAATTCTTATTGCAATAATAAAAATAATTTGAAAATGACTATATTTAAAAAAAATTCAAAGACATCCATTTAGAATTTAAATAAAGTTTAAAAATAATATATTAATTTAAAATTTAAGCAAATCAACAGTTAAAGTCAACGAGCGAAAATTTCAATTTACAGTTACAATTAAGAAAATGAAGAATAAAAGAAAAATTGCAAATAAATATAGAAAAAAGAAAGAAAGTATTTTTTATTTGCACATTTTATTTTCATTTTTACTTTTTTGCATATTCACAAGATTTTCCATCTTTGTGGTTAGTCAATATTATCAGAGCTCTTTTTACCAGGTAGACTTTTAGTAAACATTTACAAAAAAAAAAACAAAATAATATTGGATATTATAAGATATGTTGGTACTTAACAAGCAAAATACCACTAAAATAAAATGTAAAATATAGAAATACACGAAGCACTTAGGTGTGATTACTATGAGTGGCAATCTTTTTAATATACATTCTTAAATTCGAAAATTATTATTAAGCGGTTAACACACAATTAATTTTTTTTTTTGCAATATACTAAAAAAATTTTGTGGTGAGGTAGGATTTAATATGAATCAATGAAAAGTTTTTAAAAGCAGTTTTACAAATGACGAGTGGGTACATTCTATCAGTTTAGGAGCTTCGGAGATTTAAATTTGGAAAAACAATTCAAAAAATTTTGAAGTAAACGGAGACAATAATTAAGATAGTCGCTTTCCTTTGCACCGTTCTCCTGCTTGCTCTTTTAATCTAAGCTCGACAATGATAGGTAACGGTATCAGGACTCATATCCTTCTTACAAATCGAACCCATAGAATCCGAAATATTAAATTGTCTGTTTCTGCAATCATTTCCGCTGTTTTCAATATTTTCCGGAATATTTTTGTCTTCCCTTATTTTCCTACTGGAAGTACCGTTAAAGAAGATAGTCGATTGCCAATAACACTCAATATCAGTTAAGATACCAAATTTTTTCTTTCTTTATTTGATTATCAAATCAATTTTCATCATTGTTTTTCCACCATCATATTTTATTCAAAATTTTCTTTTTATTTCTTATGGTAAAAACACATTCTAACACATTCAAACATTAACCAAATTTCCATATAAACATATAAAAACTGATATACATATAGGTATATATTAAATTTAGTGAATTAAAAGTTACTGTTATATATTTTCTCTGTATCCCATACAAACAATACCGTATATTCTTATCAATATTTACCGTTCATTTAATAAAACATCAAAAAAAAAAAAAACAAATAAAAAAGAAAATTTATAAGAAAATAAAAAAAATTTTCCGGAAACCATTGACTTGAGGCAATTTTTTTTTTGTTTTTATCCATTATATTAATCTTACATAATATTTTATACATAAATTTATATATATATATATATATATATATATATATATATATATATATATATATATGATATCTTTGTGAGTACATAGGTGATGATATATGTATATTATCCGCGAAAAATTAGCTTTTCTCATCATATCAATTTTACACCATAGTATTCATATTATATTTAATCATAAAACTTTATATGATGAATATTTAAATTAAAGGAAAAATTGGTTTGTGTGTTTGTTTGTGTGTGTCTGTATTTTCTTTTACACATAAACTGTAAAAGAAAAATTAAATTTCATTACTTTTGTTATTTGCTTATATAACCAGTGAATGGTGGATATGTTGTTGTAAATCAAAGATCAGAGGCTCAAAATAAATTTTTTAATTTTTAAATGATGCTCTGATTCAATATTTCCTTAACTCTAGAGAAGATAGTTAGGGAGACATATCTGTTTTCCAATCTATTGTTCAGTAGCACCATCTACAATTGTTGCACACTTTTTTAAGCCTTAAAAAATTCAATCCAGTCTCTTAAAAAATAATTAGTTAAATTTAACAAGTGTTTGGTTCCTGGGCTCTATTGGACCATACCAACTCATCACTAATCAAATAAAGCAATTATAATTTTTTTGAATAAATTCTGTTGCATTAAAACCATCTTTGACTACAAATCAATGAAGTTTGATTAGTAGAAAATATTCACTTATCAAGAAAATTATTTTTTAATTAGTGACAAGTGTTGGTGTTATAAAGCCCAGAAGAGACTAGACCTTAAAAAATACTACTTAATATTTAAAATATATATTAAGAGGAAAACATGGATCTGAATTTGAATCAATTAATAACACAGAATTTGGACTTTCTACTCGATGCAACTTCAGATTTCTAATAAATGCCAGATTTGTGGTAAAGGTCCCTACAAATTGACTCTACAAATACAATTAAGCAGCCAATTAGCAACTAATACCCCCTTAAAAATTGGTTGTTTTATATGGCATTTTACATTAACTTCGGAATGGGTTTCCTGTGTTGCAATATGGATATCTCTATCATTCTAATATTAGTTTTTTATTAAAGGCCTGGCTTCAATTTTCTGCAAAGTCATGTAACTGTAGTAAAACCACATAGATTTGTTATCCTTAATATTTCAAATATTTCCTATATCGCGTTGGGATCGACATTTGAAAGTTTTTGATTTTAAGTCTCTTCTGATATTATAAAAATAATTTTTGTGCCAAATAAGTGGCACGCTTTATAGCATGCTAAATGTGTGCCATACAATAATAGTGTTAAAATCATTTTACCTGTCGTTATAAATAACTTTTTTGTATTAGTAAATGTACCATCAAGTGTAAGTAATTATATACAGAGTTAATTCTTTACTTGCATTACAGTACAAAAATTCTCATACCGCAATCAAAGGGTTACAAATCCCTGTAATAATTAAAAAGATCCTACCATTCAAACTCTTATTAAATGTGTGAACTGATGAACTCAGAAAGAATTATTTTTGATAAATGTAACACAACTACATATACACAAACCTTTGTATTGTTACAAGACCTACCACTGTCTCTATTCTAAAAATGAGCTTCAATTGAATTAAGGTTAAGTATAAGTGGGTTGTTTTTCATCTGTATTCAGGTAATTTGTACCATTTAAATAGGATTAAAAGATTAAATGAAAAAAAAACAATTTATGGTAAAAATTACAAAGAAAACCACAATATAATTGATATTGTATTATAAATTGAGGGTGGCTGAAAGTAATTTATGTCATTAGACAATGTTTCATAAAGTTCAGTCAAAACTGCTCTACTGTTGTGTTCCCTTGCCTTGAGGAGGTGCCTGAACTAGTTTATTTGGAAGGCGAAGTAAAGAGAAGACATTTTCTTAGTTTTTTCTAAACCACGTTTTCTGTACCACCTGCAGCAGAAGGTTCAGCTTTGATTGTGTTTCGACTGGGTTGTGCGATTAGAGGCAGATGTCGTTTGTGTACATCAGGCAAAGATCAGTACAAGATCAGGGAAACTCCTATCATCGGTATAGTTAATGGCATCCTAAGTTTTACTAATTTCTTTTAATATATCATCCAAGGCTATAATGAATAACATTGTGAATGGATCGCTAATATTTTCAGTGTGCGAAACTGCTAGGTCAGCGTTATCATAGAGAGCACAGATTATATTTCTGATATTCCTTTGAAAATTCTTATTCTCAAGAGCTTTCCATATGGATTCTCTTTGTTTGAAGTCGAATTCTTTCTTGAAGGTAACGGAGACCAAACACGGTGGTGGTCGCCACTCGTGTGACTGCTCCACTATTACCTCAATGTTTTGGCTCAAGTGTAACATTTTAAAACTCCTGCGACTGCTCTACTCAATGTGTTGACTTGAGTTTATAATTTTAATATACAATTTTTTAAAACTCACTTTGTTAAATCTTTACTCTTAAGCATTGGGTGCTCTCTTCCATGTCACCTATTCTATTCAAATTAAGTTTTTAATTTCTTTAATTTGACGTATGTACGTTTTATAAGTTTTGTTTAGCGCAATCTATATATGTATATATGTATATATATATATATATATATATTTATATATTATAAATACACCAATACTCGCTATACTATTATTTTTGCATATGGAAAGGCTGTTTATGCCAGAATTACCGAAAAAATAATTAATTTAGGATAAGTTATCACACACATATATACACACATTACATAAATAAGTTTATATGGTTTTTCTTATATATGTGAATGAATTTATTTTATTTACGCCTCATAAAGGCTAATTAATGCGGAAAAATGGAAAAAAAAACAATTTTCCAACAGAGGCAATGAAAATTTATTATAAGCAATTTTCGTAAAAATAAAAAAAAATAAGAAAAAAAAATCTGAAATAAATTTTATTTTTTTTTCAATATTTTAGTTTAAGGATTTGGTAGTGTTTTTGATTAATTCCCTTATTTATTTTTTCTTTTGTTTTTCTTTTTTTTGCGTCTGTATTTTTTTACCGTTATTTGTTCTCAAAATTTAATTTCAAAAAAAAATATTTTCTTAATTTAAAATTTTTTTCCTGGTATATAGTTTTACTTTTAATTGGAAAAATTAAGATGTGTGTGAAAAAAAGATGGCAATTAAAAAGTGATGAAAGTGGAAAAAGGGTGCTTTTTAAAGTGTAGGTATATGTGATAATGTGTTCTGTCAGACATCTTTTAATTAAAAAAAGTTTTATTATATTTAAATTTGATAGAGTTTTTTGGAGTGTAAAATTTAAATTCATTTACTCATTAGGTGGTTCGAATAAATTATAATAGATGAAAATTGCCCTTGGAGCCATAATGAATGAAGCTCATGTGCGAGGACATCTGAGAGTTGAAAAAATTGAAATTTTTTTTTATTCCTTACCCCTCTTGGAAATAAGGAGGGCTTTCAGTTAGAGCTTCCTCTCAAGCGACTTAGTTGAAAGCGACGCTCCTAATTGAATGACATCCCTGGAGATGTTGCATTTAGCTAATTCTTGATGGATTGTTCTGCGCTAAGTATTGTTAAGGGAGTCGAATATTCTTGAAAATCCTAAGGATTCCATTTTAATGCCGTTTGCGCTTTGTCTGTGTTGGATATTCTATGTGGAAAGTGTAGCCTATCCACTTTAATTTTAAAGTAAAGTACATAATTTGTTTTGATCTTGAGTTCTTCACTGGTTAACTTCCCAGAGGACTTCATTCGATACAGTATTTGACCAAAGTTTGCGGTACTATATTTTAATGCACTTAATAATAAGGACTTCCACTTTAAGGTTTAGGCTGTGAGTTGTAAGTGAAGTTACCCTGCCGAATGTCAGAACAGTTTTCACACGTGTTTGAAAAATTCTTAGTTTTGTTGCCTTAGATATCTGGAAATTTCTCGAGTACAACTGTAGACGCCCGACATTGAGCGTTTTATTAATTTCAATTCTGTTTTTGGTTCAGACAGCGACAAAGTATTTCAAAGTACAATTATCAATCCTTGCATAAATTGAACCGAATACAAATTAGTACAACTATAAATTCTTATTAATACTCATAATTAGTTTTTATTTCTAATTATTAGTATTGATAAATTTTGAGTCCTAATAATTATAATCAACTATTGGTTTATAAATTATCTTACTGTGTATTTGTATTACATAAGCAAAAAAAGTTACTCGTACAAGGATAATACAATTTTATGTCTTTAATTGAATTCTAATTAAGGTTTAATTTTGTTTTCTGCAAGCAAGGACATTATCTAAAAAGTTTTTTAATTAACATTTACAATATTGTTTTTCTAAATTATAAAAAGGGTTGAGTAATTAACATCAGAGATCAAAAAATTGAAAATAAAAATAATTGAATTAATGCGCAAAAAATAATTAAAAATTAATTATTTTTCTTGTTTGTATGTGATATTATAAAAACCAAATCCTGTTTCCAAGGATTTCCAAGGATTAAATTTATAATCTTTTGTGTATATGAATTGCTAGTGATATATAAAATTTATTGAAAAAATTTAATGATGTGTTAAAATTTTATAGTATTATAACTTGAAAAAAATCCGATTGGAGGCGTAGTGGTTAGGACGTCGAACTTGAAGTTGAAGGATATACATAATAATTGATAAGGAGCCTCAAGAAGTTATTTTCCTTAAAAATTAATTGTTAACCTTTTATGAAACAAAGCTCCGGAGTGTTAATTCTTATGTAAAGAAAATACTCCGAAGAAATCTTAGATTTAGATTAAAATGGTGTGGATATTCTCCTTTTCCAAAATTGTGGATTCAATTTTTAAATCCTTCTTAATTCAAAATCTCACCTTCAATATTCGGAAAAAAGGTGATATTCTAAATGTGTAGGTCACCTAAACCATAACTTCGAATACAATTTTAAAATTCTTCCTAATTTAAAACGTGTCATATCCAAAGGTATTGGAATTGAGACGCTTGTGTGTTTTTTTTTAAAATGTGATATTACGGCTGGGTGGCACAGTGGTTGAGTGCCAACCTTTCATGCGGAAAGGTCCAAATTTGACTTTTAGTGAAAATGTAAAAACTTTTCTGGTTTTCGAATCAACTCAGCTATCATTCGCCGTTGAGCTCAAATTAATGGCTTAATCAATAATTAATAATTATATATTTTATAATAAATACATTACTATAACAATATAAACAAATGAAAAATATAAACAAATAATTTAATTGAATTATATAACTCGCAGATATAGAATACCATATACTCAAATACAAAATGTTAGCCTCACAATTGAAAAGTTAGCGTTTCAGACGTTGACGTTCGGTTAAAAAAAAATTTGACAAGTTAAACTTTTCTATCATTTGTGCGTATTCCAAAGTCAACACAAAAAACTTATTGCGAAGCCTCCAAGTCGAGAATTAAAAAGTGTATTAAAAAACTTAAAAAATTTAGTTAGTATACCTAGTATACCTGTAAATGAAGAGAAGGTCAAATATCTCCGGGAATCAAATGTCCGCTAGGGATTTATGAATCAAAAAAATAATCCTAAAGTCCCTGGGGAGTTATGACCCCGGTTAGTAGGCCAAAAGAACCCTAAAAAATTTAATATACTTCCCAACTATATTTTCAAATATGCTACTAACTTTTTAACTGAAATTTACCAGGTACTTTATTTTGTAGGGCCTCGTTTTATGGCTCCGGTTAAAAATGCATCTTAACGTATTAAGATAGCTTATAAGAACAATGTAAAAAAATTAATTTAAAATCTAATTTATTTATTTAATTAACATATAATATAATTATAAAATAACATTATTTTAATTAAACTTTTTTATTTTTATTTTACAGGTGAGTTCAATGTGTTAATACTATCTTTTACAAACCAAAATAAATGTTCGGAAAGGTAATGTATATAATATTATGTATTTCAATTCTCCAAATTTTTTTTACATAAACTTAATTTACATAATAAATTTTCTAAAAAAATATTAATTAAATAAAATAAATACACTAAGTTTGGGTAAAAATATTTTAAAAAAAACTTCTTAATCGATTGAAAGTATTTTTACGAGATATTGATTAACAGGAGGAAATTGTACTTCATCAATTTTCTTACATTTATTTTTTTGTAATTTTTATTTCATGTACTGCGGAAATCTCATTTCTATTTAGAAGGAAAGAGAACGAGAGTACGAGAGAGCATATAATACTCATATCATATACCTAACAATTTTCTTTTTTTTTTAATGTTAAGAAATTGATTGAACGTGACAGATGAAACGGCATATACAATATATACATACACAATACATAATTACATATACATCATATATATTATATTTGATTCTACATGTCATCATTTACAGTGTCTACACACATACTTTATGTGTAATAAATTTTGATAAACAGTTTTTCATTTCTATATGAAATACACATTAGTGGGATAAAAAAAAAAAAAAGAAAAGAAAAATAAAAAAAAAATGAAAAGAAAAACTTTACAAGCCAATAAATTTATGTGTTTTTTGAAGTAAAAATGATTTTTTCAATACAATTCATATTGTATTCATTTATTTCCCTCCAAAAATCATATCCTGTTCTTTCATTGGAAATCCTTTTCTTTTCTTGTTACCAAATTTTTTTTGTCTTTTTATTTTTTCTTCTGTTTTTTATTTTTCTACTAATGACGCAATTGAAATTGTATAAGTAGTGGATGCTTCTTAAGTTAAGGCTTTATTCATTACTGGAATAGATGTTTAAAACATAAGCTTCAAAATCAATATGCAATAGTACTTATAATCAGCTAAAGTGCTATTGAACGAATTTCTAAAATTCTAGTTTACTGTGATAGAACGTAAGATCTCCATTCTAATTTTCAGAAACACCTTAATTGATCTGTTAAAAAGAACATATGATTGAATAAATAAGTGAACTTGAATATAAGTGTGTCTAACCAACTTCCAGGATTACCTTTTAGTTTAAACCTCATCTACTTAGCAATATCTTAATTAATTTTGATGAAAAAGTTTTTTTTCCTTTTTATTCCATTTTCACTCCTTTAAGGCGTATAACGCATTCACCAAGTCTTTAAAACAGGGCTTCAGTTTTTTTTAAGCATAATATTCACTGAACTGTAGGTTAATCGACTGAAGCTTTTTTATAAGATTGTAAATACACAAATGCTAGTGTAGCATCTGTTATCTTACACAACAGTTATATACTCGTACATATATTTTTTGTCACTTTGAAGGACGTCGACTCAATCAATACGCCATTCATAATATTTCATAACAGCGTTTAAATTTATAAAACTTATGAGTTTTTTCAGATCACAAAACACATGAGATCAATTTACTATTTGCTATTAAAAAAAACACTTTCCCCAATTCAGTTTTACTCTATTTATCATTAGTCTTATATAAAAAAATTTCGATTCTGGATCGATTTATAACTAAATTAAGGACGATCTTAAAAGGATGTAACGTATTAGATAAATATTAATTATTTAGTTATTGCTAGCAAGGAGTACCACACATTACCAAGTCCTGACTGAATGACTATGACACGTCATAAGTCCCATTTAACAATCAAATTACTTCAGTGGGTCATAAGTCCCATGGGAATAGGGTAGGATCCACTTAATTTACTGAAGTAAAATTTATGAGATGTCACCGTCATTCAGTCAGTGGTTGGTAGAGTGCGTTACAGCTTTACAAGGGTTCCCAAAACTATAAATGATAATAATAAATTTTTTTAAAAGACAGGTTTTTCCTTTTTTTATTATTCTACAAAATATTGGATAATACCCGAATCCCCAAAGAACTCAAAGTACCCCAAATAACCCAAATTACCCCAAAATTCCCAAGAATATAGAATAGGAAAAATTAGGTTATTCAATTCATATATTTATGTTCTACGTTCCTGAATCATATCACAATTATTAATTTTTAGACAGAAATATGTTAGAGCAGGACAAAAAAAGTTCATTCTCTCAAAAAATATAAATAATAACAGTACTTTATTTTAATATTATAAAAATTCGTAACATATGTTCTGTAAATACAATTTTAACACTATATAGAATTAAACCAATCCAACTTTATATGAAAGAAATACAAAAATATGGTATTGAATTCAGTTTTCTGAACAACTAAAAAGTTCGGTATTGAATTATGAATAGTTATTAAAATTATTTCAATTGAAAAATATTTTGAATTCGGAAAAATAAAATAGTGGTAAGTAAAATTTTCCGAAAATAAATAATGAAATATAACTTTATGTTCAACTAGAAAAAGTTACAAGGTTATTTTTAAAAAAAAAAAATACCCAAAATTGTAATTCATTTTTCTTATTCTATTATTGATTGCTAAAATAAGAAATATTTTCTGGAATATATATTGAATTTGAAAATTATATATATATATATGTCCTTGAAAGTTTTTCGTAACAAAATTTTCAATTTAGTTTTTTTTGAAACATAATTTTCATTTTCATTTTTCAAGGATGTGCAAGTTGCACATTAACAGAAGAAAAAGATATTCAGAAAAGAAAGAAATCACAATATGGAAATCTTTAAGATATTTTTTCGTAAATTTGTAAATTGTATGATTTTTTTTTTGGTAAATATTGTGGTAACTACTATTCAGATTTACAAAAATATGTAGTTGTGGAAAAGTAAATTGGTTTTAACGAACCATTTTATTTGAAGAGTTATTTAAAAATCTGAAGGAAGAAACAAAATTAAAGTTTTGAAATAGATCGATTCTTACTGCTTCAGTATTCAAAAATTAAATATTGGAATTCAACAATCTTAAAATAACTTTTGACTTTTAAAGTAAAATTTTTTTTTATATTACAAATAGGGAATATTTATTATAAATTCAAATTGATTAACTACTCTTGAATATTTTCAATATATGAAATACAGATTTTGTAATTTATTATTTTTAAACAGGATACTAAAATGATATGTCCTTCAAAATTAAAGAAAAAAGTTTAAGATGTTTAAACGTGCCATATTTCTAAAGACTATTTCACAAAATTTACAATCCTATACAATTTGCACAAAATTTCATTAATTTTGTAAATTTTACTAAAGTTTACATGTATTTTATAAAAACAATATATAAAAATTTTATTGTTTTGCAAAATTGTAAATTTGGTGAAATAGGCCGCTGTACGTGCAAACGGTTCAACTGGTAGAAAGACAAGTCTATCTTTACTAAAACTCGAGGAAGTTATGACATATTATATGCTTATAGTATTTCTGTATCTGTGAGTTATATAATTTAAATAAATTATTAGTTTATATGTAGAATTTTTTCATATATTAGATTTTAAATCGAAGTAGAATTTAATAACGTGTTAATTGATACTTATGCCATCAATTTGAAGTCAATGCCGAGTAGCAGTTGAATCAAGTAGAAAACCAGAAAAAAGGTTTTTTATTATCAATTTGAAGCCATTCGGATTCGAAAAGCCGATTGGAGTTTCTGGGATTTGAATCCCTGCCTATCGAATGTTGAAAGAGCTTGTTCTTAAGAAAGTTTTAAACGTTGGATATAAAATCCACATTCTACCCAAAGCAAAGAAGATCTTAAATCAAAGCTTTTTAAACATTTTTTAGATTTTTGGCAACTTTTTGAATCAAAAGAAGTCAAACTTTAAAAATGCAGTCAAATTTAACCATAAGTAAGTCACATTAATTTACATAAATTTACCAAACATATGTAATGGAATAAAATCATCTGAAAGTGGGCTAACCTTATGATTAAAACTTTACATTCTATCAAAGCAAGTTGTAAGATATTTACATAAAACCTTCATTGTTTGTTATTCAAAAATATTATTAAAAACCCCAATATCGTAAAATTTGGGCAGTTGGTATATCAACTGGAAAAGTGCAAATACTTAATATGAATTTTTCAAAAGTATGAAAACAATGGGGAATTTGTAAAATAAACAAATATAAATAATTGATACACTTAAAGCAAAGTTATTTACATAATCTTAATTAAAATATTATAGAGACTGAATAATTTAATTCTAGAATGGAATTAAAAAATTTCCAAATTGTGCAACATTAAATGCCGTAGATACTATTAAAAATTTTTTTAGTATCCTAAAACTATGCAATTTCTGTTAAAATTTTCAAAATTTTTTATTTAATGAATCAGATGGAAGATTTGATAGTATTGTTATCGTAAATGCAATTTTTTTTTGTAAATTAAAAAAAAATTACAATATGAATATTATTAAGCCCAATGACATTTTTATTCAATACAAATCAAAGAGTTTTAACTGAAAAACCTCAATTACTATTTTAAAAATATTAAAACGTACTTGTCTTAGGTTACAATCAAAATTTTCAATCAATTTTGTAATTTCACTGTGATTAAGCTCCAATTACATTTGATTAATATAAGTTATGGCATTAATCTATAGCTTAAATCTTTTTTATTAAAAATATATTCATTTGATTTTTATAATTGACTAGCTAATACCCGGTGCGCGTTGCTGCGCCTCTTAATGGTTAAATTGAAGTTGATAATACTGCAAAAAGTTAACACATAAATTACACACGGTTTACACATGTAAATTTTAATATGTATGAAAGCAATCTTTTTAAAAAGATTTTTCTAGGATTATTCTAGTAATTTTTGAAACTTTCTGTAAGCAGTAGAAACTACTTTCCAAAATTTGACGTAATTTACTTCCAAAAAAATGTTTTTGACTAATCGTAGGACCGACTGTTAACAGGCTTAACTCCATTTTCAAGTTGCTTCACACATATAAAATTTGAGGTCAACCGGTCAAATCGTTTCTAATTTAGAGTAAAATAACCAAAAACTTTATAAAAAGCTGTTGGGCTGCAATGGGTTAATGGAACTTAACAAAATTTATTTTGGGGCTTTCTTGAAAGACAAAGCAGAATTTCGTAAAGTCGGACAAAATTTGGACCCAAAATTTTTTTTTGACCAACCGTCGGCCTGACATGGGTTAACAAATTCCAAAAATGTTAATAGTGTCAACTCAATTCTCAAGGAGCATCACGTATACAAAATTTGAAGTCAATTGGTCAAACCGTTTCGAATTTAGAGTAAAGTATGTATTGAAAAAACCTATAAAAAGCTGTTGGGCCGCAATGGGTTAATGGAACTTAACAAAATTTTTTTTGGGGCTTTCTTTTAAGCCAAAGCAGAATTTCGTAAAATCGGACAAAATTTGCACCCAAAATTTTTTTTGACCAACCGTCGGCCCGACATGGGTTAACAAATTCCAAAACTGTTAATAGTGTCTACTCAATTCTCAAAGAGCATCACGTATACAAAATTTGAAGTTAATCGGTCAAACCGTTTTCATTTTAGAAGAAAGAAGTTTAAATATTTGCACCACAGCCCCAACTTGGCGGTCCGTTAGAGCAAAATTTTTGGGCCACGATTTCTTTCCGTACCCAAAAACCCCTATATACAAGTATTCATGAAAATCGGCTGGGCAGTTTAGGAGTCTATTCGCTACAAACAAACAAACAAACATACAAACAAACAAACAAACAAATAAACAAACTTTCGCTTTTATATATATAGATGAATAAATGATACTAGAGTTGAGCATTAATGAATCATGAATCACTTTAGTCCTATGAAATTTAAAACAACTCAATCTCTTCAAAATAGATTTTATTTTAAATAATTAAATAAAATTTAAGTAATCTAAAACCACAAATGAAAATTAAAAATAAAAAACAAAAATTTTTAAAAATAAATAAATTTCATCACCCAATTTCAAATTACAAATTCTATTCAGTATAACTAAAAAAAAATGTGGTAAATTATTTGTAGAATAATGTTAATGAACTTGTTGTTGTTCTTCTTATTGTAAAAAATCCATTTTAATTTTTATCTCATTTTTAAACATAAATTTTGACACCAACCAGCAAAACGCCCCATTGTGATTAATCACTTGAATTTATTATTGTATACTGAAACTGGTACCAAAAAATGTTTTTCTCAAAATACACCAAAAACAATTAACATGAAAATGGAAAATGGAAAATGAAAAAGCAAAAAACAAACAAAAACTCAAGGACTTGAATATAGAATTTATTTTGTGTAATGAAATACGATTTTTAAATATTAACATTTTTAGAGTTAAGTGGTTTTTTTTTGGGGGTGTTATACAAACATGGGTTGAAATAGTATACAAGCATCCGCCTTACTAATGTTATTTGAACAGAACGATTAAACAACAACTAAATGAACAAAAATTAAAATTAAAATATTAAAATTATGTAAATTTAATTCTTTTTTTGTTAAAAATTAAACAAATAACAGAAAACAAAGAGATATTACATGTAAATTATAAATGAAGAAGTCAAAAATTTAAATGGATTATCTAGAAAACAGTTTAATTTGGAAAATAGTTTATTAGTATTTAATTTGAATTTAAAAAAAAAGTGGTATAAATATTTAAATACTCTAGATGTGTATTGCATTAAAATGGGATACGGACAAAATTGAGAAAAAAATAAATCCGCAAGGATTGTTTCCCGAATAAGGTAAGATCTCCAAAAAGAATCTGTTAAGCCAAAATACCCAAAAATCTGCCTAGTGATCCTATGATACAAATGTACAAATGTGTATTGAACTAAAATGTGATACGGACAAAATCTCGAAAAAATAAAACTCGGAAAGAATTGAATCGTGAATTAAGTAAGATCTCCAAAAACAATCTGATAAGTCAAAATACCCAAAAATCTGCATACTCATAATCACGTCTATAAAGCACTTGTGTATTATCTTATTCTTATTATATTTAATAATCACTTGTGTCGCGAAGCGCTCAAAGTTTGAGCGATTTTCGTACTCAATTTACATTTTATATTTATAAACAAATGTTTGAGCCGCGACTGATACTTTTGTGGCCGAATAAGCCGGTTAAAATGTATGATTACATATCTTTGGAGACAAGGGATTTTTATAGTTATTTTTAAGGAATATTGTTTTTAAAATGTGTATTAGGGGGCTTCCCTTGCAATTTTCATAACAAAACCATTCAAATGTAAAAGCTTGACTTGAAAAAGGTTGATAGATTTGATTGTATCCTATTTGATATTAAAATACATACAAATCTTAGTTTTCAAAGCGATTTTCGAATGTGGTAATATCTATCTGTGAATGAAAATTACCATCCATACCAATATATGATATGAGTTTAGGGAATGGAAAGCCATCCGAAAGCCCGAAAGCCACCCATTGAAACTGTGCCGTGTTTCTTTGAGTAATGTGCGATTTTAACATACCAAAATCACACTCTTTTTGAGCCAAACTTTAGGAGGGAATTTGTGATACAAATGTATGGTTAGTACTGTAGTCAGGGATGGGGATATGGAAGGATTTGGGATTATGGTGGAAGTTATTTGGGATTTGAATTACTTATTGAATAAGTATGATCCTAGTGAAATACATTTTATATGGAAGTATATATTTAAATCCTTTAATAAGAAATATTTTCTTTTAAAAGCTACCTAAACTTTATGATAGAACTCCTTTATTGCAATACCAATATTGCAATTTTGGGTAAATAACATATGTTGCAAGGAAGTTGGGTATAAGGTAAGAAACTAAGGGATGGTAGTAATGGGAGATAAGAGATGGACAAATAAACAAATAGCATAACTATTTTTGAATCAACTATAGAAATTATGTAGAAATGACATCTTATTTTCTTCCTATGCTGTCTTCTCTCTAGGTCTTAATTTGTTCCATGAGCTGGACTTGATTGAAATGAGACAGATCTACTATACTAAAAGTTGTATTGTAGCGAGGGATTTTATCTTTTTACTTTTATAATCTATATTTCAATCCCAGTCTGAGCGTCTAATGTACGCCTAATGTGCATGAATTTATCTTACAATATAGAATAGTTTAATTTTTCAATTCATAAGAGAATTTTTTATAATTCCTTAAAAATTGATAATACTTTTCTAATTTTAAGTCGTCTCATTCCTCTGAGACTCAACACCAAGACTTCAAACCTCTGTTTCTTTATCTTTAGACATTCAGAAAAAAAAAAATCGTACCAAGCCATGCAATCATACATATTTTTTAATTGTAAATTTTATCCTTCTTATTTGGTGGGGGATTTGGTAACCCCCAAGAATAATTTCAAGGATATAAGAAAATTTTCTGAATACGTCATATTTCATTTGGGATTTTCTTTGAAAATTTTTCAAAAAAAAAATAAACTGAAAATGAACATTAAGAATTTTTTAATATTAAAATATAAATTAAAAAAAAAATTTAACTGTTAACGCAATAACGGTAAATATATAAAGTTTTTTCTTACTGAAAATATAATTGGGTTAAAATTTTTTTTTTAATGTTTTACTCCAAGGATTACAACACTAAAGATTTGTTAATATTTGGAAAAAAAAAAAAAAAACTGTTGAAAGAGTTGAATTTGTTGCGGGAAATTATAAAATTCAAGTGAATTGTAAAAAAGAAAAACAAAAAACAAAAAAAATAAATTTATTATTTTTTATATTTTATTTTTTGTTTTATTTGAAAAATTTTTTAATGAAAATTAAATTTATAATTTTTTTTGCAAAGAAAAACTGTGTGCTTTTAGGTGTCTTTTGAGTAAAAATATTATAAAATTAATTATTCTGAATTCTTTTGAATTAAGAGGTTTTGAAAAAAATTATGATAATTAGTTAAATCATTTATTTTTTATTTAATGTTTTTAATAAATTTGTGTTTTCAACATTGGATATATAGCTGGGGATTATGAATGGAAGAATGTTTGGGAATGAATTTTAAGTTCAACCCAATTTTACGATTCCAAGGGGAAAATATAGAACCATTAGAAAATTTAAGCATTTTGGGTTTGGAACTAAACCAATGCGGCTACATACTTACTTTTTACTTTATAGGCATAATAAATTATTATTTTTGAGACGAGTTCAAAGCCGTCATCCATTGACTTCTGTCTTGCGCAGCTTCTCTCCAACAATAATCAACATTCTTACGTCTGACTGTACACCATCTTTCCATCGAAGATGTGGTCCACCTCTTCTGCATTTACCCTGCGGATTGGAGTCAAAAACCGTTTTTGCTGGAGCATCATTGTTAAGCCTTACTACGTGACCTAACAAGAGTAATCATTGGATTTTAATCCAAGTTACAAGATCAGTATCGTCGTACAGCTCATACAGCTCACGATTGTGTTGCTGTCTCCAAACTCCATTGACGTTAATTGGACCAAAAATTTTACATAGAATCTTCCCTTTGAAAAACCCTATCAGATTTTCATCGTAGTTGGATATTGTCAGTATAGGTTCGTGTTCGTCTAGGATACAAAATAACAACTCTGTTCTTAATTGATAAATTGACTGCGAACGCTTCTTAACTGTATTTCCATTGAGATGACTGTCAGATATATGTAAAATATATAAATATGATGGGAAGCGGGAATTTTCGTAATTTAAATCTAACTGTAATATACCTCCTAATGGATACGTGTTTAAAACAAGGTTCAATGGAAATATATGTAAAAACTCATACGTATATTCAATCAACGGTTTCGAAGTATCGATCTTCCAACGAATATTTCAAATATTACTCTTGACTAATGACGTTGTGGTTAAGACGTCGATCTTTAATGTCGAAATTTTTGGGCCGGGGTTCAAGGTAAAATCATATCTAATAAATAAAATATCAAAAAAATATAAATTAAACACTATTTTTTTACAAGGTTTAAATCATTTTTAACAAAACCAAGTTTAGAAGAAATTTAAAAGTAATAACATCATTATGTTCTAGTTTACATATTTAATTCTTTAAACTTCCACAATTCTAGAATTGCAGTTGCAATATATTCAAATTTTTTTAAGCAATTTTCTCTAAGCTTTTTGTCCATGATCATTTATTAAAATGCATTGTATGTATTTGAGTTTTTTTATATTCATCATAAACAGACCCAATGCAATTATTTATATCCATTCTAGTTGAAAATGGATAAAAAATTGATGATTTTGAAAAATTTACACCAAAAACAAAAGTGAACACAAAAAAAATGTTGATATATGGTGGGATAATTCTGCAATATTTACACAGCAGTAAATTTAAATTTTTTTTTTTAAAACTTTTTTTTGTATAAAATTTATTGGTTTTTGAAATATTTTGTAATAAAATAAATTTTACACTGACAACTTAAAGGTTAGAGAAAGTTTTTTGTATTAAATTTTTTTTTTTTTTTTTTTAAATTGGCTAAATTTATGAATTTAATAAAAATTTAGATTTTTTAGGAAATCAAATCAGGTAACTGTTGAAAGAATTAAAGAATTATCAAAAAACGAGAAATATAATAATATTAGTAATTAAGTCCGATTACTATCTGAGGTGATAGTGTAGGGTGCCGAATTATTTAAAATAAATATTATACGTATTAATTATGGTGCATAACTGGCAACTAACATAGAATCTCAAAATTCTTTTGAAATATTTCAATATTTAATTTTGTATAATTTTATTATTTTTGCATATTTAAAGGGGTAGACTCGTTAAAATTTTTTAAACTTCAAAAAGGGTTTGTTTAAGGATCTTATTATTAGTGGATTAAGTTTGCATGTAAGATTTCATTTTGTAGACTTTTAAAACTTTTACAAAAAATTGCATATTTATAGGGGCAAACTGTCTAAAACTTTTAAAGCTTTAAAAGGGTGCGTTTAAGGAATTTATATTATGTATTTTTGGATTAATTTTGAACGTAAGATTTCATTTTTTTTTTTTTTTTTTGTATTAAACTTTTATTATTGCCTTTATTACATTCTTATTTATAACTTAGCCTATAAAAAGTTTATAAAATTGACTTATTAGTAATTATTTTATTAACATTTAAATTAATATTTAATTTTTACGTTAATTTATATTCTAATTTTTATTTTAATTTTCTTATTATTTAGAGTAAAAACTCTATTTATTCCATTTTTTTATGTAGTATTGTAAAAAATTATGGCGAAAATAAGATTTCATTTTATATGTTTTTAAAACTTTTTACAAAAAATTGCATATATAAAAGGGAAAACTGTTACAAATTTTTTAAAGGAGGTTTCAGAAGAGGTTTGTTTAAGGATTTTAAATTATTATTATTGGGTTCATCTAATTTTTTCTACGTGGATCTCTATATTTTTTAATAATATCCAGTTTCAAGTCTATTTATTTTGAATTTTAATAAAATATTCAAGTCTATTTATTTTGTAAAAAATTTTTATAATTAATATTTCTATGAAAAAAACTATCTTTCCTTTTTTAGAATCACTTATTTTAATAAAAAAAAAAATACTAAAACTCAAATATTCATTTAAAATTAATTATTTTAAGTTAATAAAATTATAATATAACGAAATACTTGTAAAATACTTGTACAATTAAATTTTTTTTATAATAAAACAAATATAAATATAAAATTATAATTTAGATTTAATAAAAATTTAACTCACGAAGTGGTTCAACTATACTAATCTCATTTTGCGTTCTCAGACCTTAAAAACTAAAAAAAACATACTATACATTATTTGAAATAACCCAAAAAAAAAATTCTCAGAATTTTTTAATATAATTTTTGTTTTTTATGTAATATCAAGATTTTGAATAATATATAAAAAAAAAATAATAATTATATTCTTCTGATTATTATTTATTCCATACACTTAATATAAGGGTTATCCAACTCCTAGCCATAATTTCTCCAGTTTTCATTAAAAAATTATACTAAAAATATAAAAGTGCAAAGAAAAAGTAAGAATGTAAAAATGGTAAAACTTCTAAAACAGGACCCAACTAAGTAAAAAGTTTGAAAAAAAATGAAAAAATAAAAAATTTAAGGAAAATTAAAAGTATTATCCTGGAGGCCATTTCGTTTTTTGTCAGATTTTTCTGATGAATACAGACTATCTTAGAGTTAAAATATATAGAATGTAGCCTGGATATTTATTTTGAGGGGTAGGAAGCAGTTCTGAGTCGGAAAGATGACTGCGTAAAAGTTAAAGGAATTTTATAAAGTCGTCGGAAGCCGAATTTATTCTCTTGGAATCGGATTCTATTGAACGCTCTATAATAAATTAACACTTCATGATAATCTTTTATTATACAAGTATATATATTTCTCATATTTGAATTTTCTGGTTCTCTATAGCCGAGGTATATCTTATTTGCACATTGCGATAGAAAACATGGATGTTTTTATATTTAGTACTGCAGTTATTACTGCAGTTACTTCAGGTGCTAGAATAGATAGAAAACTCCTTCTCGATTTTTCTTTAAACTAGTTTTAGCACCTAAATCAGTTTTACGGCTTTGCTGCACAAAAGCTTCATGCTTTTGGTTTAAAAATTAAAACATTTGTATCTCTGAGCAAACTATGAAATAGTAGAAGTACTTGTGCTAGTTAACTTATTGCGGTAAAAGTTTTTGCCTTTTATTAAAATCGGTTTAACTTTTCAACTAAATTTTCTATAATTAATTCTTCTGGACAGTGGATCGACTGTTAATTGTAATATTTGAATCTATTAACCCCTTTCGGCATAAGGTTTGTTTAAAAATATATAATTTGTGTAAGAGACTCTGTGCAACATAAGGAAGTACCGTTAGTTCTTCGTAATTTATTTTTCCATTTTGAATTGCCCAGTGAAATTAATTAGAGCTAATCGTTTCTTAATACAATTACAATACTTTTCTAAAATTTTCATTAACATAAGAAAAATTTTGTTTGTAAACTTTTTTTTCCATTAAAATAAAAAAAAAACTAAAAAACAAACAGGAAAAATATATTTAATGTTGTGGTACTACATTATAAAATCCCAGTAAATATTTTAAAGCCAAATAAAAAAAAAAACTAAAAATAATGAAACAAAAAACTTTTTAATTTTTATTCCAACTCTTATGAATTCATACAAAAAAAAATAATATTTTTTATATTCTTAACTTTCAGGTCAAGTGGAACTCTAATGAATGCTCAGTTTTTATGCATTAATTATTAAAAAATCTAAAAATAAAATGTAAAACAAAACAAACCAAAATTTGAAATTTGTAGTTTTAATTGGTCTTTTGCCAAAAATCGGAAAAAAAATTTTTAATTACTTATAATATAATATATATGCGTTAGGCTTGAGTGAGTCTAACAATCTGTCTCACTTTTATATTTGCGGAATTGGGGTTAAATTTTTATTCATTGACCATTTAATTGCACAACTTGTCCTTTTTACCTAAATTTCTTATTGATTCTGAAAATTATAAACAGGACTTATTAAACTTTCACAGTTCGTGTAGTTTTTTTATTAAACGCACTTATAGAAGCTTCAAATATAAAGTCCTTCGGATAATAATATATGATAACATTCAGTTATTTAATTTAGAACCAATGTATCTTTGGGAGTATTTGGGTTACTGTCTTAAATTTTTTCTTTGTCGTAAAGGAGTTCAAACTTTCAAAGGGCACTTAAACAAACAGCAAAACCTCGTGTTGGTGTAGGGTTTCTAATCACTCAGATCACCATTTCTCACAGCCAGAACCGTTAGATTAATTTTTCAACTGCATTCGCAGTATTCTGGCTAAAGAGGAAGTATTTGAAAGGTATAGGGAGGAATATTTTATTGTAACCAAGGTTTGGGACTTGAAGAGCCAGTTTGTGAAAGAACTATTTTATTGTAAATAAGGTTTGAATAGAACCATAATAAGATTCATAAAAGCGCAAAGGTTAAGATGGATAGGACATGTTATAAGAATGCCGGATAACAGAACAACAAAAAGAGTGTTTCTCCACCAAATGCAGGGCACTAGAGGTAGAGGGAGACCAAAAAAAAGATGGCTAGACGGTGTTGAAGATGACATAAGGATTTTAGGAATAAGAAATTGGAAGAGAGTTGCACAAGATCGGGATGTATGGAAGAGAATTATAGCGGAAGCTCAGGTTCATCAAGGACTGTAAAGCTATAGAAGAAGAAGAAAAAGAAGGTTTGAATTGGGTAACTTAAAAGGAATATAATGTTACCTCTTTTAAATTTTTGTTGATCATATTACGTATTGGGAGACACATATTAATATGTTTCATAGGATGACGTTGAAACTTATGAAGAGATTCCTATATTTCATACTTTTAGCTCATTTACTAAAATACTTCATGGATTTAGTAGCTGAGTCATATTTATTAATGCGACTGAGCCACCAATTGATTATTTTTGCGCAAGAGTTTAATTTTTGGAAAACTACACTTCTCAGCCTTTCTTTTCTAAAAAGTGTTTTATCTGCCGCTGTGGTTACAAAGCGGGTATGGCTCTAAGGTGTATTTTAGAGTTATACCTGTTAAAGTATCTGCTATTATTAAAATCTACAATGTATTTCAAGCTTTCGAACTCAATTATTAAACTCGGCTTAGTGAATGTACCATTGAAAATTCTCTTCAAAATTATAAACCTCATAACTTTATTGTTCAATTTTTGTATTGCAATCATTCAACTTTAACATTAGACATCCAAATAGAAACACTTTGTAAAATTTGTAATTTAGATCCAATTTTTAATATTTTGTATTCCAAAAATTTTTTCAGAGTAATATTATTTATAAATTTTTAATTGAAGAGTAAATAACAACAGTTCTATTCGAAGTAAACCCTTCACTTTACATAATACAAACAAATGTAACAAAAGACTTCTTTAGTAGATCAACAATTTAAACCACCATAGGGAATCAAAAGATAATAATGAGAAAAAAATTTGTAAAAGCGGAAAGATAAAAAGTCAGAAAGCTTGGGAAAAATAAAAGCAAAATGTTTTTTGATATTTTTCAAAAATCCATAAAATGAATTATCCCACAAGACTATCGTCATGCACAATCCAACAATCTGCTTATTTTTGTAGTTTAACTGCACGTATTTTTGTGCTATAGTAGATACACATATACAAATAGCTTTAATGTAATCTAAGTGGTGCCATAAATCGTGCCATCTATAAATGCAAATTCACATGAACTTCAGGATCCAAAACAAAAAAAAATTTGAAAATAATGATAAAAGTAAACCAGAAAGAGAAGTGGTAACGAATGAATTCTTTAGTGGGTTTTTGTTTTAAATAAAAATACGAGAAGAGAATGTGAAAACTTTCTGCTTTAGACAACACGGACATGTACATTTTCTTTCGTTTTTGTTTTGTTTTAATTTTGAAGACAACTCCAGTGCTAAGAGTCATAAATCGTATGAAACCTAAACAGCTTGAATACTACAATTGAAATCAGTTGGGAGATGAATTGATAATGTTTTCCTGCGTTCACAGCATTTAAATTTATATTTTGACAGGAACACAGTGGGAGATCCTTATTTATTTTTGCTACTTGAACAAGTAGATATGACGCGGATCTGCTGAAGATAAATACTTCTTAATGTTATAGAAAGTTCGAAAAGAAAGTATGTGTTAATATTTAGAAAATGTCAGTGGAAAGCATCACAAGACATTCCGAAAAGCTCAAAGAAGCTTTTCTGAGAAATGTTAGACCTTAACCAATATAAAACGCCCCTTTTCAAAACCATGCTTAAAGCTAAGTATAAAATCTTTAATATAATTACAATTATTTTCTATCCCTCGTATGGAAATCAATAAATACGGAGGATTTCCATCCCTAGGATATTGTAGATAAAAGATGTTTCAAATAATTTATTTGAAGATTGTTAGTGGAAAAGATCAGAAGCCATTTCGGGAAGCTCAATTGAGTTCTTCTGGAAAGTGTTAAACTTTAACCACATATACAATCCTCTGTCAAAACCATACCTGAAATTTTGAATAAGACTTGGAAGGTAATTACATGTGTTTGTTATCCCTTAGATTGAGAGGAATAAAAACCGGAGACTCTCATCCCTAGGATAGTTTAAATAAAAGTTAGTACTACCGTGGAATTAATATATTAGCCGCTGTGACTCACACAGTTTATTTATAAATACTTTCATAGACAAACTATTAAATTAACTGTAAAAAATATTACTGCTATCCTTATAACGGTAAATTAATTCCTTTCTTATACATTTAAAAAAATATGTGTTACTACTTGAAAAATTTTATAGGTACAGGTATTTTAGGTAGATTAACTTTTGGCAAACCTCTTTTTTATCAATTTTTAAATAAATATAAAAATTATTCTAAAAATCCTGAATATTATATTGGAGGTATCAGTGTGGTAAAAATCTTCACTATTATCACAATATACAGGAATTATATGAATATGTAAAATATTCATTTTTATATACCGATTTTCAAAATTAAATAGTAATAGTAGTAGTGGTAGTAGTAAAAGGGATAGGATGTGTTTCAACTTGTTAATTAGATTAAAATATTCATGTGTTTTATAAATTATTAAATAAAAACAAAAAGTAAACCATATAATAAATACAAAAAAAAAAAATAAATATGTATTTAAAATATAATTTTTTACTCATATACAATTACATAAATAATTTAAAAGATATTTTATATATAATTTAAAAATTTTGTTAACTTACAGAATGATGGGGATTGGGGAAACTTGAAAAATAATATAATTATAAATGATTACTTTTCTCTTCAGTTATATTAAAAGTAGTTTTTATATTTTTTCTGCTGTTTTTTCATTTTAAATTAATAAATAATTAAATTGAAATGAAAATATTAAAAGAATAAACAATTTTTAGGTTAAAAATAATTTTTAGTTATTCAAATATATTTATTTATTTATACAAGCAAACTTTGGTTTTATATTTGATTAGAAGAATATGCTAAGGACTAGTTTTCTGCCATACTTAAGGCATGCAAATTTTTTGAAATAAACTGATGCATTAGACGCATGCAGATTTTTTATAATAATTTGATGTAGTGCAGATTCTTTGCAAAAAATGTCGAAATGGATGCATGCAAATTTTTTTAAATAAACTGATGCAATGGATTCATGCACATGAATTGATGCAATGGATGCATGCAAATTTTTTGAAACATACTGATGCATTAGACGCATGCACATTCTTTGTAATAATTTGATGTAATGAATAGATTCTTTTTAAAAAATTGACTAAAAAGATGCATGTAGATTCTTTAAAATAAATTGATGCAATGGATGCATGCAGATATGCATAAGACAGTCTGTCTATTGGATGTATACAGATTCTTTGAAAAAACTTAACAGAATGGATGTATGCAGATTTTTTTAAATAAACTTACACAATGGATGCATGCAGATTTTTTTTGAATAAATTTAGACAATGGATGCAAGAAGATTTGCATAAGACTGTCTGAGTCATTATACAGAAAAAATAAATGAATAATGACTATGTAAGAATAACGTGTTCATTTAAGTTCATGGTGACCATAGTTTAACATTTTCTCTAAAACTTTTTATATTCAAGAACTGGCAGAACTTTATATTATTTACTACTATTAAGTACATCAGGATGAGTAACGCTATTGATCGGAATCTCGACGAATCAGATATAATATGCAGAATCTATAAGGGATTACTTAAGTAAAACATTGAACTGTAAAACCATTTGTAATTCTTCTTTTACACTATATAATATTTTATAAATTTGATCAAATTGTTCTGCAAGGGTTGTCGCGCAGAATTACAGTGAGACTATTTATAAAGAGCTCAAATAAAATTAAAACTTATGTTGTAGTACACAAGAGTTCTCTTAGTATTCAAGTGGTTAAAATAGCATTATATAATTACTTAATGCTATAAGTTGTAACAGAGTTCTAAGGTTGGATATTAAACAAAATGTAGAATTTTATCAAAACGGTAACACTCAATCTGCAAAATTTTTTAATGCAAATGTTAAATTAAGTTTTATGTAGTTAATGCGTTCAAATACCTTCAATTAAAACTTTATTTTATTTTTGACAATTGTTCTTACGATATTATGTAATCAATTATTTATTTATCTAATTGAATGTTTGTAAATATAATTAAAAATACAAACTTTTGTTTACAAAATTTTATTTGTGTACCTTTTTAATAAAATGCTTATTATAATTTTAAATTTTTTATTTCATAAAATTTGGTACACATATATCTATTTTTTAATTGATAAATAATTAATTTAATGAGTATATTAAACACATAATTAGATTTATTTATATATGATAGTTATTTATATTTAAAAGAGAATTATTAATTATGTTTTAATTTTATTATGAACGGAAATTATAAGTTAATAGATAGTGATTAAAAGTAAGTACATAAAATTTTAATTACATAGGAAACACTGTTATTCAAAAATAATATTGCTGATAATGTATTATTATGTTATTTTAAGTTAAATATTTAATGAAATATATTTAAAGTTTTTAAATGAATCCAATTTAAATTAAAGAGTTTTATACAGATCTGGCGTTTTCCAGAGTTAAAGTTAAATTAGTAAAAGTTTCGGATCATAAACCAGTTGGTAATTAGACTCCAAATATTTCCAACTCCAATCCCATTCAGTTCCAATATTTTTCTACAAATATTTAGATTTTTAGTTGTTTTATACACGCTAGTCACATTCTAAGAACGAATTCCTTTATACATAGCTAAGAGATTAGATTTGTACTCTTGGCTATGGGGATAAGCAGTTAGAAGGAAAATAGTATAGAAGAGGAGAGTTGGGTAGTAGGTAAGAAATGAACTTATTTCAATTCTTTTTAAAACGTTGCAAATTGTATAATGGCTTATTTCTATCACAGTACAGTCTCACAATAAATAAGTTACCATAACCAGTTTTGAGCCACCTAGGTATTTAAAAGAATTTCTTCAACTACTCTTTATTTGAAAAAGAGGATTCACCGAACTGTAGAGAATAAGGAGTTGTTTAATAAGAAGTCATTGAAAAAACAAGCGAGTCAGCATCGCACAATTGAACGGAGAGGCTGCGGGCAAGGAGATAAAAATATTTGACTATTCTTATCCGTACCTTAGCTAAAAACCTTAAGGGAAGAGCTCCACAGGAGTGAGACGAAATGTTAAGGAGAATAAACTCTAGTTCTTCTTGGGAAAGTTAAAATAGAGCGATATATGTATCAACTTTTAAAATTGTATTTTAAAATTATGAAACTAAGTTAAACTAACTTGTATTTAAACTTATTAAAGTTTGGTTTTTGTGCTATTTAATTTTGGCATTTTATTATCAAAACCAAAAATGAATCTGTAATCACATTATCCTACGTAAAAAACCTTTTTCAAATTATATTAAAAAATCAAATTTAAAAAAAAACGCCTTAAAATATGTAAATTAAAATTTTATGAAATTTTAAAAATTTTTAAATTCATTTAAAGAGTTCAAGTTAATGTATAAAATATTCATAAATGGTTTATTTTAATATCTTTTGATGTTTTTAATACGATTACAATGATATTAAAATTATTTGTAATTAGTTTTGTATCAAATTATTAAAATTCTTATTTAACAGGAGATTGAGGCGTTTTTTTAAGAAAATTTTTCCATATAAAATCTTTGAATTACTAATAGAAATTTTTAAAAATAGATATTTTTTTATAGTTCTAAGTTTAGAATTATTTTAATATGATAATTTGTGAACGTTTTCTAGTGTTTTCTTGTTTTGTGTAATAATTAAACTTTTAAATTAAATTATAGAGTGATTCTTGTGTAAACTGTTTGATAAAACATAAAATTCATTGAAATTCTAATTAGGTTTAAAAGCAAAAGCGGAAAATCGTATTAAAGCAGGGAAAGAAAAAAAATTTTAATATTTTAAAGTTTAATTTTAATCTAGAAATTTTATAGAATACTAATTTTGTAATTAATATTAAAATATCATAACATTTGAATGGTTTTTACTGAATCAAAGAACATATAACTGAAGATATTAATAAGGATTTTAAAATGATAAAAATGGAATACAAGTGAGGGAATAGTATGAAAATGGTATAGTAAACTATTTATTATTTATTTCATTTAGCCTATTTGACTATTAAATTGCATTCAGTATTAATTGTAGGAGATTATAGAATGAAAGGTTATTTGCAGAAGGGAACACATTAGATTAAAAAATGTTCAGACATCGGAGTAATTTTCACAACTTCAAGTTTCCATAATCAGTTTTTAATCACCACATTGTAGAAATAGGATTTTGTAGACTCTTTAGTGTAACTGGTTTTAAATTACCTCGGCATTTCCACAATAGAAAAATAAGGACTTTTAGATGCTGAAGTGTAATGCTCTAGTGTAATTATAAATCTTAAAATATCTTAACCTTTTAAATTTAACCAAAACGACTTTCATTATTTTATAGATACTTAACATTCCTTAATTTAGGGTTTATAAAGCCTGTTTTTCTAATGTATTCCGTATAGTAGTAGAATATACGAGATATTAAACCATTTTCTGTAGAGTTTCGTGCATTTTCTTATTGATATGGGAACATAAGTCCACTTAAATTTTTTAAAAATATTTTGCATACTTTTAGGAGATTTTTAAAGTTTTCGCAGGATACTTACTGTAAACTATTTTAAACACTGTTAAAAATTATGTAAACGATTAATTTAAAACAAAACGAATATAAGAACTTAAATTAATTCGTTTTTAAACATCTAAGTACTTACCCCACTTTTTTACTAACTGACTGACCACAATTTGTAATACAACTTCTTTGGGTTTAATTCTAAGTATTCTTCTACCAAAATATCATTGAAATTCAAGTGTTTATTAAAGACTTTGTTTTGTTTTTACAGTCACATTTTTATGAACCAAATTTGTCATAACTTTTTATGAAAAATGACTGAATCATTGTAATTTATATTAAAATAAAATATAGGTACTCATCCTTCGTAAATCCAGATTTCTTTAAATTCATAAACTTTAACAAAAAATATAAATCTTTAAATATTAATCTTCTTTTTATATACACCATTATCCTACCAAATGTGGTCCTTTATTCACCTAATATATAATTTTTTACTAAAAATTCAGAAATTCTAAAAAAAAAAAAAAATAAAATAATATGTATTAAATCTATTTTAAGAAAAAATATTTTGGTCCTTATTATAATTTTCTTTTTTGTTGTATTAAGGTTTATTTGAAGATTGATACTCCTGCCTCTTTTTTAACTACTTGATCTTTACATAGAATGAAAAAAAAAAAAACAAAAATAAAAATAAATGTAATATCACTTAAGGCGAACATAATAATGTGATAAATTACGATTATTTTACTTTAAGTAAAATAAAAATCTTTCTTATCTTATGTCGAATTATTGCACTTGACAATGATTGAATATTTTAATATATTATGTATTTTGTTGTGAATTATTAAAATAGTTTATGGAAAGGAATTAAGAGGAAAATAGAATATCTGAAGCAAAAAGTGCTATTTTTTCCAAATATTAAAGTTAAGGTGCTTGTCTCTAAACCGTTCTGCTGTTTAAAAAACGTAGCATGGCAAATCGAAACTCTTTTGCCGCTGTTATGGAACTGTAACGAATGGTAAATATGTATGAGTGTAGGATATATGTATTATAAAGAAGTTTCAAAGGATGAATAACATAGGCAATCGGTTATAGAAGCAGCAGCTCATATTCCTTTAAAGACTAAGGTACGGGGTTGACTAGAATATAGAAATTTTTTTTGACATCTCTTGAAAATATTCAAATTTTACAGTCGGTTCAAGTTTGGAATTTGAATAATATAATTATGAAAAAGTATTTAGATTTTATTAAACAACAGTCTTAATATCCTAAATTATGATGATATTTTGGCCAGTTTTGGTTGCTCTTTAGATCAAAAAATAACAAAAATTATTATATTGATTTGTCTCACAAAAATTTTAGGGCACTATAGTGGGAGATAAGACAAAAGACATAAGGGCATTATGGCCCGAGGTCATATGGCACGTCACCAATGACATATTTTTACATTTGTGATCCCTCAAAACCCTATCCTGCATTAGCTTCTTTTTTCTACTTCGAATTTTATAACCAAACGGAATACTACAGCGGGTGTCCAAATTATTAGGGACACTCTGGAAAAATAAAATTGTTACTTTTATATGTAAAAAATTAATATTTTAAATCCTAGTTGTCATATTTTGGAAATATTTAAAATCTAACCATAGAAACAAAATAAGAAATGTATTTAAATATAATCAGATAATTTAATCGTCCAATAATCAAAATCCTGAAACTTCGACCTGTTCCTAATAATTTGGCAACCAATAGTATATGTCTAAGGTTTTTTGAGAGTTTGTATTTGAGGGGTTTACTTCATTATTTTTTACAACGACCAAGAGGGCCTGTTTGGAATTACTTTAGTTGAGTTTCAATGTTTCTCATCCAAATCCCAAATAAATTACAAAATTTGCTATTTATTTAAAAAATTTTAATGTAGCCACAGCTTATGGGATTAGTTTTTTGTACGAGGTTCACATAATTGGTATAGTATATCCTAAATCCATACACTAAAAATTGATAGTTATAACTTAAAAATAATTGTATAAAAAGTTTATTCTAAAATAATATTATTGATTCCTATTTTAACAAATACTACGTGCTCAAATGGATACTTTAAAGCCTATTTTAATATATGATATTTTCAAAATTTATATTTTAAATATAGGTATAATACCTTCAGACTTCTTAACAAACGCCTATTAAAGTCTTTTTTAGTAATAATGCTTATTACTACTTCCTCGTTGTCCTTGAGACAAAAAAATATTCTTTAACCTTCAAAAATATTTCCACGTTGACAATTTGTAATGCCAAAAAAAAATTTAACAAAATTTAATTGTTAAATCAAATGTTGATTTTAATAAAATAAAAAAAAAAAAATTGTATGTTAGGAATGTACGAAAGTTTTATTAAGAGCTTCATTCCAAAAATAAATAATTTTTTTTAACTTTAAATTACTTTCATGGTCAGTTCAAAGGAATTTGGGTTTTCCTACAAATTGGTTTTTAAAATTCAATTATTTTATTTTAATTGGTTTATATTTACCGTTATGAAAAAAATTTAGTAACAAAAATATCGTAGAATACTTAAAATAATTTACTATTTACGGTGTAAAGTTATTAATTTAGGATGTACAGTTATTTAATTAGGATGTCCAGTTATTCATTTAGTATGTACAGTTATTCACTTAGGATGTACTAGTTAGAATGTACAGTTATTCATTTAGGATGTACAGTTATTCACTTAGGATGTACTAGTTAGAATGTACAGTTATTCATTTAGGATGTACAGTTATTCACTTAGGATGTACAGTTATTATTAACTTATAATTTCGTATTAATGGAAAACATAAATGACGAATAAAGTTGCTCAATTTTAATTATGTTGCTCAATTTTTGACGGCAACAATGTCACATGTTTACTACATAGATTGGATACCGTTATTCAAGTAATCTGCAAAAATGTTTATATATAAAATATTTCATTATTAACTACGACACTATTAAATTTCATAGGAAGAACAGTTATATACCTTAAATATTAGTTTTACTTACAAATTTATATATAAAAATTACCCTGTCAACGGCAACACTGTTTCATTAAAAATTAAAAAAAATTAAGTTTCTTTAATATTCCTTTTAAACTAAAAAAAAAAAAGATAATTTAAGGAAACTTAAAAACTTAATCCGTCTCTAAGATAAAAAAATATCATTAATAATTTTGTTGGGGCGACATAAATTTATTTTTTTTCTTTCAGTCTTTCTTTCTTTAGGTTCTTTACATTTTCCTATCAATGTTACCATCATTATAAATTATTTTATATTTTATTGTTTGGCTGTCAAGGTGAATGGTGTGTAAAATTTCAAGGTGACATTTTACAACAAATATAATCAAAAAAAAAAAAACAAAAACAAGAAAAATTAAGAAAACACCATCAAATTGATGTCATGGTAGGTTTTAATTTTTTGCTTGTTTTGTCTTTTTTTTTTATGTTTGTTGCTTTGTATGCTCGTGCGATTCTAAAAGTGCGTGAGTTTATGTGTTCCTTCTCATTTTGTCAAGCCAAAATTAAAAGAAATGAAAAAATTTTAAGAAAAATTTTATAAAAAATTTTATTCTGTTGAAAATATATAGAGAGGCAAAAAAACAGAGGAAAACAAAGACAATAAGTAATTGGAAAAACCAAGGGACTTTAGAAATGCTCATGTTAAAATTAAACAATGTTTCGTAATTAGTTTTGGGTAAAGAGTATATATTGAAAAAAATCTTATAAAAATTTTTTACAACTATTTGTGACATCTTTTGGAATTCAAATTACAGGTTTTTAATAGTGAATTTTCAGTTCCAACGCTTTACAGTTATTAAACTTAAGGGCTGTGCCTAAAGTTCTTAAAAGACACATACAATTTTTTTTTAAAATTTAAACCTCCTCAAAATTTCAAGAGCCTAACTCAAACCGCTTAGAAGATATAAAAGTTTAAGGATTTTGCTGAAATTAAGTTTCGCAAAATGTAAATTTAAAGAACACACACGGCAACTCTAAATATTTGTATTAAAAAAGCTACCGTTTGACATTTCTTGGTTGAAAATATTCCAAATAGAACTTTTGTTATAACAATTTAAATATAGGACTTCGTCGTACTTTGGAATTCGGAGTGCTGTTAATCCGTAAGGGGTGGAGCTACAGAAAAAAATTCTTCCATTAAAATCATTTATTTTTTCAATACCTAGACGAACTTCAAATTTATTCGTGTTACTTCAAACTGTATTAAACTTTTCAAAAACCTACAGACAAACCAAAATTGTGAAACTATAAAGTCTAATTTTTTTTCGGAAAATGTACTAAAAAGTGAAAATTTAAATGGAAAATGTTATATTTTTGATTTTAATTTCTCTGCCTTTTTTTTCATATTTGTTTTTTATTTTTTTTTATTAAAGGTTAAATTAAAATAATGAATTTTGAGTATGATTGAGTAATAATGACATTTTGATTTCTATATGAAATGTCAGTTGAAATTTGTCGTTGCTGTTTTTGTGTTTGTGTTTTTGTTTGTTTTTTTTTTTGTGTCAAATTTGTTTTTGTAATTTATTTTACCCAAAAGAGTTTTCAAGAGTAATAAAAAAGTTGAAAATGATATTTTAACATTTTTTGACATTGAAAAAAGTTGAATTAAACAGTTTTGTCGTTAATTTTGTTTATTTTTGTGAAAACTGATAGTGACTAATTTTATTTAAAAAATATTTTAAAAATTTAATTTATATTTTGCTTTTTGTTGATTCGTTGAATTTTTTAAAATGCAAAAATTGTTTTTATTAAATTTAGCTTATTTGCTTTCGTATCCATATTCAGAAGTTAGTGAAATTTTTTTTTTTAATTAATTTTTTTTTTGATTAAAAGTGTGTCAAATTAATATATGTATGTATTATGTAATGATTTTGTCATATTTATTATGTCCAAACATTTGTAGTCCTAAGGGTATAATAAATTTGATATTATATTTATGATGTTGTTTAAGGGGATATTGTTAACGTGATTGCTAGAGAATATTTTATGAATGCCGTATTAGAATTGAATTATGAATCACTTAATGTAAAGTGATTAGTAAATGTAATTTATTTGATTGTTTATTTAAAATTTGGTTATAGTAGAATAACAGCGTGTCCGATGTAAATTATAAGCGTCTATAATATTGTTCATTAGTTTCACTCAAAAAAGCTCACGTTATTACAGTCGCGTCAAAATGGCGCGATCTAGTGATAATTGAGGCTTCGACGCATAATTGTTACCACTTTTATTATAAATGTCTCTTAAAAAGCTTTTGAAGAATGGTATATATTTGTGTATAATGATCAAGTTCGCACAAGTTTCCAGCAGGACATTGATAAAACTAATTAAACTGTTGAAATATTTTCATATAAACCAGTTTAAATACTTTAATTAAAATTTTCTATTAACCTGCGTGTAAAGAATTTTATTAGTGTAATGCTTTTTATAACACAATTTAGTGAATCGGAATTTTTTAAAGGCTTCTTAAGTTAAGGAAAGAGTCTTTAAAAATGTTCTATAGCTTTTTACTGAATCCAATCTATTAGGGGACCAATCGCCTGTAACGCCATTTTCCTAGTAATTAATTAAACAAATATAGAGGATGTGACAACCTTTAGCTATCTTGGTAGTATCCTCAACACAAGCGCAGCAGCTGAGGAAAACCTTAACAACTGCATTATACTAGAACGTATGGCGTTCGCAAGACTTTGGGCAACCTGAAGATAAGCAAAGGCACCAAAACACGAACATATGAAGTCTGTGTGAACTCGATTCTTCGATTCTTCTCTACGGTAGTGAAACATGGCTACTCATAAACTCCTCAACAAACAAGTATTTGAGAATAAATGCCTCCGAAAAATTCAAAATATAAGATGGCATAGGAGAATTTCAAATGAGGAATTACTTAGAATATCGGGGCATTCTCTGCCAAATAAAGAGGAGAAAATGGAGATTGATTTTTCATACACTTCGAAAACAGCCAGAAAACATCGCGTACTAGGCACTAGATTGAAATCCACAGGAGAAAAGAAGTGTTGATAGATCTAGGATAACTTGGAGAAGGTCAATCACTAAGGAAATTCAGAAGTAAAACAAATAGCTCGCAATAGACTGCGATACAAAAGCTTTGTGGAAGCCCTATGCTCCCCCAGGGGGCAAAACAGGAAAACAAATCTACTAAAAAATATTATCTACTTATATCTTTCAAAAAGTTCTTATATTTACGGCTAATATTACAAAATTTAATAAAAGAAATTTTTGTAATTTCTTTCCAGGTATAGGATATCAGAATACAGAGTTTTTTCTTTGCCCATGTCATAAATTTCAAGCTTAAACCATTTTAATTTTTTTCAATATCGTAAAACTTTAAATTTTATTTTATCAGTTTCCCTTCACAATTTATATCTAACATTTAAACTAACTTCGTTATAGTTAATGATTTCGAAGTTTTTTTTGTTTAATAAATTTCTTAATTAAAAATGTAACAAAATTTAATTATTGTTTTTCTTTTTTATTCTCATCAAATTTTATAATTTAACCATTTTTCTAAAACATAAACAAAAAAAAAATTTTTCTTGATTACAAAAATTTTTATATTCTTTATTGAAGTAAGGGCGAACCTTGTTAGTAAAAGTCGTCTGTTTTAATTATTGAATAAAAATTTTATTTCATTCATGAACCATCTTAGATAAACTGTCATAAAAATACTAAAATAAAATTTAAATATTTCTTTTATAAAACCAAATTTATTGTAAATTAATGAAGAGCGGTATTCTGAAGTTGATGTTACGGTTCAAACATTTCTGTAATTTATACTAATAAGTGCTCTTTTATTGTTACATTGACATTTTCAAATTAAAACTCAAACAACTATTAGCTGGCTATTAAAAACCAACTGATTCATTTCCAGTCCAAGTTAGTTATATGCGATAGATAGGTTTGATATATTTCAATGGTGACAATGATTAAAAATCGTATGTTTCCTTCTTTTTAACTTATAAATGACCAGGAACTACATTGATTTAATTCTTGTTGCCTTATATCGCAGGTGATATACAATAATTGCATAATAATTATAAATTTTTAGTTCGATTTTAAAAATAAAAAAGTATACGGTGATATATTGGGATATAACGGTTTTTCCTTCATCTGCTACAGTACAATATTGAATAACTGATTTCTAAAACACTTTTTGGTAATTGCTAAAGCAGTCGATTCTTATTCAAATTTTCCTCAAGAAATCTTATTTAAGATCCCCAAAGCACTTATATTATAAATGAAGTGTGATGTAGGCAATATGTATATAGACCATAGATGTTAAAATTTTTTTCCAAGTTCTAAATATTATGGTATTTGATATTGAAATTTCTAATCCAGACCATTATATTGTTGAAATGGTGGATGTAAAATATAATAATATTACATCCGTACGCATTTATTTGTATAAATGTCTTTTGTATCTTCTAAATGTCAAGGATATAAATATCTTTTGTATCATTATTGAAGAAATAAGAAAAGAAATTTCAGGTCTAACAATGAATAATAAATTAATTTGTGTTTATTAAGAAATTGGAACGAACAGCTATATTTATCATTTGTATTTTGAAATATATATATATATATATATATATATATATATATATATATATATATTTTCAATATGTTTGAACAAAATATAGATATATTTACGGTATTCAAAATTAAAATTTTTAAATAAATCATTCCAAAAATTAAAATTCTTCATCAAGCCTCTACGGCATATTTCTTATATCATAATATTTTTTTCGGCAATCGTATTTTCTCCTGCCCCTTCAGTTGGGGGAGATTTTCAAATCAGCAGAATAAATTTTTATATAACAAATTTTATTATTTAAAAATTTTAAATAAATTTTATTATTACTTCAACAATTTCTATTGTTTTTGGAAACGACAGGAAACACACTTCTCGTACACATAAATCATTTTTGTAATATTCCATCCGTGTAATTGTTTTCAATGATACTTTTTCCTATATTCCATAAAAAAATTAGAAAAAAATATAAGTAAAATAAAATTAAAAATGATTTCCTAAGAAGGGACAAAATTTTAAAGGACCTTTTCAACAAATTTAATGGGAAATCAAATTGTTCATTTTTTCTAAGTTTCAAAGTTAGAATAAAATTTATCATATTAAATAATTTTGTTGTTTGGTCAATTTGACTTGTATGTTTATAAAATTATAAAATTACAGATTTAATCGATTTACTGTTGGGCATTTTTTTCTGATTGGTGTTTTAGTAACTTAAAACAAACAGAAGGTAAAAAAAGTTAATACAAAAGTGACCAGAGGTAGCTTCTAATTGATAGCATTTCACAAAAGACAAATCAAAAGAAGACATTTTAGCAAAAATAGAAAGCTGAATAAGGACATTTAACCAAAAAAATCGGACACTTTGTACATTGGATATTTTAAAACTTTTTTAAATATAAATTTTACTGCTTTCAACAATCCGCATTTCCCAAAAAATAAAATTAGGGAAAAATTTGTAAAAATAATGAAGGAAATTGGAGAAAGGAATAGTTCCGCTTAAAACCTTTTGAATTTCCTATTATTAACTGTTAATTTTGTCAACTTTTCAAATCTTAAGCGTCTACATTGTTCAAACATTGAAAAATGTTCAAACTGTAAGGACTGACTATGATAAATGTATTTTTGTTTAAGTATCCTTTATGCCAGAACTCTCACTGATAAAATCCATGGTTGTCAAGTCAAAAAAAAACAGATGAAGTGGCCTTACCAATTTATAATTTTAATTGAATAAAATTCGCAAAATACGAAATTAAAAAAAAAGAAAAATATTCCAGTCTCTTTGTTATTTAATTAAAATTATTTTTTTTCAGAAGAATAATATTAAAAAAATAATTAAGTTTAAATTAACAATATCTCTTTTACCTTTCTCAATATTTCAATATTTTTAAAATAATTTAATTAATGATTATTTATTGATAATGACAGCCACAGATCCTTTTTTTCGTTGACTTGAGTTGAAAGGATATAATAAATTTGCCGTTACTTGTGGGACAGTGAAAAGGAGGATAGATATTGACTCAAGTGAATTGATTGGGTCGGAATTGAAAGTGAGTCAATTTGGCTATGTGTATTATTCTCAACCTTTCGTCTATCCTACACGATTACTTAAAAAATCAGCAATTATTGGTTTGAATAGTGAGTCGATTTGGTTGTCCGTTCGTTTGCCCCGCACGATGACCTAAAAATGGGGTTAGGGGTTTGAAATTTTCATAAATTGCTTTTTATGCAAGAGCCGTTTTTGAGATTCAGCCAGTTTGCGCAACGGGTTCGAAAAGCTGCCATGCGTCTTATATTTTTTAAAATGAGCATACCTTAGGTTATAATGAGACTTAATATCAGAAATGTTCTCAATAGTAGTTAAGTTTATGGCCAACATCGGCACAATAAAGTTCGTCTAGGATAGATAGCTACTACATACAAATATTATGATGGCAATACAAATACCTTTATATTAATTTTATTCACGCTTAAAGATCGGAATAGAAATAGAGTCAAACAAAATCGAAACTCGAAAATAAGGGGAAAGAAATTACATTTTTGGTTGTGTAGTGGAAATATTACAAAAAGATAAGTCATATTTAGTAGTATTAATAGTAGTATGAAATAGTAGTGTACTTTATTTCTCATTTTACTTCATTTGAATGTGAGTTATAAAGAATGAATTAAAAATTTAATAATTATATTCTAAACTTATTCCAAAGCATCCTTCATATTATAAATTTGGTTTAAAACAAGAAAGTCGAATTCAAGTAATTTCATCAGCTTAATATTTAACCAAATTTGTATGTTATATTTTTTGATAAAAATTTTCATAATTAGATTTTCCAATATAAAAAAAAACCCAACTCTATTAAACTTTTTACTTTTTAAAACAATTTTAAAATATAATTCAGTTTTTTTTTAAAAAACTCAATTTTTTTTAATAAATTCTTCTACAACAATATTTTATAAATATCATTTTAACTTTTTTCATTCTTTGATGTCTTAATTCAAATTTTCTTTTGTACATATTTAACCTTTCTTCAATTGAAAATGAAAGGCGGGACAGAAAAGAAAGTACAAAAAAAAGAGCATAAACTTAAAGAAAAACAGTTATTTATCAACAAAGAAACCAAAATTATATAGAAAATAATTTTCCACAATAATAAAATATAATAACAATAATGAAAAATAAAAATAATAACAACTATGAGAACAATAAGTTAGTAATGCAAGAAAAGAATAACTCTATCTTATATAACCTTTAAGTGCTATTCATAGATACGTTATATTGAAAACTATAGGGGTTATTTTGGTCTTTTTAAATTTGAAATTTTTCTAAATTATAATAATTCTAGCATTAAAACTGTCATTTTGAAATACTTTGCCAAGTTACTTTATTACTTATTATTATATTATTACAATTAGTTTAAATTTCTTTTAGTTTTTTTGTATTTTTATCTATAATATATTTCAAGAATTTTAAATCTAATAAAAAAAATAATTACTACTAGGTACAACTACACCACTAGCTCATACTACTACTACTACTAAATATGACTTATCGTTTTGTAATATTTCCACTACCCAACCAAAAATGTGATTTCTTTCCCATTATTTTCGAATTTCGATTTAGTTTGACTCTATTTCTATTCCGATCTTTAAGAGTAAATTAAATTAATATAAAGGCATTTGAATTGCCATCATTATTTAGTGTGTAAAGAATTTAAAATGATTCGAGATGAGAAATATTTATTTTACATGGTGGCAAGGTTTCACCAGCTCTTATGTGATATATTTGGCAATAGAGGTGTAATATATTAGGCCTAGAGTACTCCTTAATTCTAAATTTCAAAATATATTCTTGGAATAGCAGCTATATAACCTTAAACTCAGTTATATGAAAACATAATAATATTATACCCTTACTCCTAAGAGATGAAATTTTTTTTTTAGAAAAATCGTTTCAAAAATAAAAGAGTTCGCGATTTGTAGTAAAATTATAAATCTAGTTAGTTGTTTTTTAAGAGGTCGTTTAAAGCTTCAAGTCACACACTACCATAGTTTCTTTAGGTAGAGTGCGATTATAACACATCAAAACAAATTTCTTTTTGAACCAAACTTTAGGATGAAACCTGTGATACAAAATGTACAGGTTAGTTATCGAGGAATCGTTTTTGGGAAAGTGAGATTCTGGAATTATGTGAGATGAGGTAATTTGAATAGATATTTAGAAGAAAGAGCTAATTTTCTTCTAAATTGTACACATACGCATGAGATATTGTTCTGCATACGCGATGAGGGTGTGACAAAATAACTTCCATAAGCTGTGTTACACTACCTGGTTATGTTAGAGCAACTAGGGGTGAGCATTTGTTATCGTTCTTGTTTCTCATTGAAAAATCTTGAGTGGAGGCATTAATTGTTGATTGGGATAAGCGTAAAGCTGACGTTCGGATCATTTATAAGACGAATAGCTCTATTTTGCACATTATGATATTGCAAGATCTCTTGTACTACAAAAGTCGCAATTCCCCTAACGTTTTATTGTTTAGTATATCCCATTACAGTTTACACCCACTGTTAAAAGTGAAGGTTAAATGTAAAAATGAGCAAGAAAAAAAAGTAAAATATTAAAGACAAGAATCATTTAAGCATCGCCTCGCCATTATATTTCGAGTATAATGGCTTACAAAAAAAAACAAAAATAAAATGGAGTTGTTCTTTAATTTATTTTTTTTTTGTTTTTTTTTTTTATTTAAATGTGGTTTTTTTTTATGTTTTTGTATATTAAAAAGAATTGTCTCTCGTTTTTTTTTATTTAATTGTTTTTCTCTTTTTGTCTCTCTTAAGTTTTTGTTTTTGTCTCATTGTATCCGCTCTTATTAGTTTACGTGTATAGAGGACACAGTTTGTATTTAACTAGTGTGGGAAAATATATTTATTTTTATTATTATTTTTATTTTTTTTTTATTCAAAAATAAAAAAAAACAAGTTAATGTTTTATTTTTGTGTGTTTTCTGATACCGTATGGACTTAGCTTCTCTGATGGGACGTTTCAGAGATATTAAACAGGAGACAAAAGGATAAAAATGGTGAAATATTTAAAGAAAAAAAATACAAAATTTTTTATTATTTTTTTATTTTATATTGTTGTAGTTATTAAGGTCATTGTTGCTTTGTTATTTTTTTTTTTTGATATTTTTTTTTATTGAACAACTGGTGTATTGTTTAGCAATAAAGTGTGTCAGAAAAGAGACAGGAAATGAAGTTATTGTGTTCTCTTTTTTTTTATTGAAAAACAAACAAACACACAAAAAATAAAAAAAAATTGGGTTTTTAAAGCTTATGAAGCTTAATAATGAAATTTGAATTTCGAATAAAAATAATAAAATAACATAAAAAGAAATTAAAGATATTATTAAAATAAAATGATAATATTAAATTGAAAATATAAAATTGAAAGACATAATAAAATGTACAAATTAAAAAGTTTTTCTTATGAAAATATGTAATAACGGTTTTATAAAGAAGATGTTTTACTGATGTACTTATAAAAGTTTTAAAATAAGTTTATTAAACTATAAGGAATGTATTTCAGTTAAATGTTATTTTCTCAGGTGCTTTCCTTCTAATTCATTAAAAAATTTATTTAGAGTTTAGCAAAATGTTGGAAAACTTCGACTTGTAATGCGAATTTAGTGGCTTTTATTTTCAAAATTTTAATAATAAATTTTATGAAGCTGATTTCTAAATATTTTTTAACATTTTCGAGCTTGTTTCTTAATACTATCTATCTAGTTTCTAGGATTTCCTTAAGATAGGGTTTTGGTATAGTGCGGGCTGTTTAGAAGATTGCAGCCTATATGGTGGAACTCACAAATTTCCAGAATTTGTATTTCTGCAGATGCAGATTTTCAGGTTATTCGTAAAAAGCTTTATGGTTAAGAAACCTCGTTAACCTCCGAAAGCTAAAAGCATTCATAAATTAACACCTAATCATATATTGGATATTCTTGCCTAGAACAATTTCGAATAGAGATTTTTGAAACTCAGATGGAGAGCAACCAAAAGAGTGCGCCAGAAAAAAATAAAGAGAAAAAGGATAGAAATGATAGATAGAGTACACAAAGGCGAAAAACCCTAGATGAACCCTAGAAGATGTGGTCGGGCGATTATTTCCTGGCACAGAACAATATAATAATGGATCTAAACTCAATAGATATAACCTAAGAGAAGGCAAAAACAATATTACCTAATTGAGTTCAATGGAAATGTCTAGTGGAGGCTGTATCCCGCCAAGAGAAGTAATGAAAAAAAGGGTTTTGGAATTATATAACTAGTTCGGTTATTAGAGCTTGAAATGAAATGTTTAAAATCAATTAATTTTAGCACGAAATCTGACAATTCTGGTTTTCAATTTTACCAAAACTTACATGTATACAAAGCATCGACTTAATTTTTTTTTATATTTCTTCTTAAAACAATGTCATTCTTTTCAAATAATTAGTATCTGAATTCTAGAACTTTATAGCCTATATACAATGAAGTATTATATACACGTAGCTATCTGTCAAACTAAGTTAAATGTATTGAAAAGTATGAAAGTCATTAGGCAGCCATTAAGCAACCATTAAAAAAGTTGTTTAACTTTTTCGTTTTCTCTACGTATAATAATTGAACTTTGAAAAATATTTTTTATTGAATAATAAAAAAATATATTGTCAAAATAAAAAATTTGTAAAATTAAATATAATATTAAACCATTGTTCATAGCTATACAATAAACTTTAAACTACCCTCGGTTACTGTCCATGGGGTGTAATCCACCCAAATCAAGTTTACAAGACAAAATACATACGAAAAATTGTAGTAGTTAGTTGATCTCAAACCAATATGTAATCTCGTTTTGGATATTTTTTTTTAATTTTGTGTAAATTAAATGTGGGCTTTGATAAAAAAAAACCTCGAAAAATGCAATCCAAAATGGGTCTGGGTGGATTACACCCCCGACAGTAATCTTGACACAAAATTTTTTTACAAAATGGGGTAGATTACACCCCCGACAGTAATCTTGACACAAAATTTTTTTACAAAATGGGGTATATTACACCCCCGACAGTAATATTGACACAAAATTTATTCATAATAACGAAATTTTGTATTATGGTAGATATTTGAGTTATAATTGGGAACTTTTTTTTTTTTTTATTATTATAATATTATATTATTATATTATATAAAAATAATTAATATTTGAATTGCCATAGCTACAAAAGCGTACAAAATTAATTTATGTGAATTGCTACAATTTGGAGGCAATATCACAAATTTGTTTTTGGAATTTTTTTTTTAATACTGAAAACTGGTGAGATAAATTACATTAATTTAATAAAATTTTTCTCTAAAAAATTGTTCCTGTTGAAAAAAATTTTGTTAATAAACTTTTATTTGTTATATTTCTGCTTTCAAAAACAACCAATTGCAAGAAAGTGGCATGAAAATTATAGATTTTGTGATAATTTAAAAAGTATTTAATTTTAATTTTTTTTATTTTCTTATTAAATGGAGTATTTTTTGTTTTTATTATATATTTATTTATTTAGTTTTTAATAAAATGAAGTTTATATATCTAAATTTGTAGAATTTTTACTGATTTAATCTGGAAAAAAAATGCCTTAAGATATTTATGTTATAGCAGTTCAAATACGCATTTGAATGTATGGGGTGTTTTCCACCCCTGGATAGTAACTACGTAACGAAAATAGAGGACAGTAACCGAGGGTTAAATATTTTTTAATTCATGAAATTTGTAAACAAAACAATGACAAAAAACGCTGTCATGTACATTTTATTGTTGACACTCCTTTGTTGACTACGAAATGAGTGCGAAACGAGAGCGTAATTGTGGATAGGCTATTAAATAAAATAAAATTTTAATTAAAAATGTACTTATGCTCTAAAAATTCTTTTTCAAATTACAAAACAGTTCTTGTAGACACAAATTATCAGTAAACTTCTTACAAAACTTGTTAGAATAAACGAAACATATATTTTGTCTCTGTCAAAAATGCCATTTAACTAAATTGTTTCAAATTAAATTTTTCTTATTAACAAAAAAAAAAAAAAACAAACAAAATACAAAAAAAAAACAATAATTTTCATGGTATGTTAAACTTTAATAAAATGTTAAAAATATTTATTGCATACTTTACTTTCAAAATCTTATCAAACTTATAAACTCTTGTAAAACTTTAAACCTTTTTTTTTTTGTTTTTTTGTTTGTTTTTTTTTATTTTTTTTTATTGTCAAAGTAAGACAACACTATAAATGAAATTTGTATGTAAGTAAAAGTTTTTCAAATAAAAAAAAAAAAAAAAAAAAAAAAAATTTTGAAAGAAAAAAACTGTTACATAAAATGACATTGAAATAATTTTTTTTATGTTATTTGTTTAAGTTCAAACTTAAATACATACTTTTATAAATAAATATGGAACTTTATAATTTTTTTAGACTTTTTTTTTACTTGCTTTGTTTTTAATTTGTTTCAAATCTTTTCAATATATATTTTTGGATAAACTTTTTTTTGTAAGTTTTCTCCTCTTTCTTTGGTACTGCCCCCTCTTAAATTAGATGACATTTCCTGGCTATTTCTAATGTAGGTCATACGAAAATTATGGTTGAAATAATTTTCAAGTTTTAATAAAAAAATGCTGAAATGGACACTTGAAAATATAAAAGTTTCATATGAAAGAAAATGTTGAAAAATTGAAATGCATTTTAACAGAAATTAAACTTATTTGAATTGATGATAAGTATGTAAAAATATAAGTATATAAAAATAATAAGTATGTATTATTTGAAATTTTATGGACAAAAGTTTTGAATAAAGCAGGACGAAGTAAACATTCGTTAATTACATAACAAATACTATAGTCAGTTGCTTTTATAAGTTTTAAAAATATATAAAATACGAGGAATAGTGTAGTAGAGGAAACTGTACCAAATAAGGTATACCCCTAAGACCATATGGACAGTTATATCATCCGTTTAATTACTTTTAGTAAAATTTTTAATACACAACTTATTTGACTTTCAGTTATGTACAAAAGAAAATGAAAGTTGAATGGCAGCTCTTCGAATCTCTTCCACTACACCGACGAAGTTTTATTCGGACCTTATCCCTTAAATTTAATTGTTTTTTGACAAAATTTTAAACATCCAGCTTTATTAGGTCTGTAGATTAATGCTCATATAAAAGAAAAGTTGTATGGCAACAACTCGAACCCACTGCAGACCAACCAAATTTTGCATAAACTTCGGTCATAAATCGGCAAAATTTCAATTATCCAGCTTTACCCAGTATTTATGAGTTATTTTCATACGTATTATCATATGTATGCTGGACTTCAACTGCGATGACGGCTATAAAAGAAAATTTGTGAAAATTTCAGAATCGTAGCACTTTTACTTTTTGAGATATCATGCCGACGGACGCACGCATATAGTCTGATCGATTTACTTTTCGATATTGATCCGATCCATACCTTTAAGTCTATATCTCGCCCACTCCTTTTTTGCTTCAAAAACGTAAAGGCAAATTTAGTATAGGTACTCTTTTGACCTATAGTCATACGGGTATAAAAAGTTGGTGGAGGAAACTGGCGTCTATAGCCTACTCCTTCTCTGCGTTACAAACATAATGGCAATATCATTATACCCTTTTGATCTTTAGTCTTAGGGGAATCAAAAAAAATTTTCTATTTTCTAGCGAGGATCGAACTCAAATATATTTACATCCGAAGCCAATTCGTTAATCTGCATACCATAAAATTCTTATAAATTTCTAGTCTGATTTTAATAATAAGAATTCACAGTTTGACAAACTGATAAATAAACCCATAAACACTGGCAAGTTAATATAACAGTATATAAAAAAGAGATTTTTTAAAACTAAATAAGATTTTGTAAAAACAAGATTTTCTAAACGAGACTTTTTGAAAACGGGAGTGAGATTTCAGACCCAACTCGTAGACATTTTAGATTGATACATTAAGCCATTTTTTATCTCATTTATTAAAATAATAATTAGAGTTCATTTTGGTGTTTTGGCGTCTAAAAGAAAACAAATGAAATCGAGCGACACAAAATCTCGTTTTTTGTCATATTTTTCGTTGTGCTGCCATATTTGAGTGAGTCGCAAAGCCATCATAGCGTCAAGTCCATTTTTCTTAAGTCGCGTGACAAAAATGAACAAATCCGAAGTACTAATAGATGATATTATTGAAATTCCTAGGCCAAATAAGAAATGATGGCTTCAAGATGAAAAAATGTGATAAATACAATATATATATATATTTTCTAGTTCTATAGTTATTTGGTTTCTCAATTATTTAATCAATATTTTTCTAATTTTTAAATTATAAATTCAATTCCAAAAATTTTTCAAGTTTTTAAATGTATCTAAAGTTTTATATAAATATTATAATAAAATATTTATTAATATTAAATTTTTATCATATTTATTTATATTAAAAGTTTTAGTTTAACAATTTTTTTTTTTTTGAAATATTTAAATTAAAAACATATTATTTTAAAAATATGATAAAAATGTATGAATATAATTATTTCTATTGTTTAATTTCTAAATAATTTCTATTGTGTTAATCTATTGTTAAATTAAATACATTATAAACTATTCTTTGTATAATATTTTTTCTCTCTAAACTTTTATTTAATAATTGAGTTTTTGAAATAAAAGGTAGCTATTAAATTGTAATTATTATTTTTTTTGTAAATATATAATATTAAAGCAAATATTCCCTTTCCATTCTGTTGTCACATTATCTGACAGGTGTTATAAAGAATTATTTAATATTATAAAAATTTGAAAAGGGATCCCTTCCATTAGAAATTTGTAAATAGAATTTAAAATTTTATAATTATTATATTTTCAACATTTGAAATTTGACTTTTTCCGTAATTTAAAAGATAAGTTAAGATAGTTCTAGATCTTTGTAATTTAAATTTAACCACAGTGCAGATTAAATATTGATTAAATTAGAGGTTGATTAATGTTAAGTCATTAGTTTTATAACCAAAAATTTGTACTTTGCAGAAACTGCCCTATTTAGGACTATTTGACATTTTTATAATCTAATGCCAAAATCTGCATTTGTATTGAATTTAAAAACTTCATGTTGGTTTAAAACGGTAACACTGCTCTAAAAATTAATCAACAATAGTTTATAATGTAAGAATTATGATCTCATTCAAGAGTATGGTTACCGTTTCAAGTCATTTGACAGCAGTATATGAATGTGAATAGAGAGAAGAAGTGTTACCGTTTCAAGTAATTTGACAGCAATATATGAATGTGAATAAGTAAATACTGCAATTTTGAAGCATCTAATCTTCGTTTCTTATTCCTAACGGTAATTCCTTATGTAATTTATATTGTCTTCTATTTTTAGTGAGAGAATTTTGAGTAATTTCTATCTAATGGATTGGACGAACGAAGTTTAAAGATAGGTGTCATTATACCGACATTAACACTAATGAATATATAATTAAACTTTGAATTAACCTCTGAATTTCAATTCGATTTAGTTTTTATCGATCAATAATCAGCTACAATTATGACAGTTTTACAAGTTTAGAGATTTAAAATGCTTCGGCAGGTTTCGAGATATTTTATTGAATTTACGTTAACACTAATCAGCTGCTATTTTGACGTAAACCCAAATAAATATGTCTAAACCTTCCGAAGCCTTTTGAATCCCTAAACCTGAAACCCTGTTAAAATCATATCTTACATTTGACTAAAATGTGTCAAAATATTTGAACAAATACTCTTTTGATAATACTAATTTTTTTAGTCCTATACTGGTGTTATTTCATCAAAACTAAAGGACCCACTTGATTTTAAAGACAACAATTTAAAATATTTTAAGTATTCATAATTAAGAATCCTTTTCTCTCTTAAAAGGTAAAGAATATGAATGAAAGAACTCATCAATTTATAATTATTATTTTTTTTTTTTTTGATTGACGCTTCACAAACACTCAAACGTATAATAAAAATATTTTTCTATAAAGATCTTTAATTTTTTTTGAAAATGATGAAGTTTTTCTGATTTAAAAAAAAACTACAAAATTTCCTTTAAAATCGACTCTATGTTATATTATATGAAGAAAAGGTTCTTTTAAATGGATACAATAACAGGACACTTATATATAGAAATCCCTAGATGTAGTAATTTTTGTTGTTTTTCATTTTTAGTAACCAAAATTAAAGTAACCTAAAAGTTAATTTGTTTGGGGATTTCTATATTTTAATATACGGGTATAACTATTATATTATTATAGTAAAATATTGGGTTCGTTGTTTTTTTTTTAAATGGCAATAATGTGAGTGCTATGACTGCGCTATTCAAATTTATTACAGTATGGGACAAAAAAAGCTATAAATGTTTAGAAATTTGCAAAAAACATTGGAAGTGTGTTCCTTTTACAGTTTATTTTTTATTTTTATTCCTTTTCCATTCCTTTAGGGAGTATAGGACACTCACCAAGTCTATTTAGCCTAGGCTTCAGTTTCTGCAATCGTTATATTCACCAAGCCGTTGATTACTCGGCTGCAGTATTGTATAAGATTATTAATGCACAAATGTTAATTTTGTACGCCATCTATTATCTTACACAAAAGTTATTTATATATTTTTATTGAATCTTATTTTTGTAATACGAAATAAATTATTACGACATAATTATACAATTTTACCATATTATTTTATTAGATCTGATTGGGGTTTAAACCACATGTATAAATTTGTAAGAATTTGCAAAATATATTGAAAGTATTTTCCTTTTCTCCATTCAGGAGTGATGTAAGCTGAAAACTGAAAAAAAAAACACCTTAGAAGTTGACTTACGATTAATTTATTTCTCTTTTGCAATGTCCCAAGTTCTGACTGAGAGGGAAAGTGACACTTCAGGCGAAATCTTAATATCAGAGACTTTCTGTCATGATTTGACTTTCAATTGGAAGAAAAGTAACCAAACGCATTGGGGATAGACGGATCTCCAAGAATGTCACTATTACGAATGTATAAGGGAGCATTTTTAATATTAACAAAGGCTTTGATCTAAAAAGTTAGAATTTTTAGCACCGTTCAAAAAAATTTAATAATAATATAGTTTTATAATATTATGGAATACTGGAAACATTCCATTCCGCCTATCCGTCCGTATGTTTAAAATACTTTTACACTTTTTAATATAAAGAAGAGATATTTTAAACGCGGGCAGGTAGGGAGAGTGTCACATGCCTGTATTTCATTTGCCCTTAGTATTATTTCACTGTACTTGCCCATATTTTGCAAAAGCAGAGTAATATGTGTTTAACAGAACATTTATATATATTAATACATATGAAAAAACTGGAAAATGATAATACTGGCAAATAAAAGCCCAGGCAAATGAGATACAGGGAAATGAAAATACAGGCTTGGAATAATAAACCGGGTTGGTAATGCCAAAAACTTAATTTAATTGAAAAATATTTTTTTCTGCTGCAAAATCTGTTCAGAAGCTATAGTCCCCGCAAAGCTTGAAAAGCCTCCATATTTATATTTTTAAATGTTCCGATCTACTTTGTTCGTCACTGTAATAAAACTTATGAATTCTGAAAAAAATTTCCGGAATTTTTATAATAAAAAAAAAAAAGATCAAAATAAGGACCAAAAACTTTTACAACCTTATATAATCAAAACACTAAAGCTCACTTTTCCGGAGGTGAAAAATATCAACAAAACAAAAAAAACCTTAATCAAAACATTAAAAGTATCTTACACGGAACAAAAAGATATCTGCCTGTCGCCTTATGGCTTTATTATTATTTAAAATAGGGGAGCAACAAAAAAAACAGGGATTTAAAATATTGATACAAAGTTATAACAGTAAGAAAAACTCATCCTTTGCCCTTTCATCAACCCTCTTTTTATTGCCTTATTTTGTTTTTGTTTTTTTTTTTTAGTTTTTTGTGTTTTTGGGTCGAACTAATTGAAAATAATTTAACAAGTTCGAAAGAATACTAAACATATGTTTTTTAATTTAAAGCATGCCGAAACAAAAAGGATTTCTTATAAAAATGTATGTATAATTTAAAAGTTTGACATAATTCCCTTCTAACCCTTTTCAGACATAAAAAAACAAAAAAAAAAATTCCAAATCAGCTGTAAATAAGAAAGGATTTTCAAGGACTTTTTTACATAGAAAATCTTTCTATATTTTCAGTTCATTAGAGTTTTTGTTTTTGGGGTTTTTCTTAATTTGTTGTGGCATTTTTTTATGAAAAGTTATAAGATATTTAATTTGTTTAATGCCAAGTTTCAATTAATTTTTTTTTTAAATAACAGTAGACTTGTAAGAACTTGTTTTTTGAAAATGGAATTTATTATGATTTTTAACATATTCGCCTTCGGTTAATTTTTAGCAAGCCGGAATCCATCAGATCATGACAGGAATTCCCTCAATTATTTTTTCATTTGAAACATGAATAACGGGAATTCCTGTAATTTAGGCCAATGTGCTAAAGAGGTGGTAATTAAAGCCTATTTATTTTGCTTTTCGGGAAATTTAAATGTCCTGGACACTTCTCTCAGTAGACAGAAAACGATGACATTATTTATATTGCAAAAGCATCTAATACACTTTTTTTTCTCTTATAATGCTCCCAATCACTGAGTACAGTGCGAGTACTCTAGTTGGGGACACTCTTGTCTTGTGTTACTTTTATATTCCTTTTCCACTCCTTTAAGGAGTATAGGGGATTCACCAAGTATACTTAGACTAGGCTTCATTTTCTTTTAAATGTTATATTCATTAAGCCGTTGATAACTCGGCTGTAGCTATTGTATAAGCTTATGAATGTTACTTTTGTGCGCCATCTATTATTCTACGCAAGAGTTATTTAATATTTATAATAATCCTTTTTTTATATTACGATATAAACTATTACGATATAATTATACAATTTAATAATATAAATATACGATTAATTCTACTCCTATTATTAAAAGAGTTATATTCCCTAGACAACTTCAAGTTTAAAGCAGATTACACCTTATATTAATATTTTATCATTTATATAAAAATTTATGATAATTATTTGTGAAATATAACTTAAAAAAACAATTGATAATCAAATTCAATTTGTTATTCTAGATTAACTCCCCAAATTTTCTTAAAATTACAATACAGGAAATGAAAAGTTATTGCCCTATATAAAAATGTTGTTAAATACAATTAATATAATAAAAAATCATTGTATTGCTTAAGGCTATTTCTCCTTCAACACGTTTTTCTATTTTAATGGCCCACTTTTTTCCATTCATATAAACCACAGTTCAGTACTTAAATACAAACAACGATACTAAAAAAAAAATGGTTAAAATAATGTAAAAACTTGAGAGAAATTAAAAGTCTACCTTTTTTGTTTTAACTTTTAATATAGAAATTAAATTTTTGTGCGTACATAATTCATAATTACCTTAATTATCACATTTAATTTTAACCAAAAAAATCTTTATTAAATACCTGACGGGGGTTTTTCAATAAGGAACTCTATTTATGATCTTGCTTTATGAGATTTTGGAATATGTATTAAATTATTTAAAAACACCAATAGAATTTGAACTATGCAAATGACATAGCATTATTAGCATGCAGGGTCAGTAAAATGCGGTCCGAGCTAGGACAACTGGAATTACTTGTGCTTGACACAGGCCTCGAAATAACAATCGATAAAAACAAGGAGATTAAAATCGTTAGCATAAGCAGCCAAAACATCAAAAACTCTTCTAGTGGAATACGTAAACCAGTTCAATTACCATAATAGTATAATGACCCCGGATTTAAGTGTGGAGGCAGATTTCAACTACTAAATCAACAAAGTCGGGGCAGCTTTCGGACTATTGGGCAGCGGAGAAACACCCAGATCTTCAGAAAAACAAAGCTAAGGAATCTTTAATGCATGTGTTAAAACCGTGCTTACATATGGCAGTGAAACATGACTGATATCTAACTTCAACAGCCAGAAACTGTAGGTATTCAATAATAAGTTCCAATAATCCGCCATCCTAAATATTCTAAACCCAAATTGACTGAACATTTGTTTGTGTTTAAGTCGCACCCTACCAAAAGGGCAGTTCTAATGGGTGGCTAATGATAATGTCTTTCAAAACCTTCTATTCCCTCGTAAAAAAATTGTCCACGCGTCAAGTACACAATTGTCTGGAGACTCACGGTATTAAATGAACTTAATCAATGCAACCTCACATGATATCATAAAAACAGCAGCAGTGAACCGTGTGAGGTAGGAAAACTCTATATTCCCTCGCTACGTGATATGGGGAAAAAATATAATATATTTATTACTAAAAAGACAGGTAAAATTAAAATTTGGAGGAAAATTATTGGATTTAATTGAATAGGGTAAGCTGTTAAGTAAAAGAAAAAAAATCTAAATTTAGAATGACAGCAAAGTCACAATAGGTATGTTCGCTTTGTTGTTGGGTAGTTTCTTGGATAAGAAAGCGGAATTTTTCTGCTTTATATTAATTTTAACAATGCAAAGGTTCTTGCCAACCGCAAAAATTTTTAAAACTAAAAAAAAAATTTTTTGTGTGTAAAAACTTAAGTTGAATTCGGTTGTTGAATATCAACTTATAAAATGTCCTTTTACTACTATAGCTCAAAGTTACTTATGTTCAATAAAGTTACTTAGCTCAATTTTTTTTTTAAAGATGATGTACTGTTGCCTATTAGATACTTTATAAAATATGTGTCTAAAGTAGCATATATTCTTTGAAAATCTAAATACCTTCATAATATAAGTATGATAACTTTAAGAATTTTCCATTTATAGGAGATAAGCGATAAAATGAAATATTATCAACATATCGCTTCATTAAACAATTGAATATTTTTTTTTTATCTTATCCTACTTTTTTTTTTATTTAAATATTTTCATCACTAATGAACAATTTTCATTTAATTCTCATGGGTTCAGTTAAAGTTTTGGCCTTTCTCATATAATTAGAATCTACATGATAGCTACCCAAGATCACAGAACATTTTAATAATTTTTTAAATCAAAACTTTTTTGTGTGAACATTTTTTAAAGGACAATCAACAAAAAAAAAAAAATAAAATAAAAAAAAAACAAAAATACAAACAAAAAACATAAAAAACAATAACGACTACCACAATAAAATATAATAATAATATAATAATAAGAAAATAAACAACCAAGTGAAAATCAAAGTGAAAATATAAACGATATAATGCAAGATATAAATATATATATATATCTATATATATATATATAAATATATAAATATAATAATAATAAAGTAATAAAAAACACAAATCAAAATATATATATAGCAAAACCTATAAAAAACAGTTATTTTAGCATATCCTGTTAACCAACAAAACAAAATGGCACAACAACTACAAACAACAACAACAAAAAAAGGACAATCATAACAATATAATCATAACAGCAACATTTTATTTTAACTTAATAAAATATAAAAGAAATAAAAAAAATGTCCCATGTTTTTTCTTTTTGTTTTTTTTTTTCAACTTTTAAAATTTTGTTATATTTTTCTTTTTTTTTTTTTATTAAATATTTTCCGTTTTTGTCCTGTCTTGTAGGAAATTGCAATTTAATGAAAGATAAAGAAAACAACAACAAAAAATAACAAAAATAAAACAGCAAAAACAAATTCTGAAAAAAAGGATAATAAAAAAATGCCGCATGAAAATGAAAATCAGCTGATCTGAAAATTAAGTTCAAAACACGCAAATAACAAATTAATAAAATAAATAGCACAACCTGGTAACACTGGGAAATTTTGTTGTAATGTGAACAACAAAAATAACGGAAAATTATTAAATTTGTAAAATTGTAAAATAAATTTCCCCTCTTTTTGTAAGTTCTCGAAAACTAAACATAAAATGAAAAAGCTTTTTTTTCTCATTTTAGTTGAAAAGCTTTTGTTAGTTAAGCAATTTAACGTAGCGTTTAAGCTTTCAAAAGGTCCTTTTAAATTTTTTTTAAGGATGCTGTAACATAAGAAGTGTATAACTGGGTCAGTATAACAAATTTTTTGAGCTTTTATTATTTTTGTATTAGATGTTCCACAACAAGTGATTCTAAAGTTTTAAATATCTAACTATTTTCCTTAAAAGCTTTATTAGTTTAGAAATTTTATATTGGGATTAAGCTTAAAAAAAAGGACATTTTTGAAATTTTTTGACTGATGAAATGTAAAATGTATGATACTGGGTCAGTATATAAATTATTGAGCTTTGAAAAACTTATTTGAAATATAAAATTTAATTTGGAAAAACAAATCATCTGTTATATCCTTTAAAAAGCTTTGTTAGTTACACATTTTTTAGTTGGCACTAGTGGGTTAAAACTTTGAAAAGGTACTTTTTAAATTTTTCGGATGCTGAAACATAGAAACATGGTACTGGGTCAGTATAACAAATTGTTAAGCTTTTGATATCCAATTTAAATATAAAAGTGAGGAATCTACAAGTAATAACAAATTTTTTGCAACCAATGGGATGTTAATGTTGTAAGGGAAGCTTTTTTGAAAGAATAATAAATTTTTTTTTGAAATTGTGTACAATTTGTGAATTAAGCTTTAAGTTTAAAAATACCATTTGGTTTTAATATTAAGTTTTTTCAATGATAGGACAACAGGATATTTCGAAAGGATAGTAAAAGGATGAAAAGTGTGTGGTTTTTTTTTTTTTGGGACTGTGGTTTTTGAAATAGAATAAAACTAAAATTCGAACTATACAAGCTTAAAGCATTAGGAAAGGTTATCTTGTTAGGAAATTAGAACTTTTGGTTTCATAATATAATAAATGATGTTGAAGTTTTCTTATTTTAGAACCTTTTAAAAATAATTTGATAGATTTTAAATTTTGGTATATTATTACCATATTTTGTTAGGACTTTTTTTTGAGATTTCAAATTAGTGTGTAGGAATTTCGAATACTTGAAATGAAATTTTCGAAACTTTCATTTTCGGTTTTCTTTTAGCTTTTAGATTTAATGGTTAGTATGTTGCTCAATAATTCTTCAAGAATGTTGACTTACAATATAATAATGTATTAATTTCGTTTTATGTTTATTTTTAACCTGTTGGTCAAAATTTTAATAATTTTTAAAGAGCTTTAACAAGGTTTATTTTGCCAAACTGCATTTCACTTAACTTACAATTGCCCGCATTTATGATGGATATTTTTTCAGTTGCCAGAGTTTCAATCCAATGTATTTGACCATGTTTCAGACATCAAATAAACATAGGAAAAAATTTAGACTATGGGTTTCAGGAGCTGATGGTTTTGTTTTGTTGATGAGAATTTGCTGAATTGATAATTGATCTTATTCATGTGTCATTGCTGTTTTTAGTGAGGGAAAGCTTTTGTGATCTGCTTTGCATCCCAAGTTCAAAATTTCCATTCTTTTTTTTTTATATTGTACTTTATATATTTGGTAACCAAGGCTATTTGGTAAAGAAAAATTATTTGCTCAATTAAATATATGAACTGTGTATCATGATCTGGGAGTCAAACTAAAAATCATTCGAGCCAAATATTTATTCTCACTGCACCACCGGTACTCCATTTGGTCTATAGTATATTCCAAAATTATTGTGCTTGATACTTCGACTTGTTCGCAATTACAAAGTAATCATTTTGTAAAAACTTCTTTTGATTCTAAATTAATTAATTATTTAATTTAAATTTGTAATGATGATGTCCTTTATCATTTTTGTAAGGAGAGAAAAGAAAAAACCGTTCAATTTATAATCCTTACATCCTATGACATTTTTTCATTACATCCATAAGACCATGAACCATTTTTTCATCTAGAAATATAAATATGAAAAATAGACCTAATTTAGTTAATTAATAAAAAAAAAAAAATCCAAAAATATAAAATTTTTTTCCACCCATTCTCATTTCCTTTTTTTTTTTTTTTTAAATTTTATAGATTAAAATATTTTACAATGCATATATGTATATTTTGTGTGCATATTATATATTTATATCTACCATTAAATATGTGCTGCTAATACCATTATAGTCCGCATCCCTAAAATCCCAATACTACTTTTATATTTATAATAATCTAATTTTACGTTATAACAATATTCTTCATTAAAAATTCTAAATCCAAAAATTAAATTTGTAAACATTTTAATCCTACCAGTGAAATATATGCATAATACAAACATTAATTTAAGATATACATATCATATTTATTTTTTAATTTATATAGATAGACTGTTATATAAATAACTACTTATATATATGAATGAATGTTTTGAAAAAATATATATATTATTTAAAATAATGAAATCCTGTGTATTACACTAATGTACCAAAGTATATATATATTTTTATTAGCTTTCAACCATATATACAGATATTCATATATATATATATATATATATACAAAAAGAAAAACAAAAATATATATACATATATAATTTTCTTTTTTTGGGTAATAATATACAGTATTTTTAGCATGCGCCTAAATTTATACACCATCATAATAAAACTTTTGTTAAGCTGAACAGAAAAACCTTATGGTTTAAATTAAACTTTCCTTTTTTTTTTTTTGGTGAAAATGTAATGGTTTTCATTTTTCGGATATCAGCCGGTTCTTAGCTATATTAGTCTAGGTCTGATTCCTGTTAAACATGAAAGTTTTCACAGAAATACTAAAAAATTTGAGAAAAAAGCTTTTTACATACTTTTAGGCGCTTAAGTGACAAGGCGCCTATTTCAAATAGAAATTATGTTAGGTTATTTTTTTTTATATATTCAAATCACATGGTTAGGTAACCTACATATCAATAAGGAATACACGTATAATATATACATATAAATGTACAAACACATATGTACAAATTATTATTACCACTACAATAAAAATAAAAGCAGAAAAACCGGACAATATAATTTGAGCATCAACTTATTTTCTCTTGTCAATGTTGTTTTTGTATTTTTTTTGTATTTTCGAAATTAAATTTTATATTCGAAAAATTCTAATTACAGAGAGTGTGAATTGCGAAAATAATTGGACCGAAAAGGAAAAGCAAAACAAAATAGAATTCTTATAGATAAGTTGAAAAAATTCAATGAATTTTTTTTTTTTGTTTTTGGTCTATCTCAATTTACTCTGAATTTTTTAGGGTCTAGTGATGATGCAAAGGATGAAGTTGTGTGTTTGTTCTGTGTTCTAATTTTAAAAGCGCATGTCTAAACTTTTTTTTTATTTTTTGTTTTTGTAATAATTCTATTGTTATACAATGGAATGTGATTTTTTTTTTTTTTTTTTTATATAATATTATACATATATACATATATGTGGGTTATTATGTGTTATTAAATGTAGGTATTTAGGTATATAGGCTGGTATTTTTGCTATTTTGTTTGTTTTTTTTTTTATATTCAGTGTAAAACAAAACAAGTAAAAGAAAAAAAAAAAAAATCAAAAAATAAAGAGCAAAAAAATTTGTTGATTTTCCCAGGCATTTTATTGAAGATTCAAGACAAATATTCGAAAGTTTGTTTTTTTTTTTTAAGAGAAAAAGAGACTTGAGTGAAATGGAATTTTTTCTTTTTTGTTGTTGTGATGAAATGGGAAGTACGAAAGCCACCCATATAAACTGTGCGATGTTTCTTTGGGTAGTGTCCGTCTTTTACACACCAAAAACTACATTCTTTTTGAAAGAAACTTAAGGTAGGAACCTGTCAGCAACTATACAGTTTGAATACAGGGATGGAAATATGGAAGGTTATTTGGTATTTTTGGATTATGGGGAATGGGGAAAATTTGGAGGGATATTAAAGAGAAAGATGTTAATATCTGGATATGTGCTCAACAAAGTAGTTTCCATAATCTGTGTTACGCCATTTTAAAAATTCGACGCAGTAGAGATAATCATCCGTTGCACTTCTTGTTTTACGTTGGAAAACTTACAGAGGAGGCATTAATTGTATTATTTCTTTAGAGCAACTGTTCGTCCTTACTAGATATCTATAAAAAAGGATAAGTGACCAGACCAGACGACTAAGTACAGTGAGGGTTAAGGTAACACTGGCATCATTTATAAGACGGATAGTTCTGTTTTGCACTTTACCGAGATATCCCGAGAAGAGTACCAGCCCAAATATATGCATTGTACTCCATTTTTGATCTGATATATGTTTTATAGGTATTGAGAAAATCAATATTTTAGAGTTGTCTTATATTGGATCTATTTTGAGTTTATTATGGACACAATTTTTTTTTTATAACAGTTTTTCTTAAAAGTTCTACAGATAAAAAACTGATAAAAGCCAATTTTCCGACCAAAGTTTTTAATATTAATTAGTGCTTCGCAGTCAGTTTTTCGAATGATTACATCGCACCGACTTAGCAACTTTCTATAATCTATATTCAACTCATCACAACTCTCTATAATCGAAATTATGTTCAATACTCTAAAAATAGTTCCAAAACAAAGAAAATAACAAAGACAATAACAAATAGTATATAAAAATTCCAATAAATAACAAACTCCTTTCCTTTAAATTTCCCACAACTTAAAAAAGAAAAAAAAAAAATAGAAAAAAAAAAAATCCATTTCAACATGTGAATAATAATTTAAGTTTTTGGTAAAATCATCCCAGTCATTGTTTTGTTGGTGTTGTTGTTATGTTTGCTTTCCTTAGCTTAGGCCGTTCATTCCGTTTTTTTTTCTTGTTTTGTTCATTCCCCATTAAATATTTTATTATCCTTAATCGTATCTGGGGATTTTTTTTTTTTTCCAAGGTATAACAAAATACAAATTTTTTTTTGTTGTTGTTGTTGTTCTATACTTTTTATATATTTTGTATTCAGTTCCATTTTTCATCTCTTTGTTTTTTTTGAATTTTTATTTCACTACTTTTAAGAGTTGAGCATCAAAAAAAAACACAAAAACAACAAAAACAAAAACAGCAAAAAACCAACAACTACAACAACAAAATAAAAAAAAAAAAAAAAAATATAAAACATTATACATAAAACAACAGCATGGAAATTAGTTTAGGTCATGAGGTAATAATACATCTTATACAATATTTAGATATATATATATATATATATATATATATATATATATTTATAAATATATATATACATATATATATAAATACATAAATACATACCTATATACTAATATAATGATGTAAAATTTTTCAGGATACAAAAATAATATACATTTTTTGACAAATAATACATATTAAATACATACATAAGTACAAAAAAAAAAAACAAAAACAAAAACAATAACAAATTAAGAGAAAAAAATTTTTTAACACACGAGCTAACATGTTTTTCAGTGTATCCATCGAAGAAAAGTTGTTAAATACCATTAACAGTTATAAAATACAAAAAAAAAAAAGGATTTTAACAGCATGATTATTTTTTTAATATAACATATGTATAATTAAGTATATTTACAAAATACACGCACACATGCCACAACACATACACATGCATAAGTATTTAATACGAATAATATTAAGAAGAATATTAAATAACATTTTTTTACCATGCTGTTTTCAATTTGGGAATTTGGGAGTGGCTTAATTGAAATATTATGAGAGAGAGAGAAAAAGAGAATATAAATAATTTTTTGACAGATTTAAAAACTTTTATTGAGATGGAATCTTTGTATGAGTAAATTATTTGGATATCTTCTTCTGACTTAAAAAAAACTTTAAAAGCTTCTTATTTACACAATTCTCATGTTATTTATTGTTGTTGTAGGTTCTAAAGCAATATCGACAATACATAATCATTTTATAAATTGAATACAGTCTCCACATGTTTATATTTTTGTATGTATTTCAATTTTATTTTAAGTTTTTA
>OY720445.1:22779754-23112294 GCA_963082915.1 Dolichopus griseipennis | reverse complement strand
TTTTTAATAATGTTAAGTGTTAAATGATTTAATTCTGTTAAGTGTTAACTGAATTTCCTTTTTTCGAATTTGAATTAAACAATTTTCCTGAGAGTATAGAAAAAGAGAGAATTGAAAAACATATAATAAAAGCTTTTTCTCAAAATTAATTTCAATTTAAGAAAGAGTAATTGCGTAAGAGAGAGATTTTTTTTTAAAAATTATTATACAAGAAATGAATGAGTTGCGGTAGGATTTTTGTTTTTCCTTTTCTTGTTCTTATTCTGTTGATCATTAGATGTTTAATTTTTTGTTTTTGTTTTTTTTTTTGGAATTTCGAAAAATTTCAAATATTTCAAAAAAAAAGTAAAATAAGAAAAAAAAAACAAATAGGAATGGAAAAAATTTAAGATGAGATCTCAATAAGAAAATTAGTGAGAATAATTTCTGATTTAAAGGATATAATTTATAAAAATATGTATATTATGTATTTATGTGCTTATATTTGTACACAAAAACAAATATATCTACTTATATACTAATGATATAGAAATGGAATATTATTATATGTATATATATATATATTTAAATATATATATATGGGTAAATATTGAACTTATGACAGATAATTTATGTGTTCTACTTAATTTTGAGCTTCACATTTTATTATTTGTTCTTTTTTTTTTTTGTTTTTCTGTACAAATACATACAAAACAAATAAATACATATACATAATATATAAATGTATAAAGAAAATTTATTTAACTCCGAAAAACAGGCAGCAGCAGCAGCAGCATCAGCATCCTAGGTTCCAAAAAAATTTTATTCTTCTTCTTCTTTGTTTTTATTTTTCAGTGATGTTAAAGGAATATCATTACAATCACACATAACTAGTATATATATATATATATATATATATATATATATTTATATATGTACATATATATGGTATATAGTAGGGTACAAAAAAAAAAAAAAATATAATAATACTAAGAAAACAGTTTTCATATTTTACCTAAAAAAAAAAAAATTTTAGTCGAGCGCTGAATTTACAACAACCCGTTTGTACTCGAACGATAAGTTATCGCGTTTTATTAAGAAAAAAAAAATATCAACCATATTAAATTTAAAAAAAAAAAGATAATACAAAAGATTAAAAAAAAATTTAATCACCAATTAAATTATAAAATCTATCTTTTAAAGGGTGAATTTAAAATTAAAAAATAATTATAAAATATTTTAATTTCATTTTGAAAACTTAAGAATTTATTTTTAAGCGGAATTAAAGTGAATTCCGTGATTTTCTAATTTGTAGTGTACTTTGGTTTAATTGCGATACAAGTTTTTTTTTTTTAAATAATATTTAATCTATTACTAAAATATTTTATTTTCCTTTCCATTTTTTTTTAATTTTTAAAAGAAAATTTTTTTAGAAAATTTTTACAAAGGTGGAAAAACAAAGAAAAAATGTGCGATTTATTCAATTGAAAATTTTTTTGGAAATTTAAATCAAATTTTCAAAAAAAAACTATTAAAATTACTTTAGTGTTACAATTTACAAATTTTTTTCCCCCAAAAACAACCCTAATAATATTTAATTTCTAGTATTTTATTTGTGATTATGTAAAATTTTTCCTTTTTTTCTATTATTATTTTGTTTTTTTTTATTTTGAAAATTTTCCGAATTTTGACAGGGATAAATAAAATTATTTAGAAAAAAAAATTTGGTGCCAGTGTGCCGACTTTTAATGTCTTGTGAAAATTATAATGAAAATTTCTAGAAAATTAAATATGATTTTAATACAAATTTAAAAGAAAATTGTGATGAATTATACAAAATTTTCAAATAAAAAATAGTCCTGAAAAAAAAGGAAAACTTTAAATATACATGAAAAAGGAAAAAAATTTAAAATTAAATTTAAATAACAAAAGATGAAAATTTAATATACAAGAAAAAATTTTATACAAATAAAATTACATTGAAATATAAATAAATATATATATACCAAATAAGTTAGAAATGTCAAAATAAAACACATAGAATTGTCATTTTTAAAATATTTATACAAAAAAAAAAAAAAAAAAATATAAAAAATAAGAAAAAATTCAAATAAAATACTAAATCAGAAATGAAAAACAACCCAGTTTTTCCCATTTTTTTTTTTTTTTGATTTTCTTATTATTTTATATTATTGATTTAAAGCTTTTCTTTAGTGAAAAAAAAGATATACAAACACACATAAATAATAATAATATTATTTTATAAATTTATTAAATAATATTTAATTTTTTATACATTAATATTAAATTTAATTTAAAAAATTAATATTTATCAATATTAATTACAAAATAAATCATTTAATATCTAAAATATTTAAAAATTAAATTTTTCAAACGCCTAAATTTATGCAAAATATAAAAATATTTACAAAGAAAACAACAACAATACAAAAAAACAAAAAAAAAAAAAAAATAAATAACAACAGCAAAAAAAAAAATCCAAGTATTTATTTTTGTAAGTGACACAGAAACCTGCAAAGTGAAAGTTGATGTATTTATTTTTACTTTTATTTCCATTTATACCTCACACACTTTTGTGTTATCCTTTTTTTTTTTTTTCGTTTTTCGTTTTTCTTTTTCTTTCTTGGTATTAAAAAATTTTTAAAATTGTGCTTCCAGCATCTGTAAGCAGCATCTATATAAATATACACAATACAGTACAGTTAAAATAATAAATAAATAAAAAAAAAACAGCAAAACTGCCATAACAGATAATGTAATAAACTTGAAAGTATACATATATACTAACGCAAAAAAGCTAAGGAATATGAAATTTATCTCCTGTGTTTTTTTTTTTTTTTTTTGTATTCTTACTAACATTTGAATACAAAACATTTTATATATGATACATATTTAGAATAAATACTTTAATACTTCAATTTGGTCCATTACGCACACATTCACACAACTTCTTCCATTACGTACAGAATTAATTTGATTTAAACGTAGGTACTAAATGTTGAAAAGCTTTAATTCTGTATATAAAAAAAAAGCTTTTAAAAAAAAATAAAATTTATTTTAACGGGATCTGTATAAATACAACATGTATTTATTTAGAGTAGCTCCAATAGCTCCATGAGAGTGAAAGATGCTGAGAGAACAATAAAATTCGAAAAAGGAGAGTAGAGAGAAAGAGATGAATAAAAGAAAATTGAAGAGAGGAGCAAAATTAGGTTTAGAAATGATTTTTGAAAGAAAATGATAACATACATTTGGTTTATATTTAATTTTGACTTTGTATTTGTATTTGTATTCATCTTCAAAAAAAATTACACGAGTATTTATATAATATATGATTTTTTTTTTATTTGTATATATGTATTATTTTTTATTTGCATTGTTGTTGTTGTTGTTTTTATGTTTTTTTGTATTATTCAAAATTTACATGCTTTCATTAAAAAAAAAAAAAAATAATAAATTGAAACTGAGAGCTGTGTTGTGCTTACACACAATACAATTTTATTTGTTAAAGGACATGATTAATATATATGTATATAATATGTCTTGTTTCGCTTTTCATACTAAGGTTGTTTGATAAGTTTTAGAATAAAGAAAAATGTTGTTTTTTTTTTCTTTTGTCTGCTATTTCAAATTTTTAATTTGTTGTTGCTGTTTTTTTTTTTATTTTCTGTTAATTGTGATTTGCAAGAAAAAAAAAAAAAAATTGAATGTCCTTCCGATTATTATTTAATCATTAATTAGAAATTATAAAAAAATTTATATATAATTTTAATTAATGATTATTAATTATATTATATGTATGAATGTATTAATGTTTTGAGATATATATATATATATATATATATATATGTATTTTTTAACATTTTCATATATTTTAATTGTATCATAGTTATGTAATAAATTAATTTCATTTTATTAAATTATCCGGCGGCAATTTTAATATTTAACTAAAATATATTGAGTTGAGAGTTCAATTGGGAATTTTATATTTATTATTTGTAAAGTTGAAAATGAGATGAATTTGAGTTTTTAATTTGTGGATCAATCTTAGTTAATTTAATAGAGAATTAAATTTAATCAATTAAATAAAATGGGGTTTTAAAAGGTTTTTGCAAAAACAGTAATTTGAAAGGATTTTTTTAAAAATTTGATTATTTTTTATTAATTTTAACTCGAAATTTGGAAAAAGATTATCCATCTGAGACCCGACTGATGGCGTACAGGTTAGGACGCCGCTCTTAAATCGAAGGGTCTTGCGTTCAAACCCTGGTTGGGTTATTTCTAATACAAAAATATAGTGTATATTATAATAGTTTAATAAGAGTCCAAATGCGAAATAGACGAAGGACTTTTATAATATCCGTCAATATTTACTATTGTCTGGTAATACAAATAAATAAATTAAAAAAATCGCTTAAATTAGTTAAATGTTATAATTAGATTCATAATTATTGTCTTATTTGAATTTATAATTCTATATTTATGTAAATGATTTTTATAGTACATATTACTTTTCGAATGAATATTTTTAAATTCTATCAAATTTTTGAAAAATCTCATAATTCTACGTTTTTGATTCCAAGAAGTTAATAGTTATTTAACATTTAATTTAAATTAATTTATTATCTTGGATATGCCTAAATCCTTGACTGAAGAATTTAATTCTGAAATATTATTTACTTTATATAATCTAAATTTATTGCATATATTTTACATAGAAGTTAAAAAAATTATTTATTTATATAAGAAATAAAAAAGTATTTAAAAGATCTCATTGACTTCTAACTTTTCTTAATAAAAACTTAAACACATTCCTTGAGTATTTTTGAAGTTGTTATTAAGAAAATAACTCCAGGCAAAAAATGAGTTTGGTGTCTGATTGAATGCGTATGATCTTACTGCTGGAGTCTTACAATAATTATTGGCACTTTAAATTATGTAATAAATACAGGAGAAATTATTTAATTTTCGAAATATTATTTGGAACAGTTACTTTAAGAATCTTGCTTTTTTTAAATAAATGAAAACGAGCAGATTATTACATGATATGGTGTATCCTATAAATATGCAATATGATTTCCCATCGGTTTAGATATTAGTTCTTTCAAATATTTTTGAATTTAAAAATTGTTTCATACGTATTTTATAAATTTATGATTACGAGCAGATTTTTACCTGATATGGTTAAAACAGTTTAATCCTAAAAATATGCAATATGATTTCTTATCGGTTTATTACCTCCTTCAAATATATTGGAATTTAAAAATGGTTTCATATTACTTATTTTAAAATAGCAGTTTCAAAAGGGTATAACTATGAAATACAGTAAAAATATTTATTTGAAAGATGTTTGAAACTCTATTTATTCTCCAATTAAGTAAAATTGCTATTTACCGTATCCATACGAACTTACTTAACGAATTTACTTACCCAAACACAGACCATAGTTTTCTAATTTAAGTTTGGATGCGCCTAATGTGCACAATTATATATAAGCTCAATTTCATGTATTCGATTTTAACACAGGGATGAGTTTTCAAATATCTGGAGCATTATTGAAAGTTTCACATAAATTTATCTAAACCGTTTGTTTTTTCTAAATTTTGAATTATAAAAATTTTTTAATTTTAATATTCAATCTTTATCGTAAATAAATTTTTTAACAAACTCTTTTTCGAATATTAATAAAATCTTTCAAGACAAATATTTTTATTTCCGGGTTTTGTTGAACCTATCCCCTTAAAAAACATATATTTACAATAACATTATTGAAGATTCACTAAAGCACTAAAAAAAAAACATAAAAGTTAATTTCGAAATTTCAATAAAAGGAAATTAAAATTATCCTTTATGATCACAAAAAAAAAAAAAAAAAAAATAAACAAAGAAAACGGAGGAAATTAATCATAATAAATATCTTTAAGGAAAAATTACTCTATATAAAGAAGATAACAAATTCAAAATCTTATGTTTATTTTTTAAATAACTTTTTAAAAAAAGAAAATTTTTTATGGAAATTTTTTTATTTTTGAAAGTTTCTCAGATTTTTTTTTTCCTCTTTAGTTCAAGTAAACTTAAAATTCTAATAAGAATATTGATATCGTTATTATTCAAGGAAGTTTGAACTTTGTATTATTCAACACAAGTAGTGTATTTTTTTTTTCTTTATTTTAGTTAAAGAATTTTTTTTATCTTCAGATTACGTTATCTGAATTTCAAAAAAATTCGAAAAAACTTTTTAGATGAAAAAGTAGGTGTGTTTATGTGTGTTTAATTGTAGATATGGAAATTTAGTAAATTAAGAAAATAAAAAAATCTACTAAAAATAAGAAACTTCTTCTTATGCGTTACAACACATTCAAAAATCTGAAAGGTTTACAAGTGTGTATATTTTGCTTTTAAAATTTAATAAGTACGAGTATATTAAAAAAATATGAATTCCAGTACTTTTTATTGTATTTTAAGATTAGGAAGCTTAAATAATTTAATCAGATATTTTATTTAAGTGATTGCGCAATATAGTCGTTTTTATTTCAAAATAAAATTTTATATATAACTGTGGCAGGATCTTAAATAACTGGGTGGAACAGAGAAAAACGATTAGTTTAAATATGATACAAATACTTGTAAATGAATTTAAGCTAATAAATCTGTGCACTTTAACTAGTTTTTCTGTCGGAAACCTATTTAAATATTTTTACATTAGTGCTAATGAGCAAATATTCCTAAAACAACAAATTTCAATCCATACAATCTACCACAAGTACAAATTTGTCTAAAAATTCTGTATAAATACTAAGAGGCGTATTTTCGTTTTACAAATTTCCATCACAACTTTATGGGCCGATGAATTATTTCTAATATAACATACACTGTAAAATTTATTTTAAAAATTCGTTTAGCAAAATCCAAAAACTCGTGTAAAGGTCAAAATATTTACAAAAACCTTGCAATTAATATTAAAGAATTATTGCGGTTGCCCTACTCAAATATAATTTTGCGTTTTTTCATAAATTTCTATTAGCTTGTGTTCTTCTCTGTTTATATCTAAGATTCCAATATTGTAATCGATTTTTATTTATCATATTTCTGGATGTTCTAATGATAAAACCTAATTTTAACTCTGTGCCAATGTATAATTTACTCATTTTCTTGTCTTTTGAAACGCTTATATGTGATTTAAGAAGTTCATGTAAATTTACAAATTTTGCATAATTCTAGGATGAAAAAAAAATTTTTTTTGAATATGAAGTTTCGCGAATTTACAATTTTTGTATAATTTTCGGATGAAATTTTTTTTGTGAGTATGTAGTTCCACCAATTTACAATTTTTGCATAATTTTAGGATGAAATTTTTTTGAGTAGGAAGTTTCGAATTTAGAATTTTTGCATAATTTTAGGATGACTTTTTTTTCTTTTATGGCGTTACATTATTTAAAATAATAATTTTTTTATTCAATATTGCCATGTTCTAAAGTTCGTTGTTTCGTTTCTTTTATAGATCCTTACATGGATTCAGTTTGTTGAGGTCAAAATCTCGGTTTAGTAAATCCCGTTTTCCGAAAATCTTGTTTCAAATGTTTAATTTAGGAAATATTGTTTTAAAAAACCATATTTAAGAAATTTTTTTTTTTCATATTCTGTAAAAGGCTGATAATTCCAAATTTGTATCTAACTCTAAAATTTATAAAAACTAGATTTAAAATAAAAGCGAGAGTTTTAAATATAAAATAAGTATTCCTATAATTAAGATTTTCTAAAAACAAGGTTGAAAAAAAAAAGATCTACTAAACTGAGATTATATGATGCTCCCTTATTCAATAAATATATAAACCTAAAAACAACCAAATATAGGTATTCTAATAAAATCAAAAACCTTTTAAAATTAAAAATATCATAAACCAAAAATATTTCATCCAATCTTCCATTACTCCTAAATAAACCTTTTGTTAGTATTTTCTTCAAATATATCTAAGTACTAAAAAAAAATCATCCAACACTTAACATATTTTATATACCATTTTCTTATTTTTAATTGCAGAAATCATTAGATTGACTTTATTACCTCCATTTACTTTTGAGAATTAATCTGGGGAATATTGTAATAAAAATAAAAATCGGGATTTTCTCCGGAACAAAATTTTTATTTAATTATTGTAATAAAGTTTTAATAATGTCTGCTATTAATTACAAAACTATAAAAAAAAATTTCAACAAAACGAGTGTGCTTTATACCATCTATTAATTATTTAAAAAATTAATAGTAAAACAAATTAAAACCTTAACTACAAAATAATTATGGTTAATAAAAAAAAAAAAAATTTTTATATCTGAAAAAAAAATAAAAACAAAAAAATAAAAACCTTAACCAACCACAATAATATCATAAAACATTAAATCTTAACCAGATCTCAATTCAGACTTCTATTTTCTAAAATCTATAGATATATGAAAATTGCACAATACTCTCCTTCTGACGACAGATGGTCGAAATTATTTTCAAAAAAAAAAAAAGCACAAAAAACAAGTCAAAGTGATAAAAATTGTGGTAAAAACTAATTTACAAACATATTTTGTTGTTGTTGTTGTTGTTATATTTTGGTTTTATTTGGTTGTATTTGTGTAATTTAATACTTATTATAAATTTTATTATCCTGATATTATCCTGGACAATAAAAAATAAATTTTTGTGCCAAGTTTAACGTTCAAATAATGTGGTTCGTGGTTGATGAAATTAATATGTATGTATATATACATATATACTAACTGTAAAAATATATATATTATATACATACACGTGTCATGAAAATCTGAAGTATTCATCTTGTATAATTTGTTGTTAATATAAGCAATAAACCGAATCAAACCGAACTGGATAACAATTTAAAGGACAATTGAAAATTTGTTTAATATTTTTTTTTTGTGTTTTTGTATCTTTAGAATAAAAAATGTAATGAACATTTTGGTTTTATACGGTTTTTTTTTTTGTTTTATACGATCATATCAGATTTATATTTAGTTGAAAAGTTGTTAAAAAATTTTTTATTTTATTTTAAAGGTGGAAACGGAAGTTGAATTTTAAAGGGAAATTTAATTTATTTGATTATTAAAAAAATGATAAAAGTTGGCTGGTTTTTTTGTTCCTTTTTTGTGGAGTATTTCATAAATAGAAAATGTTAAAAACTTTTAATTAAAAATTTCCTTTAATTTCAAAAAATAACACAGTTCTAGTGAATTTTAACAGTAGTAGTAATTAGTCAAGGATTTTGAATGTAAAGGTATTTGTAATAATAAAATTTAATCTGATTGTATGGAAAGTCCTAACTGGTGAAAAAGTGTATTTAAAAAGTTTTAACTAGATTTAATTATGAAAAAAGTCAAAGGAATCGATGTGTGGTTGATATTATTGAAAATGTGATTTTATGATTAGATTAATGAGTACTTATTATAGTATTTAATAAGCAAAAGAGATCCTTATTCATGTTTTAATCATTTGATTAATTAATTTTTGAATACATGGGTAACTAGAGGGCGTAATATTTAACAGCTGGGTGGCACAGTGTTTAGAGTGCCGACTTTTCATGTGAAAGGCCCAGGTTCGAATCCCAGTGAAAGTGAAAAAACTTTTCTGGCTTTCTCGTGTTTAAATTGTATTTGGAATTCATTAAGATCAATTCTTCTTGTTCTTCTATGGCGCTACAGTCCGTTGTCGAACCTTGGCCTGCTGTTCCATTTGTATCCGGGGCTTTGATTTAGGTTTCGTAACAATAATTTTTACTGGATAGGGCTGTTAACCGTATGCCAAACCCCCATCTTTGGAGGGCCGTTGGGTTTGAAGACCAATTCTAGTAATACGAATATTATATGACCCTCTGTTCCAGTATACCTATGGTATAGACAGGCTTATTGGCTTAACAGTTGAACAGTTAGCGCTTAAAAAAATATAAAAAAAAACTCAGAGCTAAAACAGGAATTTGATTACATTTTTTAATTAGTCGTTTTATATCTGAAAGTCTTTTATTAAAATAATGGAAAAGCATAATTAAGATTTAATTCTTTAAGATTCAATAGTTAAGATCCAATACTTTTAATGGGAAGGTCTTTAGTTCACCCACAGATATAAAATATAATATATATTCTTGTATAAAGAAAAGGAATGGTTCACTGGGAATATGGTGTTTTTAATTGATGATCTTCTATAAATAAATGCCAAGTAATACATAACTGCAGATGAGTAATCTACGATTTGTCTAAAAGTAATTATTAATAAAACTGCAGATTAGATACTTTACTATGACTTTGAAGACGACTTTAAGGACGAATATTAAAATTTTTGATTGTAAATTCAAGATTTTATTTAACCTAGTAGATGGTTTACTAAGCAAAAGTTCAGGTCCACTTGGAAGCAGGGACAGAAGTTATCTGAAACATTTATGACCCCTTCAGCCCTTATTCTTGAGGATCCATTAGTCGGATCAAACAAATATGTAGACCGACTACTATTTTTGTTGTATACGATGAGTCTTTTTAAGTACTTTATATTACAGTTCCTTAATAAAGCAATTAACAAACAAAATTGGACCCTTAAACTTAACCAAAAAAGAAACTGTCTCCAAGAATTTAAGTTGATTTTTTGTAACTTATTATTTTCCATTTTTAGTTTCTATTCCAGAAATGAGAACTAAGTTTTTCATATCATGTCAGTTTGACTTTTGGATTTCAAGGGGATGTTTACGAAAAAGTACCAAATTTAATTTAAAAAAAGATCAATTTAATTTGAAAAAATATCTAATTTATTTAAAAACACTCGAATTTCTAGTAAAAAAGGATCAAGTTCATCTGAAAAAGAGTAATTACATAATATGTACGATTCTTAGTTCTTATCACATACGTTTCAAATTTTGGAAAAGATGGATTACAAACTGATAAAAGTTTTTTGAAGCAATATTAGAACTTATTACATATTATTATTAATAAAATTTTTCAGATTATATTACTTTCCAAATTCTTTTTAATTTTCTATGTGGAAAAACTCAAAAAAAAAAAGAAAAACATAAAACAAAAAAATTACATAATTTAATCGGATTAAATTAAAAGAATTACACATAATTATAATTACATATTTCATTAATTTTTTCTTTTTTTTTGATTTTCTTAGATTTTCCACTTATTGATAACATAAGATACCCCATCATTCAATTGATTTTCATCATCCACATATATATATATATATATTTATGCTTAACAACTGAAATTATAAATAATCCAACAAAGTGTTCGCCTACTCATACAGTCTTTGAATACTTGTAATCCATATTCCTCTCTGTAGTACTTAATATATAGAGGAGATGAAATAAAGTCAATTGAAATAAAGTCAATTTGATTTTTTTAGCAAAAATAGTGAAAATAGATTCGAATTAGTCATTATTATCTTATTTCCAATATATATTTTCAAAAATTAAAGTCAAATTTAAAAAAAACCAAGTTATTTTCTTTGTAAAATATCTAAAAAAAAAATTGAAGTTCGAATCAAGCGGAAAAGGGGCAACTGATTTTGAATTAAATTTTTTTAAATCGCTCCTGATTACAAACCTCGTATAAAAATTTTGGGGAAGAGGAATGCCAGGATTTTGTATCCAACCCCTAAGAAAAGAATATCTGGAAAACTTTTTCCAGGATATAAATAAATAATTGGATACCACATTTTGAATAAGAGGATTTTTTTTTTTTACTGGAGAATGGAAATTTCGAAAGCCACTTATTGAAACTGTGCGTTGTTTCTTTGGGTATTGTCCGTCTTTAACACACAAAAACCACACCCTTTTTTAACCAAAATTTAAGAGGGAACCTTTCGTGAAAATGTATAGTTTGGCTATAGGAATGGGGATATGGAAGGATTTGGGATTATGGTGGAAGTTTTTTGGGATTTCTGGATTGTTGGAGATGGGGAATGGATTGGATGGGATATTTAGAAGAAACCTGTTAATATTCTTCTTAAATTTGGCTAAATAGTACATATATACATTATCAACTTTGGGGAATACGCTTGGTGAAATATGGTTCCGTAGACTTACCGAGCTTATGACAAACAAATTTCCATAAGCAGTGTTACGCCATCTGGTTAGCTCAACTGTATAGGACTGAGCATCCGTTGCTCTCTTTGTTTCCCACTACAAAATCTTGGGTTGAGGCATAAGTTGTTTATTAAATTAGAGTTGGTTACTAAATAAGGATTACTTCCTTTTTCGGAATATTTCACAATTGCTAGATTGTTAATAGAAAAGAACCAAATTAAAAAGCAGGATTTAAATAATTTACTAAGCATGCTAAGGCCCCATTATTATAAATTTGAATTGGCATTATTATTTTAATAAGGGTTAGATGTGGTAAACCCATTATTTTAAATTATTTTTTTTTATTTAAATATTTATTTCAAAAGCATTAACTGAAGGATTTTAGAGTTGCTCAGAAAATCAAAGTTACAATAGTAGGATTTTGGGACGGTAGCTCTAATTATTTTGGATGATTTCAGGCTTTATATAGATGTATAAAGAAAATTGCAAGGTTTGGAATTTAAGATTATTTCAAAATCAATCAATCGTATTTTTAATTGTTTTTGGTAATCAAGCTGAGTCCATCTTATTTCATTAGACTTTATATCACCTCTCCAACACATACATAAATTGTATCTCTAATACTATAATAATTTAATAAATTTCATTATATTTTGTATGTGTAATTTAATTTTAAACCTATTTTTATTGTATTCAATGTTTATTACTGTGTAACTGTAATTAAATTTCATTTATGTTTTATTTTAAGTATATTGTATTTTGATTTTTTTTTTATTTTTTAAATATCTTATCCTTGAATTATTTTTAAGTGAAATTATCCTTTTTATCTTAATGCTTTTGTTGTTGTTTTTTATTTTATATTTCAAAGAAATACAAAAAAAAAACAAAACAATTTATATAAAAAATATTTTGGATTTACAAGGTCCTTTGCCTAGCATAAAATAAAAAAAAAAATTTGTTGAGGACAGAATTGGTAGGTTCTATTTAATTTTTTTCTTGAATTTTCTTTGGATTTTCTTGGAAAATTTTTTCTTTCTGACGTTTTTTAAGGAAATCTGAATCTTTTTAATTTTCATTCGTTGGTTTATTTTTCTTATTTGAATTTTTTCTAAATTTTCTTAAATAAAAAAAAAGAAAATTTTAATTTTCTTAGGAATTTTCTTTTTTTTCAGATATGTTTATACATTTTTACTAAAAAATTTTTTTCGTCCTGTTTTTTTTTTTGTTTTTTTATTTTTTTTTTTTTTTGTGTTAAAACTTAATTGAGACCGAGCTTATCACAGATTTTTTTCTGATGAATCAGTTAATTTTCATTAGTTTTATTTTCTGGGGGAGGGCGGAGGAGGGAAATATGGAATGGATTGTAAACTTTAATTTATTCAGGATTTTTTTTGTTTTTGTATTTTGTTGTTGTTATTGTTTTCGTTTTTTTTGTTGTATTGAATACGGAATTTTTTTTAGAAAGAGAAGAAATATTGAAATATAAATCCTTTAAAGAAAAAGAAAATGTCATTCTGCTTTAATATCCTTTTATTTTTTTTTTTTGTGTTTTTATTTTCTTCATTTTTTTTTAGTTTTTATTTTTGTCAAATTTATCTTCTCATAAATCTTTTGCAAAAAAAAGAAAACAATAAAACAAAATACAAAATGGAGATGATTTTTTTTTTTTCAAAATATTTTCTTAATTTTTTATGGTAAAAATGTTTTGATGACCTTTTTTTTTGGAACCTCTCTTATATTTCTCGCCTTGTGTCCTTTTAGTTCTGAATGTTTTCTTAAAACATCTCTTGTATCCCCCGCTTATGTTTTGGTCTTTTTAGATCTGAATATTTTCTTGTAACATCTCTTGTATCCCTCCTCTTCTATTTGTGTCCTTTTAGATCTGAATACTTTCTTGTAGCAGCTCTTGTATTCCCCGCTTCTATTTGTGTCCTTTTAGATCTGAATATTTTCTTAGAACATCTCTTGTATCCCTCCTCTTCTACTTGTGTCTCGTAAGTTTTTAAAACTCTTTTCATATCTTTCGTTTAATTCACAATATCCCAGTTGTTTTTCCAGAGAAACACTTTAAAAGTAAAAACAGAAATGAAAATTTGTCAAAAAATAATAATCAGAAGAAAAAACTCTGATTAGAATAAATTGTTTTTAGTTTTTACCCAACTTCGATTCCAGCATTTAAAAAAAACGCTCCAGAGAAAAATTGAACTAAATCAAGAAAAAAATTATGGGAAAATTTTTTGTTTTGGAGAATACCTAATATCCATAACAGGACGTTTATCCTTTCTTTATTTTTTTTGTTCTTATATTGATTAGCATTTTAATCTTTACTATAGGGTGTTTGTTTTTAATTTTTTTATGTTTTTTTTAGGTTAATTTTTATCTTAAGATAAAAACTGAAAATTTAAGAAAAATATTGACCCCATATATTTGATAGATACTTTAAGAAATATATATCTTTTAGATTTATTTAAAATGTTATGGTTTTTTCTTTTGAAAGATCAAAGAATCCATTTAAAGTTTTTTTGCTTTTAATATTATTTTAACTTCACCATGATATACTCTTTGCACACAAACTTGGTCCTTTTTAATATAAAATTTGTCTGTTTTCAAATAAATGTTGTCTTGTTTTTAAATACAAATATTCCTAAATTTCCAATTTAAATCTGGCCTCTTTTACATCAGCCCCGTTTCTGTGTATAAACTCATTGATTTTATAGTGGAACCTTAATACGATAAAGTAAAATTTAAAAACTTCGACTTTTAAGTCCATTTAAAAAAAGGACCCTAAAAACTTATAGGTCAGGAGCTCAACTTAGGATTAACCTAAAAACTTACTATTTTTTGGGATTTATATTAATTTTTCCACTATTTTATTTTCTTCTACAAAAATTAGGGACTAAATTTTTCAAACCATGCCTGTTCGACTTAAGGGTCTTTGATTGATTGATTTAAATTTCGTCCTTTTTTAGAATTTTACGATTAATTTAATTTAAAAAGAGACTAATATAGATAAATTATATTCAATTAAATACAGCCAAATTTTAGTAGAAAAAGGATCAGGTTCATATGGCAAGAGTATATCTATTTCTAATTGGGAAATTTATTATTTAGTAACCAATTTGTTGTATTACAATTTTAGTAGAGGCAATATAAATTAATTTGCATTATTTATGTTGTTTTAAAGTGTAGTTAATGTATTAATATTTAATAAGTATTTAAGTTAATTTTAACATCAAGAGGAGCACTTCATGATTTTAGTGTCAAAGGAATTTATAAAAACTTTGTATTTCTTTTTTAAGAAGACTTTGATGTTTTACTTCATTTATTTTGGGCTTTCAATGATACATTAATATAATTTTTTTCTCAAGAATTTGTCCATCCGTGGGACATATATATGTTTATATGTTTTTCTAAATTTGAGTATATAGCTTAGGCTGTATGAAAAAAGTCCCCAAGAAAAAAATCGCCAAAATAAAAATTGGAAAAAGTCCATAAGGTTTGAATGAAACAAAATTTTTTAAAATTTAAGGACTATTTTTTTTAATTTTGAGAATTTTTTTAACAATTATGGGGGAAGACTTTTTTATATGAAGAAAGTTTGCAAGGAAGTAACAATTATAGTTTTTTTTATCCCTTTTGTAGAATTAAATATAACGGGGGCGTTTTTACTTTCTTTTGGGGACTTTTTGCATATGAAAATTTTGCAAATTCCTAATATTGATTAATACAAGAGAAATTTTTAATATTAACAAATTTATAAAATTAAGAAAAAAGAAAAGTCCTTTTATTAAATCACTCATGGTTCTATGTCTTATCTTTAGTATTTTTAGAATTAAACTGAAATACTGTATCTACTATTCCGGAAGCTTAGGAAGCTTATACAGTGGTTCTCTCTACTAGGTTTTTTTATTTGAAGAGAAATTAGTTTTTCTAAAATCGCTAGGCTTTAACAGTTGTATATAACATTGAACCTATAAAATTATTCAGTTTCACAATTTGAAGTAGCAGGGCATCTTCAAAATCAAATTAGATTCTCTAAGCCATCCCCCAGCTGTAGTAAATACTCAGCTGTAAGTATTGTAAAAGAGTACAAAATATAAATAAGATATTTGTTTGTCATCAATTTAATTTGAGCCGACCGAGATTTGAGCTTTTCTACTTAAACGATCCGAGTATATGTAACTGTGGAAAACCTTGAGAACAATTTTATTACTTGAGACAGGATCACTGCTCATAATATAAAAGTACAAATTCTACTTTTGATCAACTACAACGATTGATGAAAAAAAATTTATGAACTCTTCTTGAATTGAAACCGAGACATCTTAAGATACTGTCTAATCAATTGGTTATTTTAAAATTATTAACCAATAAACACTCTGAATATAAATGAAAACACATTGATTACTTTGATTTATACACTTTATTTTTTACAAAGTTGATCCTATTTAATTTAATCTATCTATAACTCCTTCCTTTCCAAAATATTGAAACCGAATTTTCGGAAACTTTCAACCATTTTTAGCCAATAAAAACCCCTTCAGAAGAATAATCAAATTCATATTCAATTAATATTCCTCAAGACACCTTATGTTATAATAATAAAAACTAATAAAACTAAATAACTTATACTCCTTTTCCAAAAAATATTAAAATATATATATATATAGGTATATATAATTAAGTATTTAATTTTTTTTTCAATAAATCCTTTTGGTGGGATATTGGGCTATTCCCAATAATTAGTAAAATAAAACCCTCACTAATAATCTATTCAATTTATTTCTAAGCTATTAAAAAATTAGAAAAAACAACAATAACAACATTTTTTTAATCCTTATTTTTCAAAGTATTTTTAAATCTAAATTTCTTTAATGTATATATATACTACCGTTATAAGATTACATACAATTAATTTACTTCTATACAAAGAAAACAAATTAAATTATTTTCTTAAAACTAAAAAAAAATGAGAATAACGGTAAAAAAAAGGGAAAAACCAGGACGAAAAATTTCATTGAAACCAAAAAGTAATTTCTCAAATTTTATTTTTTTATTTTTGATTTTTTTTTTATTGTTTTTATTTTTTGGAATTTGAAAAATTGAATTAAACGTGGTGTTCATGTAAATTATATTAGGCTAAACATTATTTACATAGTGTGCTACGTACCTATATACATATACTTATATATTTATATATATATTTCAAATAATTTATGAAAATAACTAATACATATAAAAGAAGTATCGCTCTTTATTTTTTAATTTTAATTTTATATCCTGAAATTAATTTTTATTTTGGGACTTTAAGAAAATTTTTTTGATTAATGATTCGATCTAAAATGTTTCAGTATTGGTTTATTGACGTAATACCGAATGCTGATAAGTTATAAGATTAAAATTTTTTTTTTCCAAATTGATTAAGTATTTTATTTTCGGGATTTTTTTTTTTTTTTTAATTATTTTGTATTTTAATTTTTAAAAATTTTTTGGTTCACAACCCTTGTTAGTTGTCATATGGATGATCTTGAATTTGATGTGACGGTTTTGTTAACCCATAACTTCGTTCGAGTCTATATATAAGAATATTTCTAATCTTGAATTCAATTAGGTCTGAAATAATAAAAATCAGTAGCAAAAGGGTTAAAGTTTTTTGCTAGTCAATTTATTTTGAATATTTTTTAGAGTAGTATCTAAAATCTTTCAGGTAAAAGTTTATTAATGCTCAGTTTTGTACATGTAATTCACATGACCAAGCATTCGATTAGGTATGAAATAATAAAAATCAGTAGCAAAAGGGTTAAAATTTTTTGCTGCTAAATTAAATTAAAAATAATCTAATTTTCAAGGTAATATCAAACTTTTTGGTATTAAAAGTTAATTGCACAATTTTGTACAAAGTATGACCAAGTAAATTTAAAAAAGAAGGACATTCTCTTGAGGGCATCAAGTCAGGGTACAAGGACTTGAAAGTTTTGGTACCTAGGGGATTACAAAATAATTTTAAAAAGTTATAATTGTAATGTAATATAGTAGGTAATTGGTAGTGGGGAAATTTTGTACTAAGACTGTGGTAACTATTGTTTTATTGTATTATTGATAAAGGAGGCTTAGAAGATAGGAACTTAAACTATTCTATTGAGGAGTTTTTGAAATGCTCCGATATCTACAAGACCTTATAAAACTTTAAAAGACACACATTTAAAGGATCAACAACTTAAAAAAAACATGTACACTAATTTAGGACATAAAGTCATGTAATTAGAACATTAATCTTCAGGTGTATGAGATAAAAATTAAATTTAAATCTTGATAATAAATGAATAGACTAAATCAGATTAAAGATCATGGTCATATTTTGTACCTAGAGTTAGAGTAGCTATTCTGAAAACAGTAGATAGCAGAGTTTTTAAAGAAAGGAACTTAAGCAAATTCATTCAAATATTCCAGTGGGATATTTAGGTGCGCTTCCATACAGACAAATCTCCGATCTGAGAACCTTAGAATATAAAAACTTAAACAATCATAATCAGATTCAGGACTAATGCAATTGCAATTTTCCTTCTTCAATAAAAAAACCTTAAGTCAGTTTAAATGATGGCTTCTGCTTCATTTGATCCTAATTTTAAAAATTTTGTTTATATCTCAATCATTAGGTGTATTGGGCTGTTATTTATTTTCTTGGACTAATTTTTTTTGGAGTGATGGTATATATATATATATATATATATATATATAAATATATATACATATATATATTTTTTTTTATGAGGAAAAAACGATTTCTGTTTTGCTGTGTGGTTTCTGACATTCAGTCATTAATAACAAAAGAAATATTATACCAAAGCAAAAAACAAAAAACAAAAGCAGTAATTTTTACTTAAATCAAGCGTAAAAAAACTTAAAAAAAAGAAAATGAAAAATAAAATATGTAAGAACCGAAAGAAAAACAACAAAAAAAAGGATATTAATGAAAAATGTAATTTTTCAGATGCCTTTCAAAAAAATCCTTTAATCCTTTTATATTATACGATATACAAGTATTATAAAATTTATACAAATATATGAAAAAAAAAACATTAAAAATTAACTTCAAATACTGACTTTTTAAATATAACTGACAAGTGTATCGTATCAATATTGTATAAAATGGTAAAATTGATAAGAAAATGATAATATTTTCTTTGAAATTAAAAAAAAAAAATTAAAAAATATATATTTTCATGTTAAAAATTATAGGTAACCAGTCTTAACATTTAATATCCCATTTTAAAGTTTTCGAACTGTGAGAACGTTATTTGAGTTTTTATTGAAAAGGAACGTATTTCGATCATATTATAATTAGGTGCAATCATAGTATCAATAAGATTTTGACTCTGCACCATATTTGGTTTGATTTTAAATATAAATTAAAGTCAGACATTTCAAATAATTTATATTTCATTTTAACATTAAATATAGAAAATAAAATTTTAAGGTTACTATAGTGTTACAAAGCTTGTTTTATTCTAAGTTCTAATTCAAAAACCTTAAGTTTCAAATCTAAATCAAGTTCTAACTCAGACCATGTTTGGTTTGATTATAATTATATATTCAAAGCCAGACATTTCAAATAATTTAAATTTCATTTTAACATTAAACATAGAAAATAAAATTTAAAAGTTTATAGAGAGTTACAAAGCTTGTTTTTTTTTCAAGTTCTAATTCAAAGATCTTCAGTTTCAAATTTAAATCAAGTTCTAACTTATACCATGTTTGGTTTGATTATAATTATGAATTGAAGATAGACAATTGACATAATTTAAATTTCATTTTAACATTAAATATAGAATATTAAATATAATAATTAATAGAGATATACAAAGCTGATTTTGACCCTGATTTTAATTCTAGGACTTCAAACTGAAACTTTTCGAAATTTAACCCAAGCTCTAAGACTAAGACTCTTGCCATAATTTTAATTATTTTGTAAAATTAATAATAGGAAGTAATATATTATATAGGAATTGAAGAAGATTGAACAACTTTTCTATGTTAGCTAGCTAATTAAAACGAAATATTATTTTGTGTCATTTTTTTGCCCCTCATTGTAGTGCACCAATATCCTTCACACCATCTACTTAAACAATATCTTTTGAATTAATTCTGTTAGATTCATTATTAATATCTCTTAGAATTATTCATAGAATATTGAATATAAGTATGAAACGAATGTTTCAGAAGTATTCTTTTCTTAGCAAAATATCGTGCTTTGTCATTTTTGCGTCCCTCACTGTATTATATAACATTATTTACTGAATGAATTTTATCTACAATCTACAGATAAAAGAAATTTTTTTTTTTTAATTTTATTTTTTATTTTATTTTTTTTAAAGTTTTCACTTCATTTCTTTACAGTGTTAAAAACATTCTTATACATTCCGTTTATACACAACAACTTTTAAACACAATACAAAAATATTTAATCCTTTTTCTTTAACTAAACACATGATAACAAAAAAAAAAAACAAAAAAAAAAAAATATATAAGAAAAATTGAATGGAAAACATGAAAGAAAAACTAAACAAAAGGTTAACAAGATATCATTTTCCTGATAGAAATTTCAATATTCTTTCATGTAATTTTTTTTTTTTCCAAATATTAGAATGTATTAGTATAAGGATATTTTAAGGATATGACCTGATTTTTAAAATATTTAGCACAAATTTAGGAAATAATGAACACTACAATAAATAAAATAAAGAAAAACTTCTAATAATTTTTTTTTTTTTTGATTTTGGAATTTATAAAAGAAAATATTTATTTTTACTTCGTCTTTTCTTTTGTAATCCTTGTAGGTACTGAAAATCTGCTAAACTTCCAATTTGACTCCTATGCCTGAATACTTCTTTCTTTGTAAAAGTTTATTTTTATTTGCTAAATAAAGTTTCAGAGTTTAGAGGAAGTTTGAAAAAATGTTTTTTTCGAGGAAAAACAAAAAAGTTGGTTTTAAAAAATTTTCCGAAGTATTTTTTCTTGTTTTTATATTATTTTTTTGATATGAACTCTTTTTTGAATTTATTGGGAACAATTTAAGAGGCAAATAAGGAAGCAAAAGTTGCTTTTTGCAGAATCATTTAATATCAGGATAAAAAAAAATATTGAAATTTCATTATTGTAATTTGTAAAAAATAAAAGGAAATTTCATTTAAATTTTTCAAAATTTTTTTGGCAGTCAAGGATAATTGGAAATTTGGAAAAATATTGAAATTGTAATAATTTGGTTAAAAACTATCTTAAGATTTAATTCTTATTTAATTGTGTATATATTTTATTTATTGATTATTTGTTGACATTAATCTTTATACAATAAGAGTTTGTAAAAAGGACATTTTTTTTTATTTAATCTAGGACATTAATAGACTTTCAATGCAAATTTAATAATAATTTTGAAATTATCCACGTTCTGAGATACAAAATATAATTTATTCTAATTGCAATTGATAAGATAATAATATTTTAAGAGTTAGTTCTGAGCGTTGATTTTTTTTAATTTTGTTCCAAATTTGGAATTTTCAATTTTATACACGGATTTTATTTAAATTGGCGGACCAACTGAATAGGTTCTACGGTTTTTAAGATTTTCTTTGCAGATAATAAAGTTTTAGAATTGAATTTTAAAAATTATTGAGTTCCTTATTTTTTACTGAGTAAATTTGTACTTAAGTACAGTTGTAAGTACCATTACCTAATACTCTACTTTAAAGTACCAGTATTCCTTAGATTTCGATACTTACAAAATTTAAGTATAAGTAAAATAATCGAGTAAAAATACTTATAATTTCTAGAAAGTAACTAAACTTTAAGTTTAATTACTTTTGTAGTTATTTTACTTTTTAGTAATTACAAAGAATTTTTACTTGATTTCTTTACATAAATTTTGTAAGTACATATTGAAAAATAAGTAGCACTGGTTTACTTTATAAAGTAATGAGCATGAGGTAATATGTATTGGTAATTTTACTGGTACTTGAAATATACAGATCTGCATTTGGGCTAGAAAATTAATTTTATGATTACTTCAAATAATTTTATAATTTCTGAAAATTACAACTTCCAATCTTTTATTCAAATAAGATCAAAAACTCATTAATTCTTAAAATTAATTGTAGTTAAGTCTCTAACTACAGGATACAGTTTTAAGCATACATTTTTTTTTTTTAAAGTTGAGTTTTGAGTCAAGATAGTTTATATAAAATCAACCAATTATTTATTTAAATTAAATTAAATTGAAGAGCAATATTTAAGTAAGACTGCGACTACCAGAATATACTTGTATATAAATTATCCCAACGTCAGTTCAACGCTTACTCCACTCAGCAATCGTACATTTGGGATACTGATCTTGTCTTAAAGATATCTTCTATGGGCTCATACCTGTTAAAGAAGATGTTATACAATTTCTCTCATACCCAATAATCCTATGATCCTATATTTCTCAAACTTTATTACCAGTCATTCTCTCCCATGCTTATCCACGAAACTAAACTGTATATTTAGATCACAGCTTCCATCCTAAAGTTGGGTTCAAAAAGGATTATGTTTTAAGTGTGTAAACATTGCACATTACCTATGGGAACAACGTACAGTTTCTATAAATGAGTCAGTAGGATAAAATATTTCAAGTTGAATTGAATATCGAACTCTGACGAGATATTATTAAAGATATAATACTAATTAATTTAATCATGACATGTATTCTTTATGTACCAATCTTTAAATCCAATTTCAAAGATTGTATCTAATTTTAAAAAGATTGCCTAATTTTTTAAATATCTAATAAAGTTAATTGAGGGTTTCTTCATTTAAGATAATTAATTAATTAATTAAAAATGGTTTTCAAAATAACCAATTTATTTCTCAAAAATATTTTTAATGATTTTTGCATTTAACTTGTTTTATGAATTCAAATGTTTTTAGAGGCAATTTAAGTCCAATATAAAATATTTTATCCTAAAAATTAATTCTTTAGCAACTGATTTAAGAAGTCTCTATATAATAATTCTTTAGATTCTAGTTCTGGCACCCCTTTTGTATTATTTAAATAGATATTAAATAGACGAACTTATTCTATAAGTTAGTTTAATTATCTGCAGATCCTTGTAAATTATATGATTTTCGAAAAACTTAACTATGTAAAATCATTTAAAAATTATTTAAATTTTAAATATCCATTTAAGTATATAAATATAATTATGTATATTAAATTTTCCATATCATCCTAACTAATATTATATATAAATTTATTTATAAACCTACATGAAGTCAATATTTACTTAATTAGACATATTAATAATAAAAATTATTATTTTTAACTATAATATCTACATAATTAAATGGAATTCTTTAGATTTCAAAGAACAATTAAAGAAAAAGGTTAAACTAAAACAATCCCATCCCATTTCATCATTTATTTAATTAGCAACAATATAGGTAGTTCTTAATTTAGTGTTTCCCCAATGCCCATGACAAAAACAAAGATGAGAACAAAGTAATTTACAAAAATAATTTTTTTGAACTTTAAAAATCTAAAAATTTCTAGTCATTGGATTGGATATTTAATTTTATTTTTAAAAGTCTAAAGGTTACAAGTTTTGAGGGTTGACAACAGTTGACCGAAATTCAAATTGAAACAGTTAAAATTTACCTAAAAAATATTAATATTATTATAATTTATTATTATAACAGACCGTTTAAAAAAGGAAGGCAGATTACCTCAAAACTCAGCTTATCGAATAATTCGATACTTTTCCTAAAATTAAGCTTTTTAATTCCTATTAATAAAATATTGAACTATAAAACCCCTATACTAATAAAATAAACAGAAAAATCCTTGCGAATACAGTTCCTAACTGTAAAATCCCTTACGTTCAAAATTACAAAACCATGTTCTTAACTTTTCTCAAAACCTATAATATTTAATAAACTATTAAAACTTTTTATTTGTATAAAACTGTACAAATGTCTCTAATAAAGTTTACAACTGTAAAATCTTTTCTAAAAGAGTATATTACTAAATTCCTAGGGAACTTCAAAACTGACCTCAACAAATGATTCAAACTACAGTTTTGTATATAACTGTAAAATCTCTATTAATTATATTTTAAAAAGCTAACTGTAAAATATCATGCTAATAAAGTATCTAAATACATCTCTTCCAATATTTTGACTTAGGTCTTATAGATGTTTCTCATGTTTCTCAAAACTGAGCTTATCAAATGTCTGAAAGTCTAGCTTTGTATATAACTGTAAAATTCCATTTAGTTAAATATATAACTGTAAAATGACATAATAATAAGGTAAATAACTTTAAAATCCCTTACGGTTTGTGGACTTAGGTCAAAATATGTTTGTAATATTTCTCCTAAACCGAGCTTAAAAAATGATTGAACTTCAATAATTCTAGATATAACTGTAAAATCTCTATTAATTAAATATCTAACTGTAAAATCTCATGCTAATAGAGTTTGTAACTGTAAAATCTCTTCGAATTAATCGACTAAGGCTTAATAGATGTGTGCAATCTTGCTGAAAATCGAGCTTAACAAATGTTTGAAAATCTAGTTTTGTATATAACACTAAAAACCCTGCTTATTAAATATCTAACAGTAAAATCCGATGCTAATAAAGAATATAACTGTAAAACTCTTATAATTAGTGAACTTAGCCGTAATAGATGTTGTATAATAATTTTTTCTGAAAACAGAGCTCAACAATTGATTGAACCTCAATAATTTTAGATATAACTGTAAATGTTATATCAATTAAATATCTAACTGTAAAATCCTATGCTAATAAAGTATCTAACTGTAAAACCCCTTTACTATTAGTAGGTTTAGGCGAAATAGCTGTTTGTTATCTGATACTTTACCAAATGTTCCGTACCCATATCCTGATTACATTTCTAGGTAAAGGACATATACATTTAAATTTAATTTTTCTCTGTTATAGCCTTAAACAGTTTTCTTCTGTGTATTTTAGTTTTTTTGAAAACATTTTTCTTTTTTTTTGTGATAAAATCTAAAGATATTTTTGGTTTGTGCTGTTTTTTGTATTTCATTTATTTTAATTTCACCACATTAAAGTATAAAAAAACAAACGTTATATTGGTTAAAAATAAACTTGAAATCATTAAAAAATAAAATTTAAAAAACAAAAAGAGAAAAAAAAAAAACAGGACACTGGGGAATAGAAATTATTTTATAAATACAATAACAATTTTATTTTTTTACCTTACTTTTATTTACATAATCTTCTTTTCTACCAAGAGTTCTTTTTTTTTTAAGAACCTAATCTCAATTTTACTTGTGTTTTTGTTTTTTTTAATATAAAAATGTGTGTACTGAAATTATTAATTAATATTTAAGTAAACTAAATTAATAATTTAATAATAAAGTAATTTTATTAAAAAAAAATAAAAAAAAAAGAAATTTCTAATTATGAAAATTCAAACTTAAACACAGAGTGAATGTTAAGTTTAGCAGGTCTAGTACACTTATTTGATTAGTTTAGATGATTTAGGAACAATTGATTTACATAGGTAAAGGCATTTTAATTTAAGTTGTTCTCGTAACAATGCATACCTAATAAGTTTCCGCTTGGAGTAGGATGTTTATTTAAAAAGGGATTCATAATAACTGTAAAGCCGAGGTTGACTTATCAAAAAAAATTAATGTACCTCTAATGCTATCCTTCCATAATTTCGCTTTTAGAAAATCATTTTTTTTAAATCTAATTTTTAGAAAATCTTGCTTTCTAAAAATCCGTGTAGGAGAAAATGTCCGATATTTAAGACCCAACTCCCTAGAATAGCCTAGTCTTCACATCACTTTTAAATTCGCCTTGATTTTAAACATAATGCATTAATATGCAAGCTAACACAATCTTGTTATTTATATTTATTATATCTGACCAGGATTTGAACCCGAGACTTTTCGATTAAAAAGCCGGCACTTTAACCACTGAGCTTATAATTAAAATGCGGTTGATCAATTTCAAAGCTACGAAGCGAGCAAGTCTCAATCTGGTGACGTTACATTAGCTGACTTTCTACTTTAACTAATTTTTAGCACATTTTCAAAGGATTTTGTAAAAATGTGGCGATATAGTGTCACTCTGTCCGTCCGTTCCTTTTTAACTCCAGCTAACTAGAAAATGTCAACAACTGGTGGGTATTAAATCCGAACATCTCAAATCTTCATAATTTCTAATCCTTAAAACATTAAAGACCATGCACCCCTAGAATTTCCTCATCTTTCAACTCTAAACAAGAAAACTTCTGCCTTTCCTTAAAATTGTGAATAAAGTTTCCTAATAGTTTTATTATATCTAATATAGAATTTATATAAAATTTTAGTTTTTTAACAATTTTTAAAGAATAAAATTTTTATAGAAGTTTTCTCAAAAATCAAGATATACTTAATTAAATTGATTATCCAATTAATAATTTGAAACAATTATTGAAAAGTACTGTTAAAAAATACGAAAATGCATTTACAGAGAATTTGCTCAAATCAATTGCATACCTTGAGGCGTTATAGCGCTTTTAAGTATGTATTAAGTAATTTCCCCTAGTAAAATGCGATTAATTAGGATATATATTAAATTTAAGTAGTTCTAGACTTTTTAAATGATTAATCCTCAATGATAAATGATTATCATATAATTTTTACAAAAATTTCATTAGAATTTCCATTGAAATTTGTGAAAATTTTGTAATTTTCTTTTTTGAAAAACAAAATCTTAAAATAAATTTTTCATTTTCAAAGAAACTTTTTTTATTTGTTATTTACAAATAAACATTAATTATTAAAAAATTTTTGTGGTACATCCTGTAATCTTAATAAAAATTTAACCAGTACAAATAAAAAAAAAAAAACAAAAAAACAAGAACAAAAACAATAAAATCAGAGAAAAAAAGGAAAATTAATAAAATGCCTATCTGAAAATAAACAAACAAAAATAAGAAAAATAAAAAAAATAAGTAAACTTCCTTATTAGGTAAATATTTATTTTTTTTTTTTATTATTATTTTTTTGTTTCATTTTATTTTTGAAAAACTTTCTTCATTTTAATTCTACCTCTCTTTCCTCTTCAATTTTTATTTCATTTTTAATTCTATTATTTTCCTTGTTTTATATTCGAATTCAATATTGAGTTTTTCATTTTTTGGATATTTGTAACAATTTTTAAGTGGAAAAATATTTTTGAAAAATTATTTTTTGATAAAATGTCACCAGTTTTTTTTGAAAAGTTACTTTAAAATTCTACAGAGTGGACCTAATTTCATTTTGCTCATTTTATTTTCTCCTCTTACTTCACAACAAATTGTCCGAGTCCTTAAATTTGATTTAATAATCCAAAAAGAGAAGAAAAACAAATATAGGATACAAATATAGGATTTTTCAAAAGTTAGTTTTTGGCAATAAGTAGGTACTTATGAAAATACTATAAACACACACACACACACACACACACACTCACAAAAACAACCACACACCCACATGTACTTGTATTTTTATAAAATCCTTGAAATAAAGTTTTTAAATATTGTTTTTTTTTTTGTTTTTCATTTTGTATATCCTTATATCCTTATTGATCCTTAAAAAAGTTTTTCATTTTTAAATAAAATAAATACATATACAAATAAATACAAAATACTCATTAGAATTAAAAGAATGATATAAATAAAAAAAAAAAAAAATAAAAAAACTTATTATGACAATATAATTTTCTTATTTTTTAGAGGAAAATTTTTTTTTTTGAAAATCTGCCCAGGTATTTGAAAGTTTTTTTTTTTTTTTTTTCATTCTTTTGTAGAAAGTGAACAAACAAACAAATAAATAAAAAATGAAAAGTTTTATGAAATAAAAAAAAAAAAAAAAAAACCAAAACTTTACTAATAATAAAAATTGTAAGCGTCCTTTGGAAAATTTTCTAAGTTTTTTAAAAAAATTTTAAACAATTTTATTTTGTTTTTTGAATTTTAATTGAAAAATGGAATAAATAATTTCGGTTTATATTTTAAAAAATTTTCTTCACTTAATGAAATTAGATGGGTACTTAAATGAATAAAGTACTCAAAAGTAGATTTCGTGAGTGGATTTCTTAAACTGTTTCACTTCTAAGTTTGAAAAGTCTTAGGCTTCAACCATAGTTGTATAAAAATCACGTGGACTACTTCCGCACTTCATTTGTACTTAGTGAGGCACAAATCTTTAAAGAAAACTGGAAAAAAACTCAAATATGTTTTGGTTCAATTAGGCTTTACATTTCTTAAAATAGTCCTTTCCAAAAAACGCTCCAAGGCTCAAATAATCGCTTTATCTTCATGAACAAAACTGCTTTCGCATTTGTTTGTGCTTAGTGAGGCAAAATTTTTACATAAAAGTGATAAAAGCTGAATTGCCTTGGTACAGTTAGGCCTTGAATTTCTTAAAATAACCCTTGCCCAAAAAACCTCTTAGGCTCTAATTATAGCTTTATCTGAATCATCGAAACTGTTGTAAGGATGCCTTTTAGGATCAAGAGAGGTAGAAACCTTGAATATTTGATAACATAAAGGATAAGAAAAGATTAGAAAGGAATATTTTATTTTAAAGAAGTATTCAATGAAGAATTTAGAAGTAATGAAACTAGAATTAAAATTATTTTCGACATTTTGTTTTCAATATCCATTCCATAATTAGAACTTAATTTAAACCAAATTTAATAACTGTTAAACTACGCTTCAATTCATTCTAATCGATTTTATTCGGATTTACAACTCAGGACGAAGACTTTCTATGGATAAATATTCAATTCTTCAATTTGATTACCTAAACATCATAAAACTGAAGAATATAAAATATAAGTTTTTCTTCAATAAATTATATATGAATTTATTTTATACTGCTCCAGAATTGGTTTTAAATATAAACAGGACTCTTTTCAACTTTTTAATGGTAAAACTTTTAAAAGCAATTTTTTTTTACAAAATTGTTCAAAACACGTATCACACAACACTAAAACTTATTTACAAAAGATGAATACAAAAATATAATTGTTTAATTTAAAATTCTAACTTTTGACCATACATACACTTTATAACCATCTCTCACAAGACACCTTACAACAAGTCTTGAAATCTTCAAAAAAATAAAGGAAATGTAAAAAGGTCCTTAAATCATTTTTTTCATATTTTATGTAATAAAATTTAAAATTATTATTTTTGTATATTTGATTTACTTTTGGAAAATTTTTTCCTTTCCTTGTGGGGTTGAAGGAACCTGGAAATTTATTATTTGTTCAAACTTTTTAAGAGTATGAAGGCTCATGAGAGGCTCACACAATTATATTTTAAAATGTTTGTATTGAAAGGAAAACATTGTTATCCAAATAAATCTGGTTTTTCGGACTTTGGAGCTTTTGAACAAATCAATCGGTGCTAATTTTTCCTTTTGTTACGAAGTATAGTCTAAAGCTTCAAATTCCACATTTTGGAACTGTGCGTAGTTTTTAAAGGTATCAGGTCTCGTCAACTCACCAAAACTATCACTCTTTTTGGGTAGAGGTTGTGATACAAGTGTCGAGGATATGGATTTGAAATGCTTTATAGGAATATGAGTTCGCTTATTTTAAAGAGTTTGCTAGGAAGTGCTTTAAACTTGGAAAACATTCGAGTTTTTCCTATATCCTAAATTAAGAAAATTTCTTTTCTAACTGTATACCAAATCTGTATTAAACAATAACCAAGTTTTTTCTAGGCATTCTTGTGTTACATTAGGTTCACAAAATTTTTACAAGAACCATTCCTATAGAGTTCACTTCACAATAACCAAGTAAGATGGAAAAGGGATTCAAGGAAGAAAATGGACGGTCAAAAAAACACAAAATTAAGAGGGAGGAAAAACTTTTGAAGAAAAAAAAAATAAAATTTATGTTCTACATTTATAATAAGGCAATAAAAATGATCCTACATTTAAAATGGAATGTGAAAAGAAAAAAAAATAGAATTTATTAAGAAGTATTGTATAAGAGTGAAATATTCTCCAGTTTTGTGGTTATTCTTACAAAATTTGACTTTTTCGAGGACCAAATAAAACACCAACAATAAAATTTCCAAGAAAAACCTGGTTATTCTGCATAATAAAATTTTTTAAAAAGTACAAAAAAAATTGAAATGAAAATAGGCAGAATATAATCATAATAATTTTAACAAGAGAGTGAATAATGTAATTTGATGAATGATAATAATGAAAATTTTATATAAGAGCATCAAAATATAGCTCTTAGAAGCTGTAAAAGATATGATAATGATGAAGATGAAGATGGAGAAAAGAAAGGACCAAAAAGAACAAAAGATATATATCATTATGAGGTAGTTGTACTGTAGTAACAGTGAAAAAGAACATTTTAATGTGAAAAAAAACTTAAAATATAACAAAAACTTTACTCATTTTCCAGAAATAAAATTATATAAATAATAAAAAATATAATAATGATAATAAAGTTTATAAAAGCACATATAAATTATACATAAAAAAAAACAAAAGAACTTAAAGTTAAAGAAATAATAAAAAAAAGTTAAAAGAATTATTATTTTTCACGTTGGATTCTGTAATGAGGCATGTAAGTTTTCTTTTGGGCATCGCCTTGCCTCCAATTGGACGGTCATTGAAGAAACGAAGCAAGAGCTAGTGAATTTGATTACATTTAGAATTTAGAATTTTTAAGTAAGAACATTTAATTTTGGTTTTATTATCCTTCAGTTTTTTATGTCCTGGGAATCGAAGCTATTAATCAAATTTTTCAATTTCCTAGTTCTACATTTTTTGAATTTGTAAAATTTTTGAAGTAATCGAAATTATAAGTATTAATATCCTTGGAGCCTGTTTCACCTCTAATAGATAAACTTATAGATATATATCTTTTACATAAACTATCTGATAGATAAAAGTTCTATATAATATTATTTTTGTTTCACAGTTAAAATTTATAATAAATTATCTGGCAGATAACATTATTTACTCGATAACATTATCTTTAAAAAATTTGCATATTTTTAGGAGGATTAACAATTTTAAAAATAGATACCATCTTTCTTGGGTGTATACCTACCTTAAAAATGGGTAAAAAAAAGTATATCGGTGTATAAGGTGTATTCGCGATAAAGTAAAATTTCTACGAATTTTCTCAACAATTTTTCAAAATTTATTTAATATTTATGTTTATATATTATTAAAAACTTTACAAAACCGCAAACCTTTTCTCAAATATATAATGAAATATTTACAATATATATTGCATAATAAGTATATATGTATAAACCATTTTTAAATAGAACCTAGTTTATTATGTAAAAATACTTAAGGCATAGACTATTAAATACTACTTATTTCCCTTATAAATATATGTTTTCATGTACTTTACCTAGATATAATTTTTGTTTATAAAACATTTTTTCTACTTAAGTTTAATTGGAATTTTTATTTTTTTCAGAAGGAAAACTCAAAACTTAAACTTAATATTATCATTTATTCAAATGTATATATTATGTATATTTTCCTTGGATTACAATTTTATTATTGCAGTTGCAATATCATTTTTATCCTTTCAAATTGTATTATTTTTTCCATTCAATTTAATTAGCTTCATCCAGATTAACTTTAAAAATTGCTGTATTATCAAAAATTTTTAAAAATAATATTATTTACATAAGAAATCAAATGAAAAAAGGGTTAAAAATCGCGGTTTCATTTATTTATTTATTTATTTATTCAAATATTACGCATTACAGTAACTACGCAATATTGGTAAAGCCCTCGGCTGCCAGGGCCATTGTGGGCTGATTCATCGCGGTTTCAGCAATTATTTTTCAAAATATTAAATTTAACCTTATATTGCATACTTATAGGCGAATGAACTGAATTGTTGTTGAGAAGATTTGCATTATATAACCTTAATAAATCTAAAAACTGATAAAAATAGCTTGTTTATCTAGTTTTTCTTAAAATATTTAAATTTATCGAAAATTGCATACTTATAGGTAAAAACTGAAATATTAAAGAAGAAATGATTTTAGAGTGCATTAGATGATTTAAATATGAATAATGTTAGGTATTGTTAAGAATTCAATTTTTCAATGAAAAACACTGACATTTTCATGAAAACTAAATGCTTATTAAATTATTTAATTAAATTAATTCAAATATCCTTGAAAAAAATATGCATATCAGAATAATAGCAACATAAACGAAGAACTAGCCTTATATGTAGTACAAACATACCTAATATGCAATACCTGTATTATGTAATAATATATCCTCATGTGTGTATAATTATATATATTATATATGTGTATCTATATATATGTGTTATATATTTACACATAATATTTCATTATCTTTCAAAATATATATTTATTTTTTAGATTAATAAACATCAATCAATAAAAATAAAACTTTATTTATTTACTTAAAATACATATACATATATTTATTTATTTATATTTTGGATATAAAATAAACTTTTGTTTTGTTTTTTTATAAAATCGGTTATAACAGAGCATCGATTATGTAATCCTTCTTTTTCTCGAATTTTTTTTTTTTTGCCTGTTTTTTTTTTTTGTATATTTCCTCTTCCGTTTTCCTTAAACTTTTTACTGATTTATTCATTTTTTGTTTTGAATTTTCAACTTATCAGCAGAATTATATTACTACAAAAAAAAAATAAACACATATGTATATACATAAGTGTTTTTTGCTCTTATTGATTACCCAAAAAAATTATATTTATTTCAAAAAGTTTTCGCAATAAAAAAAAAAAATTTGGGAAAATCAAAATTAAAAAAAGTAAAAACACAACACATCTACACAATTTTTGAATATTAAAATTCGATTATAAGCAATCTTTAGATACATATTCTTTGCCAATATCAAAATAACACCTTTACTCATTATATGCAATAAAATTTATATATTGAATTATTGAAAATTAAAATAAAACTTAAATAAAAAAAAAAATTAAATAAACATTGAAGTGTTTCAAAAATTCAATTTTTCACCGCCCAAAACCACCTCAAGGTGATCTGAGGAAAACTTAAAATGAAAACACAACCCAATGTGCCTCAAGATCATCGGAAGAAAAACCAAAAGAAAAACCTACACCAAATGTGGTAAAAAACAAACATTTAAAATGTAAAAACTGTGGTATAATTTTAAGTCCTTCTTTCTTATTTTACCCAATCACCTTATTTCACCCCATTTCGTCTCATCATTCATCACTTTGGTTTGATTTTGGAAAAAGCAGGCAAGGAAATATTAAACTAAAGAGAATCACCCCCTTTTAATATCCTTGTATTCCTTAATATATTGTAACCAATATATAGCTTGTATTGTACCAATCCTACCATATTTGTGTTTTACCAATTCTACCAATAATGATTAAAAAGAAATTACCTGAGCATTTATGGTTGAATATTTCCGCGAGTACCTATATAATAAGTAATAATTCGAAAAAAATGAGTTAAAAAAAAAAACTTAAAAATACTTTGAGACTTCCTTGAACTCATTTTGTATGCATGTAATTTTTTTTTCTGATACATTTTCATTTTCTGATGGCCTCATAAATTCAAAAGAAAAATTGGAAAATTGCTACTTCGAATTTTTTTTTTTTGATTTTATGATTGGTTTTTTTTTTTTTTTGCGATACTCATTGCGGATTTTTAAATGATTGTTTTTTTATTTTTTATCTTTACATATTTAAAAGAATACTTGAAATATTTCTAGATTTCAATTTTTTTTTTTAATGTAAAATTGATGCCTATTACAAATAGGTATAAGAAGGGGTATAACTATGGTATAACAACCCACAATACAAGGTGTTTTGAAATAATATGATATTAATAAGGAAAATGGTTTGATAAATCTTGTATATATAAATGTAGATATATTGAATAATAGACAATTTTATTTATTACATTTTTTTTAAAAAATGTCTAATATTACATTTTGTAATAATAATCAGAATGAAAGCACAAGTCATGGACAAATTATTGAACCAGCATTAGCTGTGGTGATGATAATTTTGAATATGAAGAAATGATGATACAACGAAGGTTAATTTCGTTTTATCATGTGCTTCAAATATTTTTATTAATAACAATTGAATTCCTTATTTCACCATTATTTTTTGAAAATTTTTCAACTCAAATTAAGCTGATTACTTCGAATATTACAAGAAAAAAATAGGTCATTAAGCTTACCAAAAAAGGTAGAGCTGGCAACTCAGGATAGAAAAAATTTTGATTTAATAATGATTATATAAGTAATAAAGCTTGAGTGCTGTTACGCTGTAAGAGGTGTTAGATGTTCCTCCAGCTCTTACTTTACACTTATAACTCACAGATATAAAAACATTTACTTAAAAAATATTGCATGATAGAAATTAAGGAGCTTTTCTGAAGTCTAGCTCTTAAGATGAGGTCCAGTTCTTAAGATAGCTCACTGTTTTAAGCATCAGTTGTATGAGGATTTTATTAAGTCAATTTTCAAAATAAGATTTTGTTACAACTTCTGCCCTTTTTCTCTTATCCTAATGTGTGCTTAAGATGCCTATGGATTTGTGAGTCCCGTAAAGTTTTGAACAAGGCTTTTAAAACAATGTATATCGTTTTATTCTAACCTGTTTGAATTTATAAAATATAAGTATATACCTGATAATATATTTAGTAGTTAAGTCTTTAGACTCAACCCTCATCTTGGGTACTGTATAAATTTCTTATAGAATCCAATAACATATAACAAATGTATATTTTAAAATTGTAATTTATAAAATAAAATTTTCTGAAGCATCAATTGTATATCACCTTCTGTTCCATTTTTCCATTTAAATTTGAAAAATTGTTTCCTCCTCACCTTCCTTTTTTTACGGTTTTCTTTGCTAGACTAAATATGCTTTTAATATTTACATTAAAAAATAAAATAAACCAATAATTTAAATATTTCTGATATTATCATAAGAATACCACTTCAATCAAAACACTTTTTTTTTTTTTTTATATAAAATTTATTCACGTATATTTTGGTTTGCTCCGGAATTGCTCAACTAGCATAACATTAAGTATACGATAGATGATCAAAAAATATAAATTTGAATTGAAAATGTACGTGTTTTTTGAGTGTTGTACAAAACACCTACAGAAAAGTATGAATGTATTAGGCTTTAATGTTATACTTGAATTTTAATCAAAATTGATCTGTTCCAGAATTTTGAATATGCTATTAAAAATATGGCATAAGTAAACCATTTCAATTTAATTTCATTTATTGAAACTGTATGTAGCAAATGAGGAATCCGGAACGGAACAAAATTGGAACAATATTCAATCGTTCTTTAACATTTTGTTCTCTCCGAAGAGAACAGAATGGTCTGAAGAGAACGAAACTTTAAAGAACAATTGAATGTTACTCAAATATTGTTTCGTTTCGTTACTCCGAAGAACAAATGTAAGTTGAACAGAGTATAAAGTACTTTTCGATACAAAATTGAACTGGAGTTGCAGCTCTAGTATTCTAATAATTTCTGTAACAATGAATGTAATAAGAATTGCTTTTCAAAGAGAAAAATTTTAAAAAAACTTGGTTTTACATGGGAATTATGAAATTTTAGTAGTGATCACGAATTAAAGCTAGAATTGCCCTAACTTGCTTCTAAGTGTTTTAAGAATGAGTTTAAAGTTTTCAAAGACAAGAATTTGAAAAAAAAATTTGTTTTTACATGGAAATTATGTAATTTTAGCAGTGATTTAGTAGGGAATTTTTTGTTCACTGAAACTTAATTTTGTTGTTTTTGCGATTGAAGTTCCAAAAATAACTTTATTTTCCTTTAATTTGTAAGTTCCGGGCGATATATTAAATTGGATTAATATTTGTTTTTGAATCCGAAGAAATGACTGTTCTGAATTTTTTAGTTCTTAATTTCGTTTCGTTTCGGACTCTTTTTTGAAAATCATACAAGTCTTTTTATCCTATTAAAGAATATTGAAAGAATATCATAAAGTAACATAATATATAACAAGTTGAAATATGCTCGTACTTAACTACTTTTGAGTATTTTAATTCCAACTATATCTACCTGGTAAAGTTGGTAATAACATCTTGAGCTCAATCCTTGCATAATTTCAGTACTTCAGAGCTTCCAATTGAAACCTATTTTATATTAAGCTAACGCAACGAAATTCAAATAAACTGTCAATGCATGAAAGTAGAGGTAAAGTGATTTCAACATGATTGTATTATAATTATCAATTTTATTATATGACTCATTTTTCATTTGACCATTACCTTTGAAGTCATGAATAACACTACAATCTTATTATATTATTTGACTTTCAAGTAATATTAATAAATAAATGTAAATTAATTTTCAAAAATGTAAACCCCTTGCCTAAAATTGCGGCTCACCACAGTATATGTTATGAGTATATTAGCCATTAGGTCCTTCAGTTTTATGCAATTTCATCATTTCTTACCAAATCTGTGTTCATTTCCCCTAAGAATTTTCATTGTCCTTTAAAATATATTTTTAATTAAACGTTTTGCATAAGATACTTTTCTTTAAAAATAATTATTTTTAAGATATATTTTTGGTTATGTATTTTATACCACATATAAAAACCACAAAACATTTTCCTTTATTAATTTATATATAAAATTATGTTTTTACTGCCAATTGCCATTTTATTTTAAAATTGAAAATTTTAATTACATTGACTTCAATTTCATGCATTAAATAAGAATATTCGATAATAATAGTAATAGTTATTTAATTATTATTATATATTTTCAATAAAGCAACAGTGACTGGCAAAAGTATATATCCAATGTGAGAAAATTAAAGATGATTTTGAATTTTCAAACTTTGGAATATGAATCCACCTAAGGTTCGCAAGGCTGGGCGAAATTTGGTTGAAAAAATCCATTTCGACTTTCATCAAAATCTACTTATCAAAAATTTTAAAGAACTAATGTGAGCAGCTTATTTAACAAATTCTGTTTATTCGGATTTTTAGATGCGAAGGAGGTGGTTTTCGTTTTAATATTCTTTTAAATTAATTAGGAGTCATTTTGTTGCTGAAATATTTATAATAATAATTACTCATTTAAGAGTCGAAGTCGGATTGAAAGTATTTAGGAGTAAAAAACGGATTAAAAGCATTTTAGATTCGAAGGCGAATTAGAAGCATTATAGAGTCAGCCCATAGTCAGAATTAAAATTTTTTTTTTGAATATTTGTATAATATATTGGTTAAATTCGGAAGCTTTGCAAATTGAGCTATACTATCTGGGCCCTATTGCTGATCATTTTTGAATTGTTAAGGGTTTTTTTACTAATCAAACTTCATTGGTTTGTTGTCAAATGTGGTTTCAGTAGCCACAAAGTTTTGATAATTTGATTTGTGATAAGAAGTTGATGCAATAGGGATTTGACTTTTTTATCAATTGTTATTAGTTACAGTAGAATTTCAAAATGATAATATAGGTCAACTACTCTAAAAATTCACAAAAATACTCATTAAAATTTTGCAAATTACTCAAAAAAACAAGAATAAAATATAATAAAGTTATGAATTTAATTTATAAACCGCAAATTTTTAATTTTATTTAAATTAAAAAAACAGTGAAAATAATTTTGGAATAAATTATTTAATTATAAAAATTTAAAAATTTTTTATTATTTAATTTTAATTTTTTATTATATACTATAAATAAAATTAAATATTTAAATTTTATTACTTTAATGTATAATTTTATATATATATATATATATATATATATATATATTTAATATATATAATAATATATTATTTAAAAAAAATTTTTTCAAGAAAATTAAACCACATCAAAAAAAATATATATATAAATATATATATTAAATAAATATTAAAGTTTCAATTAAAATTTACCAAATCGTAACAAATTTATTATCAAATTTATTATAAATTTTAAAATTTTATTAATTTTTTCATAAAAGTTTTTTTATTTTTAAATAAATTTAAAAGAAGAGATAGCTTTGTTCCTAATTTTGTTGAGATACATTTTAATTTAAACAAAATTTTTTATAGCAAAGAGTATTTGGGTTTTTATGGAAAGCCAACAAAAGAGTTGAGCTTTGAGTAATAAACAATTAATATAAATCAAAAGTTGGGAGAATAGAGTTTCAGTTCCCTGTGATATTTTTTATTTCATAATGCATTTAAAAATGTATTTATTAAATTTTTACGAAATTGTCATCAATCTGGCCAGTTAAACTTTTCTATCATTTGCATAAATTCTAAAATCAACATAAAAACTTATTGAGAAGCCTCCAAGTCGATAATTGAAAATTTTATTTATAAAAAAAAAAATTCAAAGATATGGATTTTTGCCAACTTTTTAGAAAACTTATAAAAATCTGATAATATATCTTTAAATGAAGAGAAGGTCAAAAATTTGATAGGAGTACCCTATATTATCTCTTAAAATTATTCCTTTAAAGTACTGAATTTAAGTACTGAATATTTTAGTTTACAAAATCATAATTCTCCGACAAATTTTTGATCATTCCTCATGAGGGATACTTTAAACTTATTTTTCGAGTCGGAGGTGTTTGACTCCAGGACTTTATTCATACAGTTATTATAAACAAAATAATATCAATTGTGTAAAATAAAACATTTACATTTCTCAATTGTATAACAGTGGTAGAGTGCCTAACTTTCATGCTTGATTTAGCTACCATTCGTCATTGGGTTCAAATGAATGGCTTAATCAATATTTATACATCTTTAATAACATTTATTTAATATACATCTTTAATATTAACAAAAAATTTAATTAAATAATATAACTCACAGATATAGAATACCATATAACTCAAATATAAAATATTACAATTTTAACAAAATTGAATTGTATCTATTGTAAATCGAAGTATCATGTCATGTTCAAGTTTCCTGTTCCGACACGCACCTGTTGTATAGACAGGCATATTAGCTTAACAGTTGAACAGTTAGCACTTCAAAAAAAAATTATAATACAATTATAAACATTATAATGTATCACACAAAATACTGTTTTCAGTACTAAATCAATCGAAGCGTAAAATTAACTTCTTTCACAAAATAACATGAAAAAAAAACATTCAAATTTTTTCTATATATAAATTTATCACATCAAAATAAAACAATCTATTCTATTTTTATTACAGATAAAATTTACCATCACTATCGTACTACTAATACTTCCAGTACAATTGCCATCTCTCTTCATTTACTTTTAACTCAAAAATGCTCATTTCTTCATTTTGCTTTTTCTCTTTTGACTCAAAAACAAAGACTTTTGAAAGAATGGGAGACTATTTGTTTCTTATTTTTTCTTTCTGTTTTTATTTTTACTTTTTATAATCAAAAATGTAATTTTTCTTAAGAAAGAAAGAGACAAAAAAATGTAATTTTAAAAAGAAATAAAATTAAAGCCAAATAACAAAAAACAACGTAAAATGAATATAACTATATTTTTATATTTATTGTATATTATTCTTTTTCTAATAAAAAAAAAATTTGATATAGCTATCTCATTCTATTATAATATATTATATTGTATTTTTTATATTTTTGTTTTACTGTTATATTCTTGAAATATCAGAAGCAGAAGTGTAGTAAAACATCAGTAACAGATAACGCGTACAGCGTTTGGTTTTTTTGTGTGTTTTTTCTTTTATTTTTTTATAAGAAATGTCAACTTTTAACGTTATACGTTTAAATGTTATAATATACCGTTATATTCTCGTTATTTTTTTGTTGTTTTTGTTATTTTTGTTATTTTTTGATTTTTATAAATTATGTTTTGTTTTGTTTCTTTTTTTGGTAGTAAGTTTACAATAGAAAATGGAAAGAAAAGGATAGAATGAATGAATGAATGAATGAATGAAACAAAAGAAAGAAGAGTGTTAAGAAAACAAAAATATAATAATAATAAAAATTGTGGTGTTATTTTATTGAGAGGAAAATTTCAGTTTGTAAAAGAATTATTTTTCCCTATGGTATTTAAATTTTTTTACAGTTATCCTAGTTTACATATTATGATTATTATTAGTATATTTTATATATATATATATATTTTTTTTTTTGGTTTTATACTATATTGTTTGATAGATGATGAGAAAATATTATAAAATATTCGTAATATAACAAACAGTTGTTACAATTTCGTTCAAAATAATGCATTCACTTGAAATATGAAATTCGCTGTTCTTTTGGAGATTTTGGTAAATTTACTTTTTTCTTAAAGTTGTTTTATTAATTTGTTAAAATAAGTGAATTGCTTCTTAAAAAAATATAATTGTGCATAAAGTATATATAGTACATAGTAAGAAGGTGAAATTGTTAGGGGCTCTAAAACCCATGAGCGAAGGTGTCTTAATGTAGGTAGTTCCATTGTGGTAAAATATATGTGGTTTTAAACCATATTTTCTGCTCTATCATAGTGATTGCGAATTAATTTTGCAATAAAATTATTAGTTCTTATGATTTTTGATTCCTTGTTCAACTATTTATTAAAATAAAAGAGCTTGTATTCGGACTCAGGCTTGCTATGTTTATTAGTACAAACTTTTAAGCACTTTCTTTTGAATTTACGTATTTTTATACCCGTGCATATATATATGAACATCGGGTATATTAGATTTGCTCCTCCGTTTGTAACGCATCGATCTAGACGAGCTAGATATAGTGTCAAGGGTACGTATCGGCTCAGAATCGAAAAATTAGTCGATCTAGCTATGTGTGTCTGTCCGTCCGTCCGTCCGTCCGTCCGTCCGTCCGTGTGTCATCACGATAACTCAAAAACTAAAAGGGCTAGAGTCTTGAAATTCACACAAAGTCATTTTTAGACAATTTCTAGGTTCCCTATTGTTTTTGGTTAAAATCGGACCAAGGCTTCGGGGAGCTGCCATACAACTTTTTTGCACCAATATGAATTTCTTCAAAACTATTTATACTACGGGGATGAAAATTACACACGGTTAGTTTTATATTGACTCCGGCACTTATATGAAGTTTCAAAATGTTAGGGCCCCATTTTCGGGGGGCTGCCATACAACTTCCTTGCACCAATATGAATTTCTTCAAAACTAATTATACTACGCGGATGAAAATTACACACGGTTAGTTATATAATGAATCGAGCACTTATATGAAGTTTCAAAATGTTAGGGCCCCATTTATGGGGGGCTGCCATACAACTTCTTTGCACCAATATGAATTTCTTCAAAACTAATTATACTACGAGGCTGAAAACTACACACGGTTAGTTATATAATGAATCGAGCACTTATATGAAGTTTCAAAATGTTAGGGCCCCATTTATGGGGGGCTGCCATACAACTTCTTTGCACCAATATGAATTTCTTCAAAACTAATTATACTACGAGGCTGAAAACTACACACGGTTAGTTATATAATGAATCGAGCACTTATATGAAGTTTCAAAATGTTAGGGCCCCATTTTCGGAGGGCTGCCATACAAAGTTTTCGATTCAATAACTGTGAATCTAATAAAGCTACAAGGTTAAAATTAAAATTGGGCAGGTAAATTAATAGGGCAAGTTACTTGGCAAAGTTGGACATCACTCGGACCATCGGACTTTTAGGGTGGGCCAATTTTTTTTTTTTGTTTTTTTTTTCTTCGTTGTTTTTTTTTTTTTTTTTTTTTTTTTTAAGCTTAAGTTATGGGACAATGAATGAAAACTTTTTTTTTTTTTTTTGTGATTTTTTTTTTTTTTTTGTTAATTTTTTTTTTTTTTTTTAAGCTAAAGTTATGGGACAATGAATGAAAATTTTGTTTTTTGTTTTGTGACTTTTTTTTTTTTTTTGTTAATTTTTTTTTTTTTTTTTACGTCAAAATTATGGGGTAATGAGTTAAATTTATAAGAGAAGTAAATTACGGTTTATTTTATACACCATAGTGGGTATGCACGGGTATCTAAAAGTTGACAAGGGCAACTATAATCTTCCTCGTTTTCATTAAGCCTGCGCTAATGTTGTACAATGCAGGGGTACTATTGACGACGTTGATCCTTTATTATCTGGTAGCACATTTATTTTAACTCTATTGGTAATATTTTTGTTGTAAAAGAGTTTTTTTTAACTGCCATAAAAGATTTATTGCATTTATCTATTCAGTATCTCACATGATCTATGAAGTTCAAGTTTCGATCTTGATCAATTTCATTGCAATTTCGATTCTAAAACAGAAGAAAATAATATAAAAGCATATTAAACTAATAATTTTGTAATTACTTAAACAATATTGTAAAATTTTTATTACAATCCTAGAAGTATGCAATAAATTAAAAAGTTTACGATGCTTCGATATTTAACATTTTTTAACTTATTCAGTCATTTATAATTGCGATATTTCGATATTGAAAGTGATTTAAGTTGATTTTAAATGTTTCTGTAGGGAAGGTATCGGAAATTTTCATTTTACGTACTTACTTTATTTTAAAATTATTTAATATTTCTCTTAGAGTAATTTTGAAATATGGATTTTTTCAATTTGAAATATTTTAAGAAGTTAAAGATTAAAATTAAAAATCTCATTATTTACAGTAAAATATTTATACTACGAAATTATGTTATATAATTTCATTTTCTTTTGTGTATAAACAGATGATAAATAAATGAAAATTTAGAGCAGAGAAGAGCTCAAAACATGTGATAATAAATTGATATCAATTTTATATTTATTTAGATGTTGAAAAATATTGAATTGATTTTTCTTAAATTTTTGAACATCTTTACAGTATTGTTTTTTTTGTATTATGGGTTTTTGAACTATTTAAGTTTTATCTGTTGCTTTTCATATTATTTTATGCCCTACATTCATTGTTATTGTATTAATATTTACAAAATCAAGCATTTATTTAAAGATAAAAAAAAAAAACAACAAAAATGTGTATCGAATTTTCTTTTAAATATTTAAGAATTTATATTAATATACGCCTAAATGTATGCTATTTAGTTTTTGTATCGTTATCTCCTTTTGACAGGGTCCTTTCATTAATTTTTTTAGTTCATATTATTTTGGAAGCTAAATAAAATTGAATCAGTTTGTTAGTTAAATATCGAATCAGCAGAATATTAAAACTCCTAAATGTATGCTATATGGTCTTTTATGCTATTCACTTTTTGCATCGTTATTTCTTTTTGACAGGATGCTTTCATTAATTATTTTAGGTACAACTATTGTTTGTAATTCAACAATTGAAGTTCATATCAGTTTTGTAGCTAAATAAAATCAAATTAGCTGAATATTAAAACTCACATCATAATATATTATGTCTTGTATTAAATAATTACTTTTACTTGTTAAAAGGGAGCATTTCTGGTTGTGAAAGTTAAAAATTAAATCATTTTACATAGAGAGAATCATGAATTGCAATGAAGATGAGAAAGTATTAGGACCACCGTTGTATGCTGGCTAATTAGCGTTAAAATGATATTTAAATGAAACTTTGTTCTTTAATTAATAAAATTTTTAATAAAATTTATTTGATATAATTTAACTAACGATACGCCCTCTAATTTTACTTGTAATTTTGGAAACTTTTTTTTTTAATGTACATCCCATTTGAAACAATAATAAATTGTAACCAATTTTCGTTCTTTGCTATGTAATTTTAGTAATCAGTTACTATGTTTTTTTTTTCAAAATCATTGTGAATTTCAATCATCCATTGTGAATTTAATGAAATCAAGTAAGAAAAAACGCGCTGCAAGCATATTATTTGTAATTTAAAAGAAAAAACGCAAGATTTAATTCTGTTTTTTTATGTTCATTATGTTTTTTATCGTAACGAATTTTTGACAGAATATGGTTGCCATTTTAACAACGATTTGATAATTTGATGAACTCGTAGCAAATGAAAAGAGAAGATGAGATCATAAAGAAATATGTAAAAATAAACGAAAATATGTCATTTTCGAAATATGATTGAATTGAATGTTTTTTTTCTTTGTATTTCTGATTCAATTGAATTCAGTGATTTGAAATGTTAAATTTGTCGATTTGAATGATTTTTTTTGATATTTTTTTTTTAATTTTGGATTTTTGGTTGAAAATTGATGACAATTTCTTTGATAAAATTTCCGAAAAGTTTTTGAACATTTAATTTTTTCAGTCAAATTAAAAAAACAAATAGTGTGGTAAAAAAACAAAATGTTGGGAAAATGTCGGGGCTTTTGGTTTCTCATATTCCTTAATTGGAGGTTGAAGTTCTATAATTAAATAATATAAGACAAGGGATTTTTTTTTCTAATCGAAAATTTCCCCACTAATTTGAGGGGAAATTCATTAGGGTCTGAATTGGCAAAATTTGATAGCAAGAGACTTCTTTCCAACACTACCATTCTAATAAATTTGTTTACAGAGTGTATCTCATAAATGGATTAGACAACTTCATTATAAAGCTAATACGTAGGTATTTTGATAAAAGTTTCACAAGATACGGAAAATAATTTAATGTCAAAAATTTATTACCACAAAGATTAGTATATAAGATATAGTATGAACACTAGATTCAAAGCTCCTGAATCTTTTATATGCCTAGATTCCAATAGATCTCACTCAATAGCGAAACAAGGTCCCTTCAATATCTAATTATAATTGATAGGCGTTAAAAATAAAAAGAAATGTACCAGAAAAGATTAAAATAATATAAATAGAAATTATTGGTCGTTGGAAAGTATCTTCACTTAAAAAAAATTATTAAAATAATTGGTTACTTCTTATATTAAGTCTTATGTAGGATTAATTTAGGTTTAGTTTAAGATTAGGCTAAGATATTAATTTAAGTTTCTTTTTATAAAAAAAATTACAAATAAATGGTTTTTTAAAAAAACAATTTCCCAAAATGAAAAGACTCATAAAATTAAATCAATTGCACAACTTTAGAGTTAAAGAACGTGAAAAACATAGACCTAAAATTAATATAAAAGATACACACATTTCACTTAAGAATAATTTTTAAAATGTAGGAATTTAACTGATTATTTTATAAATTTTTTTTTATAAGTTCTATCTCTGCTATATTTATGTATTGATTTAAAAAATAAAATATAAAAACGTCAAAAAAATTTTGTAACATTAGTTAATTATTTATTTATTTTAATTTTACGTATTACACCAAATTACGCAATATTGGTAAATCCTTTCGTTGCAAGGGCCATTATGGTGTGATTCTAATTTATCTTACATCTTTTCTAAATTTGTATCTTAAAACTAATATATAAAATTTCTAATTTATTGGTAATTAAATAATTTATTGGTAAATATATTACCAATATAAATAACAAAAAAATTGCATAAATTTAGGCGTTATAAAAAAATTTATTTTTATAAAGCGCATTATTATTATCTACTATTTGTTTCAATTTACTAATTAAATTAATAATTTATTATTTTTATAAAAAAACAAAAAAATAAAATTAAGAAAAGCTTTAAATTAGTAATATTTAAAAAAAATATTAATGAATAAGTACAGTTCCACAATTTCGTCGAATATAAATCGACTGTTTCCTATTAATATTTTAATAAATTGTGTTTTTACTTTAAATTTCCCAGGATAAAAAATCGCTTTAATTAAAAACAACAAAAATAATATAAATTGTTAAATATCTTTTTTTTTGCCATAAAAAAAAAACTTTAAAATAACGATCATTTAACATTTTAAAGAGGTGAACAAAAGAATTTTTAATTTCTATTAAAAATGTTAATATAGCATTACGCAATTTTGTACTGTTGAAAGCAAAATTTTACAGAAAAAAAAAAAAAAAAACTCAAAAAACATTAAAAAAAACGAAAACAAAAGAAAAACCAACAGATAGAAAAACAAACAATCAAAAGGATTAAAAAATATAAAGACAGTTCTTTTTTTATTTTAATTTTTATTTTTTGGAATTCAATGTATTCACAGTCTGTTCAGTATTTTTGAGTGAATATGAAAATTCGACAAATTTAAAAAATCCAAAAACAAATTTCAAGTAAAAAGTTACATTGAAAAAGTTCAAGATACAAAAATATAAAAGTTTTTTTTTTTTTATTGAATGGAAAAGCATCTGATTACATCCTAGCTAAGAGGGTGAATAAATATAGTTTATAACATAAATATAGCAGAGAGAATTTTTTGCAAGTTCTCAAAAAAAATTTTATTCAAGGATTTTTAATTTTAAATACAAAAAAAAAAAAAATACAAATTGTTTTCTTGAATATATAAATATTTTCTTTAAGTATTGTTGTACTAGTTAAATAATTTTCCATTTTAAATGTTTTTCTTTTTAACTGTTACTTATTTTATAAATTAATTACACAAAAAAAAAAAAATATTAAAACGTTTATCTTTGTTAATTTGTTGCAAAAACTTAAAAAACAAAAACATAAACAAAAACAATTTATTTAATATAATAAGTGTCAAAAGTAAATTTGTATACAAATTTTTGCTTTCAACTGTAGTTACAAAAAAAAAAAAATTAGTGAAAATTTTTGAATAGAAAACTTAATTAAATAAATTAAGAATTTTATAGCAGAGTATTTAAAAAGAAAATACACCCAAAACAAAAGCCAATAAGGGGTGATTACTCAAAAAAAAAAAAAAAAACATAATTTAAGAACAAAAGAAAACTTTTAAAAGTTTTCAAAAAATAAAAACTACTTTTTTTTTTGTAAAAAACAAAAAAACAGCACAGCCAACTTTCCGTTTCTGCTTTTCAACTGTCTCAACGGTAAATAAATAACTGCTTCAAAGTGGGTAATAAAGGGACAAAAGACGATATGCCAGGTGATGATGTTGAAAAAACATCTTCAGCCTCACCTGGCAAAGGTGGAAAAGCATCTGAAGCAGCTAGTAGTAAAAATGGTTCTGCTTCATCACCAAGAAAATCTGGAGGTAATTAAAAATAATAAGTTTAATTTATTTAATAGAATTTAAAAATAATAAATAATTTTTTAATTTTTATTAATTTAATTTTAATAATTATTAGTTGTTCACAGATTTACAGGTAATTTACATTGTCCAAAATTTTAAAATGCGAAATGTCAAACAATTTGTAGTAAAATATAGAGATGTAAAATTAACATAAAGTTTGAAAAATACGAAAACCATTAAGTTTGATATTTTTGACATGAAGTTCCGTAAATTAATGAAACAACAATAAAATACAGTTATTCTCTATATCGCTCTGATTTGACACCTAAGGACATCCAATATAAGGCGTTCATGTTGGAGCTGTGATAAGTGATAAAATTTATAGTGTTTATAGATGAGCAAAGCGATGTTCCAATATAAACAAATCTATTAAATAATGTATATAGTTTTCTACGCTATGCTCTTATTGACGCTCTTTTTACTTATCGCAGCTCCAAAAAAAAACGCACCCTTTTAGAGTGTTAATTTATTCCACCATTAGTAATTAATTTAATTGAATATAATTATTAAATTCTTCTTTTTAAAATAAAGATATGATTATTAAATTTATGCGTGAAAAAATTTTGAATAAAAGAAAGTAGGCATCTAAATTTTTTAATTTTTGAAATAGTTTCGAAGAAATAGTAAAACTGATATTAGAAAAGATACTGAAACAGAATTGAAACGACAGTTTATATTCACTACAGAAAAAGGATTGGAAAAGTACTGTTAAAATTTACTTTTTTTCACATTTTAACAAGATGACACTCTGCTAAAAGGCTATTTCCATTTACCACTGAAAAAAACTGGAAAAGTGCTGAAAAGAACTACACTCATTCATTTCCGGAAAAATTATAAAAAAGTCCGCAAAGGAAGTAGAACAAATAATTTTTTTCTGTAACCCCACCCGTTACGGAGCTGCAGCCCTCCAAAGTTGGGAAAAGCCCTATATTCAAATTGTTATAACAAGAGTTTTATTAGGTGTATTTTCAATATGAAAAAGGCAAGAGATAGCTGGTTTTGTAAATTTTATAAATTTTTAAAAGACAAATGTTTAGGGTTGCCATACAATTTTTACAAAATTTTTGGCCCCCCTAATCTTCTAAACGGGCTAAGCTAGGGTCTTGAAATTTAAGGAGAAGTTAGATCCTTAGAAATTATTAGGAGTCGGTTAACAAAATTTTTTTTTCACGTCCCCTGTTTAGCAACTATAAAGGTTCGAAAATTGAAATTTTGCTATTTTTAAACACCTGTAACTTGAATACCTGTTCGAATTTTTTTTTGTTAATATATAAAATTTGAAGGTCCAACATTATACTTTAACATATGTTAAGAGATTTTCTTAAATTTAAAAGTGGTTCTTTAAATTGAAGAAAGTGTCTCTCAGTTTTAACCAGTTTTGCTTAAATAGTAAAATTCTAAGTAAAATTCCAAATTTTGGTATGATTTACAATTATTTCCTTGAACCTAAAAAAGTTGGGGGAAGGGGAGTACTGAGGATTAGATCCTTGATAAATTGGGCAAGCTTCCCCATAGAGGGTCTATTAGGGCTTAAAAATTAAAAAAATTACGGTTTTTATAAGTAAGTAGTAACTTAGTCACCAAAGTATATATTTCCTAAATTAAACGTTTACATTGAAGCTTCAACGTTATATTCCGATAAAATACTCAGTATGAAACACTATATTATTTTTTAAATGTGCTTTTTTAAAAACCCTTGGTTTTTTTCATCACTTGTTAAGTTTTATATGCAGAATTTTCTACACTGCATTCTTATGTTGCATCTAAATACCGAAAGTCTTATTAATTCTTTTACAAAATGAATAACTTATTTTTCATGCAACATTTAAAAATCTGTGGTACACTTAATGTTTTTTATGTTCCAAGAAAAAAATGTCAAAAAAAAAAAACAAAATAAAATAAAAAGTCAAACTGTCAACGGAATTTTTTTTTGACATAATTTTGTATAATTTTGAAACAAGTTTAATTCAAATTCAAAACAAATTAATATTTTTATATTATCGAAAGTTTTGTGTCTTTTAATTTTAAAAGACAAGTGATGATATTCTTCGTGTACAAACGTTTTCCTCGAAAAAAAAGGCTTAAAAAACGGAAAAAAATTTGTAAAAGTTGTAAAGGTAAGAACATTCTAATTAAAATAAAATTTAATTATGAAAATTGTTTTAAATGGTGATAATTGATAATTTTTTTCTGTGTTTTATAATTGAATAAATTTTTTTTAAAATCTTAAACCAAATTTGCCTTTGCGTGTTGGACATTTTACACGGCCTTTATTGTTCAAAATAAAATTTCAATAGGAGTCGTCAGCTTAAAAAAGAAAAATTATTCGAATAAAAAGACTTCCACACATCCATTAAATATTTTGAATATGTATATTTTGATTAAAATTTAATTATGAGTAGTCGACTTGAGACGGCGTGTATAAAATGCCCATTTGCCTTAGCGGATTGCATTTTAAATTTATCACTTTTGGACCTTGAAATGATTTTTGAAAAATTAATACCGGTATGATAAAGTTAGGTATTGCCAAACATGTAACCTAGGCGTAGATGTAAGCAGGGTCTCGATATCATTCAATTAAATAAGAGTTCCTTTATCTGGGAGTACATTTACAAAATAACAATGGAACCTATTAAAAACAAAATTTTTATTTCGTTCATAATTCAATATCATATCCAATATCACATACTTTATAATCTCTAATACTCTATAATTAGAATTTATTATATATTTTAAAATTGCTGGATTACGACTAACAGAAAGAAGAACTCTCACCATTCAGCAATTTACTTTTATACTAAAACACTTTTAAATGCAAAAGATCTACCGTCAACTTTTGGTAAATGCAAATTTTCAACATTTTAAGCTTAAAAGTTTTTAAACATTAAAAGAACTGTTTGTTATACCACAAATTTACTTTTATATTAACACAGTAACAAATTCCGAAGATCTACCTTCAATTTTTTATTTTCTACATTTTAGGGGGCTAGTACTACTTTAATAAAAGTATATATTGAAAAAAATATTTTTTTTTTATTTTATTTTATTTTAGATTTAATTAGAAATTCGATATGAGTTTGAATTAAAATATGTATTCTAAGATTTGTAATTTTAGTAGTATTCGACTTTATGAATGAAAAAATTTGCAAAAATACTTGAATATTTGGAAAATAATTGAAATTTTGATACCAAAGTATTTTTTTGATACTAAATTACTTGAAAATACTTTAGTATGAAAAACTAGATACAAAAGTAATTAAACTCAAAATTTAATTACTTCCTTGGAATTAGAAGCATATTTACTTGATTCTTATAATTGTACTTAAATTTTTTAAGTTTCGAAATCTGAGTAACACTGGTACTTGACAAAGTAATGAGTATCAGGTTATCAGAATAACAACTGTATTTAAGTAACATGTTACACTGTATTATACAGATCTAGTTAAAAGTAATTATTGATGGATTTAAAAGTAATTGTTTTATGCATAAAATAATTAAATAGTTCGGAGGTCAAATTTATTTTGTTCTAGTACTATATGTAATCATTCTTTATTTTTAATTACTGTACGATTACTTAACTATGAATTTATTAAAATACGAACTATTATTATATAGTTTATATTGCATTCTTGGAATCGAAAGAACTCATTAAAGAACTCATAAATTAATAATCTACAAAATGAAAATGAATTATTTTATATATATATATATATATATATTTAAAATCAAATTATATAATATTAAAAGATTTTCAAATTATGCTTTTATCTTAATTGAATTTAATATAATAATTTATTCTTAGAACTTATAACTGATGTTGAATTTTGTTGAATGATGTTTCATTGAATTTACCCTATGGATTTTCGTTTTCGTTTTTATTTTAATTTTATTTTATAATATCGGTGTCTCGGATTTTAAAAGTCTCTAAAACGTCTCTGATGAAAATTTTCTAAAGTTGTCAAAATTTTCTTTTTCCATTTTCTTATTTTTTTTTTTTTTTTTTGATAAAGTCATTAATTTTGTTTAATTTATTTTTGTAGAGATGATATGAAAAATATTTTCTTGAAGATAAGTAAAATTCATCATAATTTTAACGACTTTTAATCATAGATATTTTTACTTTTTATTTAATTTTTTATTTTAATTTTTTTTTTTTTAAATCTTTTCAACAACTTTTCAAAGACATTTTTTTGAAGATTTTTTAAGTTTAAAGATAAGATAAGGTAATAAAATTACCTTTAATTAAAAACTTTTAAACTTTGTGACTGTCTTATTAGAACAATGTCATAATTATAATATAAAAAGTTTCGAGATTTAAAATTCATGTTTTCAACGCAAAAAAAAAAAAATTTATTTAATAGGTTTAATTATAATGTTGACTTAATTATAATATCTTTTATTAGAATATTTTATTACGGTTTTATATGAATAAAATATTGCATATTATTATTTAGTTAATAAAATATTTTTAGATTTTTATAATTTGATTAAATATTATTGTAATAAATTAAATATTCTAAACAGTGGTTGTAGGATGTTTCTTATTAAAAAAACTTCTGACTAAAATGTATCAAGGCATTTCAAAATCGTGAAATTTTGCAGATTTGATAAATTATTCAGTTTTAGATCTAAGTTTTATGAAAATTGAGGTCCTAGTTTTATGAAGTTTTTTGAAATTCAGTTTTGTGTAATATCTAGGTATTTATTCATTTAAAAGCCAATGTTAGGTGGAACCAATAAGCCATATGATCTTACTCAATGTTATATTTTACTTTGAGTCATACTTATAGTTTTATATATAGTATAGTTTTCCAACTATATAATTAATAAAAATTATCCAATTTTGGTGGCTATGACTTTGTTTTTTAGGGTAATACATATTCTAATCAAATCAGTGAACTCTTTTTCATTGCATTTAAATTAAATTAGAGAATTCTTTTCTTATATATTCTACAATTACTAGTAAGACCTCTATGTGAAAATAAAAATTTCGTAAATCGCAATTCGTATCTATAATAATGATATTACGACAGTAAAATAATGATTTTTCTTTATTTATGTAATTTCTTTCCTATTATTTTCGAATTTCGATTTTTTATTACTCTATTTCTATTGTATTCTGTAGTAATGAATATAAATTTAAGAGTATGAGTATTGCCATCATTATTTGGTGTGTGAAGTATTTATAATAATTCGAAATGTGAAATATTAATTTTACATGTTGGTTAGGTCTCACCAACTCTTAATGATTATATTTGGAAGATGCCGCTGGAAGTTGATTCTACTTCACTTATTTTATTATTATGAAAACTTATGTTGAATGTCTGATCAGGTTTTTCGAGTAAAATGCAATAAAACTCCTTTTCTTAGATGAAAAAATGATTTAAAACCACTTGAATTATTGTTTGAACTGAAATTCTTTAAAACGTTTGTTCCCAGTTTTGAACAACAAAATTGATTTTCAGACCTACTATATTTAAACATTTTCAATTGTGATTATTGTCCCCTTCATTATTTTCTATGCGCCGCCATTAGATTCAATATGCGGACTTCTCCTATACTTCATATTCGAATATGAATTCTTAATTTTTTTTATTAATCGCAGGTTGCCGAAATATTTGAACTAGTATATTTTTTTAATTAAATTAATAATTGATGTTAATTTGATAATAATTAATGATCAATGCAAAATAAAAAAAAAATTTATTAACATTTAAAATATATATCATGAATACATTTAATTTTGAAACTAACTAATAAAATTATTTATTATTTCTTTACAGGTAAGATGACACATAAATTATAACTATTGAATTTTTACAGGTAATTATTTATATATAGTTTTGTTCAGAATTTAACTTAATTGTGACCTACAAATTTTAAAAAATTTTATTTTGATTCCCAGTATATATTCAAATCTAAGTCACATAACAGTAAATGCTTAATATTTTTAATATTGAACAATAGAACTCAATTTCACTTAAATTAATTTTTTTTTATTTAAAACAGCTTATAAATCAGTGTTAGTGTTAAACTAATACTAAAAAATTTTTTAAAAACTCTTAAATTGCTTAAAAAACTGTTGCACAATGCAGCCAATTGTTCTATTACAAAATGAAAGTGTGAAAGTACTCTATGAATTAATAATTATATTAACTTTTGGCAAATATTTGAATTTTCTTTCAACTATTTTATGTTTACTGGGAAATTTTTTTTTTTCTTTTGTATTCTTAAGACAAATTTTCTTAAATAGTTTAAATATTGTCATGATTCTTTTTCTGTAAATTTTCATTTTGTAAGAAAATGGCGAAAGAGAAAACATTTTACTTAAAGCGTTTTCTTAAAATTTTCAATAGTTTTTTTATAATCTGTGAAATTCTGAAAAAAAAATGAATACTAAAATTTAAAAGAGAAAGATACAATAGTATAAAAAATTTTATTTTCATGAGTGGTACAATTATCATTAATAACTAATTTTAAGGGCATGATATTATTTTAAAGTAATCATTTCTATTACTTAAGTACTCAATGGTAGATATTAATTTTGTCTTAATCTTTTAAGTAATTAATTTTATGTAATATTTATAATTATAGTTTTTTTTTTAAATTTTTGGTATTCTTTTTTAATTCTTGAGTTTAATTAAAATGTTAAATAATAAATATTTAAAATATAGAATATATTTGCCTATTTAATCCTATTAAGGACGAAATTTTAGGACAACAGTATATTATGTTATTAACTTACTTTCAAGTACTATTGTGGAAGTGACCTGAAATAGTCTTGGCTCCCCCATGGCTTCCCATTGCACAAAAATCTAAAGTAATCTAATGTTATTTAATTAGTTCTAAGAGTATTTATATATAAAGGTTAGTTTAAAAGTCTTTAGTTTCTACCAACTTAGGGGGTTTTTTAAAAATTTCTTACAAAATTATTATGCAAGTTGTGCAAAGATTATACATTTTATTTGAAGAATGTAGCCTTACAATATATAATCATATACTTCAAGAGGCATGAGCTAACTCTCAATTATAATGCCAAATTACCTATTTCTGGAGGTTAGGAATACGCGTTTCTAAGTCTATAGCTCGATTTTCCAATAGCTTTTAAAAATCATTTTAAAAACTGAAGAAATTGTTATTCTTGAATCTGATTATCAATATAGTAACCATTTAATTTATTTATTTACTTTAATTACTTTTACTGGACTATTAACTCAATGACTATTTTTTCACTACGTCGTCTATTTATTAAAAATATTTATAATTAAATATTAATAAAATAAATTTGTTAATTTAAAAAAAACTGTTTTCAATTAGTTTATTAATTTCTTAATTATTCCTTTTTAATAAAAATTATATTTACTTTTAATTTCAGTGATATATAATTAAGTATTATTATATAATTATTATAATATTATGAGGTTATTATTAATTTAACCTCAATTAATTTATTATAATATTTAATTAATTAATTTCGAAAATGATTTCTTAATATTAAAAAAAATACATAAAAAAATATAACATTTGGCTTTCCTTTAATTAATACATTTGCTGTGTAAATTGTAATAAGTTTATGGTATATTTAACCATATATTGTTAATTATTTCTTAAAATTAATTAATTTAATATAAACCAATATTAATTAGGTACCCGATAGTTATAAAATAATTAAAAATCGTACAAATACGAGTATATGTAGGCTTATTTTGTATTGAATGTTATGTTGTATTTCATAAATTTTTCAATTTTAAGTAATTAAATTTTACAACACTAGGAAATCTAAGAATATTAACGGCGTTGAGAGTCCAACAATAATATCTCATAATGAATTATTTATTAACCTAGATTTAAAATTAGCTTTTATTGAATTGAATCCAACCTTTTATACACTAATAGTGTTTCAATTACAACACTGGAGTTTATTTTTATGTCTACCTAAAACTTTAGTATTTGCTTTAAAATTTTAATTATATAGCGGTTACCATAGATACCGAATTAAAAGTATCTCAAAATTTAATGATATGAATATAAAAATAATAATTGTATAAATATTTCTGTTTCATTTTTATCATTTTCAAAACATTGTAAAATAAAGTGATTAAATTTAAAATAATACTTCCCGTAAATCCCCATTCAATTAGTCTATAAGATTCCTTGTCAACAATTCTTCATTAGCTTTAAGCTGACAAGTCACAGTTCGGTATATATAGCTCTGTAACATGGAATTTAATTTGAATATCCTAGTTATAATAAAATTTTAAATTTTACATTGTTCTATAAATAAAAACTCTTTATATGTATATATAATTCATGGATAATATATACTACAAATTACATATTACTAATGAAATATGTGAAAATTATTTAAATTTTAATGTTTAATAATAAATATTTATAATTAAAACTGTACACTGCATTGATTGTTTTCATGTAAATTTAAAATGAACAGTTACAGTTTGTTGTAATAAATTTAAGGTCCTTTTATATTTTATGTTTTTTTGGATATATTAATTATTATTACAGACTCACTGCGAATTCGTACATTTCATCGAAATTTTATTTCTTAAAATTTTTCTTAGGAAATACAGGTTAAAAAATGAGAATTTAAAAAAATGCATCCTAAAAGTATGCAGATATTGTAATTTCAAAATATTGTTTTCAAATGATTCATCCTAAAGTTATGCAAAAATCAAAAAAAAAGGTAAGGGTTGAAAAGAGAAGAAAGTAATACACTTTTTTTAGTTCACTATAAAAAGTTTATAAGAATAATCAGATTGAATCTTCTATAATCCACCCGTAGTTTACGGGGGCCACCTAAAATGTTGTTTTAATGAAAACACTACGAGATTTTAAGCAAAATGATATTTCCAAATACTGCTAATTCTATGCAACCCATTTTTAATTACATTTAATTAGTAGTAAATAAATATATAAGTAAATATATAGTTTATAATTTAAAATGTGGATAGATATAATTTTAAAATAAAATAAACAAAATGTTCAGAATTATATTTCTATTTACGGAAATTGAGGTTAAGGACATTAATGTGAAAATAATAATGGGGCGAAAAATAAAACAGAAATTTTCATATTTGGTTTTTTTTTCAATTTAATAAAATTTATAAAATATTTTTTTAAGGAAAAAATAAATAATAATAAAACAGGATTTATATGTTTATATTTTTAAATAGTAATTTATTATCATAAATTATGCTCTGGTGAATATTTTAGAAAATTTACAACTAATAAAAATATGTGGTTATTTGAATTTATTAAATATGGTTCGAAAATAATTTTGAAAAAATATTAAATTTATGGATTACAAGTTAATAAAAATTTATGTTTTTCGAGGTATTTTGATTATCAGATTTACTTTTGTCACTAGGGAAAATTGTTTTTTTCAAAATTATAATTTAATTTTGAAAATAAAAGTGTGTGCTTTCATATTTTGTACATTTTAAATATTCCCGTACTGATAGTTTTGATAAAAAAAAAATTTTATAAAAACTTTCTAAATTTAAAAAAATTTTCGATGCATATTTATTTTATTTTAAATTACAAACTATTGTTTCTTGCTTTTGTTTTTAATGTTAAGTGTTAAAGCATCGTAATATACTTTTAAACTAGATTTGTTTTTATCAAGTACCAGTACAATTACCAATGTCTGATACTCATTATTTTGTCAACTACCTATATATTACTAAGATTTCGATACTTACACAATTTAAGTGTAAGTAAAATTATGCAAAGATCATCGTGAGCTACAAATCCTTTGGAAGCTCCAAAAAGTAATTAAAATTTTATTTAAATTACTTTTGTAATTATTTTTTGACGCTTGAGTATCTTCGAGTAATTAAGTACCTCGAAAGATTTAATTATCAAGTCAAATACCAGTATTACTTAGATTTCGATTGTTACAAAATTTAAGTATAAGTAAAATTATGCAAAAATCCTTGTAACTCCCATGAAGTAATTAAAATTTGCGATTAACTACTTTTGTAACTATTTTTTGATGCTGGACTATCTTCGACTAATTCGAGTACCAAGTAAGTATCATGTCAAGTCCCACTGTTCGATTCTTGCAAAATTTAGGTATAAGCAAACGAATCAAGTAAAAATACTCGTAATTCTGAGGAAGTTATTAAATTTTGAGTTTGATTACTTTTGTGATTATTTTTTGATATATAACTAATTTCGAGTATTTGAGTATCAATAAATCAATAATTCAATTATTTTCAAAGTATTTATGAATTAGATACTTAAAGTATTCGATTTTATGAATGAAAATAGTTGGAAAATACTTAAATATTTGAAAGATAATTGAGTTTTTGATTTATTGATACTTTAGTATTTCTTGGTACTTAATTACTCTAATATACTTTTAAGTATCAAAAAACAATTACAAAAGTAATTAAAATCAAACTTTAAATACGTTTTTGTTATAACAAGTATTTTTACTTGATTCTTTTATTTAAACTCAATTTTTAAAGTATCGAAAGCTATGTACTACTGGTACTTGATAAAGTAATGAGTATTATGAAATGGTTCTTACAACTGTACTTATTTACTATTTTATTCAGTATTGTACAGGTCTATTTCAAACATAGATGATATTATCAAAATAACAGAGTCTGAGAAAAATTCAAAAGCAAAGTTAAAAAATTTTAAGACTCCAATTATTAGTATTCAAAATTCATATCCGAGTAGTTGGAGTAATGCATAGCAAGTTACAAATGTATCCGTATGTACAATTTTAGCAATAATTAGGAATCATCATTTGTTGGAGGGTTACGTTTAGTTCAAAAACTTTTAAAGGGTACACATTTCAAATACCAGGAGTTTTATTGCAACTTAATTACTTGGAAACCTTTTACTAGTTCTGTTGAAAAGCAATTAAAATTTAATTTAATTATTTAAATATTACTATTTATTCACTAATCTATTTAATCGGCTTTGTTTCATATTTTATATTTAAATTCAATAATTTAAAAAAAAAATTTTTATATATAACTTAAATAAAATTATATAATAAATACTTTTAATTTGATTAATTTATAGATAAAATAATTGTAAAATATGAAAAATTTAAGTATAGGTATAAAATTTTCCTGGAAAATCAATCAAAAAAACTTTAAACCATCAATTTATGAACATTATTATTTTCCCTAAAAAGGTCATATATGGATAGACGTGTTTATCTGAATAATATTGATGGATACTATATGTTTTGTGGTTTTTCATTAAATTCTGAGGTCTTTACTAAATATTGACTTATAACACCTTTTAATTATATAAAAGGCTAATTTAAATCAGTAACCAACTATTTTTGGGTCGAATGAATATTCAGTCGTTGTTACATGATATATTTTGTTGTATTCTTATTCTACTGAATTACAAATTATTTAATTAAATGTTTTATTGTTTATTAAAATCATATTAAAATTTAATTTAATATTATTAAAATAAATGTATATTTAAAAACTATTTTTAGAAAACGTAATTTAAAATTTTAATTGAAATTTTAATCGAATCGATTAATTGGCTTTTTATAGTGGTAATTATTAATAATAATTATTATCAAAAAACTAATTATAATTTATTTATGAGAATTGATATAGTTATTTGAAATTCTAATAATTCTTTGGTAAACCTATGGAAGTGTAAAAATTTCTAAAAATAATTGGACGTGTGCTCTACCTTAAAATGATAAGATCTGCATTCAAATACTCCTTCTGTGCCCTTCAATCAACAATCAAATGCCCTTCCAATTTCTACATTATTAGCGCGCTCACAAAATATCCTACAAAAGCGATCCTAAATGAAATAATGCAATTTTTATAAAATTGAACAAATTACAAAAGGGCTGTTGTTGAAAATCACATTTCTACAAAATCATTGTTATCACAAAATTTTCCATTTGCCCGGTTTAAATCAACATCAGTGTAAAACAAATCTAATGACTCCCAAAAAAAAAAAAAAAAACTAATATACATCAGAGGAAAATTTTTATTTTTCTAGTTAAACAAGTGTAAGAAAACTCTTGTTTGTCGTCAGGGTAAATGCTCTGTGAAAGACAAAGAAATGCCATACCTAAAATGTAATCAACCTCATTTTTATACCCGTGCATACATATATGACATCGGGTATATTAGATTTGCTCCTCCGTTTGTAACGCATCGATCAAGACGAGCTAGATATAGTGTCAAGGGTACGTATCGGCTCAGAATCGAAAAATTAGTCGATCTAGCTATGTGTGTCTGTCCGTCCGTCCGTCCGTCCGTGTGTCATCACGATAACTCAAAAACTAAAAGGGCTAGAGTCTTGAAATTCACACAAACTCATTTTTAGACAATTTCTAGGTTCCCTATTGTTTTTGGTTAAAATCGGACCAAGGCTTCGGGGAGCTGCCATACAACTTTTTTGCACCATTATGAATTTCTTCAAAACTATTTATACTACGGGGATGAAAATTACACACGGTTAGTTTTATAATGACTCCGGCACTTATATGAAGTTTCAAAATGTTAGGGCCCCATTTACGGGGGGCTGCCATACAACTTCTTTGCACCAATATGAATTTCTTCAAAACTAATTATACTACGAGGCTGAAAATTACACACGGTTAGTTATATAATGAATCGAGCACTTATATGAAGTTTCAAAATGTTAGGGCCCCATTTTCGGGGGGCTGCCATACAAAGTTTTCGATTCAATAACTGTGAATCTAATAAAGCTACAAGGTTAAAATTAAAATTGGGCAGGTAAATTAATAGGGCAAGCTACTTGGCAAAGTTGGACATCACTCGGACCATCGGACTTTTAGGGTGGGCCAATTTTTTTTTTTGTTTTTTTTTTCTTTTTTTTGTTTTTTTATTTTTTTTTTTTTTTTTTTAAGCTTAAGTTATGGGACAATGAATGAAAACTTTTTTTTTTTTGTGATTTTTTTTTTTTTGTTAATTTTTTTTTTTTTTTTTTAAGCTAAAGTTATGGGACAATGAATGAAAATTTTGTTTTTTGTTTTGTGATATTTTTTTTTTTTTGTTAATTTTTTTTTTTTTTTTTAAGTCAAAATTATGGGGTAATGAGTTAAATGTATAAGGGAAGTAAATTACGGTTTATTTTATACTCCATAGTGGGTATGCACGGGTATCTAAAAGTTGACAAGGGCAACTATAATCTTCCTCGTTTTTTTAATTTTTACTCAAAATCAATATTTTAGCTCATTCACCTTTTTCAGTTGGTAAGGTGCAATGAAATATGTTCGAAAAATTAAAAAATAAAATAAGGTCGACTTTTTTTAATTCTTTGAATTAAGATCGTGAAATTTGAAATGCAATAGAGTTAGGCGAACTCTATCAGTATCAGTATTTATCCATTCAGGAGAAGGTTTTATATAAATTCAAATTGTATTTAATAAAGTTACTTGGAAAAAGGCGAATACTAAAGATGCTCTAAAGATCTACAGCAATGTTTTTTGACTTGCATCGGCTATGGTATCTACCTCATAAATTTAATCAAATATTAGCTTCATATCTTTTTCCAAAAGGAGGAAAAAAAAACCATCAAAATCTACACCTCTGGTAAAGTAAGAAGCGTACTTACTAAGAAAAGCCACCTCTCCTTAGACGGAACAATCGGTTAAGCAGCCTACCTAACTGTTTTCGCAGTTTAAAGTACTTGGTCGTCATCTTAGGATATGTAATGTGCGTCAATTTAAACTTTCAACTGAAACCCAGCGATCTTTTTGCGGAAGAGTTGTCGAAGAACTATTTCTAGAATACCTTCAATCCTTTAATAGATAATTAAACAGACTTAAACCTTGATTTATTTCCATTTCATTTTGCCGAATTTATTTTAAAGTTATATATGTGCCCTGCTGCTTCTCCTGTACGCATAATCAATTAACTTGCCTCCTTCATTGTTCTCCATTATTCATAAACTTGGTGACCTTAAGTTCATCCAGTTCGTGACGGGCTTCATTTTAAGGTCGTTCGTACTATATTTTCTGCTGACATTTTATGTGGGGCTTACCCAGCTCCATTTTTCTCGATTGATCGATTGACGAAGTTGTTGAGATTACCCATTAAATTCGTAAAATATTGAGAGCGTCGAATAAATTTCGATCTTATTTCATTACATATGCGATACTTGTGTACTTTGAACAAAACCAAATTTTTCAAGAATACCTATGGTAACATATTAATACCTTCATGAAAATGCAATATACAATAAAATAATCAAACCTGATAAAAGCTATTCATGTGACAATAAATAGACTTTTCTTTTACCAATTTTTCGATCCAGTAGAAAAAACTTGAAGTGAAACAAATCTGCAATAAGAAAAAGAACAACAATAAAAGCAAATACTTTTTTTTTTAAAAAACTCAAACTTGTTTGTAAAGACATTTTAACACTTCAATGCGAATAGAATACAGCTATACAAATAAAAACAATAAAAAAAAATCAAAAAAATAAAAGAACAGGACATCAAAATCCTTTAAATGTACAAAGACAATGTTGTAATAGCAAATTGAAAATCGTAAATCTTTTTTCTTATTTTGTAATTTTTTTTTTTTATTTCTTTAATTCCAAAAGTACTGCTGTAAAGTTTAGAAGTCATAATGCATATAATAAAAGATTCGGATAAAGTATATTGAGAATAGAAATTGAATCTTAGGGTTATTTAAATTTTGAATTTAAATTAGTTGGAAGAAAAATATTAAAATTCGATTTTATATTAAAGGATAGATAATATAAAAAAACCTTAGAGTTATAAGACTTTGGAAAAGAAGAGGTGATTCGGTCCTTAAAGATTAATGTCAATGTGTATTAGATGAAAGTGGTTGCCATCTAATACACAACAAAAGCTCCCGAACGAATTTTAGTTTTGTACATTTGACTGAATTGAATTTTAATGACAGTTACCATGTTCATCTGATTTATCTGAAGTTTGTTGACAGTTCTACCGACTGATCTGAAGTTCGGCAACAGCTTCTGTGTTCATTTAACTGATCTGAAGTTCGGCCACACTTTCTATGTTCATCTGGCTGATCCGAAGTTTGTTGAAAGTTACTATCTTCATCTAGTCTAATCCGAAGTTCAGTGACAGTTGCTATGTTCATCTGACTGATCTAAAATTCTATGACATTTTCTTTGTTCATCTAACTGATCCGAATTTTGGTGACAGTTCCTACGTACATCTGACTTATCTGAAATTCGGTGACAGTTTCTATGTTTATCTAGCTGATTCAAAGTTTGTTGATGGTTATTATGTTCATCTGACTGATCTGAATTTAAGTGAAAGTTCCTACGTACATCTAACTGATCTGAAGTTTGGTAGAATTTTCATTTTAACCTGTATAGGTCGAACACTCTATTTTTTTGATTCGTACCCGTATAAATGGATCCGTTTGTACCCAACATTTTTAAATTTTAAACTCTCTAGGCTTAACAGTTCTAACTTGGGTAAACCGTTCATTTAAAATTTTGTAATTTATACGTGCATCAACAGCAAAAGTCGGTGGGAACAAATTAAAGGAATCAATTAACATTTTTTGGGGAAATTAATCGTTTCAAATTTTTTTGGTAATCAAATTACTTTTATTAAGTATTACACAGGACTAACTAGACCGAAAAGGGGACGATTTTGACTGAAACTTTTCCATCAAGACTGACGATCTTGACTGCAACATTTTCGATACGCGATGTTGGAATTCAAAATTATTTGATTTATTTTTTTCTAATATACAAAATATAACTGTATTTCCTTTCCTATGCTGGAAAGTTCTGCTAATAGAGCATTTAAACATGTTAATTTATAACAAATGTACATTCTAAAATTGAATAATGGTCTAATTAAACTCTTTAAACAATTAACACCGATTTATTTAACCGAGTGAACTCAGAAGACTTTGTAACTCTGTTTTAATGAGCCTTGCATAATGCCCAATTCTTGTTTAATATAAAACCAATTGACTCATGATATGAAGATTGAAAAATCATATAAGGTAATAAAAATTTTATACGATTATCCTATGCTACACAGTAAAGTAAAATGAAAATCCTGGATCAACTTTATCTTATTTTTCATTGTTTAATATAAATATTGTGTGTTAATAGGCAGCTTTATAAAAAGAAAAGTATATGGCAGGATCAATTTTAAGATTCACCTTTACCCATATATTCAAAAATAAATATTCTCATTTTCAATTTCTTTATTTCAAAAAAGGATCTCTCTAGTGATCCATTTGATTTGTGGAGTGTATACAGTTTTTAAGTGTGCCGAATAAAAAAAAAGGACATTCACTTTTTATTTTTTTTATGTGAAACTTTTTTTTAAGGTTCGATTCAAAAAAAAAAAAAAAAAAATTCAAAAAACAAAAACCAATAAAAAGAAAATTGAAAAAAAGAGTTTAAAGCGATTTCGTCCTTTTTATGTTTTTGATTTTTTTTTGTTTTTGTTTTAAAATAGAAAAGAAAAAGAAAAACAACAACAATAATAAAAACACTTTTAAATTTGAAATTTTCTTTTTTAACAATAAAAAACTCAAGAAAAAAATATTTAATGAAAAAAACCAAAGGGTTTTTCAAAAAGGACATTATTAAAAATTAAGTTCTGAATAAAGACGAAATACTTAAGAGACACTGTTTTTTAATTATAAGCAAATCTTTTGTAGTTCACAAAACTGTTAACTGTTAAAAATTTTAAAAGTGCTTAAAAATTGCAAATTTTCAGTTTTTAACTCCTTACAGTTCCCGTACGGAGGAGGGGCCTATACTAAACCTTTTTTGTAAAAACTCATATACTTATTTCTTGATATGTAATTCTTAAAACTACTATTTGGAAGGTACAAGGGGCTAAGAATTTTGCAGGAAATAGATTTTCGCATTACGGTAAATGAGAGTACCGTATGGCAACTCTAAAAAGCTTATAAAAGCAGTTATCGTTTGAAGTTTAGAATTTAAAAGAAAGTTTGTTATAACAATTAAAATACAGTGTTTTTTCGCATTTTGAAGAGCTATTGCTCTGTAATGGGTCTCCTAGCCCCTCTATAACAAAAAATTGTTTGATGAAATTAACTGTTTTAAAATATCTACTTGCAGTTAAAATTTCCCTTAGTTTTCTAAACATAAGTTCGGGTGGATGACCAGAATAAATCTCTATAGGCACATTTTTTCAAATTTTTTTGAAAATGTTCTGATAAAAAATGAAAAACTTTTAATATGGCTCAATAATTTTTTTTTGTTTTTGTTTTTTTTTTTAAATTTTTCTTTTCAATTATCAAAAGAATTTATTTTTGAAAAAAAAAAGATCCAACTTAAAAAATTTTTGTATTAAAGAAAAAGTACAAAAAAATTTCCAATTCAAAAAATTTATTTTAAACTTTAGGTTTTGTTATTTTTTTGGAAAATTTTATTTTTTTTTTGATTTAGATTTTGCATAAATTTTCCAATACAAGAGAAAAGTCTTTTAACTCTTTTTTGTTGTACTTAAGTTTAATTTGACGTAATTATTTAATAAGAACTTGTATTTGTGAGAGTTTTTTAGATAAAAACAAATCTCTTAAATAAAAGTTTAATACTTATTTTAATCCCTATTCCATATCTGCCGGTTTCACTCCTGGAGGATCATAGCACTTCAACAAAAAATCTGCATCATACATTGTTGTGCGCTAGTTGCTTGATTTCTGCCAGTGTTTTCGCACAGCTTTCAATTTCCATTGTAACTGATCTCTGAAGCTATTTTTGGTGTATCCACACATCTTTTTTTCCAGAGGGTTCAAATCAAGCACTGGATGAGGAATTTTTTCTGTTGATTTCCGAAGTGTGTGGCCTATCTTCATTTCGTTTTTCTTATTTGACAGACTATAGTTTGTGGCCTAGAAATGGTTTATAGTTCCTAATTGGTTATCCTTTTAGGTATTCTTATATTAAGTATTGTTCGGAGGCATTTATTTACAAAAACTTCAAGCTTATTTGGTAGACTAGGATATATTTTTCGTATGACAGAACAGAACAAGTTAGAAATTGTGTGCTTTAATAGAACCATCTTAAAAGTTAAACATTTTCATGTCCCCGTCTTTCTTTTTCTACTACCCTTATCAGGATCGGGAAAGGACTTGGAAAGGGCGGTTGGACTCCGATTACTTTATGTCTGATGATAGTAGAGTAGTTCAGAAGACTCATTGTTCTCCACAGTCCCACTTTAAAGTTGACTACCTATAGTCATCATAATACTAAGTTAAAAAGTAAAGTTAGCTGATTAAGTTAAAGAAAGTCCCAGAGAATGTCCAATATTCGATTAGTTAAAAGAACCTGTAGATTAAGTAATTTTAAGCCGCCTTATATTGAAGAAAATATCGCTCTAGAAGAAAATAATAAATCTGAAAATAATTTTTTAATGTACAATATAAGTTAACTTTCTTTAAGTTGTTTTTATCTAAGCAGCATGCAGCTTAAAGACCGAAGAACTTGTTATTTTCCTTCGCCTGCTCCATTATCTAAAAAATAAGTCCCTGCACTAATTAAGTAAATGGAACATTTTTAATATTATAAACGTAAGAGCACTTGTCTCTAAAGTCTTAAATCTTATTATAATTAATCTCTTAATATCTAACTAATAAAATTTTCCAAACAACTAAATACTAAAATTCCCTTTAATTACGTAAAATCGAATTAAATCCTATTTTTTTTATTAATATATAATATAACCCCTCCAAATTAAAATTATATTCTTCTCAATATAGTCATTATCGACATCGTCATCAAATCAAAAACAACCAATGCCTGTGATCATAATCGGTTAATATTTAAAAAGTATTTAGAAATCATTAAAAACATCAGAATTTATGGTATAGATTAAAAATTCAGCAGTTAATGGAATTAATGTACCTAATGTAATAAATTCACCAAAAAAACATCACACAAAATTTACCTAAAGACTTAAAATCCCAAATAAGTGGAATGAAGGCTTGAATACAATACACGTACATTTTTAACGATATTTTACATTATAATTTAAAAGTAAATATTTAAAAATACTTAAGATGAAGCACACACATTTCTAATTTTTAATGAAGCACAATTTATATATATATATATATATGTATATATATATAAATCAATAATATATTAAGTAAGTATAGAAAGATATACAAACGCCACCTAGGTGGTACTATCAAATTAATTCTTAAATAAATACCAACAAAAATAAAAAAAAAAAACGTTTTACTTCATGCTGAGTTTTTCTAACGTTCATCGTTCCCAAAAAAAAAACAAAAACCTTTTCTTAAATGAGTTCTGAGGTTTTCTAATGAAATCCGTGTGTATTTATTCTTTTATTTTATTTTGTTTTGTTTTTTTATAGACTAACGCTTCCTTCCTGCCTATAACTAATAAACTGATTAAATATCATTATTTTTATTTTAAATGTGTATATATGTATGTGCCGATGTGTTTAAGTGTAAATTAAAGTCCTTGAAAATATTTTTTATAAAATTCAATATTATAAATTTGGATTTTATTTTAGGTTTTGGTTAGTGAAACATCCTGTAACTAATACACTCTAATATGACTCAGGGGATTTAATGTGTAATTTAATATAACCTGTTCTGCAGGAGCAGGGGTTGCAGTTAAAAGAAATAAATTTAAAATTAGATTGATAAAGTTATTAAATAAAGACTGGGCTAACCTATTAGTCATTAGTGTCTGACGAGACCAATAACCCCTAGAATATGATCCACCTTAAATATGAATGAAGGCTTAATTTTGCGGATTACATTTTTAAGAAATCTGATTCTACCCTCTGAATGGCTTAAAGGTATGTGCCTCTCAAAGAAATGTTTTAGAACTGTCCATTATTGGAAGTCCTAGATTTAAAGTCTAGTAATGAAAGATAATTTAGTTCAATCTTCTTTTTGATGTTCATACAGTGGTTTCGAATTGCTGCGCGTGAAATACGTTCGTGGAACTCTTAAATGTAAGTAAGACTTAAAGTTGCAATGTCTGAGGTTAAGAGCCGTTTATTTAATCACTGCATCACTAAGTTAATATTGCAAAAATAAAACTGCGGTGTTAAGTTTTTTTTTCTAATTGACATTAGTTTTGAGTTCTAGGCTCTACAAGACTCTAGGAAGAATTTAAAAGTTTTGTACTGAAAAGTCTCTGTGACATTAGTTTGAAGAATTTCTCAAAGTTCAATCAAGTTGTTTGAATTTATTTGTTGATAATTCAAGGAATTACCGTTATTTATTGTAAAATATTGGAGAACACAGATTCTTATTTTGGGGTTAAAAATTCAATTATTTAAAAATTAATTATAGCATGAGTAATAATTAATAAAGTGCGTATAACTGTCAAAATTTTGTCAACGGTAATCGTAGTAGTAACAATATTTTCAAGAGAAAAGTCGTTGATCGTTTTAATAGTAGTTAGGCATCCAAGTTACTGTCTGCGTTACCGTAGTTAGGACGACCCAAGTTACTGCCTCCGTTATACCATTTTGCTAGACTTCACCAACGATTTTCTAAATTGTTTAAGCAATTTGGATTGATTTGTTGATTATTTAAAGCAAATACCGTTATTTATAGAACTGAATTGAGGAAGATAGGTTTTTAATTGAAAGTTAAAAAAAAACAATAAATCGGTTAAAATGTTTTTATATGAATAACGTGAAGCAGTCAAAATGTATCTGTCAAAATAATGTCAAAGTATTGTGAACTAAATGTCAAGACAAGAGTAGTCGATTGTTTCAAGAGTGTGTAAGAACTTCATAATAATCTACGTTCAAAAATCTTTTGAATTTCTATTATTATCAAAACTTTAATATAGAATATAGATTGTTTTGAAATACATATAAGTAACAAATACTTATATATATATACATTTTATTAAAAATGTATTACAATATTATACTAAAATTTAAAACTAAATATAGTTATATACGAATATATTATAACATTATATAGTATAAGGTAAAATGTTATTACAAAATGTTAATGTTTTTTTTTTATTATTTTTGTTTTTATTTTGTTCTTTGTGTTGTTGTTTACAATAAAGTAAAAATCCATGTACATGTATTTTTTGAATGATATATAAAATGTTATATAATGAACTGTAGTCAGATCATTTTTGCTTATTCATAGTTTAATTTTGTTATTTGGTAAATAATTCCACCTACATACAATTTAATAGTGTCATAATAATATTAAAAACAATAAAAAAAACAAAAACATCTATAACAAAATAAACATTTTGCTTTATTCAAGTAAAAACAAACAAACAAACAAACAAAATAAAATTAATCAAAAAAAAAAAAAATTGAGTTCCACTACTTTGTGAATCGTTTGTGTATAGTAACGGTAAAATTGAGAGTAATGTAGACTAGTATACCAAGCAACTGGAGGTATTTTTAATATATAATCTTAGTTAGATTTAAAGGAAAGTAAATAATATTTATTAAATAAACAATATTGGAGTTCGAACTCAAAAAAATTAGTCCCTAAACGGCAAACTTAACGCAAAATTCGTTGATTTCAAATAAAAATGTGTGGCGTAATATTTATACTTAACAAAGTCCTGTTGAGGTTGAATACTTTCCGAAGATTTTTTAAGACAAGGTGCAGTAGACATACATATATGCATTTTCTGTTAAAATTTAATTTCAAAAGGGAAGTAAATGAAGCGCCTTTGATAAATGCTTCGAAGCGACACAGGTAAGTCATATGACGCTACTAAAATGACGGAAATAAGAATATTTGATCAAAAACCACAAGACAAGTTCCGAGATCATGAGAATACGTTGAAAAACATTCTCCAATTGCTATAAATCTGATGACAGAAATTACACGAATAGCGACAAGCTACTTATTTTTAACAATAGTGGGGGATTGTTTTTCCAATCCCTAGAAAACCACTTGAACTCTTTTATAACATATTGAAACATATTGAAACACCAGACTAACCATTCATTATTGTCTATCATATAGTTTGTTGGAAACCTATGGCAAATAAATTTTTTGTGCTAAACGTTGAGATCGTCCTTGTAATAAACCTGTTTTGAAGAATACGAACCCACTTCATTACGTCTAACGAACCACTTCATGTGTCTTTCTAGACATGATTAATGTTTTTTAGCATAATTTTTTATTTCATCTATAACTTTAGAGAAATTTAAATCTTAATGTATATCGTCATTTCATACATATCAGGGAGCATTAACTAGGTATGGTCCTTACAACTTTATTTTGGAAGACCTGTATTTTGCTTCCATACCTTTGTTCAAAGAAGCCCTAAAGTTGAATCCCATACAAGAACATAGGTTTTATGACTTGATTGTAAACCAACACTTTATTAGAAATTGACAACTTTGATTTACAATCTAGGAACGAGTAATTTGCTCTATATTTATTATCTTGTTCTAGTTTTTTCTTTTTAATATGTTATTTCAGTCTTAGCTTGACATCTTGTGTTATTTCTAGATATTGAACTGAGCAAATTATTGGTATTTCAACATCGAGTTGTGGTTTATTAACAATTTTTTTAATTGGTAAAGTGCACTTGTAGAAGTTAATTGAACAAGTTAATAATAAAAATTTATTAATTAAAAAAAAAACCTAATTAAATGTATAATGAATAATATTAATATGTACTCGTTGGAAACGTATCTGAGTTTTTAATGAGTGATGCTGGATACCACTTTATTTGTTTATTGTTATGGTAATTTTTGTAAGTTCTTTGTTTAACAGTTTTTTAATAGACTATTTTAAATATGTTAATTGAACCAGAACAAATTATAAAAGTTGTCTATTAAAGTTTTTCATATATCACCTATATAATTTCCATCATTAATTTCCACTATAACTTAATGGATGATCATTGACCTCGATATTCAAAATTAAATTATTATAAATATGTGAACATTTTATATTAAAAAACCAAACTAATGGAAGTTTTTATATAAAGAACGAATCTCTCTTTGTTCTCATAATAAGTTAAGTTGAACTATTTATATTTTACTGCATAATTTATTAATAATATTAACCTAGGGTTCGTCCATCGTTGCTGAACTATATTTTAATTTGTGTGTAAAAATCTAAAAAATTAATAATTATCTTTTCCTCTACCATCCAGGACTATTTATGTGACTTTTATTAAAGGAAACTCAAAATTTCCATGAATATAAAATAGTACTATGATAGCACAGCTAAAACCATCCATTTTTTGTCTCTTCATCCATTTTTCATACCACAAGGACATAATTCACTTAAAAAAAAAACAAAAAATTAAACAAAATACCCTTATATGTTAAAATGTTATTTATTTTAGTCTCATTAAAAATTTAGATAAATATTAGTTTGCTTTTTCCTTTTATTTTTTTGTTGTTGTTTTGTATATATTATATATTTCACTTATTTTGTATATTTGATATTTAGATTTCCTGTTAATTCCTAAAAATATGCAAACAAAATATTAATAAAAAAAAAAATCAAATCAAATATTTAAATAAAGATAGCAATTAATTAACAAACAAGTAATAATATATGAAAAAAGTGTCTTCTAGTACCGCTGAGGTTTAAAATTTTGAAATCCTGCAAAAATGATGTGACTACTTGGAGTAAGCTCGGTAACATCAAAAGACCTTTTGAAACTTCTATATTTTTAGATTCTGATTTACAAGTTCTTAACTAAAGGTAATTAGATTTTCTCTTTTCTTTCTAACTTCGTTTCTTTGCTTCCTCTAACTTCTCTATTACTTCCTCTAAGTTCTTTATTACTTCCTTTACAAGCTTCTAACTTATATTCTTATACTTAGTACATGTATTTGAGCCAAGTTTTGACAACGTCAAGTCAAAAATTTATAATATTTTATTTTTACGCTTAGTCACTGCTCTAAGGAGTCCAGGGCTTCCCCAAAGTTTTTTCATTCAACTCGGTTTTAGATTATACTGTTTAATTTCAAACCAAGTTTTGTGGTCATCTTCCATTTCTTTCCTGACTGTGCTTCGACATTTTACGGATGTTTAAAGCATTAGGCTTAATAATGTCTACAGGTTTTCTAAAGGTCAGACCTATTAACTTCCACTTTCTCCTCATCTGAAAGTTTTTGAAAATCCATTCTAGGCTGGTTTGACATGTTTACTAATTAATCAGTAATTTTCTTAATGCATTTTTGCTTTTTAATCCACGTCTCCTTGTCTCAGTCAATCATCTGCACCATTAAAAGCATGTAATCCCACTAAACCCAGTAATAATATTCACGATCTATATAATAATCGGCCGCTCTATTAAAAAAATCTACTAAAAATAGTAGCCATTGCATATTAAGATATTAGGCCGGGCTTTTGTCAAATTGTCTTTTATGGATTCTAGCAAGTAAGTCCACACAGGCAGGCTTCAATCCATGACAGGCTTTTAATTTTGAGGACTCTTTCTTCTTGTTTTAATTAACAAAATCAGTATGTATTTGATCTTTCGAGTAGATCCGACTGTGTTAGTCCGGGCAGAAATATACGTAACTATAACTGAATATTCATTAGGATATATTAATCTTCGATTAGTTTAAGTTATAAAGAGATTCATTTATTCGATCCTCTAAAGGTGCAGTTTCTGGAAGGTCTAACTTTATGCCTATTCGAAATTGATTGTTATGGATTTTGAATACTAATCCTGTGAAAATCTAAAACTAAATTATGTATAGTAGTGTGCACTCTCCTTAAATTTTAGAAATAAGATAATTGGGGTGGAAAAACTTTCAAGGATAATATTTATTACAAGATAGAGAAAGAGAGAGAAGGGGAGATAGATAGAAAAAACAAAGCCACATTTAAGTTAAACGAATTATATAGTTTTTTTATGGATGTGTGGGTTTATAAAAACCAAAGTTCTTAATTGTTTGTTCTTTTTTGTCGTCAATTTTTTATTTTTATTATTTTTTATTTTTTTTTTTTTTTTATATTTAAATAAAAAACGTGAGATGAAAATCATTTAATGAATACTTAATTTATCTTCTGAAATTTTCCTCGATTAAAAATATATATTCATTTTACTTTATCATAATTAACCTCAATTTACTAGATATTTTTCTTTTTTGTATTCTGTTTTACTTTTTTCTATATTTTCTGTTAATTGTGTGTGTATGGAAAATTTATATGTGTATGGTGAATATAAAATTAAAGGTGAAATAGTTTGACATTCAGAAATAAAAAAGAGTATGGTAATTAAAAAAAAAAGAGAATAGAGAAATTATTTTATTATATTGAGGAACATAGAAGAGGTTAGAGTGGAAGAGGAAGACTCTTTATGGAAAAGTTTTAGTTTTTCGAAAGAAATTTCCCTAGTGGTGTAATTCAAATTTTTTTTTTGGTTTTTTTTTAAATTTTATTTAATGGAGAGAATTTTAATAGGTTTCGAAAATTAAAACCTATTTTCAAGGTGAATAAATGTTTTTTTTTTTCAAAATTCAAAAAATAATTATGGAAAAGTTTTATCAGAGAAGTTATCAAAGAATTTTATTTATAATTTTTAAAGAGTAATTGAATCGGTTAATTTAAAAAATTAATAATTTTTTTTGAAAAAATTAAATATTTAATGGAATTTATTTATAAGCAAAAATGCATTAAGAGGAAAATAGAAAATATTCCTCCCTCAGGGCTTCAGGTTTCGTAATCAGCTATAATATACGATACCGATCATACTGGCTGAGAATAAAGATCTGGTAGAAAGCTTCAATCCTTTTTTCTATTTTACAGTCGGCTTCATTTTTCCGGGAACTCGTAAAGATTTTAAGTCTTGGAAATGTAATATTTTTATACTCTTTTGGAAAATTTTATTGGGTTCTTGAAAATTTCGGATAACATTTAAAGCAAAATATGAAATTGCTTGTGATAAAGAATCTCCTTGTGTCTCACCATGTATAGCATGTAAAAGAGAAAATGCCTCTACTTAATTCTGATTTTATAGTCAATCCTAAAATTGTTCTTAATTATCTTGTAAAATACATTTTCCAACACCAAAGAAATGTTAAAATACTTTCACACTATACTCTTTGGTGAGCATTGCTCACATAAGTATTAAAATTTTGATTTTTAATTGGAAGATAAAATTCTAGACTTTTGTCATTTAAGATTTTTCCTTTTAAAATAACATATAATTTTCGCTCAAGGATTTTCGAAAAATTATTAGGGAATTAGAAAACCGTACTCCACTTTTTTGTTTTGCTATCAGTCACATTCTTCCGGGACCTCTTAGTTCAATTCTGCCTTATAAAATAAGCTGAAGTAGGTGATATTTTTTCTAGATACCGCATTATATTTATTAAGCACATTTAAGCAATTTAATGTTCTTAATTAGTTACATTTAATTTTCTTTGAGTGGAACTACAATTTCCATGGATTGTCCTATTTTAGTCAAATCGATATAAATGATTATATTCACCCAAGAAATTTGAAGTATCTACTGTTCTGGACAGTGCGCTGTCACATTTAAAGGAGGATTTTTCGAACTTCACACTAGAAACATGTATCTATGTTGCAATTTGCACTTAGAGTTTCGCCAATTTGATAAATGTAATTACTTATTATTAAACTAAAGATAAATTTTTTTCAAATACATTTTTACGAAACAATATAATTTAATTTCCATTTTTTAATTTAATTTTTTTTAATAAACAAAATATAAAAAATGGTAATTTACAATAATTTATTTTAAGATGCCTAATTTTGCATCATTCTTTATTCTAATTGTAAATTGTAAATGTTTTATGTTTCTCTTCCCCGGTTTTAATGTCTAATGTCCTTTTTTGAGGATTACAATAGAACATGAAATCGTATTATTCATTTTCATCATTACGTCTTATTTTTTCGTTAATATCTTCAAAGTATCTTAAGATAGAAAGAAAAAAAAAAAAAAAATTTATAAAAAAAAACAATAAAAACACAAAAAAAACACAAAAAAAAAATCATTATTATGCAGTAAAGGTAATAAAAACAATAAAAAGAAAACGGTAGTAAACTTAACTTAACAATAAAAGTAAAGAATGAAAAAATCCTTTCATATCCTACAAAAACAACAAGCCTGGCCAATCTTAAAGCTTTACGTTTTTTTTTTGTTTTGTCCTTTTCCCCATAAATCAGAATACAAAAAAAAAAATGAAAATATTTTGTTTGTTTTATAGTTTTTCTTTTTTTTTAATTTTTACACGGAACAGGACATTTTCTTTTTTTTGTTTTTGTAACTACAATATATATTTCTAGGACAACAGGCGGTAAATTTCAATGTTTGGGTAATTTTCTGAGCAATCATTTCAGACTAAATAAGCCTTATTTTCTTTAAGTTTTATTTTCTTTTTCATTTTCCTTCATTTTTTCTTGATCTAGGGGTTTATTTTCATTTTTCAGGGCAAAAACAGTTAAAACTGAACATGGAAAAAAGTAAATGAACAGTTAAATGTTTTGATTGTTAATTTAAGGATATTAGGTAGGAAACTATATACTGAGGAATATCAGGTTTTGTTTAAGAAAGGGAATAAAATAATTTTTTGTTATTATCACTATTTAAATGTCATAGTTGTCGGATGAATTAACGGTGGAGAAGATGGATCTAAGTCAGTAATGGTGTTTGTAGAGTAGTTCAAAGTTAAGAAATATGGCTGATGTAGAAATTTAATTGCTTTGGGGATTTTGATAATATTATCTTTTGCATCGCATAGTTTGTAATGAAATCCCTTTGTATTTTGCAAAAAAAGAATTATCCGGAAGAAGGGTGGGGAATTGACCTAATTTCGAATATACGAAGTCTTAAAGTTAGATAATTCCTAATAAGGGTGACGATCGACTTGCATATATCTAGTGAAATCTAAAGATTATAAGTTTTGCTGTTATAGTTGGAATTAAATTTTCTAGGAGACCTACTTTCTGTGTCCTTTTCTACTCCATTGGGGATTCCAATCATGGGCTTCTATGACGGTCGAGTTATTTTTCTTTTTGCGCGTTGCCAATCCATTTAAACTCTTCTTTTCTGATGACCAGTTCTATTGGTTTCTGTTTTGTCATTTTTCACAGGTCTTCGTTTAATATTTTCTGTGGTAAGAGTATCTTACATATTATAATGCGTAAACATCTGCTCTGGAATGCTTGAAGTTTTTAAGGTTAAAGTTGAATCTCTGTGGCAAACTATGATTTGCTGTCATATGGCAGAACTGATTTTACTAATGTTTTAAGAATCATAAATTTTGAAACTCTGTAATTTTAGGATGATCGTCAACCTTTCCATAGCCTCGTTAATAACCATTTCGCTTTTTAGATTTTATCACCGTCTTGGAGCCGTCCTAGTTGTAAGTATGCACCCCAGATAGTTGTATATCGGTACATCTTCTAACGATGTCTCAACTTCAATGTATGTTATCTTTGCATCAATATTTTAGTTGCTAACGTAACACTAAGTCAACTAGACGATGTTGAAGAAACATAAATGAGTAACGTGTCTGACAACAAATATGTGAAATTTCTTAAATATAGTATAGTTTACAAATGTTATCCTTCAAGCCGCTATTTCTTAAAATATGTTAGCTATGGAAAAAAGTTTGTTTGTGGAATCGAACTAAGATTCTTACAATCAATTTTTCTTAAATATCTCAAAATCTCTTTTTTGAGTACAAATTTACTTAGCACTTAAGTTTCAGGGAAGTTTTATCAAAGCAATTTCATTATTATGCCCTGATTTTGTCAAGTCTTCGAAATCCTACGAGTTGACTTTGTTAAGTGTTCGTTTCGAATTCTCGTGCGCAAATTAGTTTTAATGGTAATTTGTTTATACTTTTCCATTTTTGTGCCCTGAATTCGTCAAATCTTCGAGATCTTCCAACCCGAAGCATTCAATTAAGAAAAACAAATTACTTTTATTTATTGAAAAGTTTTCACAAATGATTTGAATTTATTAAATTATAGAAAAAAAAAATCTTTTAAATCACCACATAAATTTGATTGAAAACAAATTCTACTCTCCGTTCTACGAACACAATGCTATTTCTAAATTTACAAAATGTCACAAAGTAAACACGCGACATGAACCGTTTTTCGTTTTTCTTTTTTGTTAAGAAAATGGACAATAAAATAAAAGTGAAATAGCAAAAAAAAAAAAAATGGAAAACAAAAAAAAAAAATAGAAAACAAAATAAAACAATTTAAAAAGAATAAGAAATTTTCTTGAACGAATTTCTCGCTTTCGCTTTCGCTCTCCCTCTTTTCTCTAATTAAACAAAATAATGAACGTGCTGAGTTTTTGTTTGGATTTAATTAATGACATAAAATTCAGGTGTTGTTTTTCTTTCTTTTATTCCTTCCACTCTTCTTCTGATCCCCCACCACCAGTTTTTTTTTCAGGAAAGCTAGGAGATGGAAATTTTAACAAAAAGAAATAATCATCAACCAACCTGTTGTAGAAAATGATGAAGATAATTTCATCAGAAAAAGACGTGTCACTGCTGTTATTTAATTCTTTTAATTTTGGTCATTAAGAAAGAGTGAAGAGTTGGGCGGAGAATGAATGAGGAATACCCTAAGATTATAACTATAGGGAAAAATAGGTTACTTTAAAGCCCAAAAGGCATTTAACTTATTTGTTTTTAGGCTTTTCTTTATCGTTATTATTATTGCTTTTTTATTTTTAATTTTCGTCCTTAAGAAGGACACCATAAATTAAAAACTCTAGTACACTTTTATTTTCTTTATTAGTCTTAGAAAAATATTATTTACAATTAAAATTATGGAAACTATATACAGTATACAATTTAATTACGAAAAAAAAAATTAAAACAAGAAAATAAATAAATAATTAAAAAATTATATGGGATAATTGCATTAATATTTATTTTTCTCAATTAAAATCTGAAATAAAAACATTTCTCAGGAAAAACTTTTTGATAATTTAAGAAAACATGAAGTGTTATTTGTGCACTGACTAATTGTTAGAGATTTGTTCGAGTCACAGTTGATATTTTGTCGTCGACTGTGAATTAAAAACCCCTCGAGTTTGAATTTGGGAAGCTCATTTTCTTGAAGACCTTAAATCTTGGACACCTAATATTCATTGGGAAAATTATGTTTAGGTTTTCCTTAAAATTTTATGGATAAGATTTAAAAAAATATATGTAATTGCTCCAGACTCCTAATGTTCCTTTATGTTTATTCCTTCTTCCCATTTTTTTCTTCCCAAGAAAAAATTTTCTAACTAAGCCTGAGTTGATAGCCAACACTAAAGATCCAATTTTTTTTTAAATTTCAGAAATAATTCGCAGATGGATTGTACAAGCTTTTTTTCTTGTATAATGTGATTTGTATTATAAAGTCTGTTTATTTTATATTGGAGCTTCCCCATCTTTAAGCCCAATTTGGCCAATTTTCGTAATGGTTCTTTATTTTAGCAAAAAAAGCATTTGATGAGATTTTGATGAATTATTAGAGCTTGACATTTCCGGCACTGCTAGAATCTCTAGACCCCATGATACTAGAATCAATTTATGAAAGCTACTCCTCATTAGTGCCCACCAATATTCTATGTACCAAATTTTAACTTGTCCCAAAGTTTAAAAATCGAGATTTCATAAAAAAATTTAATGTTTTTATTTGGAAGCATCCCGATCACATATTCCAACTTGGTACATCTACAAACTTAACCTTACTTTTGACAAAGAAAGCATTCGTACCAAATTTCATCATAATCGGTTAAAATTTATGCGAGTTCTTGGGCTAACAAGGGTATTACACACACACAGACACACCAATCGTACAGTTAATAGTATTCAATCTGTACTCAGCGGTGAGCAATGCTAACTTAAATATTAAAATTCTGATTTTTGATAATTTAAGATTTTTATTTTTAAAATAACATTCTGTTCCCGGTTTTTATTATAGGTCAAAGATTTTCTAACAAATTTTTATATTAAAAACATCAAACATAAGATCAAAATAAACACTAATGATTGTAATGAACAGAAAGAGTATTTTAAAATGCTTTTTAAATATTAATAAAAAATATTTAATCAACGTCAATTCAAATTAACTTGTAAAAATAGAATTTAGATAACCTAAGTATTGAATAATATTATAACTTTTTAAGTAACCACAACTACTGACAAAACATAAATCAACTATCAGTTAATTTGACTTTTTTCTTTGATTTAAAGATTTGACATGCGACAATTAAAGCATTCGTATTTGAAATATGTCACTGCTCATTTAATATTGTTCATTAAGCAATTAAAACTTATATTATAAACTTAGTTTTTATTGATTGTGTTAAATATAAGTATTAATTGTAAATGTAGATTATTAATTATTGCATGTGAGAATAGTTTTAAATAATTCCAAAGTTTTTAAATATAAATTAATTACTTTTGTAAAATATCTTCAGGTTTATTTCTAAAATTGTCTGTACTCAAATTAATTGAAAAGATTCAAAAGAATATTAATTTAGTTAAAAAAATATGCAATTAAAAAAAAAAAAACTTTGATTCGCCCTTTATAACTCACAGATATAATTTTTATAAAATATTATTGAGGTATTAGAACAATTTAAAATTAATTAAAATTTTATTTTTTAATTAATACAAATTGAATTATAAAATTATATATACAAATTCCTCTTCTTGTATGCCACTACAGTCCGTTGTCGAACCTTGACTTCCTATTAGGTTTCAATAATTTTTATTGGATAGGGCTATTAACAGTTTGCCAAACCCCCACCGGGGAAGAAGGCCGTTAGTTTGAAATATACAAGTTTGTCAGTAAAATAATTTCTAAAAATTGAAAGAAAAACAAGTTTCCTTTTAATTTCGCTAAAACTAATAATACATTAAATTTTCTTAAATTTACTTAAATAGGGTACGATAGGAGTGAATCTTTAATTTTTTAACATTCTTCATTTAAGTTTTAAGTGTTTTCACCACACAAGTTTCAATCCAAACCCATACCATATTGAATCTTTAATTTACTGTATTATAAACTCTTATTATAATACATGGGACTGAAAATATAAATAAAAATATTTCCAAAATTCTTGAATACTCTGAAAATGGTTCAATTATAGATACTTAAGCAATCACTCGTACATTACTTAAGTATAAAAGAAAAATTACCAATGTAATTAAACTTAAAATTTAATTACTTTCTTTTTAATTATAAGTATTTTTGCTACATTCTCATTACTTTTTCAATTATCAGTATTATTTAGATTTCGATACTTACAAAATTTAAATATAAGTACCTATGAAAGAACTTAAGCATTTCTTGATACTAAATTACTCGAAAATACTGAAGTATAAAAAAAAACTAAAAAAGTTATTTAACTCAAAATTTAATTACTCTCTGAGAATTACAAATACTTTAACTTAATTATACTTAGATTTTGTAAGTATCGAAATCTGAGTACTTAATATTGATAATTGGAAAAGTAATGAGTATCATGGTAATGGTACTTATAATTGTAATCGCACTTGAAATATGCAGGCTTGCTCAGAACAATGGAGTTAAACCTTGAATTTTTAGTACTATCTTTTAAATAATATTTGATACTCATTATTAAGTACTGCTACCATATTTAATTCAATTTCTAAAAAAAAGCTTCGATAATGTTTGGTGAACTAATCTTTGATTTTGCCTCTTCCCTCTCCTCTAAACTAAACAGCCATTGCCTCTATACAAAAATAATTATTTAAAATGTTGAAAAAAAAATAAATTCCATCTCCAGCATTTTAAAATAGCACTTTACCTACTGAACAATTTATTATATTCCCAAATACGAGTATAATGCGTCCTTGTAAGACAAATTTAACATTTTAAATACATATATACTTACTTATACCTATATTTTATTTTTTATTTTTTAATTTTACTTATTACATTATATTTTATGAACTTATTAAAAAACAAAACTCAATTTATTTTTGTAAAATACAAAAAAAAAAAAAGAAATAGAAAAAAAATCAACTGTTTTATATTCAAAACATACACAGTTTTTTTCATGTTATATGATTAAAAAAAAAAACAAAGTAAATAATCAAGAATATCCTTGAAAATATACCTACTACCTAACAATTTGTTGAGTACCTATATAATGTTCGCGAATATAATTTGAATTAATATCTTGAAAAAAAAAAATAAGAAATTATTTACCTAAAGTAAATCCACTTCATATGACAGTTGGGTGTTTTATTTTTTTAATATAATGTTCTGTCAAATTTTTTGACATTTCAATTTTTTTGTTTTGTAACGCAAATTTCAATCAAAAACGAGGAAGATTATAGTTGCCCTTGTCAACTTTTAGATACCCGTGCGTGTATTAAATAAATAAGAAATTCTTATATTGCAATTGAACTGTTTGACAGAAAATTCAAAATATTTGTTTTTTTATATTTAATTACAAAAAAAATGAATAAAAAAAAAATTAATTAAAAAAAAAAGATGAATTTAAAAAAAAAATATGCTCTCAACGAGATTCGAACCCACACTTTTCAATTAAAATGTCGACGTCTTAACCACTAAGCCATCGACTTTATATTCGTCTCAATTTTTTTTTTAAATTATTATAGTTGCGATGGTATCAATTGTTTGTTTTAAATAACAGTTGTGAATTTTTTTATAGAAATATTAAAAAAAATTAATAATTTTTAATATAAATGAGAGTCTTATGTCAAATTTTCTATAAAATAAAATTTTTTCAAACATAAAATAAATACATATATTTTATTAAAAAAAAATTGATAAAAAAAATGAATTTAAAAAAGAAAAAAAAATTTTCCTTAGCCTGAATTCGAACCGAGACATTTTTGCTACAAGTAACATGTCCTAACCACTACACCATGAATCGATTAATAATTAAACAACAATTTGTTTGTTTTTATATTTGGTTTCTATTTCGTTAATAATTTAGAAAATACTCATAAAATATCGAAAAATTTGTATGGCAGCTACCCGAAGCCTTTCTCCGATTTTAACCAAAAACAATAAGGAACCTACAAATTGTCTAAAAATTACTTTGTGAAAGTTTCAGAACTCTAGCTCTTATAGTTTTTGAGTTATCGTGCTGACGGACGGACGGACGGACGGACACACATAGCTAGATCGATTCACTTTTCGATGCTGATTCGATACGTACCCTTGACACTATATCTAGCTCTTATATTTCGATGCGTTACAAACGGAGGAGTAATTTTAATATACCCGGTTCATATATGTATGCACGGGTATAAAGAAACGTTTATAACTTATGATGATTACTCGTATAATTAAATTTTTATTGTTATTTATAATGATTCTGCGATCTAAGAAGATTTACTGTGCATGAGTATAAGTTAATAAAATTAAATAGCAGAGATTATTGGTTGATAATTGTTGCATTATTCATCATCAGTTTAATATAATAGGCTTATCGGTATATTTCAAGTAACAGTACGAGTACCTGTACCATTACCTGCTGATCGTTACTTCATCAAGTACCAGTGTTACTTACATTTCAATTGTTAAAAAATTTATGTATAGTAAAAATACTTGTAGTTCCCAGAAAGTAATTAAATATTGAGTTAAATTACTTATGTAGTTATTTTTTGATACTTAAGTATTTTTGAGTAATTATTAAGTACCAAGAAATGCTTATGTATTAAGAATTCAATTATTTTCAAAGTATTCAAAAAATTTGGATATCTTTCTATTCATAAAGTCAAATACTATAGGAATTGAAAATGATTTAATATTTTTTTTTATTATTAGTTTAATATAATCGTCATTAACCTATATATTTGAAGTACCAGTACGAGTTCCTTTACCATTACTGTTTGCTCGTTACTTTAACAAGTACCAGTATTACTTAGATTTCGAGTCTTAGAAAATTTAAATATTAGTAAATCAACCAAGTTAAGTACTTGTAATTCCCGTAAAGTAATTAAGTTTTGAGTTAAATTAGTTTTGTAGTTATTTTTTGATACTAAAGTATTTTTGAGTAATTAAGTACCAAGAAGTGCTTACCTTTAGAAATAATATTACCTGTACCATTACCTTTTGCTCGTTACTTGAACAAGTACCAGTATTACTTGGATTTGGAGTCTTAGAAAATTTAAGTATTAGCAAAAGAACCAAGTAAAAATTCTTGTAGTTCCCAGAAAGTAATTAAAGATTGAGTTAAATTACTTATGTAGTTATTTTTTGATACTTAAGTATTTTTGAGTAATTATTAAGTACCAAGAAATGCTTATGTATTAAGAATTCAATTATTTTCAAAGTATTCAAAAAATTTGGATATCTTTCTATTCATAAAGTCAAATACTATTGGAATTGAAAAATGATTTAATATTTTTTTTTATCATTAGTTTAATATATTGATTATACCTGTATATTTTAAGTACCAGTACTAGTTCCTTTACCATTACCGTTTGCTCGTTACTTTAACAAGTACCAGTAATACTTAGTTTTCGAGTCTTAGAAAATTTAAGTATTAGTAAATCAACCAAGTTATGTACTTCTAATTCCCGTAAAGTAATTAAGTTTTGAGTTAAATTACTTTTGTAGTTATTTTTTGATACTAAAGTATTTTTGAGTAATTAAGTACTAGGAAATGATTAAGTATTAATAATTAAATTATTTTAAAAGTATTCAAGAATTTTTGCAAATATTTTCATTAATGAAGTCAAACACTACTGGAATTTATAATTATTAAATTCAATTGAAACTAATTTAAAAATTAAATTCCTGTGCTTAGTATTTGTACTTGATTCTTTTACTTAAGCATCAAATTTTAAACAAGTATTGAAATGTAAGTAATATTTGTACTTGACAAAGTAACTAGGATCCAGTAATGAGACTTACAACTAAATTTAAGTACCGTATTACTCAGTATTTTACAGGTCTGATAATGGTTCTTTAGTCAAAATTCGATAATAATAAATTGAAAGTACTTACATGATTAAAAAGTTTTTACACTAGAAATATTTAAGAATTGCTATGGCTGGTGTTGTTTTCCTAAGTTCCTTGTATGTGGTAATATTTCAAGTGTTAATTGTTGGCCTATAAGTCTTCTGTTTCTATGAATGTACCATAGACACAACTTGGAACAAGACAACCGAGATGTACTGCTCATAATTAATTTGTTAAGTGACTTTTACGTACTGAGTTCACGGGCGACAGTCTTATGCCTTATCACATGTTAAATATTTAGAAGTTTGGAAACAAATCAATTCGCATTATTCGATCGCAGGAGGGTAATAAAAGTCCATCTCGAGTTCCAGTTGTCAATTCTGGATGCGAGTAATCGTTACTAATATATGAAACATACATTTAGTCAACTTCCCCGAATGCAGAATTTTGCTTCAAGAGTTCACAGTTGATTCCAGATATTTTAATATAAAACTTTTCCCATTACATAACCTAGCCTAGGACTTACGAAGAATCTTTAAATAAAGTTTATACTATATCTAAAAAAACACTTAGGTCAGAAATGAACTAACATCCCCTGAAATAATTAAAATGTTCATGGAGGAAAATTTGTAAAAGACAGCTGTTGATATAGAATTCCTTTGAATAATTTTTCAAAATCTCTTGTAAAATAATAATTATCATAATAATTTAGCATATTCTTTTTTAAATTAAAGATTTTTAACTAAAGATTTCTGAACAAGAATATACTTTTGTATATATTAATATATGCGTATATCATTTTAAATATATATACCTACACATTTAAATTACTCTACTCTGTTTTTTAATCGCTCTCAAAAAAATTTAAATAATAATAAAAGAAGGTAATCTATATATGCTCTGACATTATTATTTTTTGTATATTTAGGATTCGTACATTTGAAAGTCCTTTCTTTTTTAAAATTATACACCATATGTCTTTATAACACAATATATACATACAAAACAAATAATATACTACAAGTGTAGATGCTGCATAATATATAAATACATATGCATGAAGGTACCCAAAAAAAAAATAAAAAAAAAAAAAAACAGATCCTTAATTTTCTTTGAAGTGATTATTTTTTAGGCTTTCTAATCTTCCTTTTTTTTTTTGCGAAAATGATAATAACGTTTATATTTAAAAAATGTCAAAAGCCAGAACTATATCATTTATACATTTTTTTTTGTTATCTACCTATACATGTAGATCTACACAGACATACTAGATGCAGGGTCATAACTCCCAGAGTCATAATTTATTTTGGGAGTTATGACTTATTTAATGAGAGAAAAGTGCCTAAGGACTAAAGACTCATAGCAATTAGCCTTAACTCCCTAGGGGATTTCTGATCCTTGGAATTTTGACTCAGAAAGATGGGTCATAACTCTTTTATACAGTTCTGAACTTAAGGGTTATTAGTAATATAAAAACAAAAATGAATTTTAATCATGTAATACCAGTGACGGGTGCGATCATATACAGACTTTCTTAAACTGTAATATCAAAAAATAATTAGCACGAATTTTGGAGTTGGATTCGAAATCAGGGTATATTCCTTTTTCCTAAATTAAAAAAAAATAAAAAAATTTTATTGAAAAAAGGGCAATCCTGATTTTGTAACAAAATTCTCGAAAAAGTAATCTAGAAAATGCGTAAACTGATTTGGATTTTTTAACCAACTTAAATATGCGTCTTAATATAGAATGCCGAAAAGACAAATGTAAAAGGAGTAGTAGGAGTTATAACTCACTTAATGGGTCATAATTGCCAAAAGGAGCTTATGACCCACTTGTCAAGGGACAAGTGGGAAAGGAGCTTATGTCCCAAGTAAATATTTTAAAGTTAGTTAAAGGTCCCTTAGTGACTTATATCCCACTAAATGAGTCAAAAGTCCCTAAAGAACTTATATCTCTGGGAGTTATGACCCTGCACCATATAATATATATTAAATATAAAATCTAAGTATCCTTACAAAATACAAACTCTTTTGTTATATTTGCTTCTTATTACACTGTAGTCTATAATTTCTAATATTTCTAGAAAAACGCTTTATATAAAACGCATTTATTATTTTTTTTTTTTTTTTTTTTTTTTTAATCTGTTTTCTTTCTATTTTTTAATACATAAAGAACAAGGTGTATGGAATTAAATGTATGTGAGTGTTTGTGATCTGAATACAACAAAAGACAAGTAGGAATCTGACATGTAATTACAATTAGAATTTATATTAAAAAAAAAAAAAAGAAAGGAAAATCAAACAGTAGGGAGGGTTGGTACTGAATGGGTATAATTTTAATGGAAGATGAAAAATAATTGAAGTGTAGGTACATACTCGTACTACTAATCATTATCATTACTATGGTATGGTTTTTCTGTTTTTTTTTTGTAATCAAAATGTTGGTAATCAGTACATGGGTTTTTTTTTTTGTATGCCAACATAATAATTGTTATCCATTCATATCATTATTATCACCATTACATGTGAATTATTGTTAGTCTTTAAAAATGTTGGTGATTATACACAGTAGGTATTACTTTTTTATGGATTTTTCATATATAAAACGCATTTAAAGATCCGAAAACGGAGTTAAAGTTGAAACAGTAGAAGTGAAGAACCTCGGAAGATTGAGATACCTACTATCTGTGGAGGTGTCAAATACTATTCAGTGACGGGTTAACAGTTTAGTGTTCAAAACCGACTTAACATATACATGATATAAATTAACTATAGAAGAGAACGAAACAAATAGAAGTGATATTAGTGGTATAAACTGATATGTCACGAACACATTAGAGGATCTAGACTGCACTGCAGCATAATATCTTTGAGCCCATACACATGAGAAATATATAAATAGAAATATAACACAAAAATTGACAGGTTGGCGAAATGTGCACCTGATGTCGGGTTCGAAATGAATTTGGGAAAAACTAAGATGAGAAGGAAGACCATTACCAAACGGATAATTGTAAATGATACTCTGCTAGAAGATGTACGGCAGAGCTTTTGAAAACGCTGAACATAAAATCAAGAAAGCAAAAAGGTCATTTGAAAGGCTATGAAAGATATGAAGATCATTCCTAATTAACAGAGACTTCATGTATATCTGAACAGATATCTGGACCTGTGACCTGTGGTACATGACAAAACTGAAAAAAAGGGACAAAAGAAATCAAAGAATCGGAGAAACTTGGATGTAGTTCTGGACGATACCATAAAATAAAATAAGATACAGTGACTTTGAGGAACTCCCATTGTCCTCAAGGTAGTAGAAAATGATAAAAAAAATTAAACTATATGAGGGGTGTTTTCTTAAGTTTAACGCTAAAACCTTTTCACAATTTGTATTTAGATATAGATGCACTGATATTTGATGAAAGTTTTGCCTGATCTGTCTGCGGTCTTTTGATGCGTAGCATTTCATTCGTTCTTAGGATTGCTGAAACTTTTAAAAACTACTTAGAAAATCTAAATACCATTGGTAGTGTGAGAAGTCTCCTCGAATTCTCCTCCTGCTCCAGAAATCTTCACTGTAGAATCCTACATGAAGCATCGAGCGTCTTGCACCGTTGATTTGCTGAAAAGGAAGGATGGAAAAAAGATTTAAACGGACGGAAAATGTTGCATTTGATGAACTCAAATTTGATGAAACTCAGAGTTCTTTCTGAAGGATTAGGTGTCTTGGAAAAAGCCTTTTTTCGTAGCTAGGAATCAAATTACGTTCCTCGAATGGAAATTAAAATTTATTGAAATCGTTTTGTAGAAACATATAAGAAGAGAACGAGACCCAGACTTAAGATACCTTAAGTTTAACAACTGCACAGGAGTCCTTAAATTACTCCTTTATTCGTTACAAATGGCTTGAATAGTCTGAGACCAGGAATATTTTTACATCTGAAACGTATGTTTAACAGATCCTGTCCCTTCAGGATCACATATATTGTGTGTTACATAATCCTTTTTTACTTAATAAAAACCTTGAATTTTAACTTGTAATTAAAAAAAAAAGTTATTAGAAAAATTAGATTATTATGATATAATTTTTTTTTCTCCAAGGACTTTAAACATATAACATTGTCTAATAGTTCAGGTACTTTAATGTTGTATATGTGTGTTTGGTTGATATTTTTAGAAAAATAAAGTTTTATAAAATTTTAAAATTTATTTTTAACCTGTAAAGGTGTCATTTTGCAAATTGAGAATAATGGAATGCAGTTAATTAAGAAAAAAAAAATAGTGTAATTATTTTATAAAAAAGTTAGTTTCATATTGTACTTTCTCATTATCTTCTTTTTTAAACTGTTCTAATTTTATAACTTGAATCTTTAAATGACCATCTTACTACCGTATTCAATTAAAATTAAATTATACTTTTTTATAATGGGAAATTATTATTATTTTTTTTAATAATATTGTAGGGGGAGATAAAACTTTAGTAATTATTTGCTAATTAAAATCAACCTATAATGATGTTTAAAAAAAAAAAATCATTAAGTTTAAAATCTCATTTTATTTTTATTAAAGGGGTTCCAGATGTTAATTATGTTCTAATAACAGATTAGATATAATATAATGATATTTTTAAAGGTAATCTGGGTGAAGCAGGGGTTATTATTTTAAATTGAAAAATATAGAAGGTTAATTATATCATATAATATGATATGAATTTTAAATAAGGACAATGATTTTAATATGAATGACGTCATATGTAAGATAATCTGTTACACTCTTGTTATGAATGAACTACGATATGTACAATACATATGTAGTTAGAAGTTCGTTAAGTTTCCTAAGCTGTATACCTCTGCATAGGAACTTAAGATTAGATACATTTTGTGTATGGAAGCTAAGTTAAGCCTCTTCTAGTTTCCAAGATATGTAGGCTTAAATGAAATTTCAATGTTCTTTTATTTTATATAATTTTACACTTAGCTCTGATTGTAGACTACCTATGGTACTTATTTATTAAAAATTTTCACATGTGGTCTGAAAGCCTAAATGTTAATTTCTAAAAACTAAAAAAAAACAGTTTGAAAATTTATTTTAAGTTCCTATATCTTGAAGACTAGAAGCCTTTAGCTATGCTACAATATTTATCTGACTATAAGTATCTATGCAGTGGTATATAGAAGTGCACTTAATTAAGAAAGACCCTGTATATTAGAATTTCGGTTTTTGTTAAAAATTCTAGAATGTCAACAAAATGCCTAAAAAAAATTTTTATTTTAAATTTTTGTTGAAAAACTGCGGGCTTTATTGCATCAAGATCTTATCAATAACCAAATAATTTAAAAAATAATTTTTTTAACTAAGTTATTTTGCGCCAATACCATATTCGACAACAAACCAATGAGCTTGATTGGTAAAAGGCCTTAATTTTTCCACTGATGATTAGTGATAATTAATTGATGAAAATATAGGGCCCCTGTTTGAATTGTTTGAGAATATTTTCTTATGATACTGTTGCAGACTTGAATAAAGTACTCCTTACTCTTTTATTAGTAGAAGCTGTGTAGAGGCTTCTTAATTAAAGTTGCTTGAACTAACTTTATATCCTTTTTAATAAAAAACGCCTTTTTAAAGACCTTGTATAACTTTGACTTACATTTTTTTTAGCCTAAAATTTTATTTGACGTGTACCTCAGTTTTAAAGGCACGTCTCATGTTATTGCAATCAAATTTTCACTGTTGAAGAGTGTTAATTGAATTTTCTCATCTTTCAATATACTATATCATACCAAAACTAGAACCATATGTTCAGTTTTCCTTTATTTTTATTAAGTTTTAGTGCAAGAAGTTTATAAAATATCTACGTGTTGATCCCGATCAAACCTTAAAAAAAATTAACATTAATTGGAATTTAATTACTTTTGAATTGGGTTTTTAAGAAAGTTTTCCATTGTCATTAATTTGAAAATTGTTAATTTGTTCTTTAATAGTTTTTGTTTTTTCTTGGAACGTTCCAAGCGATTGTAGAAAAGGTTTAATTAAACATATATAGATCAGCAAATAACGAACATATACTTCAGAAGAGCAATTTTGTAGGTTGATAGTTCCCTGTTATCATAATAGGATATAATTAGTTGATCATTGATAAATGGGATAGTCATTGATGTAAAGTTATGGGGAGATTAAAGAGTCTGAAATTTTAAGAGTAATGAAATAATATCTAAAGATTTAATAGAAATCAATAGATTTATAGTTTTAAAAGACTTTCAAAAACCATTTATACTTCTTAATAGGTAGAGGAAATATATACATTAGTTTCTACATGTGTTAAGGCCTAGTACTATTTCATGTTTAATATGTATGTGGAATTCAATAAGGCCGAAAATAATATGACCCCCTGTTGCTGAAACTTACAAATGGTAAATTGCAATTACATATGGAAAATTTTACCGAAATAGGTTAACAGAACTTGACAAAAGATTTTTAGTGACTTTCTTTTGGGTCAAAACAGTACTTAGTAAAATTCGACGTATTTCGCTTCCAAAATTATTTTGACCAATTTTCGTGTCATATGGGTTAACAAATTTCAAGTCTGTTAATAGAGTCAACTCCGTTATAAAAGAGCATATTCCCAAGTTAGGAGTTCGTTAGAAAAAAATAGTTAGAAAAAATACACTCCTCATACCCAAAAACTTTTACATACAAATTTTCATTATAATCAACTGAAAACTAAGTATCAGCCACATACATGCAAACAAACAAATGCACAAACTTAGGCTTTTCATATATAAGATGTACATTTTCCTCGTTAAAACATTAAAGACATTAATTTAAAGTATTAATATCGTTAAATTATAATATTTTTCGTTAATTAATTAAAATAAAAAAGCAAATTTTCTTTTATTTTATTTATTATAAATTATATTTTTCATGTTTACAAGTCATTAAGAAGAAAAACTTTTTTTCTATTGATGTTTTTTTTTCCTCATAATTTTTGTTTTTTTTTTTTTTTTTTTGGTTTTGTTGACTTATTAATATTACAACAGTTTCTCTCTTTCTCCCTTTCTAAATAAAGAAAATGTATTTCTATTTTTATAAATAAATAAACTATAATAAAAAAGTTATGAACATAAATAATGTAAATATACAAAGTATAACCACAATCAATTTTATATTTTGGGGAGATGATGATTGGATTGGGACGGAATACAATTTTCGATTTTTAGCACATTTTTTAAAAGAATCGGCTCGGTTAGTGCACAAACTGACGACCAGTCCTTTTACAAGCTTCTACACTATTTGAAATAAATAAAGGGATTTTAAAAATTTTTAAATTTAACAGAAGATATGATATAATTCTTTCACTTATCGGTAGCCACTAATTTGCAGAGCTGCAGGTTCAAAATTATTAAACTGACTTTGATAACATGCTGTATATTTCTGAAATTTTATAAATCTAGACAGAATCAATATATTTATTTATTTATTTGTAATTTAATATTAATACAATAAATTGTAATAACATCAGTAAGACCCACAGCTACAAAGGCCAATATGGGCCTGGCTATTAATGAATATAATATTTGATCGTAAGGGGGAGTTCTAAAGAAAAATCTTACGATCTGAGTGGAAATCGAACCCGCATGTAATAGGTTCATACAACATACAAGGTACTTAACCAGTCCCATGATAGGCCCTCAAATTAGGTTTTTGCATTCATTTTCTTTGTTTTGCAAAAAAAAAATAAATTTGCATACTTTCAGGCACTAAACTTTTAGTATTTGGATTTCAGTTAGTGCTTCTATCATATGGTATACCAGTATGGTATAATATAAGCGGCAGTCTCATGGAAAAAATCAGAAAATTTGAAAGAAAGTGTATAAGAGTATGTATAAGTAAATCACACAAACCAGAATCTGAATACAAATGTTTTTATTCAAATAAATATTTGTACAAAGAAGCAAACATAAGTAGAATCGATAATTTTATGATAAAATTAATTCGAAATCATTATGTTAGAGCAACAAATACTCCAGAAAATGGTCTTATATCTCATATATATTACCACAATGAGGAGTACATTAAAAAAACTCTGCTCTCGGGTTTCATAGCACCAGAGCATTTTATATATCTAGATAAAAATGGTTATATTCAAAACCTGAATCATGTCCCTATACTATATCACTATAGTAGACGGGCTACATGTAAAACTATTGAATATGATCCTGGTAACATTAATAGAGATCTCCTTAAGTATGACATGAGTATTCCTCATAAGGATACATTAATTAGGCAAAACTGTTGGTGGTTAGGTACATCATGAAATATATAGAAACATATTTTTTAGTATGTATACTAGTGTAAGGTAGGCTAAGTTTTTAAATTAGGTTAAGATAGTTTAGGTTTTTAGAAAAATTAAAAGAATAAACATTGTTTTTTACATCATTTTTTACAATGAAATTTGAAAGATATGAAATTATATAAATATATGTATATTAAAAATTAGAGTAAGCTAAATTAATATTGACATAACTTAACATAAAAAAATAATTATATTTTTAGATGTTAAAAAAAAAATAAAATACAGATAAGAAACATTTTTGTAAACTTTTTTAGGTTAAGGTAAATTTGAGAAATTGGAATAAATAAAGTTTAATTAAAAAAAAAAAAATTTCAGTTAGTGCTCTGCAAATTTCCAGTTTCATATATTCTTATATATTTGTTTCCAATTTTCAAATTGAATTATTTTATAAATCTGCTTAAATCAAATAAAGTTCAATAGAAATTTATAAGATATCGAAGGCCTTTCATTTCAACTAAGACCTACAATAAAGAGTAAAAAAAAATTGCAACTAAGAATTACTTCAATTACAATCAAAAATTACAAAAGAAATATAATTGTTACAAATATTTCCAGCTATATGTTTTAAAGCTGAATCTTTTGCTTCCAATTATAAGAAAACTTAAAGATATTTAAAGAATCTAACAATAAATAGCTAATAAATAAGAATAATTTGAAAATATCTTCAAATCAAAAAAATTTTCTTCAATTATTTTTAATTTATTGTAAAATTGTTAAATAAGAACAATAATAATAATAATAACTTTAATATTAATAATAATAATGTTATGTAAATAAAAAGAGAAAGAAAAAACAAATTATTCAAATTTTATTACATACCTTTAGGCGAAAAAAATTTTGTAAATATATTTATATTTTATGCCATTCAGATTTTATTTTGAATTTATCTTTAAATTTTTGATTTAAAAAGATCTTTAATTTGCAATTCGATGGTCTTAATTTTTAATATTTTGTAGTAAAATAAAGAAACGCTGGTATTAAACATTTAAAACACGCTAGAAATTCAATATATGTTCAACACTTCAGTTTCGATCGTGTTCTACCTTTCCTTAGGTGTAGTGTTGCTATCTTTTTATTGGTGGGATTGGTATATAAGCAATAAATTGCTTTCTATAAAAGTGCATGGTTTAATTAAGATTGAGATTTGCAGTAAGACAATATCTTTTACGTATAGGATTTATGAGCGATAATGTTAGAGTTCGGAATTAAAAATCCTGGGGCAAATGTGCTGTTTAATTTGGTTTAATTTTCAGAAGAACTTTTGTCATTTCACCCCTTTAGAACTTAATACAATTGCATTCTAAAGATTTTGCACGGTTATAAAAAGGAGAATGTGAGTTATAACGTCCAAACAAAAAGTTAAAAAAAAAAACTTAGACCTCGAATTCGCAAACAGTGAGTCTCATTACGTTAGTCTGATATGTTTTGCAAATGGTCATATCATTTTTCGCTCACATGTCGCTATCCTAGATGGCCACTTATATAAAAACCAAATTTTTTCAGACCAGTCGTTTGCTCGATCTGTGTGACCGAGGCCTTAGACGTATGTGAGGTCGAATTGAATATTATATAAAAAAAAAAGTATAATATGGGCCAATCTTAGTGAAAAATGTATACATATGTATATGTATTATTCAATATTTTGTAACTAATATAAAAATTATTTAATTTTTTTCAATAAAATGTAATCCCTGGAATCACTGTAATAGCATTTAACTCACTTAAGTACTTCATAACCTAATGTTATTTATCAATATTTGTTTTATCTCTAATCAAAATGACAATCAATTTGATTTCGAAACCAATCCTATCAGTTGAATTCAATACAAACAATTACCAAATTTTTGAAGAGGAAATTGATGTTTTACAAGCCTCGAAATTATCTTTTTTCTAATCAATTTTTTAACTGAATCTATTCATCAATACCAAATGTTTTTTTAGAGTATTAATTTCAATTGTTAATATCAAAATAACAATCAAAATGTCAAAATTTTGTTTCAATTTCATGGTTCCAAAAAAAATATCCAAAAATGTTTACAGGACACCATCCTTTATAATAAAATATTTCACTAGTACATTTATAAGAGGTTTTCTTAATCAGTGGACTAGAACTCAATGCAAAAAATTTAATCCTTGTTATTTGTACAGGTTAACAGGTATACCAATTGTTAAATTCGAAAAAGCCCTTTTGAAGATCCCAATAAATTTTTATACCCGTATGACTATATAGTCAAAGGGTATAATAAATTTGCCATTACGTTTGTGACGCAGAGAAGGAGGGGGGGTAGATATAGACTCAAGTGTATGGATCGGATCAGAATCGAAAAAAAAATCGATTTAGCTATGTATGTCCGTCCGTCCGTCCGTCCGTCTTTCCGTCTGTCCGTCTGTCCGTCTGTCCGTCTGTCCGTCTGTCCGTCTGTCCGTCCGTCCGTCCGTCCGTCCGTCCGCACGATAACTCAAAAACTAAAGGAGCTAGGATCTTGAAATTTTCGCAAATTCGTTTTTTTGCATTAGCCGTCATCGCTATTTAAATCCAGCCATTTTGGTCCATGGGTTCAGGTGGCTGCCATACAACTTCTTTTTTTATATTAGTATTTCTCTGTACCTATTACAGCTACGGGTCTGAAATTTTGGCAAAAGTAGTTTAGTTTTATGGCCAAAATTTCTGCAAAATTTGGTTGGTCTACTGAAAAGGGTTCGAGTAGCTGCCATACAACTCCTTCTTTTGTATGAGCATTACTCTATACCTATTAAACCTGGGTATCTGAAATTTTGCCAAAAATAGTTTAGTGTAATGGCCAAAGTTACTGCAAAATTTGGTTGGTCTACTGCAAAGGGTTCGAGTAGCTGCCATACAACTTCTTATTTTATATGAGCATTACTCTATACCTATTGAAGTTGGGTATCTAAAATTTTGCCAAAAATAGTTTAGTGTAATGGCCAAAGTTACTGCAAAATTTGGTTGGTCTACTGCAGAGGTTTCGAGTAGCTGCCATACAACTCCTTCTTTTATATGAGCATTTTATTTCACCTAATAAAGCTAGTATGTTTGAAATTTTGGCAAAAGTAATTAATGTTTATAATAATAATGATATAATGTTTATATAACGGTCATACGGGTATCCCAGAGTTGACACAGTCTACTCTACTACACTCTTCCTCGTTTTTTTAATAAAATTCCATACTTTCAAAAAAATTTTTCCAAAATTTTTTACAAATAAAAATGTCATTACAAATCAAAGTTGAACATCCTACACACGTGTTATCAATTTAATGGTATCGAAACACGTATCAAATAATATAAAACATGTACACTTAAGGTTCTCTGGTTTCTTGCAAATGAGTTTTAAATAACATAAAAAATTTTTAGTTCAATTCATTTTTGACTGGGGCATAAAAATAGAATCCCCTTTCCTGAAATAGAATTCCTTAAAAAGAATTTTATGGAATTTTTTTTTTATGTGTGAAACTTTATGGGATTTTAATATATGTATATATGTATACATATGTATGGTCACAAATATTTTATTAACGGGGGATGAAAAAAAAAATAGAAAAACAAAAAAGGAACTTGAAAATATATGGATGAAATTAAATTTCCTTTATATCGAAATTCGAAATTCATTCCGAAATATTTTTTTTTCTGTGTCATTCTTAGGTTCAGTTGGTCTTATCCCTTATCAATACATTCCTTCTAAACTTGTACGTTAATATATATGTATATATTGGTTTTATTGATATATATATATATATATATATATATATATATATATATATATATTCATGTATATAAAAAAAAAACCATATAAACCCGTAAAAAAATTTTTTTCAATGTTTTATGATCTATAAAATCCCAAAAGGTCAATGATTAATTTCATATTATTAAAGGCAATATCATCGTCATTCCACCAACTAACTTCTGTGTTTTTTCTTAAATCACTTATAACATTGTTCATATAACAGTTTTTGTTAGGTTTGGTAATATTTATATATAAGTATTTATATATGTACATGAATCCAGACAACAAGAACTAAATACAATGTGGTACTTTTTAGCACATTTTCAAAAAATTTTGTAAAAATGTGCCTATATAGTTTCACTCTGTCCGTCCGTCCGTCCGTCTGTCTGTCTGTCTGTCTGTCCGTATGTTTACAAAAACTTTTACATAGTTTGAAATAGAGTAAAGAAATTTTAACCACGAGTAGGTATTACAAAAAAAATTATTTCGTAGAAGAATTTTTTTCTGTAGCCCCACCCGTTACGGAGCTGCAGCCCTCCAAAGTTGGGAAAAGCCCTATATTCAAATTGTTATAACAAGAGTTCTATTAGGTGTATTTTCAATCTAAAAACGGCAAAAGATAGCTGGTTTTATAAACTTTATAAATTTTTAAAAGACATGTTGACAGGGTTGCCATACGGTTCTAAAATTTACCATTATGCAAAACTCAATTTTTGCAAAATTTTTGGCTACACATATCTTCTATACGGGTCAAGCTAGGGTCTTGAAATTTTGGGAGTAGTTAGATCCTTAGAAATAAATAAAAGTCGGTTCACAAATTTTTTTTGTCACGTCCCCTGTTTTGCAGCTATATGGGCCCGAAAATTTAAATTTTGCTATTTTTAAACACCTGTAACTTGAATACCTGTTCAAATTTTTTTTTTGTGATTTGCAAAATTGAAAGCTCTTTAAATATATTTGAACATGTGTCAAAGGTTTTTCTTAATTTTAAAGGGTGACGAAGCTACAGCCCCCGCAAATTTCAAAAAAGCCCTATATTTAAATTGATATAATAAGAGTTCTGTTAGCTGTATTTTCAACCTAAAAACGGTAGAAGAGAGTTGCATTCTTAGGCTTGACAAAAATATATCACTTAAATGTACAGGGTTGCCATACGGTACTAAAATTTATCATTATGCAAAATTCAATTTTTGCAAAATTTTTGGCCCCACATATCTCCTAAACGGTTCCAGCTAGGGCCTTGGAATTTTGGGAGAAGTTAGAACTTCAAAAATTAGTAGGAGTCAGTTAACAAAATTTTTTTGTCACGTCCCCTGTTTAGCAGCTATAAGAGCTCGAAAATTGAAATTTTGCTATATTTAAACACCTGTAACTTGAATACCCGTTCAAATTTTTTTTTGTTGATATACAAAATTTTAAGGTCCTACATTATACTTTAACATATGTTAAAAGATTTTCTTAAATTCAAAAGTGGTTCTTTAAATTGAAGAAAGTGTCTGTCAGTTTTAACCATTTTTGCTTATATAGTAAAATTCAAAATAAAATTCCAAATTTTGGTAGAATTCCCAATTTAATTTCTTGAACCTAAAAAAATTGGGGGAAGGGGAGTAGTGAGGATTAGATCCTTGAAAAATTGGGCAAACTTCCCCATAGAGGGGCTATTAGGACTTAAAAAATAAAAAAAATACGGTTTTTATAAGTAAGTAGTAACTTAGTCACCAACGTATATATTTCCTTAATAAAACGTTAACATTGAAGCTTCAACATTATACTCCGATAAAATAATCAGTATGAAACACTATATTATTTTGAAAATGTGCTTTTTTAAAAACCCTTGGTTTTTTTCATCACTTGTTTAACTGTATAAGAAGAGAATGAATTTACTTTTTTCCATTGATTCTCTTTCTACATCAGATTATTTAAGGTCAGTTTTTCCTATTCTAGTTCTTTACAAAAATGGAAAGAAACATAAAAGGAACAATACACAAAAAAAAGGACGACAAGAAAAAAAAAGAAAGGAATATAAAAAAAAACAAAAAAAAAAATTCATTATCCTCGTATCACTGTACATGACATACATCCCCTACATTTAAAGTTTAAATAATGGTCCACTTGGAATCGTAAATTGACATTAGATACACAAACTAGGATAAAAGTGAGAAAGCATAAACTACTTAAAAATTACAAAAAAAAAAAAAAAAAATTGGTTTTTGTATAAAGTATCAGCCCTAGGATATATGAATTAATTTTTTATAACAGTAAAATTTTTAAAAAGGTAACAGTAAACAATCTATATAGTAACTCGTTCGTTGATCTCGAAAGATATTTGATACACGAGTTTATTGTGCTTTTTAAAAAAAATAATGGTAAATTTTTAAATACTGAGTTTGTGTTTTAGTACTGAGAAGGCTAAAAAGAACTTGTATGTAGCATTGGAACATAATATGTGGTTGAATTAAAAAGGAAGGCACATGATATATGAATATTTATTAATATTTATTGATCATAAAGAATTCTACAAAAATTTTCCAAATATACTTGTAAATAAAGTCTCTTTTCTTGATATCAAAATGGTTTTTTCAAATTCATGAAGTTTGCATACTTTTAGGATGCAGTTGTTTGAAAACATTTTGAATTTGCAATTTCTGTATAACTTTCGCAGGATTTTTGTTTTTCAACTTCTTTTTTCCTGTAATTTGTCTCCCTTACTTGTATTTGAAATATAATATTTGAATTTTGCATACTTCTAGGATGCATTTGTTTGAAAACATTGCATAACTTTAGGGGACCTTTTTTATAAATTTATTTTTTCCTTTTAATTTGACTCCCTAGTTGCATTTCAAATTTAATATTCGAATTTTACGAATCAAAACCCTTTTTTAAGTTGTAAAAACCCTTGTTAAGTAGAGATTTACAAAATATCAATACTCTATTTCTAAAGACCAAATTTTACAGTTACCAGTACAAAGTTGAAATAATTTTAAAAAACTGTCATAAAAATGCCGTAATCCCCATTTTTATGTAGCTTGAATATTACTTATGAATTTCAGTGTAATAAAAATTAATTTAATATCAATTTTGTTAAATAAGCAATTTTTTAAAACTTAAAATCTGATAAAGATTTTCTTTTATAATTGAATATTTTATCAAAAAATCTTTTAAATGGTCATTAAAAAAAATTTCTTACACTATCTTCAAAGGCACATTTTATATTCTGTAAAGTCATCTAGTGTTAAATCCGTAAAAAAAATAAAACAAAAAATTAAAAAAAAAATATATATAAAAATAAAAACAATTTTAAAAATTAAAATAAGAAACCGAAGAATGAAAACTAAAGAACTTATAAAAGGGTCCATAGCAGTTAAAAATAAATGAATTCAAAATATTTGCCCTTCCCTTATTATTTTAAAACATTTTTAAACAAAAGAAAATTAGAAATAAAATAAAAACTTCTTTGGTATTTTCATTTGCCTTCAAATGTTACATAAGTGCCCCATAATGTTACCCCATAAAATTGCCCCTTCTTTAAAATCTCTTCTCTTTACAATAACACAAAATGACTTAGGCATCGATTTACCACACATATTATATACTTTTGAGTTGGAGTACGTTAAAACACTTTCATCAGTTTAAAATTTTCCGTGTTATTATTTTTTTATGTGCGAACGAAAGACAAGGACAAAAAGGGGAGGAAGAGAAGAACTATAACAATAAAAATTAAATTAGAAAAGAAAAACAACACTAGTAGGTTGGAATAGGGCACCATAGCAGCAATGGTAGTTAGAATTGAAAATAAGCTTAATAATATATTAATACAAGACATGTTAAGGCTCTACTTTTCAAATTTGTTAACTTTTTCTGGAAAAAAACAAAATTGAAGAAATACAGGGGGTGGGGGTTATTACTTACCCTTATATATTGTAAAAATTGTTATATCATTCGCTATTATTTCTTCAAACTTTTTATAGCCAATTTTAGTGAAAAACATTTTATTTGGTTTTATATTTTGACATTAAAGAAGGGACGATCTTAAATATATGAGGAGTACAGGATATTGAAAAAGATAGATATTGAGATAGGGTGGAGAGAAACAAACAGAAAGAGAAGGAGAATAAGAATGATATGAAGGGATGAAAAATATTATAAATTTGAAATGGCTTTAAAAGAAACGAATGGATTTAAAACAAAAAAACATTAAATACGGGTCTTTTTTCTTTTTAAAATATTGAATGACTTTTAATAAAGAAATTCTTACCCTAGTTTTTCCCGTATATATATAAGTGTAGGTAATGATTTTTATGTTATCCTAGTTTTGTTGCCTTTTTTCTTCTTAGTTGTTAAAAAAATACATCAATATTTTCTTAACTGAATGCTATCCCTATATTTATGGGCTTATGGAAAATCTTCCCAAGAAAAGGGAAGTTGCCAAATTTTTGTATGATTCTTTAAGGACTCTTTGTATACCCACTAAAAAATTCTTAAAAAAATCTTTTACTAACCTTTTAGTTGTAGCACATTCGTTGTGCAAATAATTCTGAAGAATCTATAGCTTTGCCTTATATTTTATGAAATTTTTTTTTTTTGGGCATTACTTCACTAATCACTTGCTAGTCATTGTAAAGCATGAAAGTTCTGGGCCTGATGTAATCTCCCCTTCCACTCTTATCAGTTTTTCGTGGATCTCTTCCAATTGGCGATATGCAGTTTTTAAAAATTTGCCGATGTCTCATTTCCCCAACGGAGGTTCAGTCTTCCTCGGCGTCGCTTCCCTTGAGGTCTGACTTCAAATATCCCTTTGACTCGACGTGACCGAGCCAACGAAGGCGTCTGATTTTAACTTTCGTGGCTACATCAACGTCATTATACAGTTTGTAGAGTTTGGCATTATATCTTCTCTGCCAGACCGCGCCATCGTCTACAGGACTTTAAATTTTACGTAGAATTTTTCTTTCAAAAATATCTAGTGCTAGGTCACTTGCTTTTGACAGTGTTCGTGATTCTGAGCCGTACTGCAGAACTGGGAGTATGAGCGTTTTGTACTGTTGCACCTTAGTATTACGCGATAGGAGTTTTGAACCAAGCTGTTTTGACAAACCGAAGTAACAACGGCTTGCCATGGTTATTCTTAGTCTTATTTGTACGGATTCACAAACCTTACAGATCCGAAATTTAAAGGATCAAATTAGTTTAACTTAAATTTAAATGGAAATATTTGATGTAGTACAAAATTCATCAGGAAATGGTGTGGAAACATTGATTTAATTATAATAATTTGGAAATATTTTTCAATTTTAATAGAACTCAGGGTTTGTTTTTATGAAACTAAAATTTATTTCCAAATATGCTGGTAGAAATTTATTTTGGAATTTACTTGTCCTATAAACATTTGAAGATTACTTTGATTTGAGAACATCAAATAATCATACATTTATCAAATTTAATCCAAAGGAATTTTCTTATAAATTGAATTGAGAAATTTTTGGGTTAGTATACTCGTATAAGTTTTGTAATTAAGTATTTTGATTTGTTTTCTAAATAGCTTTGATTTTATTTTTATTTGTTTGGATTTTACTTGGTCCAAGAATACCATGTTAGATAAACAATGGAAAATGTAGTTGATGTCTTGAATTTCAAATAATCTTACCCGGCTTATAACTATTTTTCTTTAAGTTTCGGAGATATTAATTTTAAAAAATATTTAATATCTTGAACAAAAGTTCAGAGAATGAATGAATCGAGGACTTTCCAGAACAAGGCTTAAGTGTTGGAAGAATTGGAACAAGCTATAAGTGTTGGAATATGAATTTTACAAAAAAACAAATTTTAGATGTCTTGAAAAACGGTTCAGAGAACAATGAATTGAGAATTATTCAGAAGTATAATATGTGCTTCATGGTCTGATTTTAATACCTTATTAGGAAAAGGGAAATTGAAGGCAGAAGAGGAATTGGGAAAAGGCTTTGAAATATCAGAGAAACTGGATCTGTATATCAACTTTCAAAGGATTAATGAATTCAACAATATATAAAGATAGTTGTCTTTAAATCGCTGAAACATTTAAAAAAAGACAACGAATCTGAGTTAGAATTGACCGGGTGAGCTATTTATTTAAATCAAGTGACTTAGAGACCTTAAAGGAATGACTTACCAAAGCTGTTCTTAAAAAAGCTAATGACCTCCATTCAAAAAAAAAATTAAATATTCAAAAATAAATTTACTATTAAATGTCTTTAAACTTTTGATGATTTAATTCAAAAAATTAAATATTAAAATGACAGAAAAAAAAATTAAATGATCTCGTAAATTTTATGTTAAAATTGGCTCATCCCAGATTTTCTTAAATTCATTTTTTTTGTTCCATTTTTTGGCTTTTGCCTAAAGACGAAAATTTCCTGTCATAGAGCACATTAAAATCTCATTATTGTTGGGTTTTTTTTTTAAATATTCGTTTTTTTTTTTTATTATTCATTGAATGTTTTTTTAATTCTCCAACTCTCTGTGTATGAAATGTTGGTGAATAAAAAAAATGTAAGTATAACATTTTAAGATAAAGAAAAATATTTGAATGGTGCTAATGACTTTTCCTCAATTTTATTTTCTTATTATTTTACAAAAAAAAAAAGAATAAAAAATTTATAGATCCTGAAAAAAAATGTATTCCATTAGTTGTGTGTATTATAAATTTAATTGAAGGTTTAGATATATTTCTCACCAAATGCCTCCTGAAAATATGCAATTTTTTATTAGTTTAAAAATTTTCCCTAAAAGTATGCAATGTTTTCATATATTGACTTTCTTTTAGGTTTTTTTTTGTTTGTAATTCAATTAAAAAACGAAGTACATAATAAATTGAAATTATTTTCTATTAAAAGATTTTTTTTTTGACTCATTTATAGCATCGACATTCTAACGGTTTTTACAACACGCATTGAAATTTTCATGAAAGCTACTATAGTTAATAGTTCCAGAATTTACACAATCAATTATATATTTGATCTCTGGAAAAAAAAACAAAACAATTAACGTAAAAATTAAATATTAATTTAAATGTTAATAAAATAATTACTAATAAGTCAATTTTTTATAAACTTTTTATAGGCTAAGTTAAAAATAAGAATGTAATAAAGGCAATAATGAAAGTTTAATACAAAAAAAAAAAATCTCTGGACAAAAACTATAGTTAACTTTTGATAAGATAGTAGACATGAATGAATGTTATACGAATAGAAGAAAGCAGTTATAACTGATAAAAAAAAGTGACAGGCTATAAGAAGATACATTTATCATTATATAGTTAGACTAAAAACATCTCCATAAAGATAAATGTCCATCAGCAATTCCTAACAGAAAACATCGCAAAAATGTTATCAATGAGAGTTTTTCCATTCATTTTAATGCATTCTAATTTTTCATTTAAAAATTTAAAACTTTTTTCTACGAAAATTAAGGAAGTTGAATGTAGTTTTTTTAATATTCAACGAGAGCACAGTTTTTAAATAAGACTATTATAGATAATTCTACTGAAATAATTAAAATGAAATTCTATTGGTGATTACAAAGGGTTGCTCTATGAAATGTTAAGAAAGGCAACGATTTTTGAAGGATCCTTAAAAGGGAAGGAAAGAAAGAAATGATTTAATAGAAAACCAATTAGTTCTATGCTTCAAATAGAAATCACTTAGACCAATTAGGCAAAATAATTGGTAAAATTACTCTGACAGAAAGATGCAAATTTAATTCAATTATTTCTATTTTAAATAATTTTATAAGTTATTACTTCGGTGATAAATATTTTAAAACCATTTGTAGCTCCATAACTGTTTCGTTTATTTATTTAAAAAAAATTGCTATAGTTACTCAGTATATTGCACCACTGGTACCACATTATAAATAGCTTAAAACCGTATTTTGTTTAATTGCTTTGTGTGATGGCATCATTTGACATTCCGCTGCCGTAAGAAAGACCTAAAATAGTTGTATTAGAATTTTGATGTGGCTGTATAGCATATCCTGTTCTAAAACCTAGGCCTTGCCTATAAATACATAGTATTATTAGTATTATTTACTTTGCTTGTGATATATATTTTACATTTTAATATATTTCAATATTTTTTTTTAATTTAATATATAGAACCTTTGGAAAATTTAGCTCACACTCGCTTGGTAAATAGACCAATGCTTACCCACTAAAACACCGACGCTCCTAATTGGACAAGTAAAATCAGGATGAAAAAGTTTTAGTTTCTCTAGAGTTTATTGCGCCCAAATTACTAATTAGTCAGTAAAAATCAAGCCAAATCCTTAAACACTACACTAGCAAAACCCCCAAACCTTAAGCTAATAGAAACTTTTGGCAAACATCTTCAATTTCTCTAACACACAAATAAATTCTTATAATTGAACTGTTTCTTATAATTGAAAGAACTAAATTTCATTTAAATTAATTTATTTTTATGACATTATATAGAGGCTTCCTCGTGACAGATTATTTGGCACTTAACACTTTTCATACTATAAAAAAAAAAAAAATAAGAATTGAAAATTGAAAAAAAATGTAAATTTTTTTTTCATTCAAAATAATTTAATTTTGTTAAAATGTAAATTGGCCAACAAAAAAAAGAGAAAATGGGGATTATAATTTTGTAATTATTTATAAAAAATTACTTAGTTTTTAAGTAATCAAAAAGAAAAGAAGTGTATATTTATTTTAAGTTAGAAGACTAATTTCTTTATTATTTATTGAGGTTGTTATCGTAGAGAGATACCGAGTCAGTGGGTTGTTATAGGGATGCGCAGTAGTAGATCAGGAGGAAGAAGTTACAAACAAAAAGTAATTAAATAAAAAAAAATTAAGTATAAATCAAAAATACACTTACATCTTAAGGTATGTTTTTCCTCAAGAAACGTAGGGGTTTCACAACACCTATTGAATGTGATTCTATTTTGGTATAGATTCTGGGTATCTGACCATGGTATCTTGATATCTGATCTGGTGGAACAATTTGTTTAGAACGATTCCATTACTGGCTTTCTTTCATTACTGGACGTCACCATATATTTTTTGCTCTATTCAACCTTTTTTTTCCTTGTGGGGTCTAATCAAGTGCCTGCTTTGATATAACATACTCTGGTTGATAATTTATGACTTATCTATATCCACTTTCTTCTTTTATGATCGTGAGTATAATACTTCATAATTCTGTGTTTGTAATTGTAGTGTTTGGCCCAAAGATTCTGCAGTTTATTCTAAGACAATTTTCAAAGATCTATATTTTATTGAAGCTATGATTCTCCCAGCCATATCCCGCTATCGCACAGAAGTTTTGATTAAACCGAGAAATCTAATTTTTTAGTATTCCTGGCTATTTGACACTTTAATGTTAACTTTGTTTAAAATACTGATGATTTATATAATAATAAATTGCAACATAAAATTTTTTTTTAGATGAATAATGGTATGCCATGTCCATCATGATTTATAAATATATAAATTTGTTTAATGTACTGTGAAGTATCTTGCAAAGATGTAAATTTTCAAATTCCTTTTTCAAAATTATATATATTTGAATGATTTGGATTATAAATTCCTTGGATTGTGGTTTTTAAAATATAACTTCTTTGTTTTGATATTTGCCTTTAATCAATTTATCTTTAGCGATTATTTGTGAGTTATTGAATCATTTTTTTTTTTTGCAGTTTAAATTTAATATCAAGATTGTCTTTGTATTTCTTTTTTATACATTCATTTATTTTGATTTAATTTATATTAAATATTATAAATCATAAAAAATTTTACAATATTACTAACCCCATGATCTTAAAAGTTCATTGTAGATTTGATTTGATTATTATATATTTTGTATTCACCTTGTGGCTATGTAGCACTTTAATGTTACCTCTTAAGGCCTCTTAAGGCCTTTGCATCCTTTGAAGCCGCATAATCTCATCTACTAAGTTATGTAGTAAAAACTACGACCTACGCCCGGAAGACCCATTCTTACCTTCAAATAATTTCATAGGACATTTTTACATAGTCTTAGGAAAATTGCATACTTTTGGGCAATTTGCATAGTTTTAGGCAATTTTAGTACATTATTGGCTGCCTTTCTTTAACATATAAACTTTGTATGGATGAATATGGGTTATATCTTCAGTAACAATTAAAAATGACACTTACACTTACTTATGCCAATAATTACTTAGAATCGTATAATAATGGTGAAACTAACGCTTTTTGAATTTATTTTAATTTAAAATTATATAATTATAATTTTCATATCTTATAATATAATTTTTTGATATTATAATGGTTTTGTTAAATTTAATAATTTTTTTCTTTTAATTTTAGGTAAGTTCATAAAGACAAGGGTAGTGCATCTACTAAAAAATCTTGCGAAACTTTATACAAATAAAAAGCAGATAAGTATTAAAAAGTTTAATTGAAATATTGAATTTTAATATAAAAACAACATTATATTAATTTTCAAATTGACATTCCTGAAGTCCCGACATTATGCTTGCAGGGATATATAATAACATGCTATTTAATTTTTAATATTATCCTCAATATACCTCCAAATTTTTCCCATTCCCCTTATGCCTGAACTCCCAAATAACCTAACCACTCTACAATCCTAAAATCTTTGCATGTTCTCACCCTGTAACCAAATTGTAAATTTTTACCAAAGGTTCCTTCCTAAAGCTTGGTTTAAAAAGGGTGTGGTTTTGGTGTTTTAAAGTCGCACACTACCCAAAGAAATACCGCATAATTTCAATGGGCGGTTTTCGACTGTTTCATTCCCTTGCAAAAAACAAAAAAAATAAATAACGTCACAATATAGTTGTTAAAAATATATTGAGCGACGACGAACACTGGTTTCATTATTATTAATTTGTCAGTTTGCTCATCTACCTCCTACAAGTTCGTTCATTAACTTAATAAATTATTCCATACAAAGCAGTTTATGATTTTAAATCTAATTTTGGTAAAAATACTTATATTCGGACACTTGTATCTTCATCTAAACTTTAGTCTTTACAGTCGAAAGCGATATTCTTTAGTCTTTTTATCCTAAATTTTACAACCTAAATCTAACTCTCACTTATCCGGGAGTCTTGAATTAATGGATGGTATTTAATGAAGTTTTAATAGGCTTTATTTCAAAATTTTACAGAATTTACAATACGCTGAGTTCGAACCCCATTTCATTTCGCTTGTTCTTCAAGCAAAGTAATTTTGAGCTCTAGCATGGGTTTTGTTGGGGAAGTTGTGTTCAATCTCAGTTTTATCCAGTGGGCCGAATGGATGATACTAAGCTTGAATTTAAATTTCACTACTCCCAAACAAAACTATGCTTAAACTCGTAAGATTTTTAATTTAAATGGACAATTTCAGTATATCTAGCTTTTGTACACTCAACCGACTGGCACCGTAAATAAGAAAATGTCAAGAATAAAAAATTGTGGACAATGCATTTCGAAATTAAAATTGTACAATTCAATACTTTAAAAATACTTTTACAAATTGATTTAATTGTATAATTACATACAATTGTACAAAAATCCATTCTTATAACACATCCTTTCCATATTTGATCGTCCTTTAACCCGGATGTAACGAATAAAAAAAATTACAATATTTATTATTAAAGTTTTTTAATGTTCGATTTGCTTCTGAAAAAAGAAACTTCGGAAATTTCTTTCGACGACAATAAAATAAAAAATTATACAATAAAGCCAAAAGTTTTTTATAGAAGAAAATAATCGAAAAATTAAGAAGTTTTAAGTGGACGCCATTTTATTATTTTCGTTGATTTTCTTTTATAACATATTTTCATTATAGTTGTGTGAACTGCGAATTCAAAATTTAATTTTAAAAATATATAAACCTATACAATTAATATTATAGGAATAGTAATTGCTACTTTTCTGGTGAAACTGAAGATTTTGATAATACAATGAATTAAAATGTAGAATTTCCTCGAGATTTTTACGTTATAACTTTTTCTTAAGTCAGATAACGGTATTTATTTGTTTAAAGCTAAAAAATTTATCAGTTATGTCTTTTATTATCGGAGTAACAGAAAACATAGAAACAAAAAAAAAAAATCCGAAACTTAGGAATAGATAGAAATTATTTTTAAATACAGTTAGAAGACTATTTTTTATATCATATCTTTTGAGATTTGAATTTTCTAAAACGTTATTGATAAATTAAATAAAGAAATACAATCCATTTGAATTTAAAAAAATTCCCTGCGATGCTTTATGGTAATTTTTTTTTAAATCGATTAACGAAATGCAAGCTAGGAAATTGAGAATTTTTTTTAATACTGTCTAAGATCCTCAATTCTAGTCTAGTTACTTTAGAAGAAGATTTGATTGTAAATGAATCCTAGGAATCTTATTTGGCGAAACCTTCGCATATGCGATGTTTCATGTTAATTTTTTAATTAAATCGATGGAGTCAAATTCAAACTAGCATATTGGATATTTTTAATCCTATGGTTTAACTTTAAGAGAATCTCTGGCTTTAAGGGAGACCTAGAACTCTTATTTTACGAAAACTTCATGTATACGATGTTTCATGTTAATTTTTTTGTAAATCTATGGAACCCAGTTGAAGATTGGTACTACACCCTTTCCGAATTGTCAAGGTTTTAAATTTTTGGTAGGAGTCTCGACTTCTTAATGCTTTAAGAGAAGCTTATTTTACAAAGTCCAAACAATGTTGCCATATGCCTTTCAACTTTAAATGTGTACTAAAACTGCAAAAAGAATTGTGTTATAAAATTTATAAGGTATCAAAGGATTTTTCTTAAAATTTATGTTAAATACAGTTGTTAAATTAAAAGATCATGATGTTATATTGAAAACTTTAAAAATTTATAAAAATTATATAACAAAATCCGAATTCATATTAGTTAAGAGTTTTAAAATAAATATCCGATATTACATATCCCACAATATATGATGTACAATATTAATACATGTGTGATTGTATTAATGAATCCGAGTGCATATTTTCAAATTGATTGGATCTAACATTTTTAAAAGGACATTTTTTAAACTTAAAGTTCATTCTTAAATCTTAAATCAGAAAGGAAAACCTATAATAATATGGAGTTTTCCATGTTAAATCATTTGAATTCGGTCGGATAAGTTATAATTAAATCCCTTTCCCTTTTATTTTCCCCAGGATTCCCTTTGAAACTTCAAAAATTCTTACACCTTAATTTTAAATAATAAATTTCTCGAACAAAATATATATATAAAAACAAATCTATATATACAATATATTTGTATGTTATATTATTTTTTTTTTCAAAAGGTGATCCCCTCAAAAAAAAAAAAAATAAAAAAACCAAAAATTGGTATAATTTCACGTCCTCAAGTTTCCAATCTTAAATAAAAAAAATTCGAAAATGTTAATTAAATTATTTAACCCAAATAATAAATTGGGCATTGAAAAATGGTTGATTAAATTACAAAAAAAAAAAATATATATATATATATATACTTTTGATAGAAAAAAATTTTGAATGGTAGCAAATGGTTTCGATTTCGAAAAAGGTAGAAAAGCAAAATAAAATATACTGTAAATAAATTAAAAAAACAAAGTTCTCAAAAAAAAAGTTCTTTAATAAAAAAGAAATAAATTTTTTCAACAAAAATTAAAATTTTTTTTTAAGAAAATTCAATTTTATTGAAAAAAAATATATATAAAATAATAGAAAATTTTTCCAGTTGTTTTTTACTTTTTTATTAAATTTCTTCTACATAAAAAAACTTTCTTATTTGTTATATACTTCAAATTGACTTTTTTTCTTTGATTTTATTGTTATTGTTGTTGTTGTTTTCATTTCCTTTTTTTGGAAAACTAAGGAAAAATTGTATTAAAATTGAATTTTCTGATAAAAAATTATTAAATTTATTCACGATTTTCTTTCTATTATTTCCAATTAAACCAAAAATCTGAGCCAATTAATTGCAGTGGGTTTTTAAATGTTGGGGGGGAGAGACAATTTAGAGTTCGTACAAGTTTTGTAGTCTTGGGCTGAGTGAAATAACTTTTATACAATATCGTTTTTCAGACGTTCAATGTAATTTAGTTGATGCAATTATGGAATAACTTCTTTGCATCTAGCATTTTAAACTTTTAAACTTGGCTTCAGTTTCTTTAATCATAATATTCACTAAGCCGTTGATTACTCGGCCGTAGCTATTGTATAAGGTTATAAAAAATATGAATGCACAATGTTAACTAAGTAACGTGATTTAAAGAAACACTTTTGTATAAGCAGTTAGATTGCCGAGCAACAATCGTAAAGTATTAGTATTAAACAACGGTCAGGCTTAAAACAAAAAATATATCGTAAATATCGTAATAAATAATATATTATATCGTACATCATTTTCATAATTATTAATTGACCGAATAAGTCAAAAAAATTGCCAGTCGAAATTGAAAATATCGTAATAAATATAAGTAATCATAATAACGTAAACCTTGAAATATTTCATATCGTAAATCATCATCAATATTATTAATTGGTTTATTCGGTCACTATGCCGGTGGCGGCTCACATATTCATTTATAACTCGAATTTTTTTATTCGGTCACAAAATTGCCAGTGGCGGCTCAATTATTTATTAAAAAGTATAAATAATATATTGAGTGCGAAATCACTCAAAATTTTGAGCAATTGTGCATTCATAGTTATGTACAACATCTGCAGGCTGAATACTGAACTGAATCTAGTTTTAAATGGCTAACTGAATGCCTTTACCCAAGCAGAAATTTTGGTCAGCGTTACTGAAATGTTACCAAAATTGAGTCATGTGTTGGTTTAGTATTTGCGTACTTAAAGGCTTTGATTCCGATATTTCTTATAATTGGCACGTATCAGTTACCAAGTGGGGATATTAGATTGAGTAGGTAATTTGTAGTTTTTATAACTAAGATTGTAACTGTTTAGTGACTAAAATTGGGAAGTTTATTTATCAGTTACAGAAACGTCTATTTTTTCGTAACGCTAACTACACATTTTGGTTTGGGTGTGTATTAAATTGTTCGTATTTAAACAAATACATGTAAAATATTTATATTTCTTCTTGCTGAATTATGTGTATACATATACTTCTAAATAAATTATTGAACGTTTATATAGAAAGATATTTTATGAACGTTATACGAACTATATTTTTGAATTTATATTACACAAATAAAATGTTACCTATATGAAATCATTTATAAAAATATGGAACTTAATTTTTGTTTTTCTCGATACAAAAGGCTCAAAAAATAAAACGAACACCATTTTTATTATGAAATGTTATATTCTACTAACCAAAAAAATTATGCGCTTCAAAAATATGCTATTTTTAACAATATAAAATGATTTTTTAAAAAGAATAAAAATATTAAAATTCTTTTTAAAATTTTTAAATCGTGTTTAATAAGTACCTTATATTATAAAAAACAATAATATAGGGTTTTAAGCTAAAATTTAGAAATATATTAGCAACATAAATGCTTTTAAAATTTTATTTCAATTAGTTCATCAAGATGGACACCATAATTTTTCATAAAAAATGGCGCTAATTTTATTTTAACTTTATTGTTTGTTGTGACCGACTGTGGCTCCCTGTTTCCACACTGGCACAAAATTAAGTATCCGTTTTCCAAAAATGTAACCGAATACACACACTGCCCTTAATATGACTGTATGTGCACAAATTTCTTAAAAAAATGTTACTCTAAATACAATAATTCGTATTTTTTAACTTTACTGTAACAATAATTATTTTATAATGTGTATGTATTTACACATTGTAAGTAAAATGACTTTATATATACAAATGTTTATAAAAATATATTACTAAGTATGTACACAAAATGTTACTGCAAATACATAAATTCGTATTTTATAACTTTACTGTAACAATAATTAGTTTATAATGTGTATGTATTTACACATTGTAAGTAAAATTACTTTATCTACACAAATGACCATATTTTTGTTTAATTAGGCGGTTGCATTACGGTTACATTTAGTAGTATCCACTCAGTTATCATAACTAAAAAGGTTCCCTTTTGGTCGCATTAAAGTTTAAAAAAATCTTAACATCACATATATCAGTCACAAAGACGATATTGTGTGTTTAATTAGGCGGTTGCGTTACGGTTACATTTAGTAGTATCAATTAAGTTATCGTAACTAAAAAGGTTACCTTTTGGTAACAATTAAGTCACAAAAGTTACGGAATTGACACCATAAAGTCAAATTGTATTTATAAGTAACTATGTAGTAAAATAAGAGTCATAGTGCTAGTTCAATGTCACAAAAACTTTATTTACTTAAAAATCAGGAAATTTAACTACTTTGTGTTTCAACTTCTAATTTTGTAACTATAATAGACACAAATTTCTACTTGGGTAACATATTCTCAAACTGCATTATGATAAAATCTAACTTTGATAAATTGTTATTTATACATTTATATGAATATTAAATTTTGGAGACTCTTGTGTAGACTATGGAATTCTTGAATCTTCATAATTCCAATCAACTTTTTTCAAATTTTTTATTTAAATTTTTAAAATAAAGATGGATTATGAATTTATGAATTTTCATTCGAATCGAAGTGAGTTTCTAGAGTGAACCCAAAGAGTAGACTTTAAAAGACTAAAAACAGATAATAACTAAATATTATATTAAGATCATAGTTTGAAGGTCTATATATAATACTTATAATACGTAGACTAGACAAATACTTATTATATGCAGATTCAATAACAAAATCAGAAAGAATAACTTGTTTAAAAACACGTACAATAGAAATTAAGATCTGGCCTCAATTGCACCAACCGCTTATAACTAAGCAAATAATAATAATTTGATAAGTGAGTGTGTTAAACTAATCAAACTTCATTGGTTTATTGTCCAATATGATTTTGGTCTAACTAAAATATATCAAAAATTAGATTATTTGAATATATGATTAGTGATAAGTTGTTGGTGAAATAGGGTTCAGGTAAATAGTTATAAATCAAATTAACTCCGAAAAACTTCGAATGAAAATAATATTGAACATTCCATAGTGCGATTCAGAGATCTTAAGCCATAAAATATAAAATTATAATAATATCGTCCAATTAGAATTCGAATATTGATTATAAAAAAAAGTCCCAAAATGAATGCATAGATATTAAATCCCAAAACAAAGAGCAACTTTTTTTAAGCAACATTTAATTAAGTCCAAACTTATTTATAAGAACTCTATATGTTAAGTTATTTACTATTGTGCTTCCAAAAGTTCAAAGCGCAAGTTCCAATTAAAAGATGAAAATTCAAAGAAAAAAATTATAATGGATGCAATTGGAAAGTTCTTGGGATTGGAAATAGAATAATAATTTAATTTTTTCAAAACTATTGTTTTGTTATCGGATATAACTAAAATTTAAAAATATTTCTAAATTATAAAATTTTTTTTAATATTGATTTTTGATTAACATCAAATCATCAAGAGAGTCTGCTGTGGTAAAAATATAAATGATTTTATTTTAACAATTTTCAGTTTTTATAGATCCTTACAATCGTTGCAATCCTTGCAACAACTTTCATTTAATTTTGAAATCAATTTAAAAAAAAATAATAATTCTGACCTATTTTCAGAGTCCAAAAACAATTTTTGTACATTTAATTTTGAAAATCTGGAAATTTTTTGAAAATTAATTTAATTTACGGAAGCATTAAATTCAATTTGAGTTTTATACCAAACCAATATGGTAGAATCAAACCATATTTTTATATGGAAGCCTAGGCAATATGTTTTTAGCACATTTTCAAAAAATTTTGTAAAAATGTGCCTATATAGTTTCACTCTGTCCGTCTGTCCGTCTATCCGTCTGTCCGTATGTTTACAAAAACTTTTACATCGTTTGAAATAGAGAAAAGGAATTTTAACCACGAGTAGGTATTACAAAAAAAAAAAAATCGTAGAAGAATTTTTTTCTGTAGCCCCACCCGTTATGGAGCTGCAGCCCCCGAAAGTTGGAAAAAGCCCTATATTCAAATTTTTATAACAAGAGTTCTATTAGGTGTATTTTCAATTTGAAAACGGCAAAAGATAGCTGGTTTTATAAACTTTATAAATTTTTGAATGACAAATGTTTAGGGTTGCCATACGCTACTAAAATTTACCATTATGAAAAACTCAATTTTTGCAAAATTTTTGGCTAGACGTATCTTCTAAACGGGCCAAGCTAGGGTCTTGAAATTTTGGGAGTAGTTAGAAATAAGTAAAAGTCGGTTAATAATTTTTTTTTGTCACGTTTCCTGTTTTGCAGCTATAAGGGCTCGAAAATTGAAATTTTGCAATTTTTAAATACCTGTAACTTGAATACCTGGTCAAATTTTTTTTCGTTAATATACAAAATTTGAAGGCCCAACATTATACTTTAATATTATGTTAAAAGATTTTCTTAAATTTAAAAGCGGTTCTTTAAATTGAAGAAAGTGTCTCTCAGTTTTAACCATTTTTGCTTAAATAGTAAAATTCTAAGTAAAATTCCAAATTTTGGTATAATTCACAATTTAATTCCTTGAACCTAGTGAGGATTAGATCCTTGAGAAATTGGGCAACCTTCCCCATAGAGGGGCTATTAGGACTTAAAAATTAAAAAATTTACTGTTTCTATAAGTAAGTACTAACTAAGTCACTAACGTATATATTTTTTAAATTAAACGTTAACATTGAAGCTTCAACATTATATTTCGATAAAATGCTCAGTATGAAACACTCTATTATTTTGAAAATGTGCGTTCTTAAAAACCCTTGGTTTTTTTCATCGCTTGTTTTTTTTAAAATTCAATTATAATTTTTCATTTAAAATAATCTTATATCCTGTTTTTTTTTTTTTTTATATATAATATTAGAAATAAAATTATTAAATAATATTTAAAAATAAAAAAATTTCCACAGAATTTATGTACCTATTGTTATTTACCTTAACAACAGAGGCTTTTAATCAAGAAACAGCTTAAAAAATGTATTTTTATTTTAAAATATTTTACTTATATTTTTACCTTCCCAAAATACTTGTTTTATATTAAACATATGTTGTATGTTGTTTAGATGTTTTGTATATGAATTTCCTGTTTTTTTATTAAATTTTATTTTAAAAATTTTTTTTAATGGGATAAATTTATATATATTATATATATATATATAATTTTTTTAAAATAAAATAAAATTAAAATTTATTTATTCTGAATGCAAAAAAAAACAATTTTTAAATACAAAGATTATTTCAAACGATCTTATTTTATTTTTATGAAATATTTTTGGGGTGTTAAATTTTGGGGACTTACAGTGAACATAAGAAGGGAATCTTTAAAGGATAATTAAAATTAAATTGAATGTTATTCGGGATTTAATAGAGAAAAAAATACGGATAATATACTTGTAAACCGCATCGTTTTAAGTAGAGATTCCATAGTTCCATCCAGTTTCCTTCATCTTCCATAATCCTAGAATTCTACATTTCTGAAACCCAATTGCCAATCATTGGATTGAATCAACAGCTGGGTGGCACAGTGGTTGAGTGCCGACTTTTCATGCGAAAGGCCCCGGGTTCGAATGCTAGTGAAAGTGAAAAAAAATTTCTTGTTTTCGATTCGACTACCATTCGCCATTGGATTCAAATTAATGGATTAATCAATAATTAATAATTATATATCTTTAATAAAAAATACATTAATATAACAATATAAATAAATGTAAAATATAAGTAAATAATTTAATTGGATAATATAACTCACAGATATAGAATACCATATAACTCAAAAACAAAAATAGAAATGTTTCTACATTTTATAAGGCCTAGTACTATCTAATATTAAAATTGTATGTGGAATTCATTAAGACCAATTCTAATAACACGAACATAAAATTACCCCCTCCAACATGTACCTATGGTATAGACAGTCTTATTAGCCTAACAGTTGAACAGTTAGCGCTTAAAAAAAAAAAAAAAAAAAAAAAAAAAATTGGATATCATGCAAATCCTTTTCACATCCTTATGCTATTAACCAAGCTGTATATTTATATCACAGCCTATCCGAAGCTTTGTTTCCAAAAAAGTTGATGTTTTTTTGATGTGTTAAAGTTGCAAACTAGATACCTATGGGAATTCGTTACAGCTGCCATAGGTGGTTTTGAGGCCTTCCATGTCCCTCGTCAAAAAAAAAGAAAAACTAAGGGAATTCTGAAAATTGATATGTTCACAAAATTAATAAAGATTCAATTCTAATCATATGGTCTCGGCGTAAGGTAGTTTTTTTTCTCCTGATCATCTGTAAATCAGTGACGAAGATGACAAGTGAGCATGGACTGTTTTAACGATATCTTTAAAACAAAGTGTACTCTTTGATATTTCAGGAGACACGTTATAATTAAGCATTTAAAAAACAACCTCTTAGCTACTTTTCCTTTTCATATAATATCATAAGGCTTGGAAAGCCTGACCTGCTCTCCTATGGTTTAAAACCAAATTATTGCAATTTGTAAAAATCATTTATTTTTTTCTTACTGAATTAAGTTATCAATCAACATTATAATTGAGACTCTAAAAAGGAAGGAAGGACAGAACTTGAGTAACAAATAAAAATTTCATTATGTTTTTTTTTATTTATTAAAATAAAATTAAAATTAAAAATCTATTGAAAAAATTTATAATAAAATTAAATAAAAAAAAATTTAAGTGGGTGAAAATTTTTAAAAATTAAATTGCCTACGATTTTATTTGTTAATTTTTTTTTGTTGATTTCCTTTTATATTGTGCAAAGCTTCCGTCCTTATTGCTATAATTTGACTTTTAATTATATTTTTTTTTTTTTATTTTCATTTCAAAAGAATTATTAAAATTAATAAAAAAGTTTATTGAATTTTATATATAAGCAGGTTATTCTTTGTTCAGTATACGATAAATTAAAAACTTTTTGAAATTGAATACTTATATTAAAAACGTGTAAAAATAAAAAATTTATAATATAAAAAAACCAGTTAAAAGTACGCTATAGATTAAAAAAAAAAAAAAAAAAAAAAACATGCATACTTTTAGGGGCATTCAATGAAATTTATATAGAAGTACTTAATCCCCTACTAGAAAAGCTCAAAAATGTTGAATTTATGAAAAAAAATTTATATTTAACTGGAAATATATTTTCTTTAGATTTTTTTTTGGAATTTAAAAAAGTCCTAATTATAATATTAGTATTAGGTATTAGCGGAATAATTAAACCACGAGCACGTGCACTGTGAATAGACAAAAGAATTGAAATATTTGAATATTTTTAGAATTCCAATAGATCAAAGTTACAATTAATTATTTTGGGAATTGTCATTTTGAGAATGATGCTATTTTGGGATTAAATTACTTTTGAACGTTCTCCATCGATATCATAAAATTTCCAAAATAATTTTTTAAGAATATTAAAAGTTCTTGTTCATAATTCTGAGAACCCCTATCAAAAAAATTTACATTCCGTACATTCAATCTTTTATTATAAATTACTTAAATATTACTTTTTACTTAAGTATACCTCAGTGCTAATTTATTTTTTTTGAAGATATAAATATTTAAATAACATAAAAACATATATCTGAATTAATTAAAAATTAAATATAATATCATATTATATTCGTGGGAATAAATTTTTAACCACCTGTTTATGATCCTGTTTATTCTCAAACCTATTTTTGTTTTTTTTTGCACAAAAAAATAATATTTATATCTTTTAATTTTATAATTTACTGTTATTTTCTGGGAATAATTTCTCTTTTTTTTATAACATCTTATTCTTATATTCAGATAAGATTATATCATGGGACTTTCTAAAGAAATCTAATCTAATCCTTTTTTTTTTTTTATAAAAACTGAGCACATAATTTATAATGTAAATAACTGTCATAAAACATATATTATCATATATTATTATATACTTGAGTATATGTTTGAAATGTATATAAATATGTTATATGTATAATTTATATTTTTAAAAACGAAAATACATGAGTTTTTCTTTTAATCCATAAAACTTATAAGACAACTCTTTATCATTGCTGTAATTTCAAATAAAATTTAAGTTTTGAAGAATATGAATGTGGAATTTATTATTTCTTAATATATTCGTTTATAACTCCTAAATATATGCAATCAGAAGTTTAATAGTATAAACTTTCAAATATAATCCGAGAGTAATTCTAACATTACCTAAAATGTTTATGTAATATTAGAAACTTAAATAAATAAATAAAATCCTATTAGTAAAAAATCTAACAAGGCAAAGTTGTTCTAAAACAAATTTCTTATAGTGGATAGAAGTAAATCTAGTAAAGGCAGCATTAAGTTCTAAAACGAAAAAACACAATAACTGTATACATATACACAATAACACAATAATAAAATTTGTTTAGGTCGATGTCTCTACGACATCGTACTGCGACTAACTAACGTACTGAAAATAAATAATTCTAATATAACAGTACTAAAATAGGTTCAGGGTTGTTTCATTGTCGGTAGATATTAAATTTTATAAAACAAAAGCCCGAATAGTATTTTGAATAAAACTCCTAAATATATGCAATATTATTTTTAATAATATAAATTCTTAAAAAAGACCCAAGTAGTTAAGAAAGTAAAAAAGTTGGAATACAAATATCTAATAAACCAGGAAAGTAAATCTGGTAAAGATAGTAGAGAAGTTTTAACACAAATAATGCACAATATCTCGAAAAAAGTTTGATATATTTTTAATTTATTTAAGTCAATTCCTCCATAAAATTTTACTGAAACTGATAATCCTGATCCTGTCATATCAAAAGTACACTTTGGATTCCATTATCAGTATTTTGGGAATTTATAAAAATTAGAATCCAAAATTTTTAAAAATATCTAATACAGTCAAGTTCATCAACCATACTTCTAAATTTGTACTCTAGACTTCCTTGAGCTACTAGATCCTTTAAGCTACAAAATATGGATTAAATATCACTTGCATTAGCTTTTAAAAGGGAATTATAATTTGTAATGAATAACAAGTTTAAACAAATTTCTTCAAAGTGTCTTTCATGATACCTATTATCAAGTTTCTACAAATATCCTATACTACTTTAACATCTGTAAATAGTAAAAAAATAACATATTTTCCTTCCAAATTTAATATTTCTTATTTATAATCTAATATTTCATTTCTTATGGTTTCTATATATTTTTTGGATAAATAGATTTCATTTAACATACAACTACCAAATACAGAAAGAAGATCTATAAGATTTACAATATATCTTTAGATGCGAAACATATGCTTCTAATTCTCATACTTTTCACATATTATACAATTCATAATTTTTGAGTAGGTATATATTAACACACAAAACACATTTTGTGCTTTTTTTTTTTTTTTATAAAAATATCTATCAGATATATTATCTTTTCATATCTAATGTTGAAAAAAAAAGGAACAAACAAAAAAGATACAACAAAACTAAAACAACTGAGTATCAAATATTCCGAATTGCCCTAAGTTACGTGATCTGTTTATTTGAATTATACGCATTGTAATGAGTTTAGGTTTTACTCCTTAAAATGATACTTTTTGTCTTTTTCCATTTTTTTTTTTTTTTTGAAAATGTATATCTCTCTTTTTCTCACTTTTGATTTTAATATTTTCTTTCTCTTTCCTATTTTTTTAAAGGTTCGTAGTTACCCTAAGTAGGAATAAAAATTTTCCAGGTATCTTAAGCAGTTTTTTCCTATACACTTTGTAACTAATTCATATTCCATATGAAACTAAGAACGAAATGGAAATGGAATTCAAAAAATAGAATGAAACAAAAAAAAAAACAGGAGTAAAAGAGAAAAAAAAAATTTTAAGAGGATTTCTTAATATAAAATATTATAAAGGTAACTTAGGATTGCCGTTAAGAATCAGACTTAATATAAAATACAATTGATACCAAATTAACTTTGCTTTTATTTGAAAAATGGTAACCTCTAATTAACAAACTTTATTGTATTGGAGAATCTTGGTTTAATTTTTAATTAGTTGCCCCTTTGTGTTTGCTTTTGAATTTAAAATAAATTTTAGAATTTATTTAAGAAATATTTATTTTATAATTAGGTTACTTTATTGACTTGAATTTATTTTATTTGTTATTTTGTCAAATTTTTTATTAAATTTTCATCACTCAGAAGCATGTAAAGCACAATGATGTGATTTTATACAGTTGTAATAGGCTCTTTAATATAAACTAATTCAATTTAGAACCATTTGGTTGAAATAGTTTAACTACGTAGGACAAATTGACTTAAAGCAATTCAAATGTCTTAAATATATTAAGAAAGTGCTCATATTATTAATTCAAAGTTTTCGGGGGCAAATATTGCTAATTCTGGTACCTGAACGTCGTTTGACCTTCATTTAAATTCGTAAAGAGTTTTCCAGGTAGTTTCTGGACAACCCGTTTAACCTGTTTATTCTTTGTTAGATTCAGTAATATTAGAGTTTTGTATTTTAAAATTGAAGAACAAGTTATATTTTAATTTACTGAAGATCTTTTTACTTTAAATGAACATTTTTCTAATTTAAGAGGAGATATTTTGTATATAGTGAATACATTTTTACATTAAGTGACTATTATTTTACTTTTAGTGAAATTTTTTTAATATAAAGGAAAACATTTTGACTTGAGAGATGAAATTTTTACTTTAAGTGAACATTTTTCTAATTTGAGAGGAGATATTTTGAATATTCAATCTTTTTACATTAAGTGAAGATTTTTTTTTAATTATCATAAAATATTCTGACATAAGTTAAAAAATTGCCACTTTAAGTGAAGAGCTTTTAATTTGAGACTAGGAATTTTGACTGTAGTGAAGACATATTTTTCATTAAGTGAAGATTTTTTTAATTTAAATATAAGAATTCCTATTTTATTTGAAAAATGTTATTTTAGTTAATTATTTTATAATTTAATTAATCACATTTTTTTAAAATTTAAAGTTAAATGATTTTTTAAAAGCTAAAGTTTTTTAAAATAAGCTTGAGATTGTTAACCACCAATTTAATCAAAGGATTACTAATATTATTTTCATAAATTACAATTTAAAAAGAAAAATTCACTTAAAGTAAAAAATTGTCTTTTATAACAAATGTAAAATAATCAGAGGTCCTTACCCTAAATAAGTTCAAACCCTAGCCTTAAAGAAGTCCTTTCCATAATATCTTCGGCAAAACTTAGCTTGACAATGTAAAATATCCGTATCTTATTCATCTGAATACTTTAAGACTTTTTAGAAAAACAATTTGACATATTCTGGTAAGCCTAATTTTTTTGTTTTGGTTTTTTTTTTTTTTAAATAAAAATATATAAAAATTCTCATGAATATGTTCACTTTGTATTTTGTACACCTTTTCATATACACATAAGTGTCTGTTTACAAGTTTTTAGTACACATTCGTTAATATTAAAAATACAAAAAAAAAAAAAAAAAAAACTCAGCACGTGTGTATATTATAACTGTTATTTCAGGTGACATATTCTTATATTTTTACAGTTTTTCTTTCTCTTTCTTCTAAGATTCATTTTTTTTTTTTATTTCATTTTTTTTTACAAATATTTTTACTTACCATTAAGTGATCCTACGTTAAATATGGAAAATATTTTTTTTTTTTTTTATAAAGATTTATCTCAAGGTTATATTCCTAAGATAAGGATAAGTCATTTAAAAAAAATATGCATGTATTTATTATAAATATTTGTATATACATTAATATAATAATATGCAAATATAAATATTACTACAGAAGTCGTATATACTTATAAGTATTTTATAAATGTAGCGGTATTATAAATTATATTAAACATATTTTAAAATTTATTTATATATATTATGTATGTACAATCGTATATTAAAGATTATCTGTTTGTATGTAATTTAAAGGTGTAATAAAGGTAAAAATATGAATATACATTTACAGTGCAAAACAAAAACATGGAAATACTGCAATTTACACATTAGAATCGGTTTTGTCTTAGAAATTATTGGAAACCCTCTAATTCTAAATTATTGTAGTTTTAGATTTTATTTTTTGATTTCAATCTGTGTAAAATTGAATGAAAGCAATTCTTATAGGTCTATGAAGACCTAGTACTAGTGATAGATATATTTAGGACACTCGGTTTAACTGCAGGGATTCCCGTTATTGATTTGATCATGTTTTTACTGAAAAAATAATTGCAGAAAGTTTGTAGGAGTTTTTATGTATTGAAAAATTAAGTGATTTTTTCAGTTGGCTTGCTAAAAATTACGTGAAGACAAAAATGTTCATTACTTTTATATTACATACAAGTAACTCACTTTAACTTCTATTGGTTTGAAATATAAAGTAACCGAATTTAGTAATTATTACATATAGACATATTTTTTTTTATTCCTTTTCCACTCCTTTAAAGAGTATAGGGCATTCACCAAGTCTATTTACATTGGTCTTCAGTTTCTTTATTATAAATATTCAATAAACCGTTAATTACTCAGCCTTAGCTGTTGTATAAGATTATGTATATATATTAACAAATGTTAATTTTGTGCGCCAACAATTTTCTTACACAAAAGTTATATATATATATATATTTATTAAATCGTATTTGATATTACGATCTAAACTTTTACGATATAATTATACAATTTTACGATATTTGTTTTTCTGATATGATTTGATCGGTGTTTGAGTTAGAGAACGGAAAAACTTCTATATAAAAGTCGGCCTCTATACCACTATGTCATTGGTCAGATTATCGACATTATAGTGCTGGTAATTTTCTTGTTATTCTTTAGGAGGACCAATTAGGGGCATAGGTCTTCTACAAAGCTCTTGATTTCTTTTAATATGATTCTTTCTCTATATATTTCTTTTTCTGTGGTTCGTCTTCATGTTTTTTTGGATCTGCGTACTTTTCTTTTTCCCTGGGGGGTTCCAAACTAACTCCTGTTTGGCAATGCAGTCTCATCTTAATATATGCCCGATACATTTGCATTTCTTTTTCCTTATCTGTATTAAGATAGGTCCTTGTTGCATTTCTTCATTAGTTATTCTCCATGTCCAGAAAATTTTCCAAATAATGCGATTCTATGCAGGAGTTGAGTATTTTGATTTTTTTGAGTTCAGGCAACTCTGTAGATCTCCATTCTTGCCTGGTTTAGCCCCGTTTCTTTGCATATATTAAATTGTTCAACAGTTTTTGCCCAATACTGTATTTAATTTTGCTCAACATTAAAAAAACTTGTAAAAAATTTTCTTTTACACAAAAGTAGAACGAGTGAAAAAAAAATGAAATACAGTAATCGGAATGAAAAAAAAAACGCATCATGAGAATTGAATTTTTTCAATTCAATTTTATTAATTTGAAAAAAATTACAAAAAAATTCAAAAAAATACAAAAACAAAAAAAAAATAAAAATTAAGAAGTAAATAATCATTTAAACCTCGAATATTTAAATGCGACATGTTGTAACACACAACAGGGAGACAAAAAAAAATCAAACAAAGAAAATAAAAATTTTAAAATTCGGAAATTGTCACAGAAAAAAAGTAAAACAAAATAAAAAATAAAGAAAAACCACTTAAAGAAATGATAAAAACAAAAATTTTTCCATTTTTATTTCCATTTCCTTTTATTATTATCCTACTTTTATAAAATATCTGTTCTGTTTTTTTGTTTTGTTTTTGTATTCATATCATGGATTTGAACTTTTCATTGTGTCAGAAAATATACAAAATGTGATAATTTTTATTTTTTTATTTAAATTTTATTCAAATAACAGTAAAAAAAAAAAATGTAAATATACACAAGTAAAAAGGAAGGAAAATATTAAATAAATACATATATTTTTTTTTTTTTTTATATTTTTTTTTTATTTTATTTATGTATTCTATAATTAGTACAATTTAAAAATATCAAATAGCTGTCAACCAATATGTCAAATAATATTAAGATTGTCATTTTTATTTGTAAGGTTTACGGTTTTGTTATTTTATTCTTTGAATTTAATTTTCATAAGGTGACAACTTTGTACCTGTGTTTTTTTTGAATTTTATTAAGGTAAAAAACAACAAAAAAAAAAAACATAAATATAATGATGACATTCAATTGGGAATTAGAAAATTAAATTGGTGTAAAAATCATGATGTATATTTTAATCGAAATCGTTTAAATTCAAATAATAATAAAATTTAAGATTAGTATTTGAATTGATAATGGTGTAAATGGAAATAGATGCCTTATATAAAAAAAGGATACCTAATATAATTTAATTAGTGTTTGAATGTTATTGATGATATTGATAATTATATGAGTTTATCTATTTATTTGTAATACCAGACAATAGTAAATATTGAATGATATTATAATAGCCCTTTGCGTATTTGGCATTTGAATTTCTTATTAAACTATTATAATATACATTATATTTTTTTATTAGATATGATCCGACCAAAATTTTAACCGGAGGCGCTTCGATTGAAAAGCCGACGTCGTCGGATGTCCGCCTTTACTTAAGTACTCAATTGTTTAAATTTTAAATCAATAAACCATTCGATAAGTTTGTTTGATAATAAAGTACCTAGTTAAATTTTCTTTTATGGGTTCATTTTGTTTCAATAATGATCTATTTCTCATCTATTAATTTTCTGTATATTTTAAAAAAAATATTGATACACTATGTACAATGCTACACAGTTTTTGGTTAGATTCACATCGAAATATTTGTTGGCAACATTAATTAATGTATCTAATCAACATTTCTAATCATTTAAATATCAATATATAAAATTGTATAAAATAAATGGTTATGAATTGAATTTTACATTATCAAAGTGAAGTATTTTAGTTTTTTAAAGTTACAAATTTTTAAAGAAATTATCCAAATAAATTAATTTTATTTGTAGGTAATATTTTTTTTTTTTTTTTAAATTTCAAATCTAAATTAATATCAATAAAACTAAAAGTCTAACATTTATTTGCGTCATAAATTTTTTAGATTTGAAAACATTTTTTTAATGGTAATTATGTAAATGATACTATAAAAAAAAAAAAAATACTTTTATTTTAAAGTATACAAGTATAATTAATTTAATATATTTATTGCAACTACTACTACTACAACTACTGCTAAAACTACCACATTTACACAAAATATAATAATATTTGCTATGTAAATGCAAATATGCCAACTACTGTGATAAGTACCCATAATTACATCTACATTCTTTTTTACAAAAACTAAAAATATTCAAAATATAATTGCGAAAAATATGATTATATTTTATGAACAGTCTTGCGCAAAATTTTATCAACTCAAATTTTATATTTAACTGTAAAGCTTCTAATCTTGTACTAATGCTATTCAGAACTTTATATTAATGCTATTGGATTTTATATAAAGTCAAATTTATTACAATAATCAAATAAAATAAAATGTATTTTTATAGGTCTTAATATTCATATACATAAATTTTATAAAAAAATAGGTTCATGTCTAGATTTTTGAAATATGTTATACAAGTGATTTCGAGTTTAAATTTTTCAATCAATTAATTAAATAATGAATAATATATTGTGCAAGATCATTGATCTTTGAATTTAAAATGTATTAGAATGCAAAAGAAACTTATGATATATAACGGACGATTCAATATAAAAAGAATTTTGCGTTCATATTACACCTTGGTTTATGACTTTGCTAAAAAATACATTTAATTGAAAACTTAAATATTATGAAATGATTATATCATATTCTAATTAATATTAAATGATATCTTTTCAAACGCTTACTTAATATGTAATATAATAAGTTAATGCCGCAAAATAAAAAACCTGAAACCCCTTTATCTGATTGCGATTAATGGTGTTAGCTATTTTTGTCCAACAATGTAAACAAGGATATGCATTTGTATAACCAACTAATAGTTTTACTTCAAATGTGTATAATACATGTACTTTTACAAAATAAAAAAAATCTAAACTACACGCTCTGGTTGGTATTCAAGAGCAATCTGAAGAGCTTATGAACTAGAAAATACTCAAAACCAAAAAAAAAAAAAAAAACAAGAAAAAACTAAAACAGAAAAAAACTCTTAACCTATTTTTTTTAGGATTCACATATAATTTTTTTCTTGTTATTTTGATTTTTTTTCTCTCATTATAGCGGAAAATATAATTTTCCTTTTACATATTTATTTTTGTTGTGTTGAAAAAAAAAAAAAAATTAAAATAATAAAAAAGCAAGGACATCCTATATAACATATGTTTTAATGTTTTATATTTGAATATATTATATACTCGTATTAAGAAATACATTTACATGAAATACATTTATATGAATGTTTTATAAGTCGGGCATATTCAAGTGGATTAACTCTTTACGACAAACATCATTTTATTACTATGAGATATGGGTATATAATGTATATATATATATATATATATATATATATTAATTCAAATGAATCGTTATAAATTATATAACCCATACATTATATTTTATATTATATACTTTTTTGAATAATTTTTAAAATACAAAATGGCTGTAATAAATAAATGTAAGTGCGTTTAGAGAATATAAATTATAGTAGATATAGATTAACTATTTTAAATATTTAATTGAAAATTTCGATTATTTATTTGCTTTAAAAAAATAGTTATTCCCTGGTATTAAGTTATTCCTGGAATTCAATTCTACTAATTTTAAGTTGACTTTTGGTTAATCGATAATTCCGTTATATGTAAACTGGGCTCTTTGGCACCAACCACTTTTCAAATAATCAATGATTAGTCAAATATCACATTTGGATAAGTGAGCGTTTTTTACTCTTTAAGCTTCATTGATTTGTTGTCAAATATGCTTTTGGTGTATTTGTGCAATAGAGCACTAGTTTCTGAGTTTGTCATCAGTTTTCGATTATAACAAATTATGATATTGGAAATTCATAAGTACCTATCTTAAGATGTTTTTTACTCATTAATTAATTAAAATTTTTATTTTTGAATCATTTGCTTTTATAAGAATTTGAATACTAAACATATTCAGATTTAATTTTTTGAAGACATTGTACGGAACTCATCGAAGTCATTTTTTCCTGAACGTTTTCCCTGATATTGATTGGCAGCTTTTATTTGTGATTAACTTTAAAAATCTTTAGAGGGGGGTTTTTCATACAATTTTTTTCCCCCGTTTTAATTTTCATTTCGAATTCATCCAGGGTACTTAAAACAGTTTTAAGTTAATCATTAGTCCGAAAGCATTGATTTGTGAAGGGCATTTCTGAATCTCAAATTTAGAGACTAATTCACTGTTTAGTTTGAGTTCGAATTCTTCCAGGGTACTTAAAACAATTTTAAGTAAATCATTAGTCCGAAAGCATTGATTTGTCGAGGGCATTTCTGAGTCTCATATTTTGAAATTAAGATCGAATTGGTTTGAAATTTTGAGAATGGGTGCACCCGAAGATGGAGAATATGTTTAATGTCATTGGTTATTGGATAGCTTATCTTTTAAATTAGATATATTATATTTTCGTCTTTGTCTACCTCAATTTGTATCCTTCAATATATGAAATTTATTATGTATATTTAAATATAATAAATTAAAGATAAAAGTAATATTAAGTATATAAATGATGATAAAAATTAAAAAGAACAAAAATTTTTAATTCACAATTATAAATCACAGATATTATTTAAAATAATATTTATATTTATATAAAATTAGAACATTTTATGAACTTTTGATTTTTAATAAAGGTATGATATATCAAAAACTCTGATAATGTAAAGATACATTATCTCATTAAATATATCCTAGATACTCTGTCCAACCTCCTCTCTTAGCTTCTAATCAAAATATTAGAGGAGATACGAATAGTAGAAGTATAATTAAATTTTCTAATAAAACTCAAATTAAAAATGAAATATTTTTATGATCTAGGAAATTATTTTAATATGTATATATTATAGCTACGCATATTAACAACATTTATATTTATTATATATATTTATTATATATATATATTTATATATATATATATATATATATACATTATATACTTAATACAAAGAAATTAAAAGGACGAAAGAAAATATAAAAAAAAAAAAGTTATATATTTGTAATTATATTTATTTTTGAAAAAATCTTACACATGTTACACATTCAGTTATATGTAATCTCTTATCAATATCGTTTCTTTTTCTTTCAATTTTTTATCTCTGTTCTGCCTCTGTTTTTGTCTCTGTTCTTGTAAAATAAAAAAATTACCATGATAAATTACATTTAAAAAAAAATAAAATTAAAAAAAAAATTCATTAAAAGTAGGTATCTATTTTGCTTTATACATTTTTATCTTTAATTTGTAAATTAATGTTTCTATTAGTTTATATAAATGTATTTTAATGTATTTAGTATCTATAAGTACTTTTGAAGAAAATAAGACAAAATGTAAAATTAATTTAAAAGAAAATACTATTTTTATTAAATGGAATTAAATAATGAAAACATGAAGTATTTTAAATAATAAAGTTTTTGCTGCTTACAAAAAAGTTTTCCTTTCAATTTCGAAATGTAGGAAATACCGTTATATCAAATAAAATGAATTTTTTAATTGTATTTTTTTACATATTTTTAGGAGGATTTCATCATATAATTAAACAAGTGATGAAAAAAACCAAGGGTTTTTAAAAAAGCACATTTTCCAAATAATATAGTGTTTCATACTAAGTATTTTATCGGAATATAATGTTGAAGCTTCAATATTAATGTTTAATTTAGGAAATATATAAGTCAGTGACTAAGTTACTGCTTACTTATAAAAACAGTAAGTTTTTAATTTTCAAGCCATATTAGCCCCTCTATATGGAATGTTGCTAAATTTCTCAAGGATATAATCCTCACTACTCCCTATCCCACAAACTTTTTTAGGTTCTAGGAATTAAATTGTGAATTCCACCAAAATTTGAAATATTACTTAGAATTTTACTATTTAAGCAAAAATGGTAAAAACTGAGAGACACTTTCTTCAATTTAAAGAACCCCTTTTAAATTTAAAAAAATCTTTTAACATATGTTAAAATATAATGTTGGACCTTTAAATTTTGTATATTAAGGAAAAAATATTTAAACAGGTATTCAAGTTACAGGTGTTTAAAAATAGCTAAATTTAATTTTTCGAGCCCTTATAGCTCCTGAACATGGGGCTTGACAAAAAAATTTTGTTTACCGACTCCTACTAGTTTCTAAGGATCTAACTCCTCCCAAAATTTCAGAACCCTAGCTGGTACCGTTTAGAAGATATGCAGGGCCAAAAATTTTGCAAAAATTGAGTTTTGCATAATGGTAAATGTTGGTACCGTATGGAAACCTTATACTATTTAGCGATATATTTCTGTAAAGTTTATAAAAGCAGCTCTCTTTTACCGTTTTTCGATTGAAAATAAACGTAACAGAACTCTTGTTATATCAATTTAAATATAGGGCTTTTTTGGAATTTCCAGGGGCTGTAGCTCCGTCATCCTTCAAAATTAAGAAAAACCTTTGATACATGTTGAAATATAATTATAGAGCTTTGAATTTTGTATATCACTAAAAAAAAATTTAGACAGGCATTCAAGTTACAGGTCTTTAAAAATAGCAAAATTTCAATTTTCGGGACCTTATAGCTGCAAAACATGGGACGTGACAAAAAAATTTTGTTCACCGACTCCTACTAATTTCTAAGGATCTAACTCCTCCCAAAATTTCAAGACCCTAGCTTGAACCGTTCAGAAGATATGTCTGGCCAAAAATTTTGTAAAAATTGAGCTTTGCGTAATGTTAAATTTTTGTACCGTATGGCAACCCTAAACATTTGCCTTTTAAAAATTTATAAAGTTTATAAAACCAGCTATTGTTTGCCGTTTTCAGATTGAAAATACATTCAGCAGAACTCTTGTTATAACAATTTAAATATAGGGCTTTTTCCAACTTTAGGGGGCTGCAGTTCCGTAACAGGTGGGGCTACGGAAAAAAATTCTTCCACGAAATTATTTTTTTTGTAATACCTACTCCTGGTTAAAATTTCTTTTCTCTATTTCAAACGATGTAAAAGTTTTTGTAAACATACGGACAGACAGACAGACAGACAGACAGACAGACAGACAGACAGACAGACAGACAGACGGACGGACAGAGTGAAACTATATAGGCACATTTTTACAAAATTTTTTGAAAATGTGCTAAAAATGAAATTTTTACATTATTTTCCCATTACTTCAAGTTCTCATATAAAAAAAGCTATAGAGAGGACTTGATATTGGAAGTTTTTTATACCCGTATGACTATATAGTCCAAGGGTATAATAAATTTGCCATTACGTTTGTGACGCAGAGAAGGAGGGGGGGTAGATATAGACTCAAGTGTATGGATCGGATCAGAATCGAAAAATAAATCGATTTAGCTATGTATGTCCGTCCGTCCGTCTGTCCGTCTGTCCGTCTGTCCGTCCGTCCGTCATCACGATAACTCAAAAAGTAAAGGAGCTAGGATTATGAAATTTTCACAAATTCGTTTTTATGCAAAAAACGGAATCGAGTTTTAAATTCAGCCATTTTGGTCCACGGGTTCGAGTACCTGCCATACAACTTCTAATTTTATATGAGCATTACTCTATACCTATGTAAGCTGCGTGTCTGAAATTTTGCCAAAAGTAGTTTAGTGTAATGGCCAAAGTTACTGCAAAATTTGGTTGGTCTACTGCAAAGGGTTCGAGTAGCTGCCATACAACTCCTTCTTTTATATGAGCATTACTCTACACCTAATAAAGCTGAATGTTTGAAATTTTGCCAAAAGTAATTAACCGGATGATATAATGTATATGTTACGGTCATACGGGTATCCCAGAGTTGACACAGTCTACTCTACTACACTCTTCCTCGTTTTTCTTAAATTTATTTGCATATATTTAATATAAGAAGGATTACATTATTCTGCTTTTAAAATATTTTGATCCCGTTTTTTAAATTTTACTTCAATAATATCATTCTGAGTTTTACATAAAAATGTAGAAAACATCTAAAAAATAAATAACTTGTGCAAAATAATAAAACTGCCTATTAGGTTCAACCTGTACTCCCGGTGTGAATCCTGAAACCCATACTTCAAATGTAGATGGTAATACAAAACGTATACATTTATTGTGGGTGGTAGAATTTTCTCTAATCTAAAGAGTTAAAATTTAGAAAATTATCAGATAATAATGTAACTGTAAAGAAAAAACAATATTAACTGGGTTGCAGGCCTTTTTATTTGTATTATAGTTTAAAGTATTCCTTCAAAAAATTAGATAACTGTTTATTAACAGAAACTGAAGACCTAGATATCTCCATATAGTGTAATTTCATCTTTACTTCATATACTTAAAGCTTAGATAAAATCCACACAAAGGTGTGCTCAATAGAAAAATATTAAGTCTGGAATATTAAACTAGAAACTGCATTACATTTACATAAAAAATTATTGTGTGAAGAGTCTGCATCTTAAATATTTCAAACATTTAATTTAAAGTGATTTTAAGGATTCCTTTGTATAATAATTGAATCCCTAGTATACTAAATTTGACTACTTATCTCCCATTTAGTCATCAATAAATATGTTAACTAATACTTTAAGTTTTTTTACACCACATCCTAAAAGTATGCAATTTTGTTTTGTTTGAGTTCTTTGTATTCGTAATGGACCACGATGCTGTGGTTTGTTACCATTTGTTACCAATTTAAATGTAAAATACATATTACAAATAATATTCTCTATAAATTATTAGAAAGTATTGAAATTAAAACAAACAACGGGCTGCAAGGACTAAATGTTCTGATTTTATATACTATCGTCAACATCAAATTACAACAACAACGCTTCACAATGAAAAAAATTAATAGCAAACACCATTTATTAAAAAACCATAAAATTTCAAAAAAAAAAACCTTTAACATAGATTTTCCCAATTTAATTTAATTAAAAGTACATGCCTCAATCATTTTTTATCATATCAATCATGTCCAGATGATAATTGTATTGCATTTGTTAACTTGATAACCTGGTTATATCAAATGAATGACATCAACATTTTTTTTTTTTTTCGTTCTGTGATGCACTTTTTAAGGTTTACAAATCATTCCAATTTATTGTCCTGTTTTTCCTATCCAACATTTTCCACAAAAACAAATTTCCAGACAAATTTGCGTCTCTTCATCGTTTTTCTTGCATTGCTTTTTATTCTTATAACCAAATTGAAATTTAAACATCGAGTAGACATGTAGTAATTTAATAAGGCCTACAGTCAGTGTTTCTGCTATGTTAAATGTTAATTTTATTTCATGATTTTACTCTCAGCTATTCTACATATTTATACTACCTCAGAATCTGATTTACTTCTAGCTATGAGCCCTACATAACTTTTAAAATTTTTTTAAAAATTATATAGAATGTGTTTCAAAAAATGGTTATGTTATTCATTTTAATAAATTTTGATAATGTAACACATATCCAATAAAACACTTATATAAATAATTTAAATGTCCTTCTGTCCTTATTAAATGTCCAAACTTTGTTTTAATGACCATCTGCATTTTACTGTGCATATAATAGTAAATTAGTGTAATTTTGATAAGTGAATACAGTACTTACAAAAAAAAATTAAATATTTTTTTCAACAAACTGTCATGTCTTTGTCATTTGGAATTTAAACGAATTTCAGTTATTCCTCATTTTCAATCTCATTCTTTCTATCCATTTCATCCCATTCTTTCAACATTTTTATCATTTTAACAGACAACGGCGACAAAAAATCTAGATTTTACTTTTTTTTTTTTTTTTTTTTCTTTCATTTTGTTACCAATTTGTCACATTTTTTTTTTGAATTTATTTTAAAATTCTGGTTTCCATTTCTGAATACACTATAAATGGATTCAAATATAGGACAATTGTTTATCTACTCCTTTTCCTTTTTTTTTTTTGCATTTCCATTTAAAATTTTTTTCCATTTTCACAAAATTTTCATATGCAAATCAGTCCTTCATATTTTTTCATAAATTTTCTGAACTAAAACAAAAGGGAAGAGGCGCGCCGCCAACAGGATCTTCAACTGGAAAGGAAGAGGAAAAACAACTTGAAAGAAGAACGGATATTTTTATACCGCTGGTAACATATCAATTGAAATTTTGAATTCATGAATTTTGAATTCATGAATTTTGAACATGAAAATGAAAATAAAATTTAAACTTTGAAAATATTCTTCCTCCGTATCCTTTCTGACTCAGATGAATTTATTTTGGCCCTATATTTATCATCCCTGTCTATTTACAATTTAAATTCGTTGTTTGTTTGTAAATGGAACGAATGAAAAATTAAGACATTGTATGTATATAGATAGTAAAATGAATCCTTTATTTAATGGACAATATCTTCTTCCGTTTCAGATTTCAATATTCTTCAAAAAAAAAAAAAAGGAAAACAAAAAAAAAATGTGGGAAAAAGGAAATAAAATAAATTTATTCCTTATTTTATATTTTGTTGTAAGGACTCAGGATCGATATATACATATACATTTACCATAGAAGAATATGCCGTAAACTGGTATTAATGGAAATATGTAAACATTACCCAAATTTTATTTGTGTAATGATACCCAAAATAAAACAAAAAAAAAAAATAAAAATTAAAAGATGAGTGAAACAGAAAATAGATTTTAAATGAAAGGTTCAAAAAACAGAAAAAAAAAAACAGAAATTTAAATTTGATTGAAAATATGGAAATTTATTTGTTGATTTTTTTTTTTCACACAAAAGAATTCAAATTCTAAGCTACTTTACATCTTTTACATTTTGGAATAATAAAAAAAACAAAAAAAGAAAATGAAAGAATAACACTTGTAGTTAGTAATGTTTTAAAATATTTTAGAATCATCTTATTTTTAAAAGAATAATTTAAATTAAATTTTTAAAAATTCAGTTTTAAATAGTAAATTTTTTATCAGTTACTATAGTTACCATTATATTATTTTCATTTGTATTAGATTATCATTGTGCATTTACAATATATGTACTTTTTCACTACATTGTTTTTAACTCACAGACCATTTCTGTAATTTTTAGTATAAAAGGTTTTTATTAAGTTTAAAAGTGTTTTTAGAACTTAACTCAAATGTACGAGATTTTTGGATTTTTATCACATATACAATTTCTGTAATGTTTTAGAAGCATCTTGTGGGTAGAAAAGTTTTTAAAACGTAGCTTCTTTGTTAAGTGTTAAGTGCCTTTATGATTTTTTTCAAGTGTGTTTTTAATTCACAGATCAAGGGCTTATTTGCACCAATCACTTATCACTAATAAATAATTATTTTTTTGAAAAATTTGTAATGTATTTGTATTAAAACCATAGTTGACAGCCTTGCCAATGAAGCTTGATTAGTAAAAGCTGTTACTTATAAAACAAAAAGATTATTTGATCAACTGGGCGATGTTGGTGGTGCTTGAGTTTAATATTCAATCTAATACCATAGATTATAATCTTAAAAACTCATAAAGAATGAAACAATTTCCAATTTTTTTTTTAAAGTAGAAACAGATTCTAATTAAAGTACAATTCACTCCAATCACTGTGCCATCCAGCCTTTTGTTGAACTTACGAAAAGGCGCATTAATTTGCGTTTGTCATAATTTATTCTTAATTATTAATTTTTGAATGCAGTGGGTATAACGGTGAATGCATTTTACTGAATTTGTTTTACACAATATATAACTTATATTTAAAGAAACCTTTCACTCAATGTTTTAGCATATTATTTCCCCGAACATTTAAATAAGTTTATGTTATATCCCCAATTTTCTGTTGAAAACAAACTTCTTGAGCTCAGATCAACTGTAAATAATTATTAAAAACTGAAAAATTATAGATTTTGAAATATTTAAATATAATTTATGAAATTTACATTAAAGTATAAAATTAACTAAGCATTTTATTGGAAATATGTGTCTCAAAGTTTTAGCCCGCACTAAAAAGCTTCTTTTCTTGTAACCCAACTTAAGGGCTATTTTGAAATATGTTACATAGAATTGAAAAGCTTTTCTACTTAATTGATGTACTATATGCTCTCGTTGATCTTACAGATTTTACTTGCACCTGAAAAGTTCAAGAAACCAATCTCATGCGCCTCAAAAAAATCAAACTGCAGGCTTTTCATTTTAATTTACATTTATCAATCAAAATTTGGAAAAAACGTATCCTTGTTTTTGATTTTCAAAATTTAATTTTTACTATTTATAAAAAATTCCTCTGTTCTTTAGGAGCTAATCAAAAATTTTATTACACATATTAAGATAAATTGTCTTTTTTGTTATAAAAAAATATTTAAAAAATTATTCTATTCTTTATGATCAAAATTATTTTAAGAAGGGACCAAAGGGGGATTGAAAGATATTTCTTTTTAAAAATTCTATTTAATATCTCTTGACGTAAATAAACAAATTTTATATGCATTTTATATAAATGTATCCACATATGATTTATAGATTTTTTATCTCTTTTAAGCACTTGTGGGTGTTTTTAAGAACATATATTCAACGCCTGATATAAATATATAGGTAATGTATATATATATGGGATTTTTCATGGTATATAGTATGAACACGATTCCGAAGGTATAAAGTATTACCATGGGGAAATGAAATGCGATTTACTGAAAATTACGCCCTTAAGTATGCAATAAAAAATTATGAAAATTTATTTGATATTGCTAAAATCTACAACATAGAACGGGAGACAAGAGGGGAATCGAATTGGAAAGTAAAGTTGTCCAATCATATTTTCCATAAATTATACCAATATCAGAATTGTTATTATAATTATATTATAACTTATGTCGGACTGTCAATTTTTATGAAATTGTTGACAGATGATATAGTGTCGATATTACAGTCATACGGGTATCCTAGAGTTGAAACAGTGTACTACTCTACACTCTTCCTCGTTTTAGTAATAAAATGGAATCGATTTTATTTCAATCGACTTCATTTCACTTCCCAATTTTATTATTGAACATATTGTTTTTTTAAAGTAATATAATAAAATAAAATATGAAACCGATGATTTTTATTTAAATTTAATTTCAAAAGACACGAATTGTGTTACTAAGCCGAAGTTATTAACTTCCAAATTCTCTGAATATATCCAATAAAACAAATTAACACATATTTTTCTTTGTTGCACGCAATGTAATAACTTTGTTTTTTACCCTGCATTAATATCCAACACAAGTTTTTTTATTTATTGTATTTTTTCACCACATTTCACCATAGCTATTAAAATCAAATTCTAAAACATTATGTTGAAATTAGAAAATCTCAAAATAATCAAAAAAATAAAAAAAAAAAAATCAAAACACGATTCTAAAAACCAAAAACATGAAAAAAAAATTATATAAATTTTTCACTTACAATTTATTTTCATATTAATTTTATTTGTTTTTTTTACTCTTTCTAACACAAAATTTTCTCCTTGTCTAACAACAAAATTTACACGTGTAAAAAATTCTGTTCTTACAAGGGTCTTTAATCAATATTAGAACCTTAAATAGAAAGAAATGACAATAAAAGGAAAATAGAATAAAATTGATTCTCTATCTCTTTCTTTGTAAAAATATTTTGTATTTATAAGTTTAAATGTCAGAATATTTTCGACATATTTACATTTGATATTACAGTTGCCGTGTTAAATTTGAAGTAGTTGTAAGGTAATAATTTTCTTTTGTAGTGTCCACAGCTGCTTTTCACTTGGAATTTTCATTGAAAGAAAATTAAATTTTCCTTAGAATAAGAAAAATCAGGATATAAATTGATTCTTTAATTGAATGACACTGTTATTATATTGTCACCTCTGGTTTAATAAGTTGTATTAAGTAAATGTTTGTTTTTTGACAAATAGATGTCAACAAAAAGTAAACAATTTTTAGAAAAACAAAAGTTTTTAGAAAATTAATTTCAAGAGAAAAGAATAAAATTATTGGAATTACTAAACAAATATTTATATAGAAATATCTTAAGAATGAATCTTTAATTGAACTAACGTCAAAAATCTTTTTGATAAGATTAATAACAGTGTTAAAAGGGGCATCTTAGGTTACGGATAATAGGACTTCAGTACATTGTTAAATGAATTTTATTAATTAATCTTTGATTAAACTAAAAGAAACCTATTTTTTAAATTTCAAGGCCTATATTCTTGTAAAAAAAAATGGAAAAATTCAAATTCTAACTGTTGAAAATATATTTCTTAATATAATTTGATGATTTGAATGAATTTAACACACAATTAATAAAACAGATGGTGTTAGAACTTATAATTTAGCGTCTTTTATTTTAAATATATGCACTTCTATTTGTTACATATTGTTATTATTATTATTTTATTAATATATTTGTCTAGAATGAGTTATAACAAACGAATTCAATTAAATGTGTTTTGTTGGATGTGTTCAATTATAAAAAAATAAAATATTCATTTTTTGTTGGATGTGTTTTATAAAATATCCAAAATTATCATAAGCAGGCCAAAAAAATATTTTATTTATTTTTAATAAAAAAAAAACAACAAAAAAGAATTTTTATGAAATTAAATTTATTTATTAGTTTATGAATTAGTTCATTTCAGTTTTAAAAATCTCCGATGATTTTCTGGAAATTTTAAATAAATAGTAAAACATTTTGAAAATAAAAATTTTGAAGATTATGGTGCACAGTAACATTTTTGTAGTAAGTCTTAACAATTTGTGAAAAATGTGACAATCAGTGAAAATCTGAAATTAGCGCGAAGGCCCGATGTTTGCTTTGATGCATTGCTTAGTTTGCTTAAGAAAGTCAAAGTAATTGCAAAGTTTCCCTCATCTCCTGACCTCTTCCTTATCCCTGCAAAATCTTTTAATTACTTTTATATTTAAAAAAAAGTTAAAAATAGAAAAAAACTGGTGTAGTGGCGCTAGGAAAGTGGCTTCGCGTGTACAATACTTGAGTTCAATGCACCATAGAAACCAAACAAAATAAATTTTTTTTAAATTAGGTATAATAAAAAAATTCCAAATAAAATTTATAATTTGCATTTGATAATGCAAAACTCAATTCATAAATCAATATCTATTTAATATAATTTTACGTATATTGTACATTATAGAATGTTAGCAACAAACAAATATTTTGGTCTTTTACTGAGATTCGAATCTGAGTTTCTTGAGTATTGACAATAAAAACACAGTGGCATCTAGCCGTTGGTGTTAGTAAAACTTAGCCCAGTTCTATTTTCTCAAGCGAAATGCAGAATGTTGTTCTAGTTTTTAAGTTAAATGTGGTTTTATTTTCATTGTAGCTTATTTCAAATATGTTATATTAAAATATCACAAGATATAAAATAACTTATTAAAGCCTTTTTTTCAATTGAACAATATCAAAATGATTAACAAACTGATCTGCGGATCATAAACCATAAAATTTTAAAGTAATTAATAAATAAAGTCGTTAGATAAAAAGATCCTTCATCTGCCACTTTTACTTTCACAAATGCAGATGCAGATACATTCGTTCTATTCACTTATACAAACTCAGTTAATAATTTGAAGACATATGTACAAAATTATAATATAAGTATAAGTATAAAGACATGTCTTTATTATAAGTAAAATTTTATATAAAAAATTTATAATTAAAATTTTTTTTTAATTCATTAAAACAAATATTAATTTAATGCACAATGTATGTATGTGTATGTGTTATATATATTTTCTGACCATAATATTAGAAATCATCATTTTCATTTAATATTAATTATATTATATGCATTCATATTATGTTTACCTAAAAAAATGTGCCATTCTTTTAAACAAATAATGTATTTATTCAAAAATATTTGAATCTTTTATATTTTCATTATTATTTTTCTATCCAAACTATCATAGATTATAATATTATATTTTTTGAATTTTATTCCGTGTTTCTTTAAAATAGGTTTTTGCGCCATTAAAACCGTCAACATTTCACAAAAATTTAAATTAATCATGAAAAATTAAAAAGTTTTATTTTCATTTTAAAATGAATAATAAATTATGAATTAAAAAAAAATTTATTATTTAAAAATTTAAATGCAAAATTCAAAATTTTAAATTCTATATATCTACTATAAAAAATACCATACTTTATAAAATGAACAAAAAAACGTTAACACTTTTTCATATTTTGCATTATAATAATTAAACATACATGATATAATATAAAATGCATACATGCATACTGCATATATGTAGTGTATATAAAAAATTATAAATAACTGTATTCATTTGAATTGATCCATCCCTGTGAAACTTTAGTTTGTTGCCATGACAATTTAAATTAAGCCTTTAAATTTCCATTACATACAGTTTTATTTTTCGATCTCTTGGATTCTGGATCGTTTTGTTAAATATTTTCGAATATTTCTAAATTGTCGTGTTTCAGAATGTTTCTTCGATTTTGCAGGATTTACAGTTATTTTATGTTAGTTACATATTTAAATTTACCTTAACTTTTTTTAAACCTCATTATTGATACCATAATAATTTATTCTGTCAATTGTTTGTTTTTTTACGAGGGACATGGAGAGATGCGCAAGCCACCTATGAGAATTGGGCATGACTCCCATATGGATAGGTAGTGTCCGACTTTAAAACATCAAAATCACAACACTTTGAAGTAAATTTAAGAATGGGAATGGGTTGTCATACAAATGTACAGCTTGGTTTCGAATATAAGGATGTGAAAATATTATTTTGGAATTAGTTTGGAATATATAGAATTCTAGAATTCCGGAGGATGAAGTAAATTGAATTGAGATATTTAGAAGAAAGATGTTAATGTTCTTCTTAAACTTTTCTAAATTGTATACACATGTACAAATTTGACGGGATATAGTTCCATATACGCGATAAGCGCATGAAAAACGAATTTCCATTAGCTGTTTTGATACTTCATCTAGTTAGTTCCACTGTGTAGTGATTGGCATCTTTCTGTCCTTCTTTTTTCCCGTCGGAACATCTTGATAGGCGGTATTAGTTATTTTATTTCTTTAGATCCGGTGTTAATCTCTACAAAATATCAATAAATTAAAGCCGGTGAACAAAATGTACGACGATGGCTGAGTACAGTAAACGTTCAGGTGGCGTTGGAATACGACAAATTATTTAATTGAAATTAATTTGATATTATTGTACTTTCAAATAATAATCATCTTGTTGGCATCCTTTTGTATAGTACTTCTGCTAATACCCATATCTATATATATAATTAAAAAAAATGTAATTTTGCATTAAAAAAACTTTTACATATATATTATTTTTATCTATGTATATGTGAAAATAAAATTCTATATAGTCCTTGAGAAAATACAAAAAATCAAAATGTGTGTTGCACAACAAAATAAAAAATGTGAATTGAAACCAAAAAAAAAATTATATATACATATATTTATATATATATATATATATATATATATATCTGCACATCTATGTGTATGCAAGTGCTAAATCCCACTATCTAAGAACTAAGAACTATTTTTCAAATTTATAATTTTCAACTTTCTTTCATATTCATTTTATTTGAATTTAATTGTACGTTATTTTTTTTTTCGTACACAGAGGTGGCAATAACAGGCATTACAATTTTAACAGATCAAAAAAAAAAAAAACAAAACAATAAAAATAAAAAAAAACAAACCCCATACTTATTTCAAAAGAAATATTTCTATAAATTTTTCTATCTACCATATATTACTGTAAAAATACAACGATGTTGAAAAATAAAAGGTCTTAAAATGTCCTTGGCAAGGACCTACATATTCAAAAAAAAAAAAATAAATAATTTTTTTTCATTTATGTTGCCTGCACCTAATATGTGTTCTTCCGTTCAGGACTTTTTTTTATGGCGTGTCTTAGAGAATAGTTAAAAATTACAAAAAAGAAAATATCATAAAATAAAAACATTGCATATTTTTAGGATTTTTATTTTTATAATAGTGTAACACCATAAAAATGAAAGTGTCACAAAAATATTTTTTTATTTTTTGTGTGACAAAGTTGAAAAAAAAAACGTAAAATAATAATAAAAATAAAAGAATAATAAAAAACTAGTATGAAAGGGATATTACCATCGTTATGATTCTAATTTTTGTCTTTTATTTTATACCATCTCTACTATACAATTTTGTATTATACACTGAACAATCGTTATAGTTCGTTTGTTTTTCTCAAAAATGATTATGTGTGTGTAATGAAAAGTTTTTGTATGATTCTGTAACAGTATCTTGTTTTTTTTTTTATTTTTATTATTCTTAGTTTTTTTACACCTCTTTTACAATTGCACAAAGTTATATATTATAAGAGAAATTTGTCTTAATTGAGATGCAATTATTTTTTGACAGCACACCAGCTCTCGTGTTATTTTTTGACAGAACTGTTAACTGTTTTTTAGAAAATTTCAAATCGTAAGATTGAAAGATGGAAATATTGTGTAGTTGATTTATTTTAGGATTTTTCTAGTTTTTTTAATTATAAAATTGTGTGAATAGAAAATTTTATAAAAAATATGGTTTTAAAAGTTTCATAACATTTTCATAACAAGGATTACGTTACTAATGAAGATTCTATTGGTCGAATGTATAAAACAGCTACAACTCAAATTTAATTTTTCCAAGAAATTAACAAGTTTAAGCCAAATTTTATTTTGGAAAGGTGAGATGTGAATTCAAACTCAGTTTTAGGTATTCGAGCCGATAGATATGACATCCTTTTTGATTTTTGATGCTGGACTTTAGTGCAAACCCGAATTGGTTTTGGTAATTTTGAAGCATTACTAAACTGGAGCTATAAATAATTTCAAAAATGAATTAAAAATTAACTGTGCTCCTAGGTTGGTTGAAATTTCCTAAATTTTTTGCCATATCAGCGGAAGAATATACTTATACTTGGAGTAGAAATAATATATAGTTCGTTATTCTATATGATTTTAAAGTTAATATTTTTTAGGTTAAATTATTCCAAGCCTGTAAAGTAGTTGAGTCAAGGATATACCAATATAGTCAATAAATTATACAAAACTATTTTTGGGTAAATACCTTAAAATTTTTGAAGTACTGTTTCTTGTGAATACCCTAATTATTTTGAAATCTTAAGAAAAGTAAGGTACTTTATGTTTATTTCGTCGCTTTACAATAAAAACTGACAATCATAAGTTTTTGCAACTGTAAAAAATGTATGACTTTCAAGATAGTCAATTATGGAATTTAGGGTTCCCCTCTTTTTCAACAAAGATATTTTTTAAATTTCATTTTTGTTATTAAATATTAAACTTTCCTTTTGAATTTGGCATATTTAATAAAAAAATGCCATTTTTGTAGATAGTCACTTTTTGCTGTAAAGCGACAATTTATTGTTTTATAAGCCTTATTTTTTGAAAACTGAATGAAACTAAGCATGTTGAAAAACATGTGGAAATCATTTAAATTTTTTATTTTCTAGAGAATTTTAATTACTTTAAATTAGGTTCGTAATAAGTTTGGTGCAGCACTTGATGACATACTACAATTTGTTACACCCTCCTTATAAAGCCTGCCTAAACTAAGCTAACGACGTCTAACTCTTATTGGTACTTAATTGCGATGTCTGCCTCTTAATTTGCTCAGATAATTTTGTAGAAATACGCAAGCTGGATTCAGCCATTTAAAGTCACCGCAGGCTTAGAAAACTTAGTTTTCTGAAATTGTCTCTTACCACATGAAAATTTCACTCCAATTCCAGCTCTTTCCTTGCCTATATGAATAGACTTGTTGTTAAATTAAAAGATTGCTTAACCCCTGACTCATGAATAAACCTGAATAGTTTAATTCGCATTCTATCTCTGGCAGTTTTCCTTTATGAACACTCTAACCACATATTTTCTTTATGTGAAGTATACTTTTTTCTATTAGTTTTACGACTTAGAGTTTCTTTTGGTGTGAATGTATAGATACTTTCAAAAAAGTTTTTCAGAAAAACTATCCAACAACAAAATATAATACACACAATAAAAGCACTTAACAATTTTTCCTTATAGTTTAGTTTTTTTTCATTTTTTACCAAAAAATTTAAATTGCATGTGTGTGTGTGTGTGTGTGGAAAATAAAAATGTTGTTTTGAATAGTGATAAAGCAAATAATGCATAAAATAATAAAAAAAAAATATAAAATTTGTTTTTTTTTTTCAACAACGTACTTAAAAATATTTCATCATCATCTCTTTCATCGTACCCGATCCCCTCTCCTCCTACTCCTACTCTATTTCTGTATCAAAATCTTAACATATTTTTTTTTTAATAACATATACGAGTATAAAAATTTAATTGTATAAGATGAAAGTTTCTCATATACTTATGTACCCACAAAAATTTTATGCACGAAAGCAATAATATATATGTATATACATATATATATAAGCCTGTAAAATAACTTTTAAATTATTATCTTGTACGTCCTTTTTTTTACATCTATAAATCTGAAAATAAAACGACTACAAAAAATTAAAAAAAAAATATAAATTGTAAGGCAACTGAAAAAAAGAAAGAGATAGAAATAGAGAAAAAGTCGTAAAGTTTCCAGAAATAAAAAAAAAAACAAAAAATTTTATCTATGTGTATGGCATGCATTGAATAATGGTTGACCATTACAAATTTACCGTTTTACAAGTAAAAAAAAAAATACATTTCATTACATATTATATAATAATATAAAATATATATATATATAAAATATATATGTATATATATGTATATATATGTATGGAAAATAATTGTACTTAATTTCATGGGTCGTTATTATGTTGAATACTTTGTTGAAAACCACAAATTTTCTTTTACCAACCCCCACCCACCCATTCATTATTTAATGTGAAAATTTTTTGATAATTTTTATCTATGGTGTATGCTCTTTTGTGATATTTAAAGTGCTTATTGAGACCGAAGCCGCAGATTTTTTTATTGCATTTCTACAAAATAGGAAAATAGGAATGAAGGGAATTTTTTTTTTGTATTTTAGAATCTTTGATTTGTGCGGTATTCGTGGAACTGTAATTTGTAATCAATCAAAAGAATTTGTTACCATTTTTATTGCAGTTGAATTGTGAAAATTAACTTAAGTATAGGTTTTGAAAATAATTTAAACAAATTTTATTCTGTTAATGAAAGGAGGTACTTAGTAATGAAGTCGAAATTTAAATGCTTGCTGTTACATTTATTAAAATTGAAAATAACTTTGGTGAAAATTTAATTATTTTGGGGTGATTATGAGTACTTTTAATGTAATTCTTTTAAATGTAAAACGTTATAAGTAGAAATATGTAATATGTACCTTTTAAAACCCTTTTGCATTAAAAATTTCATTACATTTTGGTAGTTAATTTAGAAATTTTACTTTAATTTTGTACTAAATATTAAGATATCAGTAATTCAAAAGTAAATTAAAGATTTATTGAGGAATGAAATACCCCTAAATTGTTTTAAAATGTAGTCATCCAAAGGTAATTTATTTTTTATTTTAATTTAACTAAAGAAATGTGAATTAAAAAGACCAAACTTAAACAATACTAGCATAATTATCAAATTACATTGGCATGGCCAAAAATTATAATGGAGGACATGTTTGATTTTGCAATATATGTAAATTACAAATCACATAAGAATAAGTTATTTTTAAATTGTAATTTAATTAAATTTATGTATTACCAAAAAACAACAGTATCAATATTAACATTACTCTCAAATAATAAACTTATAAGATGGGCATGGCCAATAATGGAAAATAGACTATGTTTGCTCTTGCAATAATGTAAATTGGAATTGGTATTTTATATTATACATAATTTGTAATTCAAATTGTAAGTTATTTTAAAAGTCTTGCAAAAATATTGTGGGAATTATTTTAAAATTTGTAAAACTAAAAGCTTGAATATCATATGAAATATACTGTGAGTTATAAAATACCTGTTTTAATTACATACTGTTGGTTCAGTGAGATTATTGGTATTTTTAGAAATTTTATTTTACGTTCATATATTGTGTATCTTGTACTAAGCTTTGTTCATATTCGTTTTTTCCTATCTTTTACCAATATTGGTTCTGGGGCTAGGCATCCACGGCCCTTTAGGGAGCCCTATTTAAAACAGCTTTGGCAAATTCGAACTCGCATTGGTAAATAAGTCAGATGCTAACCCACTACACGCAACCCTAGTATCTAGAGAATGAGAAACATTCTAGAGAATATAATAACTTCATTTTAGTAATTTTTCTTGCATATTTTTAGGGATATTGAATTTTTTTTGGTGTGTTGCATACTTTTAGGAATACAATTTTTTATTTAAAATTTTCTGAATATTCTCTGACTCTAAAAATCTGTGTTTTTTGAAATAAACTTAAAAAAAATTTTATTTTTTTTATTGTAATTGTTGTTGTAAACTCTTATTGTATTTCTTTACAAGACCGCATATAAAAAAAAAATATTCCTACAACCAAATAATGATAAAAATTAAAAAGTTTCAAATGTTTTTTATTTATTTTTTATATTATTTTATATTCTAACTTTTAAACTTTTTGAAATCCAAAAAACAACATCACATTCTACTTTTCTTAGAAAAAAACAGAATCGCAGTTGATGGTTTTGAAGATACACAGGAAATGGATTAGCTGTAAAATAAAATGTATTTAAGGAAAAAAAAATCCGGAAAACTTTTTCGTAAAAAATTTTATTCTAACCATTTGAAAAATTTTTTTTAATGCATTGTTCTCGCCTTTCGGTTTTATACCATAAAATTGAAAAGAATTCATTACTTCTATTCTTCTTTTAACGAAATTTTTATTTTTTAAGTACAATATAAAAAAAAATGTAGCTGCAGATATTTTTAAGTACCCAAAAAATATAGAGTCTTTTAAATCATTTCAATTAAAAACCTTAAAAATTATAAAGATGAGATTTTTATTGTTGTAAAAAAATAGAAAATTAGTAAAAAATAAAAGATATAATGACTATAATATAAAATTTATAACATGTAGGAATCATAGAATAAAAAACATGGAAAACATAGAAAAAAAAAATAAAAATGAGATTGGAAATAAAAAGAGATAAAAAAAAATTAGAGTAGTTTTATTTATAATATCATATATTAGACAATATGTTAAAAGTAAAATAGATAGAAGGCTGTTATATAATATATATGGGAGTTTTTTTTTAATGATGTACAAGCATTAGGCAATGGATCTTCTTCTGTTTTGTTAATACATTTGCTAAGTTAGAGTATATAATTTATAATGAAATGTTAAAATAATTTTGATGAATTGATAATGAAGATTGTATAAAATGAAATAGTTTTGTTTCTATAATAAATTATAAAAGGGCTACATTTTTCTTAAATAGAATTACCAAATGAAGAATTTAATACATATTTGAGGAAGCTCCCCTCCTTTTGGCACTTCGAGAGAAGGTATAACAAATGGGTTAATGCTAACAATTGATGTCTAAAGTTTGTAATATTTCTTAAAATTATTTAAGAAACCTTATAATAATTCAAGACTTTGACCATATAACAATTCAAGAGTGGTGAGAAAGGTTAAAAGGGTGAAATGGAAGAAGTGGAAATTTCTTACATCTGGAGTAGAAAATACTTTAGATCTCTAAAATTTCTTCAAATATTTGCTGGTGCACCAACTAACGCTCTTCAATATCTTGATAAGAAACAAGAAGAAGAGCTATTTGTATCAAATTGATAATGAAGTCACTAAAAAATTAACGTCTTTAGGATCAGTTTGTCTGCTCTAGAAATATCTTTTAAGTAATAATTCAATCGATATTAACAATATTATGCCGCAAATGCAAACTTTCCGAAAAAAAACACGCTTAGCAGGTCAATAACAAATCTATAGATACTGTATATCTTTTTCGAACTAAAACTCTAAAATATAGGAATTTTTTATGAATCACACCTACAAATTGTGGAACGCATTCCCACCTTATATGTTTTTCCCAATACTTATGATTTAGAAAGATTCAAGAGAGAAGACAACTTATTTCTTGCCAAGGTTCCATTCAATCCATGCTAGACATTATATTTCTCAAAATTTTAGCGTTTACACTGCGCAGGCATGTTGGGTGCTTATCCCATTATTCGGACAAAGGTGGTATAGTTTTTCAGGCGCCTTTGGAAGGTTTTTTCCTTCCCTTTCCTTCAACCCCTTTTGCTTCAAATGGAAAGCAATAATACTAAATATATTTTTTTTCAAAACTAACCCTACTCGTATTAAACCATGTTCACACTATGAACTAGAACCAGATTCTTCGAAGAAACCAGGTACATGCGTGGTTTGTAACTAGGTTTTTCCTATTTAAAATTGTTGTCAAAATGAACCAGGATTTTGAAAGTCCTAGTTAAGTTTAAGGGTTATAACTAGGTTTTTGAATAAAATTTTTTAATATATTCGATTATTGTTTGATTTTTTTTACATCTCTACGTGATTTTGTTGTAAAATTTCATGTTGTTTATTTTTAAAAAGAAATAAGTAGCCTTTTTTTTTTTTTGAATTTTAAAAGAAAAATTTTATTTATTATTTAATAAAATGTCATCGAAATTATAATTAAAAAAAAAATTTTTTCCTTGTTCATTTTTCATTTATTTTATTTACAGTCAATTTTGTTTATTTGTTATTTATTTTATTTACAGTCAAAAATATTGCTGTTATAGAAACGTCAAATAATACTAGGTTCACCCATAACGATAGTCTGAACGGTTGATTTTAAAACTAGGTTGCTTAGTAGGATTTTGCGTAGTTTGAACATGACTGTGACCCACAGTCTGAAATTTTTTAATATAATTATAAGTTTTTTTTTAAATAAACGATTTCAGCAGAAATTCTTTTCCAAATTCAATCACCATTTATAACTTGTTTTCTTTAAATGTCAGCCGAAGAATTTAAAATGGAGTACAACAATTAGTTTGATAATTTAATTATTTTTAATATTTTCAATTCATTTATAAAGGGTAATTGAAACCTCATAATTTTAGTAATTAATAAAACTTTTATTTGATGTAATTGAATTATAAAATTTAGTTTTGAATTATAAATAATGTTAAAATGACGCATATATATTTGACAAAATGTCTTCCGAAAGTTTAAAAAACTAAAAAGTTTCACAAGTCTAATTGAATTTAAAACAAAAAAAACTGTACATTAAATTATAATTAAATTTAAATATAATTACATTAACTATTACATTACTGTATTAGATATTATTGATGTAACGGTAAAAAATCCATTAAGAATTAAAAAATATTTTAATTTAATGTTTGTATTTAAATTTATTATAATTGTAATTAAATTAAAATTATTTGTAAGGAACATGTAATGCTTAATCATTTATTCATTCATTTTATTTTTAACATAATTGAAGATATCTGCGTACTTATAACACAATGAATTATCGCCATAAATGAAAGTGATCATTAGAGATATAAATAAACAAATGTCATAATCTAAATATAATGAGAGATAAAAACTATTCTTTTAAATGTAAAAGTCAGTAAAACTCTAAATCGGACGAGTTTTTCAGTAGGCTTAAATAAAAGAAATTGTAATAGAATCATGATCACTTTGAAATAAACAAAATAATGTGATTTACAAACATTTATTTAAAGTGATGGTGACTTGCAATTCTTGGTTATAATTTACTTATTAATTACGTACAGTTATAAATATTTGCACGCAATTTTGGAACCGTTTGCCAAATAAACATATGGGCCAGCTGAAATTTAATTATAAGTTATTTCTATATAATTTTATATTGTTATATCCTATTTATTAGCCGGGAATCGAACCCAGGGCCTTTCGCAAGAAAGGCCGGCGCCACAACTACTACGCAATCGGTTGGATTTGGTTATAATTATTTTTTTAACTTTACTTGTATTTTTTTTGAAATTTAAGTAATAAAGAAGCTTATTTACTATTTTATACCAAATGTTGCCAGATGCAACAATATTAATTAACAAGCAGATGACAGCAAACTATAAAATAATACTTTGACGTAAATTTGACAAATGATTTTTATTTTTTTATTGCATTGTCAGATAAATTATTTCTTATGTTGTAATACATAGTAAATTAAGTTTTTTAATTATACTTAATTTATATGTAATGCAATATTTTAATAAATAAATACAATTACATAATGAGACCATTAAAACCCTGTTGCGCCAACAACTTATCAACAACCAACAACTATGATTAAATAATCAAATTATGATTATTATTTCAATGAAGTTTGATTAGTAAAATACCCCTAGTTATCAAAAAAATGGATATATGATAAGTGGTATAAGTGTTGGTGCAATTTGAGGCTCATAAACTATTTTATTAATTTCTGTGCGTTCTAAAGCATCCAATTTAATATAGTCTATTTTAATTAACATATTTTCATGTTGTTGAGGACAGTGATTGACAAATACTTAATTAATAATCTGACCAATGGCGTTGTAGTAAAGAAGCCGCATTTTGTGGGGAAAGTCTTGGGTTTAAACCCCAGTCAGATCATATCTAATAAAAATATAGTGAAATTGTATAATTATATCGTAATAGTTAATATCGTAATATAAGATAAGATTTAATATAAATAATATAAAAAACCCTATGATAATAGATGGCGCACAAGTTCAACATTTGTGTACTTATAATCTTATACGATAGCACAGTCATAAGAATTAAATATACAGTCGAATAATCAACGGCTTAGTAAATAGAACGATTAAAGAAATTGAAAAGTAGTCTAATAGACTTCGGAATACCTTATACTCTCCTTTAAGGAGAAAAGGAATAAAAAAAAACTCTATTAATTATTTTTCATTTACACATTTAAGCACATTCGATCAATCCAATAAATGTTAGTTTCACTATCAAATGCATATCGCGGCTTATGTTTCAGTCATTAGTTCACTGCGGCTTAAATTCTCAGAGTCGTATTTTAATTCTCAATACCAATTACATGCATTTTATTATGTTTAAATAATATTATATACCTACAATGCAATATTTTTGATTATATAATTGTACGTAAAAATTTATTTATATTTTAATTTGTATATGAATATACATTTGTATGTATGTAATTACAAAAAGCAAAATTGCGATAGACAATAATAATTTTACGCTTTAAAATGAATGGGCTTTAAAAAAAAATTCAAAAAAAAAGAATTTTCCAAGGATTTTCCAGTATAATCATAAATTATTTTTATAAAAACTTTTTTTCTTATTATTTCTTTTTTTTTCATTTTTGTCTTATTTAAAAAATTTCGTCATTTTGCTGTTTTTAAGTTGTATTTTAAGTTGTATGTTGTATAAGTTGTATGTTGTTTCTTCTGTTCTGGAAAACTCTTGACAACCAAAAAAAAAACAAAAAAAGGATGAAATAAAAAAAATTTCTTTTAATTTTTTTTTTTAAGAAAGACAAGATAAAAAACAATTTAAAAAAATTTTAAAAATTGCAAGCAGAAAAAAAACAGCAAAAAAAATACAAGAAGAAAAGTGAGGTTATGAATTTTCAAAAAGGATAATAAGTAGGATAAGAGAAACAGAATAAAAACAAAAGACAAGAGACAAGAGAGAGATAGAGATAACAAGGGAAAAAATTTTTTATATTTTTTTGGAATTTTAAAATATATATATATATATTTTAATTTGTTACGATGGTAACATCAGGGATGGAGATCGGGGGTATATATAAATTAAAATGAGAGCAAAAACACAAATAATAGCATAAAATTATTATCATTATTTGTTTTTATCTCATATGTGTATGTTTTAAGTTTACAAAAGGGATAAATGTATTCTGTATTGTATATACATATATACATATATATAACAAATGCTTCAGGGGTGTGCATTTCAAAAGTATGAATGAAAGAAATGAAATTCAAATTTTGTGTCACAAATTAAACTTTTAAATTTAATTTCTAAATAGGTGTATATGTATATATGTTTTTTTTTTTCTTGTGGTGTTTAAAAATGTAAGTGTAAAACTTTTTGAATTTTTTTTATTTACTCATCCTTTTAAAAAAAAAAACAAAAATTGTAGGAAAAAAAAGCAAAAAATCTTAAGAACAGAAGATTGTTATACATCCTGTATTTTTGGAAAAATTAATTTTATGTAAATTTTACTTTTAAAAATACAAAAGAAATGCAAAAAATTAAAAATGTAAGAAAAAGTACAAAAAGAAAATGGAAAATTTTAATAAATACTTTACTTGTTTTTTAAATATAAAAGAAATTATAAATTTTTTTAAGTAGAACATAATATTTATACCATAAATATTAATATTAACTTGAGAAATAATATAAAATTTAAATTGTGTTTTTGGGTTTCCATTTTTAGGTTTAATAATATTTTATTCAAAGGAAAATGAAGTTGTAAACATATGTTGAATGATGAAAATTAAAATTTTTAATAATTTTCACATGTGTTCCTAAATACGGTTTAAAAAAAAAATACATACAATTAAGTGTAGGTTGTGTTTCGTGACAAAAATTGAAGACATTTAAATGAAGATTGACAGGGATTTAAAATGTAAATTGGGAAAATTGGAAGGAAGTGAAATAAGAATATAAAAATTAAGATTGAGGGAATGTATTATTTTTAATATTTAGTCATGCTGGATATAGTTTGATGTTTAATGTTGTTAGGGGAATGGAAAATTTGTTTAGAAACTCAGTTTTAAATTTTAAGTATTCTTCAACCCAGTTTAACGTGGAAAAAAGGACCCCAGTTAAAGTCATCTACTTGTAAAATGTTGTCTTTCAATGTTGAGAGTTTTTAATCACCGCTGCTCGATTTCTGATATTTCATTTATTTTACAACTCGGACTGGTGCCTTGATAATAATAAAAAATATGTGTTCTATTAAAATTATTTGACGATAATATAGGTCCTAGAATAATTCTTCCTGATGCAATCAACTAATTTGTTCGGGTAAGGATAAATTACTCAGTTGTGAGACGTAAAGTCCTGATTTGCAGTCTGAAGCCTCCACGTCTTTAATTAGCAAATAAAACTTTAAACTACTTTTTAATTATATTTTATTTATTTTTTTATGAAAGTTTTATATTAGCAAATAAGTCTAATGGACGTAAGGGTAGTAAATTTCTACAAATTGAACCTTTTACAACCCGATAACATTAATTTTAAAAAAATTTTTACAGTAAAAAGGAGCATTTTCAGAAACAGTAAGGGCACAAAGAAGTTCGATGTGTTTCTAATGACTTCACTAAACAAAACCAAAATCTAGAAATTAGAAGCGACAATTAGTAATCAGAATGGTAACAGAGAAAGAAGTGTAAATTTAAAGTTTTTAAAGTGTGTTCGGTCTAACACCAAAACCAATCCAGCATTTCTCTGTTTACTTAAAGGAGCAGATCCAGTTAAGTGAATCGTTTTTAAAACAAGATAAATTTGGGGATAAAATTTCAAAGTGGTACCCGTTTTTGTAAAACTAGATATAAACCTTTAAAGATAAAAATGACACCTCATCGATCCTCTTCGATATATATAGAGACACATCATTTTCATATTACTAAATTATTTTAATTTTTTGAAAGCTGTTATTGGATTGCTCTGCACTAGTACTATGGCTAAGTCGACACTTTTCTCAATTAAATTTAATGTGATACTGAATTAGTTTTCTAATTATATTTCGATCTATGCCAAATTTGATTTGCTTTGCTATTTTTACAATAAAGATTTGGAATTAATAAAAATTTCATTATATTTTTATATTAATAACTTGGTTTTTTAATTTTGAATTTTCTTTCTATTTTCAGGTAAGTAACCATTGAAAAATGAAGAGCGCTAATAATTTTCAAATAAGAAGATAAGTATTTTAAAACATTTCGACTAACGATTTTTTGATTAATTATACTTATTTATATCCTATACTTATTTGTAGTATATCAAAATATACACTGAAATAAGTAGAACACAACTAATAATAATTAAAGTTTTTTTAAATACTAACTTATTATTATCACCATTATTATTAATTAGAGATTATAATTAAATAAATATTCATATATTTTTGTCAAATATTTGTTTAAAAATCAAAAAACTTCAGTGAAAAATTCATTAAAATCCAAAATTTAATTGTTTAAAATTCATTTAAAATTTTATTATGCGCCTAAAAATATGCTATGTTTTAAATTTTCAATAAAATTTTTATAATTACGAGCTTTTTAAAGAAAAATGCACTCAATCGAATTAATTTTTCGTGGTGATGCTATATGGTGGTGAGAGGGGGGTTAGGGAAACTTTTTTTGAGTAGGAAAATTTCCTATTTTTAGATACACTAATTGACGTAATTGAAATAATTTTAAATTATAAAAATTTAAACAAAAAACAGAATAAATTCCTTTTTTCAATAACTTATTTAAAAAACTGAAAGAATTTTAGAAAAATATTTGCTTATCAAATAAATTAATTTGCTTTTAAAATAAATGTTTTGGTTATTTGCATAACTAATTTCTAAAAATTAGCATTTAATAATTTATTATCTCTTTTGTATATATAAAATTTGTTTATTGAGGATAGCTTTAATGAACAAAAAACTATACTATAATTATTTAATTAAAAATTATTTGCGTTGATTATAATTTAATAAAGTTTTTTTATATATTTTTTTTTAAAATGTAGTATTTGCATTCATTAGGGGTTTTTTAGAAGAGTTTCGGATTATTTTATCAAATAATAATGTTGGAATTTAAATGTTTTAAATTAAATGCAAATTATAATAGGTATAATAATTAGCAGTGTTACAATTTCTTTTTTGCAGAATCTTTTCGCTTTTATTTAAAGCCGTGAAATAAGGCCTTGCGAAATAAAGCATTGAGGATGTTATTTCGTTGTTAATGTAATTTTCAACTTTTTCAGAATTATGGCTCTGATGTGTTGATTCTATTTTAAATTTATCCTTGATCTTTTTGAGATATAAAGCCCGTGGATGTAATTTCAGATTTTAGGAGAAATAAGATCTCAGAGTCCTATTTCTTATACCATTCAATATGTAAATTTTTAAAATAGAACGATTTTTAGAATGGTGTTAGAAATCCATGGTGTTAGAAATCCGGAATTTTTAAATATTATAGGTTTGATTCTGAATTAGAAGGGATTTAAGATATTAATTCTAAACACTGGAAAATGGTATGTTTGATACCTTATTTTGAATCTAACTCTCAAATCTCTCCAGAATCTCATTTACTTGTTAAATTACAATTTATTTAATTAATTTATTTGTTATAATTCTGGAAAATCGGAAATCTCCTCTTTCTGACTATAAAACTTTAGGGCTTTCAAATCGTAGACAATATTTCACGGCTCTTCTATTTTCTATAGAAATTTTCCATATTATTTCAATGTTTTTAAGGAACTTTTTATAGAAGTCCTTTTTATGGAAGTCAATTATGATTTATTTAGAATTCAATTAATAGCCTTTTATATACCAACTGTCCAATTAGCAATCAGCTGTTATAAGTTTTCCATATTATTTTAATTTCAAATTACTATTGTGGACAAAAATTCTATTAAAAGCCATTCAAAAATGGATTAGAACTTATCATAATTTTTCAAGCAATTTATGTGGGCTTCAAAAACATTTTAATATCTACTCCGGATAGGAGTTCTTAGAAAATGACTTCACACTAAGACACTTTAGTGGATTTAATTTAGTAAATCGTATAGATCTTTTAAAAGTCATCGAAATTATGGCATTTTTTAAAACTTTAGCACAGAGTGTATAATTTAATTGTACTAATAAAAACAGATAAATATCATTTTCAATTTCTTATTGTCAACTATTTAACGATTATTATCCTATCCAATGATTTGAATTTGTAACTATTACCCTCATTACAAATATTTTGCTGATTTTCTCTTTTTTTCTTTCTGTAAACAAGTCATTCTGTATGATGATAATAATCTAGGTTACAAGTCTTTACAAATAAAAAAGATTGGAAATTTAAATATAATTTCGAAACCTTTTCAAAAACATTACATGTCTTTTAGCATTTTTAATGGTTTTTGGTACTTATTTTGAAAACAAAAAACACAACTAAAAATTGCACAAAAAAATAGGGATAAATAAAGATTTTTTTCTGCATCATTAATGTAATGCTTAATAGATCCTTCGTCCCGTCACAAACAAAAGCAAAAATAGAAAACAAATTTTTAAAATTAATCAGATATAAAAAAAAATTGTTATGTAGACGACGGCGCCTACATACCTACTACAAAATATACCATAATATTTCAATATAACGACAACTTAATAATCCAAAAAACATATATAATATATATATATAATATTTACCTATGATACTGTACCATTTTTTTACCATTTTTATTTAAACTAAATGGAAAAAAATAAAAATTTAAATTTAAAAAGTATTTTATGCACAGTATTGGATAAAATCAAAGGAACAACTATTGGAAATTTGAAAGTGAAAATGATATAAATGTTATTAATTTCAATTTTGCCATAGAAGTCACAGAAATAACGGTTAAACCTTAACGCAGCAACTGGTAGTAATAAAATAAAATAAATTGAGACATAATTTTCAAGATTATGATGATTTTATGACTCATGATTTCAGTCAGATGCTTTCTAATAAATTTTGGTTTCAGAATATTTCTTACTCAGGGTACGGTTTTTTTATTCTTAAAAAAAAGGTGTTTTCGAAAGAGCAAGTCTAAATAAAAGAGAGTTCCCATGTTTAGGTGCCATGACGACTTTTTTTTTGTGTGTTCCCAAATCACAGGTAACTGGAACAGTATCTTTCTATTCTGAACGAAATTCTTTTCTCTTCTCTTAAATTCTAAAATAAAAATTGATGCCGTTTCCATGGCAACTAACTTTTTTTTTGTGACTATTTAATTTACCAAGGCAGGTCTTTTCTGTTCTAAAACAAACTCTTTTTTTGCAGTAAAATAAAAGTTGACATGTCGTTGCTATGACGACTAAGTATTTCTTGCGATTATTTTATTTTGCGGGTCTGTGCCAGTTTTTTGCACTCAAAAGTCCCAGAATTAAGGGGAACTCATATATAAATAATTACTTAAGTATAATTAACCGTTTAATTTAAAACTTAATACACTTACGACTATAACTTAACCAATTTATTTTAACTGTTGGATATGTAATACCATTGCATATACAGTTTTTCGAAAACAATTTACGAAGACACTCAGAGTTTGGAGTGATTGAATTTCTAATCATAATCAAAGTGCTGGTAGGTGCTGACCTTCAAACCCCACTTCTCGCAATACTTCTTAAATCTAAAATTTAAACTAACTGTACTTAAAAAATATTAAATACTTTCACATAATTTTGTTCAACACTGTATGTAAGGGTGGATATGTATACGATATTGTTGTTGTTTGTTTACCCTCAGAAGAAAAAAAATATAAAATGTACTGACCTAAATAAGTACTCTAGTTGCAATAATTTTGTTTTTTGTTTTCGAAAAACTTGTTTTGAATATATTTTTTGTGTTGAAGGGGTTTTTCATTTTATATTTTTTTTTTTTTTAGAAAATAAAAAAATTTTCTTTTTCCATAAATTACAAACAAAAAAAATTATTTTAGAATTTTCATTTTTTTAAATATGTATTTTATTTGTTTATTGTACTTTAAATGCAGAGCCAGAGAATCGTCATAATGGAGTGTAAAATGCACTCATTTATGCGAAAGATTGAGGGGGGAAAGCAAAATTAAAAAAAAAAAAAATTAAAAAAGATTTACCTCCAAGGACTTTTAAAACACACGATTTAAACGTATACATACAATACTTTTCTTCAATTTTTTGCTATTAACATAAAAGGAATCTATTGTTTATTTTGAATTTTGAAATTTTCAACAGCCTCTTTTAGTGAAAAATTTTGAAAATGTTTTTTTTTACATTGCTTTTTTAAATACTCGATAAATATTTGGTTGCGTAATTTGGTGCTGAAAATGTACATAAAAATTAAAGAAAAAATTTCTTTAAATCCAATTTGCCGTAAAAATTAATTAATAATAGTAAAATCCATTAATCTTACCTAAGAGATGTTTATATATACATCATAGTAAGTTTTTTCAAAATACCTATTTAAAATCTTAAATGTTTTAAAAATATAAAAAGCGAAAACCAACAAGTTTTTGAAAGTATTTTTTAGTTGTAAACTTAAAAATTTTCGTTTAGATTAAGTTGTGAAGATTTTTTTACTAAATATCCTAAAAGTATGCAATTTTTAATATTTTGATTGTTTTTTTTTTTATTTAAATAAAAGTATCCTTAGGAGAGTTTTGATTTAATTTGATTTTGAGACTTAGAATTAATTGTGTGTGTTTCACAAAATATCCTAAAATTATGCAATTTGTTTTATATTTTTTTTTATTTATGTGAAACCTTATAGTATTCTAAGGTTAGTTGTAATTACAAGATTATATGGATTTTTTGTTTTCTTTTTTAATTAAAAAATAAAGTATGTAATACATTAAAAAATCCTGAAAGTATGCATTTTTTTAATTTATTATTTTTCTTCTGAAATAGGTTTTGAATAACTTGTTTATAAATTATTGGAATTACAATTTTTGTATTAAATAGAAAAATTTTCAAAATGTATTTTTTTTAAATATTCAATTAATATTTTGCTGCACAATAAATTTCAGTTAAATATTGGACTTCAGACTAAATACAAATAATGTGTGAAGAAGGAGAAACCTTGCTTTTTCTTGAACTCTATATACATATGTTTTTATAAATATAAAACTATTAGTATATCAAAATTATATAAGTTGAATGGGTAACTTTTGACTTAAGCTAAAAAATACCTTTCACTAAAAAAATTGTAAGAAATTGTCAGATACTTGTATTTTTTTTTAAATTGAAAGAAGAGTAAAATTAAATTTCAAAGGACCGTAACATGGGGAAGAGCGTAAAAATCCATTCAACAACTTTACAGGACTAAGTATTTTATTTAACTCTATTACAATAATGCGAAGTTTTGCAAACAAAGAGCGCAGAAAAAAGATCGAGCCTATTTTGAATTAATTAGCATTTTTTTTTTTTTAGATATTTTGAATAATAAACTTTCAGTAAATACGATACATGCATTGTAATGCTATTTTAAATATTAATTTTTCCACCAACCAGATAAGCTCTTTTCTCTCTATCCAAAACTTTTGTTCAACCATTTCCAAAATTCTCAAGACCTAAAAAAATTTGTAAAACTTAAAAATAAAAAACTGAAAATTAAAACTTCAAGATACCCCCCAGTGAAAAGCATCAGTTTCGCTGACATACAAATATATCCTTTTTAAAGAGGATATCTCTCCATATTTTCCTTAAGGAAAACAACGGCAACACTTTTTTAAGTTTTTCATCTTTGCAATATGCATATATCTGCATACATTTGTACATACTATTATAACAATTATCATAATAAAATATTCATAAAGAAATATTAAATATATTCTTCCCACCATACATTATACACTTACACTTATAGAAAAAGAAGTCTTTTATTTTTGAAGGTGTGCGGTTTCATATTAAGATCTTTAGAATTTCATTTTTTTTTTTGTAGTTATTTTTTTTATATTTTTTTTCTAGAATTTTGAAATTATAAAAACAAAAAAAAACCAAGACGATGAATAAAAAATAGCATAGAACGCAAACAATTTAAAAAACCGCTCTAGGAAAATAAAAATGTTTTCCTTCAAAAGGAAAATAAGAAAAAGAAAATTAAAAATGGAAACTGAAAAGAAAATATAGCTAAAAAAGACATTTAAACCGTCGGAAGAAAAATTATTCTAAGAAAATCTTTATATTATAGTTATGTGGTGGTTTTATAGCATCTATCTATATGCCTATATACCATATAACCGAGTTTATGCTTTTTTTAGTTTTCAAGGTTTTTTTATTCTTTCTTAGCCTAGCGACAATTGTTTTACATTTTTAATAATAATTATTATTTGAATGTATAAACATCTCTCCAAGAAAATGGGTATGTAAATCGTTACGTGTGGAATATTTTCTCAACAGTTTTTAGAAAAATATTATTTTCCTAAATAAGATTTTATAGTGTGTGGTAGAAATAATTTAAAATTTCCATATTCATTACTAATGCGAGTAAAAAGAAAAATTTATTTTGATATCCCATGCTTTTGGTAAAGCTATGTTGGATTTAATGTCTCTTGAATTTCAGAATTTGAGTTTTAAATTATAATTAAATTAATTTAAAAGCTTTAATTTGATTAAATATAAATATGACGAATTATAAAAGTAAATAAAAATATCTTAGTTAAATTCTTTAAATTCATTTTGGTGTAAAAGTTAATTAATAATAGGAAAATCCTATAATCTTACTTAAAATATATTTATTTCTACAATATTTTCTAGAAATATAGAAATTGAAATTCAAAAGCATTTTCAAAATATTTTTTTTGATTAAGTTCTAGAAACTTTTCGTTTATATAAAGTTTATAAGATTTTTTTCACAAAATGTCCTAAAAGTATGCATTTTTGAAAATTTTATTTATTTTTGTTTGTATTACAAGTATTCTTAGGAGAGTTTTAATAGCTCGATTATATCGACGCTTGAACCAATTTGTTTTTTACAAAATATCCTAAATGTATGCAATTTTAAATATTTTGATTTTTTAATTCCTAGTATTTTTAGCGAGTTTGGATAACTTGATTATATAGGTGTTAGAATTACCAATTTGTTTTTCACACCATATCCTAAAATTATGCAATTTTTTATTAATTTTTTTATTTTGTTCGATACCTTATGGTATTCTCAGGTAAGTTTTGATAACTGGATTATATCGATAATTTGGTTTTTTTTCTAATTTTATAATTCAAGTGATCTCTTTTTTAAATCCTAAAAGTATGCATTTTTGTAATTTATTTTTTTAATTTCCAAATAGGTTTTGAATAATTTCTTTATATCGATATTAGAAGTTCTATTTTTGTATTATAATTTTTTTTAAAATTTCCACTTGAATTTAAATCTTCTTTTCAAGCTCCGTTTCTTCAAAGATATTTTTGATTTTTTCCCTTTGTTTTTCTTCGGTATATAGCATTAAAAATCTAGAAAGAAATCCCAAAAATGATTTTAAAATGAATTAATTAGAGTAAAAGACATAGTTAGTAATTTAAAATTAAGTATGTACTTCATTTTCAAGTGTTAAATAATTATTTTTTAAAAAAATCAAGTTTTAACTAATTTATTTTAATTGGTATTATCAAAATTTTTATTATTTATTAATTTATTTTTATTTATTAATTCAATAATTTTTCTCATTATTTTTTTTAACAAAAAAAAATTCTTTAGAATTTTCGAATTTACTTAATAATATCTTGGGATTATAAGTACAATAATAATTTTCATAATAATCACTTGCTATTGTTCTAAATAAAATGAATCCAATCAAAACTGTTTTACGGTTTAATTCATAATTTATAATAATTTTTCAAAGTTAATGTCCAGGAAGATTTCAAATTTTTGAAGCTTAGACCTTACAAAGTTTTAATAGCAAGAATGTCCAGGAAGATTTCGAAATTTTTGAAGCTTAGACCGGACACAGTTATTTTGGGAATTGCTAATAGGTATAATATAATTGGGTTCATTATTGAAATTTAAATGATTATTTCACTCAAAACTGACCCAATTTTAAAAAATTGATTTAGGACAAAAAGCTACCAGATATTACCTAATAAACTTAATGCAGTTGGAAAATTTCATAGACTTCTCACTAAATTTCGATGACTTTCAAGTAACCGACTTTGACTTCACTTTCTATTCAAACAATTTTCTGACACCGTGTTAATTCAAAAGACATTTTTGCAAAATACTTTTGTTATAGAAATTAAATATATAAATTTGCCTGTTCAAATGTTTGAATAAATTTTTTTTAACACTTTTTATTATAATTATAAAAACCTCTTAAAAAATTTTTCCATCAGTAATTACACCTGAACAAAAGACGGTATATAGTGTATAAAAAATTCTTAAGATTTTCTTAGTACAAGATGAAAATATGTTCAAATGAACAATTTATGAATATAAGAACTTCATTCATACCACTAAAGTCTGAAGTTTTAAGAATTTCTTCAAATTATATTAACTGGGGAGAAGTAGAATTAAACTAGGGGTCTAGGAGTTATTGCAAAAAAAATTTTTTTTAAAAGGACTCGTTTTATCCTTTTCTTCCTGAATTCTTAGTTTTTACTTCTGTTTTTTGTACCTGCATACACAGTGAATAAGCATTTATAAAGCTATTAACAGAAAAATTTAATGTTTAACAAGTTTTTAAGCAAATATAATGGGGATGCAAAAAAAAAATGGCTCTAGAAAAGTTTTAAAAGTGAAAAAAAAAATCACCTATGAAAGAAAAGATTTTTTTCTTCGAACAAAGAAAATGTCCGGAGACTTATTAGCTTTTCCTTGAAATTTATAAAATATTAAAAATCATTCTTTGTTATGAACTTTAACTGTATACACGTTTTTTATCTTAAATATATCTATAGATAAAATTGCTGGAATAACGTCTTAAAGTATTATGCTGAGAAATAAGAAAGAATTTTTTACAGTGAACAGTGATTTCCCAGTTCATAAGCTGATAATAAAAGTTCTCAACTTGAAAATGTTTCAACACATGTCAAAGTTACAAATGGAATAAATATGGCGTTATTTAATTAAAAAAACAACGAATTACAATAAATTAAGAACGAACTTTGCAAATTCAAGTTAAAATAATTATAGTTCAAATAGACAAAAAATTGTCTTGTACTTCATTCTTCGGATACCAAGCCGTTCCTTTGCTGGAAGAAGTTGGAAAATAAATTGTCATCATGCACCATGGTTCCACGAGATATTAAAGTCTAGCATCAGATACAGGCTGGGTGACTGGGGAAGCTTTTAATAGCTGGAAAAACAATTGCTCCACCACGGTTCGACGATAATGGAATCTAATCCCACCATTGTTTTACGAGATTTTAAAGTGTAGCATCGGAAATAGACTTGATGACTGGGAAACCTTTTAATAGATGGAAAAATAATTGTTCTACCTGGGTTCCACGATAATGGAACCTAATCTCATCATGGTTCCACGAGATATTTAAGTCGAGCATCAGAAACAGACGGTATGACTGTGGAAGCTTATAATAGCTAGAGAAATAATTGATCCACAGCGATTCTACAATAAACAAATAGGTTGAAAAGCGATTCCAGGAATTTGAATCGGTGACTTTACCATTTCTTTTAATTGAAAGTGTAGAAATAGGATAGTGCTAACTACATCATATGAAAGCATTTGAAATAAAACGATGAATAAATTTGAAGTTGATTCAAATTAAACCACAATCTAAATGTTATACAATATCCTTAAACTTCACAGTAATTAAATAATATTTTATGCAAAAGACCCCACGTATCAATTTGTATTTAATGTCCTTGGTTGTTATATTATATACATTATCTGTGGTGGATTTAAATATTGAATTAAAATTTTAAAATAAGTATTAACTTCTAAATTAATCATTTTTCAACTAAAACACCAGATCTTTACAGAGATACTCACATACTCATCCCTTCGAGTAAAGACCCAAATGAAGTATGAGACCGAACTGTGAATTATTAAGAATATTACTCTAAAAATAAATAAAGTCTTTTTATATATTAAAACTGTTCAGTTTAATCGGTTCAAAAACTGCCACAACTGTTCTTTTCTGTCCTGCATGTATTTATAAACCTACTATAAATAAATAAATTTCATATATTATTTTAAGATCTTATAAATTATGAAAAAGAACTAAATTCGGACTTATACGAATAATTAACTAACTGTAAATCCTTCAACAGGATAAAGCAATGATAATATCTTTAAATTGAGATGGAAATAAAAAAATATTTGAATATATTTCAAAATAAGATTTTCTTTAGAGGAAAAATGATGAAGTGAATCAAAAAAAGCCCAGTCATTTGCTTCAGATGGAAAAAACTGAAAAATGTCTTTTAAAACATAAAAATTTCAAACATTTCGGAAACAAAATGATATTTTTAAATAAATATATAAATTCCCACACTATAAATAATATATGTAAATAAAAACAGTAACTGTATGTAGGTGTATCAAATTTTAAAATAGCTTTTAAGGACCTTGCTTATGAATTTTAAAATAGCATTGCTGATTTTCATATTCCTAAGAATAATGAAATAAGTAAGAACTACTAATGTTAGGAATCTAGTATGGAAAACAATTGGAATAGTGTTCAACATATTTTCAAGTCAAGGATTGGTATTAGAATCAATGTATCAGCTATTTAAGAGAAGATATGGAAGGAGTACTTAAGGCTATCAAAAAATTTTAACCAAATCGGACGACTGTTGAGAGCAAATAAATAAAAATTACTTTTTAAGAGAATTCTTGAATCAAAACGGATTACGAAAAAGCATTTCGTCAAAATCTGTTTAATCGAGAGGGAATATACATCAGAATATTTCTTAAAATACTTTTGCGCTACAATGACATTACGGCTTCAACAATCTACCTAATGTGATTCCCTTTTAATTTGAGGCACACATGTATACAATCAAATGCAAACAGGTACATACATCAAATTTATACTTCAAAATAAATCAATTTTTTTTTTTTTTTTTTTTTTAAATAAACTTTTATTTTGTAATAATTTTTACATATGAATGTTTTAACCTACAAAACAAAGTTAACAAACAAGGTATAACTCTTTTTCCATTAAATTTTTTTCAGGTTTTATCTGTTGCATACTTTTAGGAGATTTTATTTTTCCTACCAATAGTCTAGGTTCAGATGAACATTCTATTAAGTTTTATGGCAATTTATGAAGTGACACAAATCGAACTTTTAGATAAAAATACATGAAAATTCTTTAATTTGTGTCTCCCAATTAAGAATGTTACCCTCGCTTGGTCTTAACCACCCCCCTCCCCGCCAATGAAAACTGAGAAAAATTAAATTTTATATTTTGTGTTACATCTATTGCATACTTTTAGGAGACCGAATTTTTTACTAATGAAAATAAGTTAAAAATACTCTATATTTGTACGAAGTATTTCGTACAAGAACATTATCAAAAAAAAAAAACAAAAAAAATTTAAAAATATTTCCTTACATTTATTTAACTTTTAACAAAATGTTACATCAGATCAAAATTTCAGTTTTGTTTTTGTCTTGAAGTACCCATCTATTTCAAATGAAAACACAAAATGGTGATGATCTTGCTTTAATGTTCTAATAATTTATATAAAAATTTTTTATCTTTTCTTTTTATATATTTTCTGGTACTTTCGAATTTTCAAGAATAAATTAGATTTTTTTTTTTTTCGCAAATTTGTATTCTTTGCAAGAATAAAATCTGATGTTAGTAATTTATTTTCATCATCATGCTTCCTCTTTTCTTATATTCATCTCTTCAATGATTCATCATTGAAATTAACTCTCAAAATAAATTTTTTTTTATCTAAAGAAAAAATGGAACATTTACCTGAGAAATATAAGAAAATTTGTATTAAAATGGGCAGTTTGAAGGATCATCAAATTTTTGAAAGGAGCACATTTCCAGATTTAAAATATATAATAATTTATGGCAAGCATTGTATTATCAGAATTGCTGCAAAATTTACTGAGATTCATTGTTATAAGTGTGATCTGGTAAAATATTTAATATAAATTTCAAAGTCTAATTTTTTAAACCTGTCTTCTCCATAATATCCTCTTTAATATGTTACAAGTGCAATAAGATAACTAGGGTCCAATATAATAGAATATTTACAACATTAGGTCTCTTGATTATCTGAAATTCAACTTGGTTCTACAGAAGTGACTTTAGCTTACATAAGTTTACTAAGTGTAATGATCTAGTAGTAATTAAGTTCTAACTTCAAATATTTCAATATTTCTATAGAGAAATACCTGTCAGATTTCAGATCAAATACCTGTCGTAACGGTGTGTTTGAATTCTAAACTTCAAAGGAAATTAAGAAGAATGACTTTTGCCTTGTGCTCTGATTGTCTGAAGATCTGATTTTGTTTCCTCATTCTAAGTGTTGTAGAAGTTTTGCTAATTGAAAGTGGAGCGAACGGACAGAACAGACATTTATTAAAATAGTCTTTTTTAAATTTCTATGAAAATATGCTTAATTTTAAAAAATAATTTATATTTTTATATTAGAAAAATGTAATGGAATGGATTTTATCTAACTTAGGATGGGAATAGATCATAATCCTAGAAAAAAATTGGATTCTATATATGTTATTTAATGAAATTATTTTTAAGATTTAATGTATTTTTTTCAGTGTTATTTAACTTGGTACGAAAAGAGTAGAAGTGAAATCCTAAGCTTCTTCTCTTGAAGAATAATTTTTATATAAGTATAAATGATGAAATATTCATTAACTTTAAATCTCAAATATTGAATTGATTTAAAAAGTTGTACATACAAAATTTTTTAACATATACCTAGGACATTCTTGGGTAAGTTAATCAAAGATCTTGGAAGTAGCGGATAAATTATATAAGTAGATAATTAGTATATCCCATATATAGGTGGATAAGTGATTTATCATATTCTTAAGTTCTAAAACAAAAATCATATGACAGTGCTCAAAGTCGGTTTATGAACAAATTTTGAGATCAATTTAAATTATTAAAAAATTTGTGTACCACCATTTTTTTGGGAATTGAAAAGTTTCCAAAAAAATGTACTGATCTATACTGACAATCAACTCTTTCCATGACCTCCGGTTTGATCACTAGATAATATTTACTTAATTAAGATTCTTATTTCTTTCTATCAACCGCTATCTATGATACATAATAAGCGGTAGTTATTGTTTTCGCATCAAAAATTATAACCTGAGATTTTTACATATTGCTCCATTGCATATTGCTCCATTGCTCATATTTGTTTGTCTTTTTGTAAGTCATTCAGTCTGCGCACAAGTGTATCGATTGAGCAGAAAGCTTTCAAATTTCATATATATTGAAAATTAATATCTTGAATTAAGAAGCTTTTGGAGAAAGAGGAACTTCTCTAACGTAATTTATTATATAAAATTTAAAAACTTACAATTTGGTTTAAGGTTAAATTCGTAGGTGGACCAAATCGAACCACGGGATAGGGGAGCAATCCCAAAACCAATACAGAAGCACCAGACCTTTCAAGAAATCTCGAGTTGCAAGTGTCGAAATGAGTTCAAATATGGTGCATAGACTATTGGTATTCATATGATTCTAGGAGTTTCGGGAATCTTAAATTCTAATAATTCATCAAAATCCTAACCGATACAAACAACAGCTTTGGAGATAGACTTAATTTTGAGCATGGGGTAGAGGTGTGCGGATTTCCATATAAAATAATGAGACTTTACAATACAAACCACAGAAAAGCTTATATAATCCATCTTGGAATTATTTCTACGTTTTTTTTACATATTTTCTTTCAATGTAAGTAGTTAGTAAAAAATTTGATTTGTCTTTATAGAATTACTTTGTAACTTTTTCAACTTTTAAAGTAAATTCCTGTTTTTTATTATATTAATTAGTTTTTTTAATCCTTGGCTTGTCTTATGTCTCACTGGACTATGAGTTTTTGTGTTCTAATATTACTTTTGAAAAAATTTTTGTTTTTCTGTCTAATTGCTCCTTTTTAGAGCATTGGATATCAGCAGGGAATCTCTATCTGACTCTATTCTAAGCAATTATTTTTGCTTCCTCCCATTTTTTTTTTTCAGTTGAAGTCAGTTATTCTAATAATATTGGGGCAGCCTCGTCTTCAGGTTCCTTGTGGATTCTAATCTAGTGCTTCCCCTCCTATGTTTTTTGCGACTTTCTAAGTGTGTGCCCTATTCATCTTCACTTTTTCATTTTGATTTCGTGCCCGATCGGTTCTACTTTGGCAAGTTTCCATTGATCAATATTGCTTATTGTATGCCAATGATTCTTAGACAATTATTAAGGAACTCCTGTAATTTCTTTCTGATGTTGTTCGTAACTAACCAGGTTTCACTTCCATATGTTAAGGTGGTTCCAACGCAGGTTCCGAATATTCTCAATTTTGTACTTCTGGATATTTTAGTGTTTTCCCATATAGGCTGAAAGCAACCGAACATTCTGCTTTCAATGTCGACGTTTATATTGATTTAAAAAATTTCGCTTCTTAATTATAATATTTAAAATATATTTTTAAATATGATGAAGGTATTAAATTCAATTTTAAAACAATTTTAATTTTCTTGTATCACTGACACTCAAATTAGTTTAAAAATTTTCCGTGTAATATTTTATCATGACACATGCAGTAAAACATCATTAATAATTTCGTAAATCACATATTTTCATCATATTACAATTCTCATTCCCAAAATAAAACTTTTTTTAATACTTACACACAAGTTACAACTCATAATTTATTTTAATCAAATTTGTAATTTCTTTTTTTTTTGTCTTTTTCTATTAATTTAAAAATATTTTTAATGTGTGTGTGTGTGTGTGTGTGTGTAAATACATACAAAATGAATGAAAAAATAAATACTTTAAAAAACAAAATAGATAAAAAAAAGTACATAGAACATTTTAAAATGAACTTCAAATAAATAAAACAAATTACAATACAACCACATTTAAAAAAAAAAAGAACTAGGCAAGTAAAAAAGGATAAGATTTCAATCCCTCAGGGTTTTGAAATGAATGAAACAAAACAATTTTGAAATGCTTTCAATGTTTTTTTATTTTTTAACATTAAGTACATTAAAAATAGGAAAAAAGTAGAAAAAAAGGGGTAGCCAAACAATGAGATGGGCAATCCATCATATGAAAATATTAGATATTATACCGTTTTAAACCAAAGGTGACATTTTATAATCAAACAAAAAGAAGGTCTTATAAAACGAAAAAACTTCATTAATAAGTTCTCGTCATAAACTATAGAAGTAGATTTCAACTTTTAAAATATAAAAAAGTCTTCAAAAAGTGGTTGATAAACTTACTTGACAAATTGAAAGGAATCACTCATGTTTCGGAAATGTGATATCACTTAAACATAGTCACTTTTATTCATACAATACAGATGATATAGCTCTTTTGTCTGTACTAAAGATTTTTACCAATGTACAGACAAAATGTATGTATGGATTCATTTAAAATAAAGAAGTGTTCACTTAAACAAAAACAGTATCCGGTTAATTTAATAATGTCTACTGCGATAGAAAAGGTATAAATATAAACCATACAATCTTCATTTAAAATAAAAATTTTAAGTTAAAGTAAAAAAAAGTTTACAATCTTCATTTAAAATAAAAACATTTAGTTAAAGTAAAAAAAGTTTCAACTTGAAATAAAAAATGTTAACTTTACTTGAAAAAGTTCCCCAGGAATATAAAAAACCGTTCAAATATACAAAACTGTTTCTTGTAAGATGAACAGAAATGTCTTCATTTAAAATAAAAATATTCAGTTAAAGTAAAAAAAGTTTCAAGTTAAAATAAAAAAATGTCCAAATAAATTAAAACAATTTACTGTTATAGTAAAAACTGGTCAGATATACAAAAAAGCTTCTAGTAAGAAATAAACACATATGATATGTCTTAATTTAAAATAAAAATATTCAGTTAAAGTAAAAAAAAGTTTCTAGTTAAAATAAAAAAATGTCCAATTAAATTAAAACAATTTACTGTTATAGTAAAAACTGTTTAAATATACAAAAAAGTTTTTAGTAAGAAATACAGAAATGTCTTCATTTAAAATAAAAATATCTTCATTAAAATAATAATCTATTCATTTAAAGTGAAAAATGTTCATTTAAAGTGAAAAAGTCTTTTAGTTGTAAATAAAAAATGTTTTCCGAAAAAAAAAATCATTATATATAAGCTTTGAAATCTTTATTTAAAGTAAAAATATCTTCACTTAAAGTAAAAATATCTTCACTTAATGTAAAAATATCTTCATTTAATGTAAAAAAGCCTCCATTTAAGATTTAAACAAATTTTTGAAATAAAAATGATCGTATGTATATATATTAATATTTAAATAGAATAATTAAATATTAGTAAAATTAACTGAAAGTATAGATAGAATTTCACTAATGGCGTAGTGGTTAACACGACGACCTTTCAGACTTAAACCCTGGCAAGATCATGGCGAATGAAAATTAATATCGTAATTTGTAAAACTATATCGTAATTGTTTATATACGTAATACAAGGTAGAATTAAATACCAGTACTTTGTCAGCTTTTAAATATTTTAAACACTCTCCAAAATAAAAATGTCAAACGCATTTTTGAGGCAAGAAGGACAGTTCAGCGAAATTAAAATAATCAGATGAAAAATATGACTTTTCAAGTTTTAAGTAACAAAAGTAAGATTTAAAAAGATAAAAAAAGGCTTACATTATATCTTACATTATACAAATTTCATATTTTTTTTTTACATTATTTAAGGTCTTTAATATTCGTTCATTTGTCCTTGACGTATACATTTTTATTTAAATCTATACATACATATGTATATTGTAGTGTCCTTCATAATCCTGACATTATTAAAATACCTTTCATATGGATTTTTATATAAGTAGATACAAATATATATGTATATATATGTAAATAACATTATTTTAATCGCTTTATAACAATCATTTTAACGATCTTGTTGCTGTTGTTGTGTTCGTTGAAAGAAAATGTCGTATGAACATTAAGAACATACTTATATGACTTGTGATTAAAATTAAAACATATGAGATTAGAAATTAAATTTTATTTAATTTTTTTTTATTTTTTGTTTATTTTTTTTTGCTTGGATTAAGGTAATAAGTAAAAATGTGTTTATATAAATAATCTTAAATGTTTCATTATTATAAAAAAAACAAGGTTTGAAGGATATGTACATATTAAAGAAAATACATACAAATTAAAAATTAGCTAGCTTTCCATTTAATAAAATATTATTTATATCTTACAGATCTTTAAAATGTATTCTATACGTTATTTAAGCACCATACGTTTAAGAGTATTATTAAAAAAAAACTTTAATATCATAAAAACTCATAAAACGGCTCATAGGCTGAGTAGCACAGTGTTTAGAGTGGCGCACTGACATGTGAAGGCCCAGGTTCGAATAGCAGTGAAAGTGAGAAAGCTTATCTCATTTCCGACTCGACTTAGCTATCATTCGCCATGGAGTTCAAATTATTGACTTCACCAATTATTTATAATCTTAAATAAAAAATACATTGATATAACTACATTAACAAGTACGAGGTATAATTTAATTTAATAATATAACTCACAGATATAAAAATACCTCATAATCCAACATTAAATTATTGAAATATATAACAAATATTGAAAATCTATCTTATGTTTAAATTGTATGTGAAAATCATTTGATAAGTTTTAATAATAAAAATATAATAATGCTCCCTTATTCCAACATGGACCTTTATGAACAGTCTGTATAGCTTATAACAGCTAGCACTTAAAAAAAAGTAGTACACTATAAATGAAACTTTTTTAACATTTTTCCTTCTCTTCCTAGCAATGGAACCAAACTGCATAAAAAAGCATAATACTGTACTATAACTGTTTTGTATCCTTAGTTTAGGAAAAATGCACTAAAGATCAAATATAAAGGTGCCCACAAAGGTGGATACAAAGAAATACAAAGGTGTTTAACGATCTATATATAGTAATCCTAGTTTCAATTAGTAGACCACTAGAGAAGTAAGGTGAATACGGACACTTCATAATTGGTGGAATACCAAAAGTTTTCAAACCAAAATAGCATTTAGTACTTATAACTTATCATAAACTAGGCAAAAGTCTATGTTTAAAATATCCAGGTTCTCTCAAATACAGATCATTATTCCCCTTCCCCATTAAATTAAATCTTCAAATTAAATTTGTATAAATTTTTTCATACAGATCAGGGCACTGCTCTTTAATTCCTTCTTAATTAGTTAGACCTAATTTTGTTTATTGCTCTGCAACTTCTCTCCAAAAAAAACCTTTTTGAAAACTACATGAAGTCCTTGAAAAACTAAGCTTGGTCAATGAGTCATACATCTTAACAGAACTTGTCCATGATGTTATTATAGTGTAAATTGATGTTGAAAACTCTTCTTTTCAAAGCTTTTCTGAAACTATAACATAATTATATAACACATAGTAGAGAATATTGGGTTTTAATTTAATTTTAAAAGGACATTAAAACAAATTTAAGTGTATCGAATAGTAATATTTTATTGATAATTTTAATTTATAGTAAAGATGTGTGGCTACCCAAATTACTTTAAAGGAACTGTAGTTTCTTAATAAATACAACTACTATTATAATATTACCTTAGGATACTGTTTGCTGATTAAACATTTAAATTATAAAGTACCTGAATGAGGTACTCGTTAAAAATTTTGTTGTCCTTTAGGTTATTTTGAAAAATAGAAATTTTATAAGTTATTGCATACTTAAAGGGGCATACTTAAAATTTTACTATTTTTATAACTAATCAGCAATAATTATTATTTAAAAATTACAGTAAAGGAAAAACGTATATTCAATTAGAACATTATGTGTATGATTAAATTTATTATTTTGAATATATATTATAATTGAAAATTTATATAATATAATTTTGCAAGAAAATATATATATATATATATTTAATAAATATTTTAGTTATATACAACAATATATATGTTTATATATATATATATATATATTTTTGTTTCGATCCTTAATTTGAAATCATATGATATGTTAAGAGTTGGGTACAAAATCTCGCGCATCAAAATCTCGTTTTTCAAAATTTCGAGTTTTATATAAATATTCTGGAAAAAGTGTATAATCCTGCCTATGAATTTAACCTTAAAATCCCTTCTTGTTACGAGTTTGGCATGTACATACATGCATATAATATGTAAAAAGTGTAAAATTATGATTTTACACCTAGTACGAAAATAGTGGAGTCTGCCGTCTTCAAATCTGCTCTAAATTGATGAAACCATTATTTTAAAATCAATTTTAAAATCGTTTCTAATTTTATTTCCTACATTAATATTTTAACTACAATGCGTTTAAAAAAACGGGGGGCTGTTACCCCAAGCCCCCATTAAACAAATAATTAAAACCCTGAAACCAACTCTAAAATCTCTTCTAATTGTATTTACTGCTTATATATTTCAAATGCAAAACTTTTAAAATTGTGGGGACTGATGCCTCAAGCTCCCGTTAAATAAATTATTAAAACCCTGTTACCAACTCTAAAATTGCTTCTAATTATATACTACATATATAGAGTATAACTACAAAATTATAAAAAGCGCAAGATTTTGCAATACGAGATTTTGAAACACGAGATTTTGACACACGAGATTATGAAACGCGAAATTTATAAAAGCACGAGATTTTGATACACGGGATTTTGATTCACGATATTTTGATACGCTCCCTATTATAATACATATTACTCTAAATAATTTAATTTGTAATTTGTTTTATTTGTTATTTTCACAGTTATACGGTTATTATAATTTTGGATTATTGTTTTCGTGTATATTGTCACTAAAAATAATTAAAATATGTATATTTTACATAAATATACATATATATTCACTATTTAATACAAATCAACAAAATATACTATTTCAATTTGTATATTATGTAACATTTTGTTATTGTATCTATATTTTATCTGTAGATTGACTAAATACATTAATAATTTATAAGGACATATAACTACATAAATTTTAATAACACAACATGTATACATATTATACCTATAGACTAATATAAATGTTCATAACTTAAAATGTATCTAAAGATATACATTCTATTAATAAATTGTTATTATTATTATTATTATAAATCTAAGAAAAATCATTTAATATAAAATGTCTGTTATCATTGTATCTTTATTGTTTTATTTTTGTATCTTTTATTTTATACGTATATACGTATATATATATATATATATATATATATATATATATATATATATTATATTTTTGATTTAATAATATTATGATGATTGAATGTTTTTGATTTAAATAAATAACGGTATTTAATAAATTTCAATTATTTACAGGAAGTTGAAAAAAAAAAAAAATATTTAAATAGATGATTTTTAATTATAAAAGAATTGTGTACAACATTGCCTTCAATTAAATTTAATCTGAAAAATTTTATAATATGGATTTACTGTTATTTAAGTAGATTTTATTGTTTATAATGAAATAATGTACTTTTTAAGTTTAATATTGTGTATTATAGGTATTGTCTATATAATTTCATTGTATGGTATGGTTTTGTCATATTAATTTTTAACCGTTATAAAATAATTAGAAAATTAAAAATGAAAGTATATTTAGAAATCTGTTAATAATTAAATTGTATACAGCTTTTGTTACAATAATTAATTTTGTTTTACTGTTGGGGTTGGGTTTTAAAATAAAATGATGAGAAAGATTAAAAGATTTTTTTTATTTTAGTATTAATATGGCAGTATATTAGATTGAAATTTTTTTAAATAGAATTTTAATTTTTAATTTTGTAAATTAGGAAGCTTGAAAAATGGATGTTAAGCACAATTTCCAGCTCAGGTCATATTTTTTTTAAATTATTTATTTAACATGTTTTAAAATATCATTAATTCCTTCAATATCATATATGTTCAACAAGTTTTCAAGAAGAAAGTAGAATACAAATCGAAGTTCTTAAAACTGTGTCCTGACGCCAACTTCTTAAATCACTTTTCTGGAAACTAAATTTAAAATATCATCTGAAATCTGGGGTCTGAAATCTCGGTTTAGTAACTCTCGTTTTCACAAAATCTCGTTTTTAGAAAATCTCGTTTTAGAAAATCTTGTTTTTAGAAAATCCCTTTTTTTATATTCTGGAAAAAGCTGATAATTCTGGTTTTGTATCCAACTCAAAAATCGTTAAAAACCAGATTTTTCTGAAAATGAAATTTTCTAAAAACGAGATTTCAAAAAAAAAAGATTTACAAAACCGAGATTACGAAACGCTCCCGAAAAAAATAGTTTAAAACGATGAAGAGTGTAGTAGAGTAGACTGTGTCAACTCTGGGATACCCGTATGACCGTTATATAAACATCATATCATTATTATTATAAACATTAATTACTTTTGGCAAAATTTCAAACATACCAGCTTTATTATGTGAAATATAATGGTCATATAAAAGAAGGAGTTGTATGGCAGCTACTCGAACCCTCTGCAGTAGACCAACCAAATTTTGCAGTAACTTTGGCCATTACACTAAACTATTTTTGGCAAAATTTCAGACACTCAACTTCAATAGGTATAGAGTTATGCTCATATAAAATAAGAAGTTGTATGGCAGCTACTCGAATCCTTTGCAGTAGACCAACCAAATTTTGCAGTAACTTTGGCCATTACACTAAACTATTTTTGGCAAAATTTCAGACACCCAGCTTTAATAGGTATAGAGTAATGCTCATATAAAAGAAGGAGTGGTATGGCAGCTACTTGAACTCACTGCAACAGACCAACCAAATTTTGCAGAAACTTTGGCCATAGAACTAAACTACTTTTGCCAAAATTTCAGATACGTAGCTGTAATAGGTACAAAGAAATACTCATATAAAAAAAGAAGTTGTATGGCAGCCACCCGAACCTATGGACCAAAATGGCTGGATTTAAATAGCGATGACGGCTATTGCAAAAAAACGAATTTGCGAAAATTTCAAGATCCTAGCTCCTTTAGTTTTTGAGTTATCGTGCGGACGGACGGACGGACGGACGGACAGACGGACGAACATACATTGCTAAATCGATTTTTTTTTCGATTCTGATCCGATCCATACACTTGAGTCTATATCTACCCCCCCCTCCTTCTCTGCGTTACAAACGTAATTGCAAATTTATTATACCCTTTGACTAGTCATACAGGTATAAAAATTTAGTATATTACAAATATGAAATTAAATTGTAATATTACCAAATTCGTCTAGGCAACTTTACTGCTCTTAGGACTCGTAGAAATATTGAAGCTTTAACTTTTTTGTATAGATATTTATCCTAAGAAACTGGCATTTGCTCTATTGAATTGAAATTGATAATGCCTCACTTTAAACAATTCCGGCGTAACATCAAACAGGCGTTAAGTGCTCATTTCTGAACTCCAGAAATTCCTAGGTGGGTTATTAAAGGTGTTTATGGAAACTCATTGATTATTTACTCAAAATTATGCTATATTGTTTTTGTTTTGTTTCTAACAAACCCTCACATACTATCCTATCAATCTTTTTCAATTTCTTTTTTTCTTAACCAAGCCTATATTTGCATAATTATTTAAAAAGGAACCTCTTTCTACAATTTGACTAGCGCACAAAACAAGTTGATTAGGTAACTAAACTATCTTCACGTTTAAAGGTTTCAGGCAGATTGATTTGATAAATAAGTTTGACTTTGTCTACTTTCTCAAAATTTTTTTTTGTAGTGCACGTGTTTTGGACTACGTTGGAGCGTTTAGTACATTATTCCTACCTAAGATAAATTATATAAGTGATACTCCTAAAAAATTTCTGACATACTATTTTTATAAGGCTTGATAATAGCACAGCAGTTAGAGTGCCGACAATTGATTTGGAAGGCCCCGGTTCGAATACCGATAAAAGTGAAAACAAGTTTTTATCTAGTTTTCGAAATTGGCTCGGCTACCATTCGAATTTGAGTTCAAATTAAATAGCATAGTTAATAATTATGTATCCTAAGTAAAAAATATATCAATTAACCAGACAAGCAAATACGCAAATCCAAAATTTATACAAATATTTTAATTTGATAATATAATTCACAGATATAAGAATATCTTATAAATCCGATATAAAATTATTACACTATATGACATATAAAATTGTATCTATTGAACATCTAAGACATTTTAACATTTTATAAGGCCTAGTAACATTTCATGTTTTTTTTTTTATTTATTATTCACAGGCTCTAAGAAGTGATTTGCACTTGTGTCGAACTCCTTTGTTTATATTGTTATATTAATGTATTTTTTACTAAAGATGTATAATTATTAACTATTGACTAAGCCATTAGTTTGAACACAATGACGAATGGAAGCTGAGTCTATTCCACTCAGTCGGTACTCTAGTCACTGTGCTACTCAGCCGTTTTATTTCTGTATGCAATTAATTTACTAAAAAAAAAAATAACTCATAATTTGGTAATTTTAACCCCGCTGTTTTTGAATAGACTCTATTTTAAAAAAAACCTTAAAAAATTTTAATATAAATTTAAATTATTTCTAAAAATACAATTGGGTTATTTGACAAAATATATATTAAAATTTTATAAAATATAAAAACTTTTATATATCACATTCATAATTTCATAATTTGACATTAAAAGTCCAATTGTCAAAAATATCTTATTATATTTTTGAGTGAAAATTCATGACCCTTGAGTATAAATTACCAAAAAAAAAAAACAAGACCCACAAAACTGAAAATAAAACGAAGGAAAACCATAAACATTTTTCAAAAAAAAAAAAAATCTACCGAAATATTATGTAAATGTATATATAATGAAAATGTCCTTTTCTATAATCTCTTTTTATTTTTTGGTTTTTTTTTATTTTTTTATAATTTCTTATCTGTTTAATGCTCTTTGTCAATTTTTTTATGTAAAAGTCATCTTTTTGTGGAAATAATCCATCATTCGGTATTAATATTTTGAACCCCTATCAATAAAGAAATAACCACAATAAAAAAATGAAAAAAGTCTTTTTTTATCATTGTATATGTATTATATGAAATTATATATTTTTTAAGGTTTGTTGTTGTTCTTTAGTTTATTTTGGTACTTTGATTCCTCATTTCCTGCTTTTTAATAAGGTTTACGTATTTCATAATAGAGCTTGAAATACAAAAATTGACATTTGTGATGACGTAAAGTATTCATTTTCATTTAATTTTTTTTTTTTTTGTAATTGTTATATGAAATGAAATGATATTTTCCTACTGTTGAATTGCTTTTGAACCCAAATCATAACCAATCAATTAGTGACACTGTATTAATAATGATATAAGTGTAAAAAAACGTGTTTGGGGGAATTTAATTTGTCTATTTTTAATTTGGGAATTTTATTTTTAGATCTTGAAAAAGAGTCGAGGTAATCAAGGGGTGAAAAGCAGGGGTTCTGTGGAGTTAGGGAACGATATTTTGTTTCGGTACTAAAAATTGTTACTCCGATTGAAAATATCACCGTTCGCACTCCGATTTCGGAACCGTTCCGAATTAAATTTATATTCCGTTCTTTTTGGAACTTTAATCAGGGCGTTTTTCTTTTTCTTATCAGATCAGTGCGCTCAGAGCAGAAGTCGAGCGCTCAGAGCAAACTATTCTCACATTAAAATTTTATCCGAACTCTGACGCTCTGGATTAAAAAAGAAATGCTCAGAGCACAGATTGTCAATTTTATCCAAATTATTTTCTAAGTTCATTATTGTTTGCGTCAAAATTTATTTTCTAAAATTGAAATTTAAAAGATAAAAAAGTTTAAATTTTAAGCCTCTAAATCTACGTTCTCTCTATTAAAATACTATAATATTAAAAAAAAAAATTTAAAAAATAACTTAAAAACAAAATGTCTTGATATACGAGATATTTTTTTTAATGGCGTTTTTGTTATTTTATTCTTAGTTTGACGTTTCCTTTTTTGACAACTCTGAGAAACCTGAAAAATTTTTACGATTTCACAGATCGTGCTCTACGTATTAAAAATAAAACACAAAAGGGACAATCTGGAAAATCTGAACATATAAAGAAACACATTTTTTTAGATTGACGTCTGAGTCTGCTTTGATGAAAAAATGAAAAACCCCTTACAAAAACCATAATATAAGTTCCGTACAATTTTTGGAAAACCAAAAATTAAAAGCCCTCGTTTCTCGAAACCTACTAGCCAGACCTACATAATTATAAAAATGTGATCCCTAATTTTTCAGAATTTTTCAGTAGAACCTAAAAACAGCAAGAAATATTTAAAAAGTTCGACTGTAAAGCCCTCCCTGACAAATGGCCTTCAAAAATGTTTATAACACTTTTTAGGGATTCTCTAAATTTTTTTCGCCCTTATGAAACCTGTAGCCTTGGATTGTTATTAAAATACGGTATAAGCATTCTAAGTTACATTTTTCAGAGTTTCGTGAATATGGAGATCACTTAAAATAGGCAAAACCACAAATATAAAAATATTCGGCTTTTGGGGAACCCCTAATTTTCCTGATAGTTAAATTTTGACTTATAAGCGAGCGAAATAAGCTTAAGTTTTTTGATCAAACAAAATGTGATCTGCTTATGTTCTTAGATTAATAATTCCTAAAAAGAGTAACGAATAAAGAATTGAGGCATATTACTCCTTCCCCAATATAATCCCTTCGCACACTTATAAAAAATAAAAGTTTTATGTAGATAAGTCACATGCTATGCAAAAACTCCAAAGCCAAAAAGGGCGTTAGATTAAAAACTTTAGTTAAAAATACATAAGATGGAAAACCTCCGAAGACAAACTGCCGTTAGATTAAAAACTTTAGTTAAAAAAAAAAATTGGCAAATCCAGAAAAACCTGAAAAAGAATTATCAAAAATTTGTAATAATAGAAAAGAAACCCAGGGCATAAATGGAGTTAATAGCTTAAAATAAACTCATCTTGTGCAACTTTTTAGACTTCGCGGCCAAAGAAAGTCCGAAAATGAATTATATGAAAACTTCTTTTACTTAAATTCCATTGGACTCAAAAACCTTTTTAGTTTAAAACCAACATTTAATTTTTACTTATGCGATTACATAATTCAACGGCAACATATTCATATTCATCCACTGTATCTTAGTTTTATTAATCATTGTTTCATTTTTTTTCTCTTTTTTTTATTAAAAAATTTTTTTTTTTTTTTTTTTTTTATTTTTTTTTAAGCACTAACTGTTCAACTGTTAGGCTAATAAGCCTGTCTATACCATAGGTACATGTTGGAACAGGGGGTCATATTATATTCGTGTTATTAGAATTGGTCTTATTGAATTCCACATACAATTTAAACATGAGATAGTACTAGGCCTTATAACATGTAGAAACGTCTTAGATTTTCAATATTTACAATTCTATTTTTTGTTTATATTGTAATATTTTATATTTTTACTTATATGGTATTCTATATCTGCGAGTTATATTATTTAATTAAATTATTTGTTTATATTTTGCATTTGTTTATATTTTTATATTAAAGTATTTTTTATTAAAGATTTATAATTATTAATTATTGATTGATTATGCCATTAATTTGAACCCAATGGCGAATGGTAGCTGAGTCGAGTCGAAAACCAGAAAAGTTTTTTCACTTTCACTAGAATTCGAACCCGGGCCCTTCTGCATGAAAGGTCGGCACTTAACCACTGTGCCACCCAGCTGTTCCAGCTGTTGTTTGAAAAATCATTTTTAACCCATTAAAATCGTTCATACATACATACAACCTAACCTATAATCATTAATTTTTACCCACCCAATCCAAATATATCCATATTCATAAAGGATTCAATATACATTTAAGGGGTTGTATATCCTTGAATTTTATTTTTGTGTATATTAAAGTCTAATATACCTTTATACTTTCATTTATCTCTTTGTATTTGTATGACATTTTTATATGTTTTGCTTTTTTTTTTCTCAGTATTAAAAATTGTTTCGGCTTTTGGGCTTTAAAACCCCTTGTTTTGTTTTTGTTTTTGCTTCATTTTATATTTAATACAGATAAACAAATTGCAATTGACAAATGATAAAAAAAAAACAAAAATTAAAAAATGGTTACAGCATTGCCACCATACCAAAGTTGAAAAAAATGATGCAAACTTATATAAAACAAAATTGAAAAACACCTCGAGTCTGAAAATTTGAATGAAAGCAAAAATGTAAGGAAATAAAAATGAGAAAAAAAAAAATAAAACAAAAAATATGGAGGTTAGCAATGTATTTGATAAACATATATATGAATTTTACATATATGTATATAAATATGTTAAAAGCCTAAAATACAAAAAGTCAAAGGCTTAAAATGAAAATGAAAAGTAATGAAATGAAAAGCAAAAATTATGGAAAAAATTAAAATTGAAAAAAAAAAAACAAAAAAAATGTAAAAAATGTAAAAAAAAAAAAAAATAGAATTATGAGAGAAAGAACATGTAAAAATAAAATTATAATCCATGTAAGAATTAAATAAGAGAAATATCCTTGAATATTGGCATCATAAAATTTCAATTCAATCGATCTGGAAAATGCCACCCTCATAAAAAATGCCCTATTGCGATTTTTTTTGTTTTTTTATTGTATCAAATATATACATATATATATATATATGTTATATATGTATATTTTATTTGTTATAACCTGTATTTATTATTATTTTTATTTAAACAGAAAATAGACAAATGATTTTTACATAACGTTTATCATTAGTATATCTGCATTATTAAATTGTACTTGTATGCGCCTAAATATATGCAATTAAATTTTCTGTAATTTAAATTAAAGGTTTTTGAATTTCGGCTATTTGAAAGAGATTAATAATTACTTAGTATTATATGTTTAGTTTAGTAACTTTCAAGGAGTTGGTACAGGGTGATACAGAATGGTACAAGGTGAAATTAATAAGAAAATTGATTGGAAGCTAGAAAACTGGAATATTGCAACATTTTGTTTTTTAAATTTTCTGAAAATTCATGTGTTAATAAAGTTAATGACCAGATCGTAGTGGTCGTGAGATATAAACTGAGGCAAAGTAGATTCGATCCTCGCATAATTAAATAAAAATTGATTTTCATTACAATTCCCCGTTACGATAAATTATAATTATAATATAACAAGTATGAGTACATAAATATAGTAAAAAACATTCGATATAATCTAATATCCCAACTTATAGTGATCTCAGTAACCGATGTGGTTTTGGAATATTGCAGTATCTATTACAAAACCTTCAAAACATAATTATATAAATTAAATTTTTTTTTTTTATAATATTTTTAAGAATCAATATTTAAACTGACCTCCATTACATGATTTATATAAATCTTTCTGTATATATTTATATATATATACTTACATATTGCTAATATTAAATTAAATATAAAGTCAATCAAGGTGATATTTATATATTTTTAAATTTAGCAAAAATTAACTCCATATATATATATATCATCTCCACAATGCCAAAAGTATAATATACAAGGATATAAAATAAGTAATTGTTAAATTATAGAAAATGAAAACAGTTTATTTTAATCAATTTTTCAATTGAAATTGACAAGCTTAACAAAATGTCAGTACCATAAAAAAAGAAAATTAAATTAAATTTTTTATTTTTTCATATAATATAATTTTTTAATTGAAAAATAATTTAATTTTTGAATAGCCTTTATTTTTAATTTTTGGACCTTCAAAATAAATGTCAAAAAAATGATAAAGGTCACTTTTATATTTGATAGATTGTACTTTTATAGATATATATATATATATATATGTAGATGTAGATTAAACCAATAGGGAAAGCCTGCGAATTTTAGTTCCATGTTGGCTATAAAGTCATTTCGGAAAACACAGTATACAAAAAGCTATAATAAGTTTGAATTCTTTTAACTGCAATTTTATTTTACTTCAAAAAGTATGCAATTCATTTGACTGTAATTTTATTTTACTTCCAAAAGTATGCAATTCATCTATTTGCTCTAAAAATCCCGTAATTTTTAAATTGGCTCTAAATTCGCAGATTTTGTTGCACAGAGCATCTTTCATGACATGATATTATAGGTGTATTTACTTCATATATATATATACTTCAAGGATTCAAACTTTGGATGTGTAGTTCTTAGTACTTTTTTTGATTATCTAATTCTAGTATTAGTAGCTGACTATATGTGTCATTAATTATCAGGGTGCTCTATTTCAACACTTACTTATCACTCATCCAATAATAATTTTTCGATAAGTGAGTGATTATTATTTATCAAACTTGATTATTTTGTATTTGATTAGTGATAAGTTGTTGGTACACTAGGACGATTGTATCAACTTTAACTTATAGAATAAATATTTTTAGAAAATTTTTTTAATATTTTAAAGTTTAAACTAAAATCTTAATAATTAATTCTAATAACTTTTCTTTTTTTTCATTTCAGGTATGTACAAAAATTTGGCCAACAAGTGATTTGCACTTCTTATTTTAATTTGTTTTTTTTTTTCTAAGATGTTTTTTTTTGGTAAAATCTTCCTTTTAAATATTATAGTCTTAAATTTTAAGGAGCTTAATGTTAGGTAAGCAATAATAATCACTTAACGTAGAGGAAGCAATTAGTTTTGCAATTGTAAATATAAGATAAAGATTCCATTTCGAATCATTTTTGAAAATCAATTTTCTCTAATTTTCAATTCATAATAATTTTTCTTTTATTTTTAATTAAAACTTAAATTTAATAATAACTTTCCGCTTTGCTAAATCAAATGCTATATTTAATAAGTATCTATCTATCAATTTAAAAAAAAAAAATTTTGCTTTTCAATTAGCTTTCATTTAAAAAAATAAAATTTAAAAAAAAAATTGAATAAAATATGTTAATTATAGCTTTCAAGATTAAAATTGTTTTAATTATAAATATATTCAAAAGGATTAATGGAAATTCATATGGAAAATCCTAGATATCCTGTTTTTTAGATTTTTAGTAAAAAAACCTTGCATAATTTTAGGAGATGGAATTAGAGAATGGAATTTTTTATTTATTATTATGTTTAACTCATTCGTTGATAATTTTTTTTCTAATCGCATAAATATTTAATAAGCATTTTCTTAATATCACGTGTAAATCTATAATTCACTATTAAGTATTCCATGTGCCTGTGTAAGTCCTTACACATTTGTACATCCTCGTGTCAAAATCGTCTCTAATCCCAAATAAAAAAAAAAATTTTAATCAGTATATAAGAAAAGGACCAAATCACATGAAAATAAAAATCAATTATTATATATAAGTTATGGAAAACTGAGAGATTTCTACTGGAACAGTGGCAGAATGTAAGTATTACTAAAGATAAAGAATAGCGTATTATATTATATTTGTTAACACATATATTTCCTAATTAAACTCATACATATAGAATGCTATGTTCAAGATTTAGATAAAACACTACATCCTATGCATACCTATATAAAGTTAAGATTATACATATATATTATATATACAGTATACACATATAAAATTTCTAATAAATCAGTAAGTTTTTTTCTTTTTTCAAAATAAAAGAAAATTGTGTGTCCCATACAAAAGAACCAGAAACACAGTATTCTTACACAATTAAACTATTGTGAATCCTTTTCTAAATCACGTACTAAATTAGTATTCATTTTTACACTGTTGTACATATTTAACATACAAAGTAGTTAGAAAAAAAAATATTTTCTATGTGTTATGCCCTATATTCGTTTTAGAGTTAAGTATTGGACAAATTATTTGAAACTATAGTTGAATAATAATACATTAATAGTTTATCCTAGTTCTAAGGATCAGATTGTGAACTGTTTTATGCCTTTTATGCAAATTACTTTGTATTTCGCAAAATATCTTCAATAAATCATTTAAAAAACGGAATTACTTAACTTTAAAATTAATCAATATTGGTTGATGTCTTTGCTAAAAATTAATTTGGTTCACTGGAAGGCTTCTATTTTTTGAAAACTTACTAGTGAATTAATAACGTGATGCCATAAGTTGTATTTCATCAAAAGACATGTTGGGTATGGAATTTAGTCGCTTGAGGAAAGACTTCTCGATAAGAATTATATCAGAAGGTTGAAGTCTTTGCTTTAATTTTGGCTTAAGTTTAATTGCAAACTTTAAGTTTTTCACATTTTGATTTTGGAAATCAAGATTCTGTCATTAAGTTGTATTTTTTCATTGAATCAATTTGTTAAAGGGACGCAGGATCAAGATTCTGTGTAAAGTTTTATTTCTTCATTAAATCAAATTGATAATTTATTCAGATTTGAACAAATTTAAGTGACCCAACACAAGGTTTCTCCATAATATTTAATTTAAACGGTGGAAGTCTTTGTTTATATTTTACCAGTTGCAAATTTTTAATTATTTCGCATTTTGATTTATAAACTATAAAACTGAGCTTAAGTTGTATTAAAAATTTTGTTCAACACTGTATTCATATAAGCATGTATTTGTAAAATAGCTTTAGTAAAACTTCTTAATTTCTATACATATATATATATAATCAAATATTGAAAAATATATATATTTTATTTCCCATTTTCTAAACGATCGACCATTTGTTAATCCTAGCGTAAACTTTACCGTGTCCACAAACTTATTAATACATTTCTATATCTATATATCAATATCTATGTATATAACTGCAGTTTATATATAAACGCGGGTATTAGAGATGATTAAAGAACATAAATTTACAGTAGATGTCACAAAATTGTTGTTAAAATGTACAACATATAAAGAGAATATTTAATTTTAAACTTTTTAATATATTTTCTGTATATGTATGTATGTATATCCTGTATAAAGGATAAGAATTTCATAATGGCTAACCTGCTAACCTATCTTTGTTTTGTATGGTAATAAAATAACTGGATACAGTATATGCTATAGTGGATTTACTATACATATACATGTACCTATTGATACAAAACATAACGATTTTCAATTATAGTTCATAATATACAACTATAATTTTGAAGCAATAATGAATCAAAAGTTAACAGGATAACATATTGCAAAAGGATAATATATTGCATATTTATATATATGTATATATATATATATATATATATATATATATATATATATATATAAAATGAAAAAAAATATGTTATAGATATTATATACGATTTTGATAAAATTGAAAATGAAATTTTATTTCACAATTTTGTGGTGGCTATTTTGTTAATTTTGAGTTTAATGTGTTTCAAAAGTACAGTGTGTTTTAAGTACTTTAGATTTTGATTTGTGTCTTTGTAAGTATTTTTAAAATGGATTAAGGAAAATTATGGATCGAAATTTTCCGAAAAGTTTTATGCAATTAATATATAGCAAAGCAAGGATATCATATATAAATGTCATGTTCTTGGATTAGTTTTGATATTACCAATATAGACGTAACTTAAATTTAGTACCAAATTATATTTAAAAGTTAGAAGCTATAACCTTATGCTCTATTAGGAATTCAAAAGTTGTAGGGAATTTTCAAACTCTAATTTAATTAATAATTTTAGGCTGTGTTATCAAACATTTCGAAATCGCATTAATTCAAATCCCAGAGCCTAGCCTGAGGCTTGGTTACGTATAATTTATACCTTCACATTACTGAATTTCAAAATTCAAAACTAAAAGCTCTACATTCAATTAAGAAAAGGAGCCTATTTTTAGACTTTTCTACTCTGTAGGTGCATTTAAATAAATTTAAAACTCAATTAACCGATTGCCTGCCTTCACTATCATTTTTAAGGTATTTTAAAATGTTATTAATGATTTTTCTATTAAAACTTACAAACTGCACAGTGTTGCAAAGCATTTACCGTTATTTTTCATTTAAATTAAATTTATATTTATTGAACCCAACTAAAATTGTGTTGAAACATTGTTGTAAATATAGCAAATTTCTATTAAATATTTGTTTAATTAAATTTTTTTTTCCTTACATTAAAAAATAAGGAAACACAAGATTTAAAAAATACGCGTTTCCTTGAAAGTCAAGGAAACAAAAAAAAACACAAAAAAGAACATTAAATTACAATTAAAATTTTCAGAAACTTTAAGGCAAACTTTTACATCAAGGGAAGAAAAAAATTTCATTCTAAAAAATGTTTTTTTCTCAATGTATCATTTTTTTCTGATTGTTTTTTTTTCCTGAAATTCTTTGGGTACACTTCCGAAACCGGTTGTGGTAATTGCTAATTTGGAACTCTTTTCAAATGCTATTTATATGCACATCAACTCAACACTATTAGAAATTCTTAATACTTCTAATTTTGTTTTATTTTTAGAATCAATATAAAGGTAAAAATTAATTTGAGGGGTGATTTGATCCTACCATGACCATAACTTCAAAATCGATCAAACTGGTATTGTGATATCAATTTTGATTAATTTTGTAAAATTTTAAAAAATATCTCATATGTGAGTTATAAGAACCAAGTAAAATTTTAATTTTGAACAACTTCAGAACCTTCTTGAACTACGTTCAATTTACCTCAGTTTGGAAAGCGCTTATTTAAATTTTGTAAAATTTTAAATCTTTCAAAATTTCTCATATGTGAGTTATAAGAATCAATTAAAATTTCAATTTTGAAATACTTAAGAACCTTCTTAAACCGGGATCAATTGGTCATAGTTTGGAAAGCGCTTATTTAAATTTAGATTGATTTTAAAAATGTTCAAAATATCTCATATGTGAGTTATAAGAATCAATTTTTATTTTCGTTTAACTTAAACCGTCCTATAAAGTACCGTATTAGGCTGAGATCAATGAGTCAAAATTTGATAATTACCAAATTTTAAAATGAACTAAGGAGTTTCTTTAGGAATATTTGAATAATACCCTTAGGAATACGTTTAAAACAGTATATAGAGATATTAAATAAAGGGTCAACTTTCAGTAACATTTCTTAATACTTTTTGTTTCTTTAAATTCTTTATGAAAGAAATATTTTTTAAAACATTGTAAAATAATATCCTTTGAAACAGGTTCATGTTTGGAATCCTTTTTGTTTTTTTTTTTTATTTTTACTTATAAACCAAAAGTGTTATGAAACTTTTCTTTAAATAAAACGTGGTAATTTGTTGTTATTGTTGTGTTTTTATTTTTTTTTTCGTGCCACAATGAATTGTACGTTTTAATTACTAATATTTTTTATCCCTTTTTTCAAGGTGTTTTTGGTTTCCTTCTTTTTTCTTTTTGATATTTTGTTATTTTACCATACCTTCGTGGCATTTAGAAATCAGAATCGTTCGTTTTTTTAATTTGCTCAAAAGATGAATTATGTGCTTAAAGGAAGAGTTACAATGATAAAGGATAAAAGAGTTGAACGATCAAATAATGGTACAGCAACGCTATTTAGTCTTTTCCAGCGGTTTTTATTAATAATTAATTTTAAAAATCGAATAACAGGTAATATGTCAGATTTTGACAGAACTATTAAGAGTAGATATCCTTGCAAACATTGTTAGTTGTTCTTTTTAAATAAACCATCCTAAAAGTATGCAATTATCGTTAATAGAAAATTAGATTTTGTTTAATGTGGATTTTGAGTTCTTTCTGAACTTTGGTAGAGAACGGTCGATGTTAATAAATTTCACTTTTGAACAATTAACTAAAAATAAAAAAAAATTTTTTTAAATTTACTGACGAATTTATTCGCAGTATATAATATTATAAAATATTTAACAAAAATTTAACCACAATTAAAAAAAAATTTAATTAAAAAAAAGGAAAAAAAATACCGCTTTTGTATAGTGTGATTCATATAACTGGATTGCAAAGATGCAATCCGACAATGCTGAGGTAGAGAACGAGGACAGCTTAAGGTCCACAATAAACATGAAGCTGTGTGAAATCCTTAAAACTAAAAATACCAACAAATCCTTGAATGTTGCAGCAAAAACCAGGAATAGGCATCTTCGTGAAATTGAGGAGCTAAAAGAGATTATAAATAAACAAGAAGAAGATATGATAATATATAAAACATTTTACGATAAACACCACGTGATGAATAGAGCCGCTCAAACTTCGGATAATTTTTTTAACCCATTGATGGAGTTGGAAGAACAGGAGGATATTACAGTTAAAGAAAATGACCGAAGTACTCCCACAATTGAGGTTGGCACCGCCGCGGGTTGCACCTCCGAGCCTAGTATAGAAGAATTGGCCAGAATAACTGAAATAAAAAAGAATAAAAATAAAACAGAAAAAAAAATTAACGATAAAGCCGACAAAAAAAATAAAATGCCACCCATTAACTTTGGCAATACAGATGTTGCTTATCTAAAAAAGTTAATGAAAAATAATTTAAAGATTGACGATTACCTGATCAAAGAAAGAGGCAACGAACAAAATATAATTTACACGAATAAACTGGAAGACCATACAAAAACATGTGAGCTTCTAGAAAAATCCAAAATAAATTTTTTCACATATACTCCAAAGGAAGAAAAACGAGTCACGGTAGTTCTGAAGGGACTAAGCAGCTCCCACACATGTGATGAAGTCATGGAAAGCCTAAAAAATCATGAAAGTAAATCTTTAAAATTCGAAAAAGTTACCAGATTGACCACCAGACATTCTATTAAAAATAATGCACAGCTACCATATTTTATTGTACAGGCTTCACCCAACAGCACATTCAATGAAATAATTAAAATAAAAACTTTAGACCATCAAATTATTCGATGGGAAAAATTACACAAACCAGACATATTGCAGTGTACACGATGTCAACGTTTTGGACATTCCGCTGCTAATTGTAAAATGGAGCAAAGATGCGTGAAATGTGGAGATAACCACCCACCAGCAGAATGCTCAATAAAACCGGAGGATCCAAGAGAAAAATTATTTTGTATCCTATGCAAACAAAATGGTCATCCATCATCATTCAAAATGTGTCCTGAGTACCAACTAAAAATACAAAAACGTGATGAAGCAAAAGAACTTACCAAAAGAAAGATCGCAAATAAACACATGTTGCAGAATACAGTTCAGCCAAACCTATCTTTCTCTAGTGTGGTAAGATCAAATAATACTAATAAAAATAATTCTAACACTAATAATATAAGTAATAGTAGTAGTAGTAATAGCAGTAATAGTAGTAATTCTAACAATGATAATATAATATTAGAAATTAAAAAATGTTTTGTTGATATGCAAAAAGAAATGCGTAAAGATCTCAAAAGTGTTAGAGACGATATAAAAACTAATAGTAATAGAATCGATATTTTATTCAAACACTTACGCATCTCCAATCAACAATGAATAACAATTACTCATTAATATCAATAAATGTCAATTCTCTAATCTCATACAATAAAAAACTCTCACTCATACACTTTCTCGAAAATTACAAACCAGATATAATTTGTATGTGTGAAACGAAATTAAAAATATCTGATCACATGTCAATCAATAATTATAATCTGATTAGAAGAGATCGTACAAATGAAATTGAAGGTGGTGGTGTTGCCATAGGCATAAAAAATAAAATTGTTTATAAAATTATAAATTACGATAGTTTTGATGATTTTATTTGCATTGAGCCATGTATTATCCAACTTCAATTAAATCAAAGAAAAAAGTTATTTATAATTTCTATTTACGCTTCAAATAGAAATTCATATAACTTTTTAACAGAATTAGAAAAAATTTTTGATTTGTTAAATTTATCAAATCCAAATAATTTCTATATATTAACTGGCGATTTTAACGCCAAACATACATCATGGTTAAACACTGTAAATAATGCTCGAGGTGTACGACTACATAATTGGATACAAAATAAGAGTATTTGTTTTAAGCTTCAAATACATATGACAGATGCACCCACACTACCACGTGCAAACTCATATTTAGATTTAGTAATAACGGATACCAGAATTAAAATTAATTATTCTCACGCACATAAAAAACTCACCACACTCCCATATAATAGTGATCATAACGCCATACATCTCTCTTTCTCAATAGATAATGAACAGCTTTCTTTAACAGAATTGCCAACTATAGATAATAATTTTAATTTTAAATATACCGATTGGGAAAGATTTCAAGCTAAATTGGATCAAAATTTTTATAAGGAATATAATACAAATAATAACAATAACAACAATAATAATAATAATAATAATAATAATAATAATAATAGTAATAGTAATAATAATAATATTAATAATAATGATAGTAATAATAATAATAATAATAATAATAATAATAATAATAATAATAATAATAATAATAATAATAATAATAATAATAATAATAATAATAGTAATAGTAATAATAATAATATTAATAATAATGATAGTAATAATAATAATAATAATAATAATAATAATAATAATAATAATAATGATAATAATAATAGTAATAATAACAATAATAATAATTACATTCCAGATGATTGTAATATATCAATTCAAAACATTGATTATCATCTGGAAAAACTAAATAATATAATAACAAAAACAATGAAAGAAACTATTCCAAAATTTAATAAAAAAAACAACATAATGAAATTCTACTCTTCAAACTTAAAAAGATTATTAAAAAAAAAAACAGAATTAATGAGAGATATACACAAAATACACAAACAAAGATTAAATTTTTCTTCTTCCAACATGCAACTTCTAAAAAGTCTACTTAACAATATTAATTCATTGATAAAACAACAAATTAAAATCGAAATAAATAAATATTGGACTAAACGTCTGCAAAATATTGCACACAATAATAGTACAAACATGTTCCCAGAAATAAATAAAATTTTTCGGAGAAAAAATTATAATGAAATCTCTCAACTACACATAGACCATAATGACGCACCACTCTTATTTCAAAATAATATAGATGTTAATTACTTAAAAAAAACAAATTCTAATAAATATATAATTAAAAACAATACTCAAATTTATAATATAATAGGTTCATACATAGAAAAAATACATACAATTAATACACCAACAAATAGTAGATTTCATAACAAAATAATCAATACAGTCCAACATTTCAAAAATCACATACACAATTTAAGAATAAACAATTTCACCATATGTAATTTTTCTACCGCAAACAAAGCTTCAAACCAGAATTTCGAAAGTAGTGAATTCACAAACCAAGAAGAACTGGAATTAAAATTTAAAAGCTTAAAAAATAAAGTTTCTTATGGTGTTGATGAAATTCCAAACATTGTTTTAAAAAATTTAAGTTCTTTAATAATTTCTAAATATGTTATTATTTTTAATAATGCAATTAATCACTCGTATTTTCCCAAAGCATGGAAAATGTCGAAAATTATTTTGCTAAAAAAACCTGGCAAAGACCCAACTAATCCAAGTAACTACAGACCGATTAGTTTAATGCCAAACATAAGTAAGGTTTTCGAAACACTGATTAATGACAAATTAACAGCGTTTTCGATTACCAAGAAAGTTATACCAGATAACCAATTCGGATTTAGACATAAACATGGCACAGTACATGCCATTACAAAATTAACCTCAGATATTTGTTGGTTTATAAACAAAAATTGTGGGGTAGGTGCATGCTTAATAGACATGGAAAAAGCCTTTAACACGGTTTGGTTAGATGGTATTATTTTCAAACTCTTAAAACAAAAAGTACCTAATAACTTAATAGACTTAATAATGAATATGATATATAATAATAAGTTTTATATTCAAAATAAGAATTCAACGAATGATAAAACTTTTAATATTGACAATGGTTTATTACAAGGTACAGTAAATGCACCTATACTTTTTTCAATTTATATAGCAGATTTATTACATTTATTAGATCGCATAAAAGGTAATAATTATGCATTAGCTTTTGCTGATGATATTATCATATATTATGCCGATAACAAAGTAGACCCTATTAAGCATTCAGTGCAAAAACTTTTTAATATAGTTAGAGATTACTGTCAAGTATGGCTTATGAAAATAAATTATAATAAGTGTGAGACTATTTTATTTCGCAATACAGTCAATAAAACGGGTTTCGACATAAGAAAAAACTGGAAAGATTTTGTAATAAAATCACCAGATAATATCGCTTTATCCAATAAAAAAGTAGTTAAATACCTGGGTGTTCAATTACATAGAAACCTAAATTATATCGATCAAGTGAAATACAGTATATCAAAAGGTAATAAAGCATTTATGGCAGCTAAAAAACTATTTTACAATAAAAACATTAGTAAAAGAGTTAAAATAATTTGTTACCAAACATTAATTAGGCCAACACTTGTATATGGTGTACCAATATGGTACAACATTAGTGCAAGCTTAATGGAAACATTACGGAAATTCGAAAGAAAGTGTATAAGAGTTTGTACCAATTTAAACAGAAAGCCCGAATCCGACTACAAGCATTTTTACTCCAATAAATACTTGTACAAGGAAGCTAAAATCATTAGAATAGACAATTTTATAATAAAATTAGTCAGAAACCACTATGAAAGAGCACAAAACACTCCAGAAAATGGTTTAATATCACATATATTCTACCACAATATGGAGTACATTAGAAAGACCTTGCTCACAGGCTTTATAGCCCCTGAGCATTTTATCTTTCTGGACAAATATGGCTATATTCAAGACGATAATCATGTCCCCCTATTATACCATTATAATAGACGGGCTACATACAAAGTCATAGAATATAACCCGGGCGATATAAACGGAGAACATCTGAAATACGATATGTCAATACCAGACATAGACAAATTGCTAAAAAGAAATTATTGGTGGTTGGAAAACACGTAAGATTAGTCAAAATAAAAAAATTATTAGCATTAAGTATTTGATACAATTTGTTTTTAATTAGGTTAGGTTATTTAAGTAGGTTAAGTTTTATAAAAAAAATGTTTAGTTATTGGTTTTTATATTCCCAAGTTTTTCCAATAGTTATAAGAATAATATTAAGTTGATAATTCAAATTAAGTCTAAAAATAAAATAAAATTTCGATCTAAATTAACATAAAAATTAAGCTATAATTTAAATGTTAAATATAAAATAAAGAAAACCGTTTTTGTAAATTTTTCTAGGTTAAGATATTTGTAAGATTTATAAAGGGATAAATAAAATTTAAAATTAAAAAAAAAAAAAAAAAAATAATGTGGATTTTGTTATTTTTCGCTTAGGGTCTTACTGATGTGACCCATATTAAAACATATAGTTCTATGATTTCAAATAAATTCAGTGAAGTTATACTGCTCTAATTCAATGGTTTTAGTAATATTGCATAGCCCTATATGGTCAAATTGATCTGCCCGAAGCTGCATTGGTAAGGACATCTACTTTTCAAGTGAAGGGTCTTAGGTTCAAACCCTGGTCAGATCATATCTAATAGAAAATAATTTTTAATATATTTATATTATAACACCACCCCACACTTACAATTGGAATCAGGAATTACAAATACCTGGTCCATTCATGTACCGCGGTACCTAATAAATAAACAAACAATTAAATACCAACGTTTCAGGTTACAGAAACAAAATGGTTTTTTTTTTGTTGGTAATACAAACTCCCACGTTTAACCTTTCAACACCTTTATTAATTATTTCCTAAATAATAGTATCGGGAAAGTATTCTTTGCCTGTTACATGATCCCATCACGATTCTTAAAAAAAAAATAACAAATATTAAAACTACATAAACTGAAAAAGATATTAAATACAATTTTGTTAAGAATTTTACTGAACTTTTTTTTTATATTCCTTTTTTATTTAATTCAGGATTGTAACAAAAAAAAGTTTATTTTTCACTGCTTTCCATAACACCACTTGAACCCCTTGTAACCTTCAAAGAGGGACGAATAATAAAAAACTTTATTTCTAAAAACCTTATATTAATTCTTAAATAACTCTTACACCCTTTAAAAGTTTAGATTTATGGCTTCCACTTTTTTTTTTTGGAAAATGTACTAAAAATTGGTAGACTGTGTCAACTCTGGGATACCCGTATGACCGTAACATATACATTATATCATCCGGTTAATTACTTTTGGCAAAATTTCAAACATTCAGCTTTATTAGATGTAGGGTAATGCTCATATAAAAGAAGGAGTTGTATGGCAGCTACTCGAACCCTTTGCAGTAGACCAACCAAATTTTGCAGTAACTTTGGCCATTACACTAAACTATTTTTGGCAAAATTTCAGACACCCAGCTTCATTTGGTGTAGTGTAATCCTCATATAAAAGAAGGAGTTGTATGGCAGCTACTCGAACCCTCAGCAGTAGACCAACTAAATTTTGCAGTAACTTTGGCCATTACACTAAACTATTTTTTGCAAAATTTCAGACACCCAGCTTCATCAGGTGTAGTGTAAAGCTCATATAAAAGAAGGAGTTGTATGGCAGCTACTCGAACCCTCTGCAGTAGACCAACCAAATTTTGCAGTAACTTTGGCCATTATACTAAACTACTTTTGGCAAAATTTCAGACACGCAGCTTCCATAGGTATATAGTAATGCTCATATAAAATTAGAAGTTGTATGGCAGGTACTCGAACCCGTGGACCAAAATGGCTGAATTTAAAACTCGATTCCGTTTTTTGCATAAAAACGAATTTGTGAAAATTTCATAATCCTAGCTCCTTTACTTTTTGAGTTATCGTGATGACGGACGAACGGACGGACATACATAGCTAAATCGATTCATTTTTCGATTCTGATCCGATCCATACACTTGAGTCTATATCTACCCCCCCTCCTTCTCTGCGGCACAAACGTAATGGCAAATTTATTATACCCTTGGACTATATAGTCATACGGGTATAATAATATGATGCGTGTACCCACACAGAACCAACCGCTATTACAGGAAAAGCTTAATGGAAAATTTTTTTACAAGATTTTTTGCCTGCATGTGTAAAAATTTTTATTAAAACAAGATTTTTAAAAAATTCCAAGAACATATTGAATAAAAACTTAGAACACTTTCTTAAATTTGATTAAATGGGCTCCAAAAGTGGTCGAATCAAAAGACTTTCTATAGCAAAGTTGCACTTCTTTATTTGTGTAACCACTTTTATTTAATAAACTAGTAAAAAAGCCTGGCGGACGACAGGTACAATTTTAATTTCTCTTTTTATATATATTCTTTTTTCCTGCTATTGCGCTACTGAATCAATAAAAGGAAATTCGTTACCTAAAGAACATTAAGTTAACATTATAATAGTTTGTTTTAGTTTTGTAAGTGATATTTAAATAAAAATATACAAACTGAAATGCAAAAAATTTCTTTATACGTTTTTATTAAAATTTTCTGTATCTACCTGTTAACAGATTTCTCAAACGTTTTGATTTTTTTTTTCTGTTCATAATTTACATTTTATTCTCGTTTCATTTTTTCTTTCTCTTTTGAATGTAAGTATTTGTAATTACAAGTATTTTACATGTGTGAATAACACTTAACATAACATAGGGCACGCAGCAGCAGCAGCAGCAGTTTGTCTTTTATTATATTTAGATTTTCTTTGACTGTTTTTGGTTTAAAAAATATTCGCAAAAACCTAAAAATTTCCCTAGATAAGTGCCTCAAGGAGATAATTGATTATCTGCAAAGTTCTATCAATTCTAGATATTAACATCAAAACCTTTTATACCAAATTTTTATGCATTCCGTTCAACTATTTAAGTTGTACACGTGCGTTCACACAGTCATATATACATATATACATACAGTCGTAATAAAAAAGCACTTTTAATGGGTTTCTGGACTCAGGATGCAGTTTTTTGTCCGCAAACAATACCCATCGCTTATTTCATGAAAGCGGTTTGTAATATTTAAATAACTATTTAAATATAAAAATATAATGTTTTTCTGAAAAACTTTTAAAAAAAAAACATTTCTTTGATATTTCAATTCAATCTTTTAGAAACTTATTTTTTCATCATATTTTAATCATAAAGACTTAATTTCCATTTCGTTTTATATTTTCTTTTTAGTTTAAAAAATTTATATTTTTGTTTATCATAAATTTTCAGGACATTTTTGTGTTATTTTTTTATGATATTAAAAAAATGTTTTTCCTTTCAATAAATATTGTGGTTAAACCGCTTTAAAGTTATATTTATATTGTATATACATATATATAATATATAAATATAGATCAATTTTTTTATTGAATCGTTTTGTTATCAATAAACGATTTATTCACATAAATGAGTATTTGCGTTTTTAGGATATAACTATGAGAAAAAGAATTAGGGGAAATACCGTTATATTGAAATATAAAAGTCAGGACAATAAAATTTGAGGAACATTAAATTCGATATAATAAAGCAAAATAAATTTTTTGAAAAAATAATTTATAAAAAAAAATTCGGAACAGTATTGTAATAAAAAATTAACGTTTATAATGTAACAATTTTGTTATAAGATTATTATCCTACTGAAAAGGCTGTGACTTCATAGAAGTAATTTTTAACAGTTCTTTCAATATTTAAAAGTAATTTCAATTAAAGTTTAATTATATAGTAATGTGCTTTTTATTATGTACAGACCTCAATATATATCAAAAACCAGTACAATTAACAGTACTTTTACCTAATACTCATTACTTTGACAAGTACCAGTATTACTTAGATAGATTTTGATACTTACAAAATTTAAGAATATGTAAAAGAATCAACAAAAAATGCTTGTAATTTTGAGAAAATAATTAAATTTTGAGTTTAATTACTTTTGTAATTACTTTTTGACATTTAATTATTTTCTAAGTATTCATAGTATTTCTCAAATATTTTCTATATGAAATCCAATACTTTAAGTACGAAATACTTGAATACTTGAAATAAATTGAAATTATTGATTTAGTGATACTTAATTACTCAAAATTAGTTATGTATCAAAATATAATCACAAAAGTAATCAAACTCAAAATTTAATTACGTCTTCCTTAGAATTACAATTATTTATACATAATTTTTTTCTTATACTTAAATTTTGTAAGAATCGAAATCTAAGTAAAATTGGTACTTGACAATGTAACGATCATAAGGTTATGATACTAAGAACTGCACTTAAGTACCATTTTACTATTATACAGGTCTGCTTAAGTATTAAGTAAATGATAAAAGAAGTACCTAACATAGAATTTATATAAGTAATAAACATTTATAATGTAATAATCATTTTATTGGTTTTGGGACCTTGTGCAATAATCATTTTATTGGCTTTGTGTCCTAGTGGAAATGTTAGGCTTTTTAAAAAAAAAATTTTAGCGTACTTTCAAGATTAATTGATTTAGATTAATTTTAATTAAAGGACATTACTTCAGTTTTACTTTGGTATTATTTCTCAATATTGGGCTAGTGTATGATTTTTATTTCTGCCATTGTATTTTAGCATCTACTATTAAAATTACATAAAACTGGAGCATAATTTATTTTTTAATTTGTTATACCATTAAATAATTTATTAGTTATTATATTACATTATGTATTAAATCTTATTATATAACATGATCATTAGATTTAATTGAAAGATTTAATCGGTAAATAATAACTGTGTAAAAATTGTTTAATATTAAATTTTTGTTTATTCAATTGTAATATTTGGGAATACAACAATGGATTCTTTAGTTTTCTTTTATTTTACCAAAGAGTTAAATTATCATTTAAATATTTTAATAATCCAAAAGATGACAGCTTTCTGATATACTCATATAATTCTTTTTTTTTTGGCTGTGGTATTACAATAAAATTATTTAATTTTTGGAAAAGTTAATCGAGCTTCTGTTGCTATTTAAATTTTTAAACTTTTAATTTAAACTTATGGTTTTTTTTTGCAACCACACCAAATATAAAAAGAATGTCAGGAAAAATATGGAAATTATGATATAATAAATTGTGAAAAATTTATGTTATATTTTCCAGATGAAAAATCAAAAAAAAAAAATAAGAGGAAAACTGCACATTTTAATTCTCATTTAATATTTTTGGATGCTGTCATACTATAAATAACTTTATATTTTCTATTTATGAGTATATAAAGTACATTTAAATATTTTATTTAAATGATATATTAAAAATATGACATTTTTTTTGAGGTTATAAAATTTTTTTTTTTGAAATTTGGTAAATATTTCCAGGATTTAAAAAATTAAAGTCGCATTTAGTGTATACTCTTTTCACGTGAATTTGGTCCTTTTTCACATGAAGGTTAACTATTTTCAAATATTGTCCTTTTTCAAATTAAATTGATCACAAATTTTCAAATTAAATTGATCTTTTTCTTTGGTTCTTTTTTTTAAATGCCCGTATCTTGGGACCTAGAAGTTGAACCCAGTTTATTTATAAGTTTAATATGCCGATTCTGTAGTAGACATTTTAAAGGCGAAAAAGAATTTAGAAAAGTCCTAAAAAGTGGCATTACAATTATTGGAGGGCTATTTTTTAGGGAGGATCACATTTAGGAATGATCTTAAAGATCTAATTTTTAACTTTTTTCAAATTCTGTCCTTTTCCAAATTAAATTGATTACAAATTTTCAAATTAAATTGATATTTTCCTTTGGTGCTTTTTTTTGAAAATGGTCCGTATCTTGGGATCCAGAAGTTGGACCGAGTTGAAGTAAAAGTGTAACATCTCGATTCTGTATGTAGGCATTTAAAAGAAGAAAAAAATTAGAAAGAGCCCCAAAATGTGGTACTACAATTAATGGAGGATTTTGTTTTAAGGAGGATCTAATTTAGTTAATCTTAATGATCTACCTTTAATGGAAGATCTTAAGGATCAAGTTTTTTCAATTTTTCTTGCTGTATTTGGGTTCTACTATAAAATTGGGTAGTACTTTTTTCCAATATCCTGATTCGACTCCTGGATGCCAAGAAACGGAGCTGATCATAAAACAACAAATTTAATTTCAGACTATTAGTATTTGATAAAAGGCCAATTTCATTTAAAAATGGTTAAAAAGGATCAAATTCACATAAAAAGAGTAAATATACATTAATAGATTATAAAATATCCATCTTCTTCATCACATTTAATACCGGTCATAGACTTTTCACATCACTAATACTTGTCATATGATAAATTCAGTATATGACAACCACAGAACTTTATTCGTGATGTCCTGTTAATAACAGCAGGACATTTTATGAGTTCAAAATTTATATAAAATGAAAATAAATTAAGTATTATATATTTTGGAAGTCCTATAAAAGTTCAGGACTTTCAGAAATCATAAAAGATTTACAAGAGAGAATTTCCAAAAAAAATTCATTCATCAAAAACTCAATTCTATGATCCATTGTGCAAATTGATTAGTTTAAACATTTTTCAGTTGATTAGCTCATTTTACCAAAGTATTTGTATATTAAAACATTTTGAATTATTCCTAATTTTTCAATTTTTTTTTTAATCTTATGCTAATATAATAACTAATTCAATTAATTTTTTAATTATTTAAAAGAAAAAAATAAATTGTCCTAACCAAACACTAACAAACAATATATTTTTTTCTATAAAAGTTGTAATAACAATAGAAAACTTGACCTTTAAAACCTTTTTTTAATTGTATTATATAAAGTAAATTTTCCTATTTAAATATTGAAGATGAAAATTCTTTTAATTCGAAAGTAAATTCGACCCCAATACCCTAGCATTCTCTTGATTTTATTATCCTGAAAAATAGAAAAATAATAACAGAATCTTACAGATTCCTACATATGATGTCCTTAAAAAAGGAAATATTTTTAATTAACAACACTTTTTAAATTTCCTTTCATTAGTTTCTTATTTGACGATCATTGTCAAGAATTATCCAATTATAACACATAGCAAACTGAAGCACCTGCTGTTGGTTAATTGATTAATTAAATCATAAGCACACAAATTGGGAATAGCTGCTTCTTTTATGCTTACTTACTTAGTGGATCCTAGAACCCCTGTTTGGGAATAGGACGTCAACAAATCCTCTTCACCTTCACGATCCTTAGAAATCCCTTTTAGCTGTAACCACGTTTTGCGTTGCGCTTCTGCCTCTTTCAAAAAAGTACTTCTCCATGTTTTCCTTGGTCAACCCAATTGTCCTCTGCCTTGTAGATTCCACTCAATACATTGCCTTGTTGATGCGTTGAGTCCTCTGTACGCATGCTTTTGGTTTTAGCTGCTTTTATACTAGCTAGACTTTGATTACAGTTCTAGAGAGTCTGTAGTTCAATGTGGATCTGTAAAGGTATAGCTTTAAATGTCCCTTAATATATTAAATTAAAAAACTTACAGTGTCCTGATTTCGTTGAAGACAAGTATATAGAACGTGCGTCTTTTTAATCACTCTGAGTTTCATATTTTGTGTATACAATCATCATGTTGACAACTTAGGCTCTCCGAAATGAACTAGCACCCAAGACACCAACCCCTAATTAACAAAAATTAACTATTACTTAATATTTTTTTTTAAATTTTAACTTGGGAATTGGTTAACTTTTTTGGGGCTTAGTTAATTTTTAGAATTTGGGTATTAATTCATTCATTTTTTTTAGATAGTTCACTTATTTTTGGTATTAGTTCATTTCTTCTTTTGAGGTTATTATATCTGCTTAAATTTAAATATTTAATATATCGAATACAAAAATATATATATATATATACAAGTATTCTGTAAAATGCAAATAAACCTGATCTTGAATCCAACTCTAAAGTACCTCTAAATTACCTAGATACTGCTGACTTCTTGCATTCTGCTTGCAACTTCTAGCGTACACGACCGCAATTCGGAGCTGCATTGCAACACGACTGCGTAGTTAATAATATATTTTTCACATTTTTCTTGCTGAAGCTCCACGATTTCTTAAGAAAAGGACTGTAGGTACTTACCAAGTACTAAAAAGTCTTTGTTGTATTTGACTGAAAAGGACATATCTGTTCCATATATCCTTAGACTAAAACAAATTATGTTTCAAACCTACATTCCTAAGCACTCGTAAAAGCAAAATTAAAAACAAAATTTATTAAATATTAAATATATATATGTAAATTATTTAAACAATTTAAGTACAAAAGTAAATTTACCTTCAACTGCAACCATATTTTTATAACTAAATAATATTATATCATTATATCGTTACTAAATAATCCCTGTTAATTGCTAATGATGGTGACAAAATGTTTTTGATGAAAAACATTTTTATTTTCATCTAAAGGTACTTAAGTATAAAGTTCTTTTTTATTAATTCAAAAAAAGGCAACATATCAAGGAAGAAGTTTCACATATACATATATAAATTAAAAGTATGTCCTTTACAAATTTAATAAAATAAAAATGAAAACTTTATAATATATTAAATTTTCTGCTCAGTATGCTGTTCACAATTCAAAATATCAAAATAAAAAAAAAAAAAAAACAAAATGTTGATGAAATATAAAGGACCTTCCACATAAAAGATTGAGATATAATGATTTTGTTGTCCTCTTTAAATTTTTAATCTTGTGTAATATAATGTTATTTTGTCCAGGATTAGTTTGTACTTATATTTTGTTTTTATTTTATATTTTTGAGGATTACTTTAATACATGTTTCATTACTGTAATAATTGATCAAAGTTTTAATTGCTTATTTTTAAAATGGTTTTTTTCAAAAATAATTTGTGGGAAATTATGTAAAAAACAGAAGAACCAAATTTGTTTTTTAAAATTGTTTTATAGTTTTAAATATTTAGAGATGAAATTAAGGACATTTTTAATTATTGTACCATATTAGAAAAGATATTGAGATGAAAACATTGAAAAAGATCGTTCAGATCATTGAAAAGATAATTGTTTTAATTGTTTATCTTAAACTGTATTTTGAGGGCAGGATTTACCGTTAGTCTGACCTCTTGTGATTAAAATTTTTAAGTAAATTTTATTGGAATAAAATTGCTTGTAATCCGTTTCTGGTTTTCTATTCAGTTTTACGCAGACTCTTTTGCATTTTCGTTTAAAAATCCTGATTTTTTCCATTTGGCTTGCATTAATATTGAACCAAATTGTTCCAACATACGATATAGTTGGTCTTATAAGACCCTGGTAAGCTAAAGTTTTCACTCAGTCACAAAACCACATCAGCTTGATTGATCGATAGGTCTCTTTTTGAATTATATAAAACCGGACTATTAAAAAAAAGCATAATTTTAGGCGTCAACATAACGAAAGTTTTTTTTGTCAATTTACTAGGCTTTCACTATGCTTTCACTTAGCTTGAGGTTCTCACTAAGCTTATTCTAAATTATTTGGTGAATGCACCCGCATACTCTATATGCGGGGGTGGAAAAGGATTGAAAAAATAGCTTAAATTGGACCATTTGTTTCTGTAAAGTAAATGGAAGTTGAATTGAAAACTTTTTATAAAATAATCAAAACCATTTTGAATGAAGTTTCTATTGTGTTTCCGTTATTCTTCTGGACAAATTTTATTGTTATCACAGTTCCGTGTATTACCGTAAGTGAAACATTATTATTTGTTATTGCCCCATGTTTTTCAGTTAAGTTCAATAAGAGTATGACTCCAAAAAAAAATCAAATTGCTGCCATTTGACTCAAAGATTAAAACTTTATTTTCAAAATAATTTCAAAATGGCTCTTAATCCTTCTCTTTCTAATTATCCAAATCCTCCACTGATTTACCATTCCAAAGCAATTTTTATAGACGTTCTTTTAATTAAACTCAAATTCAAATTGTAATAAATATTATAATAATATTTTAGTAGCAAAATTTAATAGGAGTATTTAATTTATAAAAACATAAAATTTTTCGAAATGTATTAAACTTAAATAAATCTAAATGTCAAAAAAATAAAATTTAATTAAGTATTAAATTCATTGATTATTTTTCAATATCGAAAATATAATAATTAAAACAGTAACTGAACTTAATAGCAAACTCATACTTTCATTGTCCATTTATATAAAAAAAATACAAAAAATATTGACCGTCTATTAATAAAATTAACTTTTTATTTTTAGATGAGAAAATCAATATTATAAATTTAGTAGATTTCTTTTATTTTTGGATTTCGTTTTTTTGTTTTCTAGATTTTCAATAATCCTGTCAGGACATAAAATATTATACACAATAATAACACATAGAAAAGTCATTTATTTAAGCATTCACCAAAATAATAATATTGAAAAAAAAAAACAAAAAAATTAATATATAATAAATTAAAGTCAAAAAAAAATAATAATTTCCAAAAAAATTGGTAAATCTATTGCAGTATAATTGAAACAGGGTGTTCTATTTCAAACATATACAATGAACGCTCTCGTTTCGCGCTCTCTACTCGTAGCTTTCTGTCAAACTAAGTTCAATGTATTGAATTTTATGAAAGTGTCTACAATAGACGCAGCCATGTCGCAGTCATTAAAAAAGTTAGTGCGATTTCGCTTTCTCTACGTATTCAAATGTCAAATAATTGAATTTTAAAATTTTATCTAAGGTTAAATAATTTCAAACCATTATTCAAAATAGCTATTCAATAAATTTTATATTATTGAATGTTTTTTAATTCATGAAATTTGTAAACAAAACAATGTCAAAAAACACTGTGATGTATATTTCATTGTAAACACTCCTTTGATGAGTACGTAATGAAAGCGAAACGAGAGTGTCATTTAAGGTAGGCTATTATGGAAAGTGATTGGCAGACACATAAACCAAAATAAACACATTTCTTCCAATATTTTAGGCATCTTTCGTTTAAAAGTTATATAAGTCAGCTAACGATATCAAGGATTTGTAAAGATTCTTAAATAATTCCCCAATTTTATTCTTAGCCACATTCTAGTTGCATTCTTATATTTAATCCTTATATTTTATCAATGGAGAATAGTTTTCCATACAGAAGCATCTGGGAAACGTAAATGTCGGGATAAATTAAAGACTTCTATTTAAAAAAAAACCACCACCTGCACCATTACATATACTTGAATAAATAATCAAACTGTTTCCACAGATTGTTACAACAACTGAGGCGATCAAATGAAAAACAATATAGGAAGAAAAAATATATCCATCCCATGATTAAATGAGGATTTTGGAAGAAGTGCCATTTCTCATTTGAATTTTTGTAACTCAAAAGACTTTTGAGCACACATATGGTGATAATATGTTTCACAATTCGGAGTTTACGCCTTAAGAAGGGTTTCTATTATTCTAAGCCTTACCAAATCAAATAGACTGAAGTGTTTATAAATATGACTATAAACATCAGGAATACTACTTTTAATTTCTCCTGAAAAAGAGTTTCCCAGTATTTACTTTTAGAACCGATAACATCTCAGGTTCCTTCATTTTTCCTGATACCTTTTTTTAATATCAAGCAACATGAATTAAATCAAAATCTGAAATAAATCAGAATCACGTTCAACTCTCTATCGATTTTAGTTTCGAATCAATTTAATTCGAACTCAATATTTAATTATAAGCCAATTAATGCAACCCAATTGTTTCCCATTTCTCTATGATATTTAAAATTATTCAATTGTTCTGAATCCCTTTTATACACTCTTCAAAATATTTAGAAACGGAAACCCTGTATATCTTTTAAATAACTCTTCTAAATCACCCTGTATATTTTTTAATACATTTCGAAAGATCAGTTAAAAAATATTTTTTTTTAATATTAAACAGGCGTTCGTTTGCTCGTAAATTGAATATGTGTACATTTTTATATAGTGTATACATTATTTTTATGTGTGTGTGTGCGAATGTGTGTGAAAATTTCTATGTGTCCATAAATTTTCCGACAAAAGCAAAAATGAAAAGCTTTAGTTTTTTTTTTTTAATTGAATAACAAAAATTTCAGTCACGTTGACCTAAAAAAAAAAAACAAAAAAAAAAAAAAAATCGTTATGACCTAAAAAATAAGAAAACGTTCAATTAATTTCAATTGTTTCTAAAAATTTTGCTGTTTTTTTTTAATTTTATTTTTTTCTTTGATCGCTGAAAATTTTTTAGTTTCAAAAAGATTTTATTTCATCCCGATAGTAGCGTATATTATATAAACATACACACATATAAATAAGTTTAAATAATTTTTATTTACTTTTTAAAAAAAACGGATATAAATTTTCAGATTGTATTTTGTTTTGAATCCCAGAGAACCATCCAGGAAAATGGAAAAAATAACAAAAAAAAATGGTGAAAATTAAAATTTTCATGCCAAAAATTAAAGTTTTTTTTATTGCTGGGTGGTTAAAAATTAAAGAAAATTAAGTCAAAATTCTTTAATATTTTTTATTTTTGAGAAAATTTAAAAATTGTATTTCAACTTAAACTTTAAATTCAACTTTAAGGGATTCCTCCAAATTTAAAACTTTTCCTATAAAGCTGATTTTCAGTAGTAAAATATTCACTAATTCACCCAAAATCCTATATGACTTTAGCTCGAAACTAGCACCAAATCGGTTAAAGATTACTTGTTTTATGTCAAAATTACCAGACGTGAAGGCAAGTATAGAATAACTGTAAAAGCTTACAAGTAGTGAAAAAAATTAAATCTCAAAATGGTGCATTACAATTTTACTACTATACCACATTTTTTTTTTAAAAGTTCTCTTCAAGATTCAGAGTCTTTTTCAAGTCAAATGCTGAATCTTTTTCAGTCACATGCTGTCGGATTTGTTTTTGTATTTGATGGAAGCTGGTGCGATTTTCTTTCCATTCCTATGTTATGGATTCCAATACCCAATACCGATCCAATGCACGGTTAATAAGGGATACACTTTCCCGCAACATAGAAGGTCTTGTCTGATCTATATATCATATTTTTTTAATTTTTTACTTTTTTGCTTCTGTATACCATAATCGGGCCTTAATCCCAAAAAGACCGACGATTTTTTGTCGGGTCTTTTATCTGATATATGATGATTTTTCTTCGGATCTGATATATTTTTAAGAATGCAAGCATTCTGCGCAGCCGAGGCCTAAGGCATACATAAAATCGCATTAGACCAGGCTTCAGTTTCTTGAAATATTTTTTTTACCATAATCTGTTAAATTTTTTTCGGGTCTAGCTCATTTACTATACATTTGTAAGCCACCTCTCAATAAAACACTCATACGGTCAAATATTAATTGATATTCAGTATGGTTTGGCCGATGTCCAAATTAAAAATCTTTCGATTAAAAGGAAATATATATGTATCAATTCTGCAATGTCTGCTATGATATCTTCTTCTGAAACCTAGCTCTAAACATAATCATCTTCTTTTAAACTATTTTAAACTATTTAACTTTAACCCAATCGTCTCCTAATCTTGCTTGGATCTATTAAGTTATTTTGAAACCACAGCAATTTATTAAATGAATTTGTAAGCGGTTTATAAGCATTTTGAAGAAACTGTACTTCGAAGACTATTAAAACCGCCGTCACCACGTTTTTTCCAGTTTTTTCCTTAAAAAAATTTTCAGTAGTGCAAGGGTTAAAATTAGTCAATTTTTTTTGGCAAGGAACTTAGGAAAACATAATTTAACTTTCAACTAAATAGACTTTTCTAATTAAAACTTTTATTGATCATTTCAATTCAACTTATACAAAATTAATTTATATTTTTCCGAATTGTTATTGGGCTGGAGGGATTGGAAGCATTTATTTTTATCAAATAATTAATAATACAGAATAAATTTGGTAAATTTTCTTTCAATTTTTCCAATAACCATAAAATTCCAATCAGAATTAATTTTAAGATAAAAAAAAAATATATATTTAGTGTCTTCAAAAATTATTATAGCAAGAACCACCATGTTATAAAATAAATTTCATCTTGTTTTTGCATTTCTTTTTTATCAGTTTTCAACTTATTTAAATTAAGTTTTATTTTATTTTCTATTTTCTTTTGAGAAGAAAAACTGAATGAAAATTTAGGGAAAATAAAATATTGTGCTTTTTTTTTTGTATACTCGTGTGAAGCATTTGTCAGGGGTATATTGAAATTCTTAATCCGTTTATAATGACAAATGACTCGGATTAGCCATGACGCACTCTTGTGCATGGATCATCGGATTAGATTTTAAACTTAAATCTCCTTAGTTTCTGTCAGTCCTTCCAACAGTTCTTCTCCGCAATCTGCAATTAAAAATTTAAAAGTCTGAGTTTAGAAATCCACCAAAAGTTGCCTCTATTAGGTTCCGTATATTTTTATTCGAAATCGATTAAATCTTTACTGGATTTTTATAAACATGTACGACGACTTAAAGGCTAGTAACAGTATGCACTTTTGTGAATGGAGCAGTTTAGCTTCGGAAGGTACATCCATTTGCCTAATAGTGCCCATTAATCCTTCCGCGACTGTCTTTCAGCACAATCAATGCTAAATTAAAAGAGTCTTAGAGCCGTAAGAGCTGCTCGACTACCTCATCCCCGCCTCTTCCGGACTTATAGCACCACCTTTAAATTTTATGGTGATTACGCGTAGTCTTCGACATAATTAGTTAATGTAGTTCACTCCCTCTAAAAAGTACTCGTTGACCAACCGCCGGTCGAAATTTGCCTAAAGTATTAATAGGTTCAATATTAAGTTTGGTCTGAAAGCACAAGACTTCAAATCCCCTTTTTACTTCAAAAAGTACTAGTTGACCCTCCGCCGGTCGAAATTTACCTAAACTATTAGTAGGTCCAATATTTTGTTTGGTCTGGGAGCACAGGGCTTCAAATCCCTTTTTGTAAGCGCTTTAGCTACATACTTACAAACATTATCAATTAGTAGAGGGATTCAATTTACAAGAGGGGACTTTTTTTAGTACATGGGACCAATGTTTTAAGGTATAATAAAATTTTACATAAATGGGACACTGTATTCGGTCAATGCTGTTATTCCCTAACAAATTCGTGAAAGCTAAAATTAAACAAAAAGGACTAGAAAGGCATAGCAAGTGTAGAATCAATCCTCAGAACCAATTATGCAACTTCATATTGTGTCTTAAAGACTTTAAAGTGCTTCGCAAAAGTTTCAGACGGTAGACAAGGGTAAATATTTGCTCAACATTTAATTTCACTTCCATTTTCCAAATACCAAATGGAAAACAAAAGATTATACCACTGTGTACTACCTCCTAATTTTATTGACGCCGTTTAATTTTATCTGTGTATGGAAAAATATCAGAGACTTTGGTAGTGGATTCGAAATTCGCGACCTTCGTTTAAGTTTTTATATTTTATTTGTTTTTTTTACATGGATCTGGATAATAAATTGTAAAATATTACACTGTATATAATGTATACATAAGATATATAAATTTATGTAGATATATTATGTATTATTCTTCTTTGTTCCAGTTTAAATTTTTGAAAAAAGAAAAAAAAAAAATAAAATAAAAAGTAATTTTATGTATTGTCCTTTTATTTTTTTCAGATTTAAAATATTGATATTCAGACTTAGTGACGACGCCCGTATCTTTCGGTTCACAGTATATTTGTTTTTTTATATTTTTATTTTTTTTTTTTTTTTGTGTCTGACTTATCAAAAATAAAAAAAAAAAATTTTTAAGGAAAATTGTATTTATATGTTGAAAATTACTTATAAGGACAATGTTTGCCATTTAAAGGTTTTTTAAATACGAATACATACAGAAACCGAATTTAGATTATTAAATTAACTTCTTGATTTAATTTTGATATTTTTTTGATTTTTTTTTAAGAATTCCACTTTTCATTTACAATTATCTTGGAAAATCTGACAACTTTCCTGAGAGTTTAAAAAAAATTCCTAAGTGTATTCTTAGTGATAACAGACAATTTCGAAAAATAAGAAAAGAAGCAATTTAATGTAATGGAAAATGGAATCGTTTTTTTACATTTTTAATCGGCTTACAATTTTAATTTAATGCATAGAAAATAGAAAATTGGTTATATAGGAATTTTGGGATTTGTACAAATATTATTAAACTTATGATATTCCATGTTTACTAAACACATTATTTAAGTTTAAGCATAGAATTTGAATAAGAGGTAATAAGGGGTTGATTAGAAATTGAATATCTCTACTCAATTCTACTAGATGGTATCTCAGAAGGTATTATAATTAAATTTATCGAAAATATTTTTTGAGACCTTTTGACCTTGAAGAATACAGACAAGGTCAAGGAAAATAGATGTGAGTGGAAAATATTTCAAAGAATCCAAGGTTTAAAATTGTGTTACCGTATGGGCATATCAAAGATTTAGAGTCAGCTTTTAAAGTTTTAAAGCTTACTACTAATGTGATTTTATATTTCTTTATAGTTTTACAAGAACAGGTCATTTAAGTACTAGTTAGAATAATTATTACAGAACAAAAACTTTTTTGATATAGACTTCTCTTTCTTTAGCAAAATTTAATTTTTTCATTTTTAGCTCCACTTGGGAGCGTAGGGCTTCAACTTGAAGGCTCCTGCTGTTTATGCCTTTTTTTACTATTTCTCGGGAATTCTCGGCATTCATGTTTTCACTGATAAAATAGTTGCGGAGATTTTCCTCATGATTTGTATGGAAATGTATGTATGGAAAAATTGAGTCATTTGGTTTCGTGTGTATTTAAAAATTGATTATTTTTTTTTAGTGGGCTTGACAAAAGTTAAGTGAAAGTGAATGTGTTAATTTAACTAGTGTCATTCTTCTCCATGTTGTTCTGGGTATAGCTTTTGATACGGATTTGATTAGAGGATACCAAGCTAGTGTCATTTTTGTTTTGGATATTCAATTTTTTCTCAGTGTGCATAGTTAATCCGCAGAAGGAAATGTATGGTGATTTGCTACACTATTGTTAGTTGGCTACTTCGTTTCGTAGTGTTCACAAGTCGTCTATTATTTCTTATTCGGTTAGAATATTCGGTGTTTATTTATGAAGACTTCTAATTCATTCTTAATGGAATTAGTGGAACTTTTTTTATTACGTAATGGAGCTTTGTATGTTGCATGTACAAATGCCATTGTTTTCTTGATAATTCATACCATTAATTTGAAGAGCATTGGTTAGGATCAGAAGAACAGTTCCTCCATTTCGTCCTATGAATGCAACAACATATATCTAATAAAAGACATTTTAAATTCCATTATATTAATGAAAAATATTCATTTTAAAAATTTAATCCATATTATAATAGCTAAGTTAAAATCATTTCCTTAAATTTTCAATTTAAAATAAACCCTTTATTGAAATTCCTGGAATCGATTTCTTTAATTTATTTTAAAAAAAGCATCAACGTATAACTTAAGTCTACCCATAGATGAAGATCCACTAAATTTCAATGTATATTATATTTGTCGGATTTTACTTTACATAATCAAAAGGAAAATGTATGCAATTTTCTTATAACAGTTTCTTTTAAAAAATTTAATGGAAAATAAAAAACAAAAAAAAATTAAAAGCAAAAATATAAAAGAAATTGATTCGCTAAAAAAAAAATTGAAAAAGTGCCAATTTAATTCTAGAAAAATTTTTATATCATCTACCATATCAAGGTACGAAAATTTTCCTTGAATTTTCATTGTATGAAAATCAAATTGAAACTTTCAATGGAATATTGAATTTATTGGAATCTAGAATAGTTCTAGGATTATAAAATATATGAAGTTTTTCAACTTGGAAAATTAAAAAAAAAAAAAAAGAATTAATTCTAAGGTGAAAATTTTCTTTTAAAATTTTCCTTATACACAGGACTGTACAATGTCTTTCTATTTGGAAATTTTTAGAGAAGATGTATTTTAGTATAGTGCAATAGATAGTAGTTAAGTTATGTGTACATATTAGATAACTGATATATTTAACTCACTTATAATCAAGATTTTGTACATTTTTACTAATCGAATTTCTGATACAAGACATTTAAAAGTTATTTATGTATTTTATAAAGTACTAAATAATGATCAATTCTGTATTTTATGAACTGAAATGAATAAATTGGAAAATTGCATTATGCATTTCTTTCAATTAAATGTCATTGTCTTAAAAAACTTTATTGATTGCATTTTATTTCGAAAAATTTCGAAATACAATATTTTAAATTTTCACTTGTCATTAATTTTGAATATAATAAAATTTTCCAACTACATTTGAAGTGCACTTGTAACAATCGTATTTAATTTTTTTTTTAAATATAATAGAAATAAATGCAATTCTTATGTATTTAAAATTGAATATATAATCGGAAAATATTGTTGTTTTTGGTAATAAATTGATAAAGTGTTTAATCCCATTATAGAACAGAATGGGATTCAAAATTTAAAGGATCTTAGAATTATAACAGACAAGTACAATACTTGAATAAGAAATGGAAATTAGTTGGAAGAAGACTTATTGACAAATTGTACTTAATTAAGTTCGTTTTTAAATTTTAAATATTAAATTTTTAAAAACTAAATTTGATTGGAAGTAGTTCACAGCTGAGGGTCCAGATCATTATTTCTAAAACTACCACTTTTTCGAATTCACACATTGAGGTTTCTGATTCAAAGAGATGGGTTGCTATTGGAATTTGGGATTTCGGCGGGACATCTAAGAATCGATATACAATGTTATCAAAATGAAAATTACAATTCTAAATTCTTAAGTCAGGTTTCCGACAAGACTTTGTCAACTCTGGAATACCCGTACGACCGTAATATAATCATTTTGTCATCCGATTGATTACTTTTGGCAAATTTTCAAACATACAGCTTTATTTTTATAACTTTTGGCCTAATAGTCTTACAGGTATAAATAGTTAGTTACAAAATGTTTGACATATGATTCAGAAATTATGCAAGGCATTTCCTTCTCCCAGAAGTTTAAAACAATTCTTAACTTGCACATCCTAGAGAAACTACATCTAATTATTGAAAACTTAACATAAAAACTTTATGAACTTTTTCAAAACCTTCCTGAGGAATTGTGTAATAAAACTTTCCAAAAATATTTTTACCCTAAAAATATGCAATATTTTAAAAAATAGTATGTTCTTTGTTCTATAATTCCCCAAACAGTTAATAAAAACTTTTGGTATATATATAACCACCCTAAAATACTTCAGATACAAAGACTTATATGATATGTAAAACTTTTATCAAGGTTCCTCCTAAACATATGCAACATTCTACAAAGTTCAAATCCTATACCCAAAAATTTAATTAATTAATTAAATGAATAAAAATCTGTTTATCATAAATGTAAAATCAGTATTCTGTATATATTATTTGAAATAATTTTTATTTTTTTTTTTTTATATTAATTTACTTCTGATGACTTTTGAAAAAAAAATACCCCAAAAATATTAATTTTTCTTTTTGAAATAAATTTCATCCAAATTAAGAACAAAAAAATAATTCTAATCAGAACCAGATGTTCTTCTTTATAAAAATTTTTACAATATTCCATACTATCAAAATATATTTTGAGAATTTCTTATTAAATTAATTGAATCTATCAAGAATACATAAACCTAAGTAGATAGATATTAAATTACAGGGTTATATATATATATCTATGATACTATATATACATATAAAATAACCCAACATTATTCCTTTATACTTAAACTAATTTATTTAAGGAATATGTTCATTTATCTTCTATTTTTTTTTTTTTTGTTTAAGTAAATACACATACAGAAAAACATTCTTATGACTTTCAATTCATTAATTTTTATCATCATCATTGTATGCAATATATACTTTTATCCTGTCATTTCTTCATTTTTTTTTTCTATTTTTTATACTTTACTCCTATCAAAATAATGAAAAAAAAAAAATGTGAAAAGAAAGGAAATATAAATTCCTTAAAATCATTCAATAGCTTTATACTGAATAGAATAGAATGAATCTGTCTTATGCTAAAGTTAACTCTGTCTTTTATTTTGTGCTTTTTGCTATGTCTTATTGTCATGTCAGTGTCATATAATAGAGGTACACGACAAAAAAACAAACATCAACCTAATAATGACTTACTTTGAAAGATCATTTTTCTATGACTGACTGAATCGGAATATAAAAAGTATCAATATTACATAGGAAAAGGTTTTTTTTTTTTTGTATTTTTTTTTTTCTATAATTTTTCCTACTTTTTCCTACAACATATTTGATCTTCGTCAATTTAATGTTGTATTTTTGTAAAAGGAAATTTTAACACTTTGACTACCATAATAGTTATTAATGAAGAAAACCAAAATAATATTAAAAATGAATCTTAGTAAATATAAATTAATTAAATTTATTTTTTAAGCAATTTATTTAGTAGAAATTTTTAGAGGGTTTTAATATTTTATAATATTATATATCCTGAATCCATGAACATTAAAAATTCAAATATTCATCTAATTTTAATAAAATCATCCTAAACGTATGCACAAAATTGTAAATTCAATAGAAGAAAAAAAAAACGCTATCCTAAAGGTATGCAAAACTTGTAAATTTCAAACTACGTCTTAGAACTAAAGAAAATGAAAACCCTGCATCACTATTCGGGTTTTGTAAATAATCCCTAAATTAACTAACAGGAAGAATTCGCGAACATTGCACAAGATGAATAGTTCTTGTATGCATAAGGAAAATAAACATCCTAAAAATATGCAAAGCCTTCAAATTCAAATATTTCTTCTTCTTTGGCGCTGCAGTCCGATATCGAACCTTGGTCTCCTTAATCATTCTCTTACAGTTCACTCGATTATAGGCAGTGGTTATAAAATTTTGCTCTTGGAGCATCTAACTCGTCATCAATCCATCGATTTCTGGGTTTCCCTACTGGTCGTCAATATTTTCTTTAGAATGCCGGAATATGATAAATGTTGGATGTGACCGGCCCACCTAGGGCGATGTAGCTTGATGCACGTCGCAACATCACTGCGGTACATACATTGTATTCAAAATCGATAAAATATAGTAAATTCAAATATTTGCATCCTAAAACTATGCAAAAAGTGTAAATTTAAAAAAAAACTATTTAAAATAGAAGCAAATATATCAGAAGCCATGAAATTGAACAATTCAGAAGACAATGTACATGGAGAACACATTTGGGACTCAACGTGTTAAAAGCAAATTCATATTATTTCTCTATCTTCTGTTTTTCTATCAATCAGTTATGAGTAGTTTTCTTCTATTTCTATTTTAAAATATTTTTTTTTATACTTACCATATTATTTTATATCCGTTGAATTATTATGATTATCCTGAAATGGTTTCCTATTTGAAATAGAGGATAATTCTTGTCAGGATAACAAACCAATACATAAAAACAAAAAAAAAAAACCAAGCAACGACATTGAATATTTCAGAATAACAATGAAGTTATCTTAAGATATTTCCTTTTACTGGTATTTTTTTTATGTTTTTTATCATGATTTTAACAGTAGAACATAATTTGATGTAACTTATGCTGATTTGAACTCAAATTTTTTTTCTAATTTATACTTTTAAAGATGTTTTAGGAGCACTAATTATTCTATTCTGTTTACGGCATTAATGCCTCTAATGAACTACTAGTAGTATACTAGAGGTATTAGAGGTAGGAAGGTTCCAATTGCGAATTAGTGAACTAAAATAAAAAACGGATGACTCATTTATTGTAAAAGCGTTTAAATGTGGGGCATGCTTTCATCAAATCTTAACTCAAACATACCTAATTAAAAAATAATGACGAACTAAGTTTTACACGGTACTGAAAGAATTGTATATTTACCAATTTCAAACTTACAGTTTTGCATGACAAAAGTATAATTTTTAACAAATGCCTCCTAAAAATATGCAATTTAATTTTTTTTTTAAATTTTAACAATTATAAGCTGCAGTGGCTTTAGTTAAACTAATGTTAAAGCTTGTTGAATAAGTTTGCATTGTTCAAATCTGGGCTCAGATGTTCCAGTCAGTTTTAACATAAAAGATAATATTGCTAGCTTAAAATTAATATCTTCATAACTAAATATCCATATTCAACTGTATATTATTTTTATATCTTATATATTAAATATAAATATTAATTTAAACAACCTACATAATGAAAATATTGAAAAAAAATACTTGTGGGTGTATTATGCAAGTGTATTTGAATATTATTCAGAATTCATCCGGAAAATGTCACAAGCTAAAATAGAGACAATATATAATAATGTAAAGAAAGAAAAAGAACAAATATATAGTATATATATATATACTTTTAGTAAAAACATTGATAAAAAAAAATTATAATTTATGATCTTGTTGATAAAATTATGGGTCCGTCGTTGATATAGGATAACGAACTTTGACATGATGTTATAAAAGAAGTATTCTTTTATCTTTAAGTTTTTGTGCATAAATATTATATATATATATATATATATATAAATACATTTTTTTGTTTTAAGTTTTTGTCCTTTTTATTTTTCTTCCTGTCTCTTTCTTTTTGACATACATAATATATAATGCGAAAAAGGAAGCTATCAATTTCAAATTTTCATATTATATTACTTACTTTTCTTTTGTGCTTGCGACACTAAAATTTTCTACTCCAAATTTGAATTTTCTTACAGTTGGCGCCTTTAATTACATAATTTTTCTTTTAATACACTGGATGGTACTCTAAACTCAATAAGTGTCATTAGGTTCGGGGAAATATAATGTTCACTTAATCTTATAGTACTTATGTAAGTGCTAAAATTTAAGTATTCAACCAAAACTACGATATTATGATTACAATTTTCAAGACTTTTCATATTTTTTTTAAGAATTAATTCAAAAAATAAGATCAATAGATTTAGGTAAAGTAAAAGAATCCTAATTGGCACTTATTTTTATTCAATATTTATAATAGATTGTCCTCAAAAGGGCAAAACATTTTATGAACTTTTTTAGAAGACCCAAATCCCAAAATATAATAACGATAACTGGACAGAGGAAGTAATTGAATGGATGCATCCCAAGATAATTGCTTTTAATCTGTAAAAGTCAGTTTCCCTCCACATAGACAAAAAATCGACACTGGGATGGAAACGTATTATGACTTGTATTCATAGTAAAAGTTTCTTTTCACATGAACACGACGACGGACGAGGGACTTACCCCTACCATTATTTTTAAATTACGCCTTTAATAACGTAATTATGTCACCGTACCAGCAGCAGTGTTAATCATATGTAATACATGTTACCAACTGACGTAGCAGATTCTTACGTCACGTGCCAGAGTAATGTGAGAAGATTTTTATACTATAAAACCTTTGCAGATTAAACCACTTTTTTATGTTTAAATTAAAAGTCTATACATTATCTTAGATAATTAGAATAGATATTTAGTAGATATACACAAATCATTTCTAATTATATTATTTAATAACATATTATTTAAGTTTTGTGGAGTACACTTGACACCCTATCTTTAAACTAATTTTGCACACATATTTTTAAGTATATTTCAAAAATCGAAATCATGACCTACAAAATATAGAAAAATTTTAAAAATTAGGAATGAAATACAATTTTGAGCGTGCCCCAAAATAACGGTCAAATGCGTCTACCACCTTCAGTTAAATGTTCATATCTCTGGCTCTGATTGACCATATGAAGTGTTAAATTACCAGTGACATATTAGGAACTCCGATTTAAAACTTGCTATGTCCATATTCTAACAAATTGATCTTTATGATAGATTTTTGCAGGAATTTAGATATTCTATATATTTTTATCATTTTGCGATTCAAAAGCTTCAAGTGAGGTTTTTATGGGGATCTTCAAACTTTCTTGCATAGTGACAAAATTGCCTTACATAGACATTGCACGGTTTGAATCTGAGCTCCTCATATATAAAATAACAAATTAAATAAAAATTAAATAAAACAGATAAAGAGCTTAGCTACTGTGACCTTTAAATTTTACGGGAAAAACTCAATTCAAATAGCTTCATAACTTTGCCAAAACCTAAAGTTTAAACTTTAAAATACATGCTTTCTTAGAATATTCGATCAAACTTTCAGATTTTTTCAAAAATTTCTAATTTTTTTTTAAGATGTGAAAGGCGAGCCTGGTGTGGTCTATCAAATATGCCCCATTCTACTTTATAGAATTTCCATTTGAGCTTCTATTTTACACAATTTGTGTGGAAGATCAGATCTTTTACACATTCCGATTAACCAAACGAATATTCAATCTGACCAAATATTTGTAGTCCTACAAGTATTTAAAGAGTAATTAAGGTCAAATGCAATAAGGCCAAATCAAATAAAGCCAATTTACTTTATTTCATTATCATATTTGAAATAAAGCCAAAAAACGAATTTTTAAATTTTGGTCTTATTTCAATATGAAAAATCGAAATAAAGTCAATTTGATTTTATTTCAAATTGGTAATTTTTTTTTAATGTGCAAACAATTGAATTGTTACTTTTTAAAAATTTTGTGAAAATTACATTTGTTATTGGTTGTATTCAAAAGCAGGGCTGTACATTTTCTCCAGAATACTTACATATATGTGTATGTGAGATTCTGAATTCGGATGGATTTTTGAGTTTTATTCAAAACCAGAGTATTCCCCTTTTACAGAATATTTATATATGTATGTGTATATGATATTTTGAATTAGTAGATATTTTAGACTTGGACTCAAAATCAGTATTGCCGCTTTTCCCAGAATATTTATATATGTGTATATGTGGCATTCTGAATTAAGAGTGGTTTTAGAGTTGGGTGTATAATATATATTATATCACTTCATCTGGATATAAATATTCTGGAAAAAGCGGTAATTATTAATTTTGATTTATCTCATGTTTAAAATATTTTTGACTTTATTTCTTAATAATTTTGGTCTTATATCTTTTTCAAAAATTCTCAAAAATGAAATAAAGCCGAAAATTTAGAAATTATGATTTTGATTTTATTTCAAATGTTGTATTGAAATTAAGTCAAGAAAGTGCAATTTGCCTTTATTTCATTTGGCCTTATTGCACGTACTCGTAATTTACATCTTAAAATTACCACGCCTGAAATCGAAAAAGTACATGTAAAATCTTAGAAAATTTATTATATCTTTATAAATTAACCCTTTCATTTATTATTTTATTTTCAGCGATTACTTAATAATTACATTTTTCTAATTCAATAAAATTATCATTCAATCTTCCGAAAATTACATAATTACACATTGCGCTTTTCAGTCACTATTAAAATTCTAGTTATTATAAAAAGTAATTAAAACTTTTTAAATAAATATCACTTTATTTCTTTTATTCCTCATTTATTACTTAAAATTCTCTAACATTTAAAAGACAATTATTATGCTGTTACTCAAAGTCCTTTGTTCCCATTTCTAAACTCTTTCCCATTTCCAAAACAACAAAAAAACTACTTAAAAAAGTATCGCAAGTCTTAAAATTCAGTAATCGAAAAATGAGTTGAAAATTTCAATTCTGACAAAACAATATTCAAAAAACCAAAAGTAACGAAATGAGACTTGAATATATTTTTCAAAAAAATTTTAATTTTACTGCAATTATCACAAAAAAAAAACAACATTATGTACAAATTTTATGCACGATTTTTCCTAATGTTTTTGTTGTTGTGTAAAATGAAAAACTCATTAAGAAAATTGAATTTTTAAAATTAAAATGAAAATTTGTACTTGAAAACAAATTTTCCGAACAAAATAAAATAATTTGAAAATTGTAAATGCAAAAAAAAAAAATGAAAATGAAAATGTAAAATAATTTTATAAAAAGCATTCAAAATAATTTTTTAAAAATATTTATACCCGTGCATACATATATGAACATCGGGTATATTAAAATTACTCCTCCGTTTGTAACGCATCGAAATATAAGAGCTAGATATAGTGTCAAGGGTACGTATCGAATCAGCATCGAAAAGTGAATCGATCTAGCTATGTGTGTCCGTCCGTCCGTCCGTCCGTCCGTCCGTCAGCACGATAACTCAAAAACTATAAGAGCTAGAGTTATGAAACTTTCACAAAGTAATTTTTAGACAATTTGTAGGTTCCCTATTGTTTTTGGTTAAAATCGGAGAAAGGCTTCGGGGAGCTGCCATACAACTTTTTTGCTCCAATATGAATTTCTTCACAACTAATAATACTACGGGGATGAAAATTACCCACGGTTAGTTTTATAATGACTCCGGCACTTATATGAAGTTTCAAAATGTTAGGGCCCCATTTTCGGGGGGCTGCCATACAACTTCTTTGCACCAATATGAATTTCTTCAAAACTAATTATACTACGCAGATGAAAATTACACAAGGTTAGTTTTATAATGACTCCGGCACTTATATGAAGTTTCAAAATGTTAGGGCGCCATTTTCAAGGGGCTGCCATACAACTTCTTTGCACCAATATGAATTTCTTCAAAACTAATTATACTACGACGATAAAAATTACACACGGTTATTTATATAATGAATCGAGCACTTATATGAAGTTTCAAAATGTTACGGCCCCATTTTGGGGGGGCTGCCATACAAAGCTTTCGATTCAATAACTGCGAATCTAATGAAGCTACAAGGTTAAAATTAAAATTGGGCAGGTAAAGTAATAGGGCAAGTTAGTTGGCAAAGTTGGACATCACTCGGACCATCGGAATTTTAGGGTGGGCCATTCTTTTTTTGTTTTTTTTTTTTTTTTTTTTTTTTTTAAACTGTTATGGGACAATGATATGGGATATTTTTTTTTTATTTTTTTTACGTCAAAATTATGGAGTAATGAGTTAAATGTATAAGGGAAGTAAATTACGGTTATTTTATACACCATAGTGGGTATGCACGGGTATCTAAAAGTTGACAAGGGCAACTATAATCTTCCTCGTTTTTATAGATATTTACATAAATTATATTTTGCAGCTAAGTTATTTTTACTGTTATTATTTTTATTGCAAATGTTGTGATAACTGTTATAAGTACTTATACTATATTTGAAATATTAATAAATGGCGCAAAATGTAATTTGAAGTGGAGTCTCGTGGAAAATTTAAATGAAAAGCATCTTGCAAAATTATTTAAAAGCTTTTTCCTTCTTTTTCATTTTATTCTTCGGGGAGGACACAAAGCTTCTAAAATTTTTTACAGTCCCCCATTTTTTCCGACATTTTAACTTTTCTGACAACCCCTTGTGATGGAAGGTTTTCTGTTTTTTCTTCAAAGCATTTTAGGTTAACTCTAAACCTCAACACAACTCCTTACTCTGGACTTCTATTTTTTCCTATCTTGAATCGGAAGATTATCTTTCCCTAATTTTAGTCCTTGCTCCATTCATTCTGCCTTAGAGTATTACAATTCACCAACCTAAAATACCTCTATATTTTAAGCTAACTGTAAACTCCAACACAACTTTTTACTCTTAAGTTCTGCTTCATTCTATCTTTAATTGGGAGCTTCTTCTTTCACAAAATTTAGTCTTTCCTCCAGTAATTCTGTCTTGGAGCATTACAGTTCAATAACCTGTAAAGCGTCTGATGCTGTTACAAGATTTTCTGCTTCATTTTATTATTTGTTCTATTATCCTTTGTCCTCGAAGTCGTTTAAGTCCTTTCATTGTTCCTTCTACTTTGTGAATTCCAATTTAACGACTCACATGGGACGAATATTATAAGTTCACTGAAAATATAACAGATCCAACACCATTCACCACAACCCTTTTAAAAGCTTAAGAAGTTAACAAATAAATTTTTAGAAACTAGTACAAAATTGTAGGACGTTTCATTAACATTGGGGAAAATCTTCAACTTGGCAAATAAAAGGCGCAAAATTATCTCAACGACCAAAAACCATCAACAATCTTCATCGTTTTTTAAAAAAAACAAGCCCCTTTGATTAATTTTTTGAAGAAGATTTATGTAAGAATTTCAAGGTAAACTGCCAGGATTATATACATGGGTTTCATAAGTTTCTTCCAACTACTTAATTTCTTCCAACTATTCTTAAAAGTTACAAGACTGAAGATCTACAATCGCAGTGATGTCGAAAGAATTAATCTTTTATCTAAAAATTTCCACTTGAAGAAGTAAAACCCTGATGCTCCAAAGGAATTAATCCTTTATCTTAAACTAGAAAGTCGTGACAGAAACTTCCCATATAACATCTTATAATTTAAATACCATTAAATTTTCTGAATACCAGTTCATTAGTAAAAGTATCTCATTACATAATATTCTTGCAAAATTTATAAAATCACTTATCATATTAAAAATTAAAACTAATCATTAAGTTTTAAAAAGGAAGTTGAGCATTACAACATTTGTAAGGATTTATCTTATCAATAAAAGTTTAATTTTTAAAGAAACTTAAGTCTTTACTATTACAAAAGTATATAAAATAATAATATACAACAGTAATTATATACTTAAATTACTTTAAAGTTTCTAGGATCTCAAACGGTTCCTTGATACTATTTAAACAATTTTAAATACTTTTACAAAATAAATATAAGTACTTATAACTATATACCACAGCTTCCATAAACCGCAATCTAAAATTATATATACTATATATATAATATAATATAACTGTTAAAAAGGACATTTTATTTTATTTAATATTCTTTAATATCTTTTTACTTTTTAACTTCAATTTTAAATTGTCTTGAACTATATATTTCATTTATTTAAGACAATTTTTTTAAAATTCTTCCATTTTAAGTAATAAGTACATAGAGTATATTATAACTGTATTTGAGTAGTCATTTTAATGACCATTTCAAGTATCTTTAAAAATAAATAACAAAATATATATCTAGTTAGATAGTTTTTGTTTTGTTTTTGCTCCTTTTAACTACCAAATTGTTACAATCTTAAGATACAGAAATTGTAAAAAAACAGAATTCCGTTGTTGAAGATAAAAAAGAAAAACTGAAATTTATTTGAAAAACTTTTTACATTATCCAATTTAAATTTTGTTTTTTTCTCTTTGAAAGATAAAAAAATTAAATAAGCCGGTTGTTTAATGGTCCGATCTTCAAAAAAAAGGATTTAAGTATACAGCTTTTTTAATTAAGGACAAATTGAGAATTAACCGTTTCTTATCAATCATATTTTTTAGAAATTTTAAAGTTTAGATATTTTGAATCTCATTTAAGATCATTCAAATTGTATCTACTTAAAAAAATCTTCGAATTCGACATTAAAAAGAAACTTGCCCTTTTGTGAAATATTCTGGAGAAGGGTATTTCTATTCAGTCTGCTAGTGGATTTAGCACTTGTGGATTTTCTTTGCTTAGACAAAAGTCCTTATTGGTTAAAAACTCAACCTTATGAGCTGTTTCAAGTATCTTAAAAATTACATTTAAAATTGATCTAAACTAAAAATCATTTTTAGGCTCTAAAAACTGCTTTAAAAACCTCCGGCGATTTGAGATTCCTATTTACTTAAAAAAACTCCCGACGAAAAAATGGTCAAACATTCAACAGAAAAATATGTGGTCGTCCACAAGATTTTTCCATTTACTATGCATTAGATTTTTAAGGATTCGGAGCTTAAATGCCATCTACTAGAAAATTTAAACCACGTTGAAACTTTTAACTTTAGCCAAATTACATGCATCGAGTTGGAAATTTTTACAGCAATTCACAATATATCAACCTCTCCATTAATGCCTTCTTCGTACACTGTAAAAATTTAAGAATATTTTCAAATTATTTTAATATTATTTATCTTAAATTTTTTTTTAAATAAAATAAAAAAATAATTTAATAATTATTAAGTAACCATAAATTTAATTCTTAATAATTAAAAAGTTAAACAAAATTTTAAAAGTGCTATTGTTTTCCAGACATTATATTTATTAATTTGTCTTTATCAGTCCGTCTCAGTTTTTTGTACAGGACTTTTTGTATTTTAATTTGAAATATTCTTTTGTAAAGCCACGAAAAGGAATAGCCCCAAACCGCTTTAAAAACTTAAAAACTTTTTAATAATAATTTGAGTTGTACAGTTTCTTATTTCTATCTGAAAATAATCAAAAACCGTTTTATTCTAAACTCTCTTCTAAACCTCCTAAGCCTCAATTTATAAAATTAAACTCTAGGGGGAACGAACTTTCAAATTCTCCGCCAGTAGAATCAACATTCGATATATTAAAAACTGCAGCTTCAAAACAATATATTGAAACAGCATTATTGAACCCAAATAACGGTTCTTCCTCAAATAACGTTTTATTCTAAACTCTTTTATATATCTCCTAAGCCTCAATTCTTCAAATTAAACTTTAGGGGGTCGAATTTTCAAATTCTCCGCCGGAAGTACCAGCATTCGAATGATAAAAAATTGCAACTAACGGTATTTCCTCAAAAACTGCTTCAATGGATCTTTTAATAAATAAAATTGCAATTTTTTGTAAATAACTAGCCGCGTGTTGTTCTCTTTTTAAAAATTTTTTAGTTTTTTCATATTTTTCTTCTTCAAAATTACTTTGAATTATTTTGATGTACTCAAGAGTATTTTTAGATTTTGTTTTTTTTTTTTCTGCTTCTTAAATAAAAGTTTTTTTTATCTTTACCACTAACAAAAATATGGTTATTGCGGTTTTGAATTACTCTTTGAAATTATTTCATGTCATTACAAATGAAAAACTTGAAAATTGTTTCTTTTTTTTATTTTAAAATATTAGTAAGTTTTATACCGCAGATGCAGTAATTCAGTTTTTTTTTTAAAGAATTAGTATGTCTTATATTTATACTTGGATCTTTATTTATTTCGAAGTGAACCAAGAGGAAGCAAAAAAAGAAATGAAGAAAACTGATGAATTATACTTTCATCATAGTTTTTCTCTATAGATTTACTTTGCATTAATGTTAACATTTTAAGAGCTGTATTAAAAATTCCACGGACCGTAAGTTAATTATTAACATAATATTTTATTTATACCATGTTGTGTTTGTAGAGTTATTTTTTTAAGCAAAAGTTTTCCGGGTTACGTTCGCCTTGGGAATTTTTGTTGTAGTTCCTTTTACTGTACTTGGGAGGGTAGGACTTAACTTGAAGTTTCCATTAATTTCTATTTATAGATTTTTCTATTATTTCGTTCCAGGATATTTCGTATCTCCTTTATTCACCTAGTACCGTTCTTCTCCATGTTGTTAGGTTCTACCTCTTGAGCTGGATCCTACTAGAGGACTCCAGGTCAGCGCCATTATTAATATGCTAATTCTTCATTTTTCCTTAGTGTAAGGTCAGTCCACCACCGTTTCCTTCAGGTTTCTTGCATGGTGTACAACCATCAGTTTTACTTACTTTAATCTCTAGGCCAATTTCACGAGATGCTAGTTGCAATTAGCTTAATTTCGATTGTGCATCTTCTTGATTATTGAACAGAATACATATGTCGTCTGGGAAGTCTAGATTTTTCTAGATATTTGTCATCTAACCAAAGATGCCTCTTTCAATACTCCTAATACCCAAGGATTTACAATTGTATTAGAAGATACTATTCATAATCATATTAGATGATATTCTGAGGGAAACCAGGAGTATTGAAAGAGGCATCTTTTGGTTGGATGACAAATATCTAGGAGAACTAGACTTCTCAGGCAATTCAACTTTAAAGATTTGGCTACAATTGTCCAAATTTTTAAAATGTGTCAAAAAGAGTAAAAGTGATCAATGCATTTGTTAAATCAAACTGTTATTTTATTCACACAATAATTATTTTGGGGCAGCGATCAGCCAAAACTTTATTTTATATTAAAACGATTAAATTCAGATAGTTTCAAATAAAATGTTATTTATTTAACATATCTCTTTTCACAAGTCATCTCTTTTTATCCTACCATCTTCATATTTTCTCCAATCATATTTTCTTACTAAATTAAAAATATTAGAATGGTAACCATAGTAACCAATTTGATTTCAATTAAAAATAAATAATTGGGACAAAAAACAATCAATTAAAATTTATAAAATGTTTACTATGCTTCTATATAGTGTTAGTGATTCTATAGTGATCCTAAAAACAAAACAAAGACAGAACTCCAAAAATATAGGTACGCCCTATTTGTTTTAATTTGGAAATAATTTTAGGATGGATTGAATTGAGCATCGATTGTACATCCCACTAAATAAATTTTCCTTTTTTAAAATAAAAGCAAGATAATGAATTTGTTATTTGTTATCCATTCATCTTCTAATATTTTAGTTAATTTTCAATTTTCATCAATATTTATAATTTTCCGGAAAAACATTACAAAAAAAAAAAAAAAAATACAACAACAAATAAATTAAGAATTAATTAGAAAAAAATAAACCTAAATTTGTATTATATATTGATTTATATTCAATATATCCTTGGTATCCTTATCCTTATCCTATAATAAATCAATCTAATATATATATTTTATAAGATATGATGCTCTATATATGTATATATATTTATATCTTTACATATCTATTATAAAACAAAAATTTTTATAGCTATTACCATAACTTACCATAACTACCAAAATATTCTTTTTCACTAATAGAAACCCTTACTATATTTATCACTAAAATTTACAAGCATTTCTAATTAGTAATGCTTGTTATATTTTGAATAGATTTGTGATATCTTATATTGATTATTAGGGTTTGAATATTTAGATAGAGGTTCTATATGGGAATATAGGTATCTATTGGTAAATTCTATTAGAAATTCAAAAATATTCGATAAACACAAGAAGAACACACGAAAAAAGTGGAAAGGGGACAGAGTAAACCGTGTCAACTATAAGATACGTACCCGAATATATCCAATGAAATTTTAACTGTTTATTTAAATTTTGTCATTTTCTTAGAATTTGAATTTCGAAGTTTTGGAAAATCTACACGACTCTTCAGAAAACTCAGGCTTCAGTAGTCATTGAAACTAGGGACAACAAATTGAAGCATATAAAAGCAAGAACAGAAACCCAGGTTGAATAAATTAAATTTGTTTGAATGCAATAATTCAAAGTGTTGATACTGAACGTTCAGACTTTAGACATGAAACCAAAGTAAGTTTGGAAAAATTGCAGATACACAATACAAAGGATTTTGTATAATCGCTTGTTAAAGCCGCTGACCAAGCTTGATCAATTTCACGAGATAAGATAGCTTTGTATTTTCCCCAATTGAATTTGTAACAATTTTAGAACCCAAGCTCTTCTAATTTTTTAAATATCGTGTGGAAGAACAGTGTACGGTATCAAGTCTCCTTTCTTTATAGTGTCACAAACGTAATAACAATTTTAATATACTCTTTCACACTCCAAACTTATGAATGTAAAAAAAACAATTTATTAAATTCAGGATAATGAATATAATCCTTAATTTGAAAGAATATATTTTAATAAATTTTTTTATTCTTCCAATATTCTTTAATTCTAATTAACTTCATTTGGTATATTTATTATTTATATTATTTTATTCATAGTCATAAAAAGTAAATATCAAATCCATATATTTCTGATCCTTTTTTGTGAATGTGTATGTAATAATATTATAAAAACATATGAATATTGGTTGGATCACAATATTCATTTGTATATAATTTATGAATATGTATATTGTAAATTTATAAAATGTTTGTTATTAATGGATTTTGATAAATTTTTAATTATTTTGTTTTTGTAGTTAAATATAAAAATAGTAATATTGAATACGGAAGGGATGAACATCATATAGTTTTATATACTATACTTATTCTTGGACTAGGAGTAATAGGAGTTGAACCAAATAATCTGTATACGTTGCCATGGTAATTAAACTTAAATTTCGTATATAACTTCAGTAGGCATTTAGTTTTTAAGGTATATTCATACCTACATATTTAAATATAGATAGCTATAATCTAAGGATATATAAAGATATAGATACATTAATTAAACTTTAGTATATCTAAATATAAGTCCCTGAAAAACTGTAAAATCTACAGAATTCATAAGTCAGTAACGTTTTAAGTATGTTCTATAATTATAATTAGGATACAGAAATGACTGAATTGATTAAATGAATGAGTTGATTAAATACTCTTTTTGTAAACCCTGTCTAATGTTTTTTTGTTAATACTTATTATTAATTAAACTGAATTTATTTGGTTTTATTAAACACACATAACTACCTTTCGAATTATAATTGACTCCTCAAACTTACTAAACTCTTAATATTCTCTTTTAAACGTTTAAGAGCTTCTAAAATTTAAGTATTTTAATGGACTCTAATAAAATATTTTATATTTACTTTTTCTATATAAATTTATGTAAATATAAATATTATATAATATGTTGAATATTTAAGGATCCAATTATATTCATTGTCCACTAAATCATTGTTCTTTTTAGGATAAAATTCAGAGTTAAATGAAACAAATTAAGGAGTAATAATTAATTAATTTATTTTTTGCTCCATTACTTTGTATGTTTGTATTACATTGTTTATAATTTTTGTTTTCACTGGAGCTTGTAAAAGAAATATCAATGAATCGTAATTTACAATATAGGTCCCTTACATTCCAAGAACCAAAATGTTTCCTAAGTTATTGGGGGGCTAATTATTAAACTAATAAATCCTGTAATATTATGGACCCTTTGGTTATACTATTTAACCAATAATTTGTTTTTAAATAACTTTGAAAAATATTGCATACTTCAAAGGGTAAAATAAAATTTTAACTTTTACTACTTAAAAGTACAGAAAATCGGACAGAATTATATTTAAATAGAATGTATATATTTATAGTATATGAATTTTATGAATATTAATTACTCAATGCATATTTAAACTGAAAATTTCAAAAATTTCATTACAAATTTATAGAAAACAAAATTTTAATTTTTAATTACATATGGAAGGTTATTCAGGAAGTTAAAAAAATTAATATTTTAAATTTTTATGCAACTTATATAAGGGTAATATTTAAGAGCTTTGTAATTAAAATAAATATTTTCTTTTAAACCCAACCACCTGTAAAAATTATTTTCAAATTAAAAGTTAAATTTAAATATATATATATATATTGCAAAATGCTAATTTTATTTAAATCTCTATAAGATCTTTAGATACTTTAAAAAAATTTCTTTAGTAATTGATTTTTATCGGAATTTTATTATAAAGTTTTCTTATTTAATTGAATTGAAATAAATTTTTAATAAATTTTTAAATTAATTTTTAATAAATTTTGAATTTAATTTCTGACAAAAGAATTTCCATTTTTATTTAGGTTTTTTAAAAATCATTGAAATTTGTATATTGAAAAGTACTTCTTCAATTATTATTTAAAATAATACTATATTTTTCCCGTTTAATGTGAAATAACGCCCTGGGGTCTATTTTCTCATAGTAATTAAGTAATAGAGCCCAGGGGTTTTCTTTTCATAGTAATTGAGGAGTAGTAATTGAGGGGTAACTTAGTAAATCGAAATGAGGGGTATTTCCTTTTTCCGAAATTATAAAACGAAAAATAATTTTACATATAAACTACATTTATACTACAAACTGTACAAAAACCAGGTGTTATAACCCTGCACCCTTTATTTCGCAGGGCTTTAATTCAGATCACCGTTTTGCAAATAATAATGTGTGCGAAAAATGAGGAGCGGTACAATCCTTGTAAACCTTGTTTATTTAATATTGGGAACAAGGAACATCTTGTTTCATAAAGCGGGCTTTAAACTTTTTGTTGTCTGGATCCATTTGCTCCAACCAAATGCTTAATATAAGTAATAAATCAAATAATATTTTTAAATTCTCTAGAAATTATATATTTGTTTTAATTTAAAGAAAACTATGATCTCATAACTTTGATTGAAACTATTATATTACATACAACCTCATAAAACTAAAATTGATTTACATATTATTTTGTGAAAAATAAAATTTAATATTTTATAATGAGCTTTCGAAATATTTTTAATTATATTTGAATTAACTTTATTTTCAAATTTCTTTAAATACTTAACACCCATTATAAAAAATTATAACTCTGAAAATATTTAAAACTCTTGTCAACATTTTCAATATTAGATACTATGTATTCAAAATAATTTTAATATTAAATAAATCTATTGTAAGTAATTTATTTAAAACATAATTAATAATATTTATTTTTTAAAAAGAATACAATCAAAAAATCAATTATTTTTTAAAGTAAATTAAATTAATTTTATACAATTAATACAGAAATACAATATTTTTTAATTTATTAATTATTTAAATTAAAATTTAAAAATTCATATTATATACTTGGTTTCAGTGAAATTAAGTCCATACTAAATAGTCAAAACCTCCATTATGTACTATATGTAATAAAATTTTAATTTATTTATTTTTTTTAATATTACGTATTACACTGGATTAAGCAATATTGTTAAAGCCCTCGGCCGTCAGCACCATTGTGGACTGATTTTAATTTATCTTACATCTTTTACATCTTTTCTAAATTTGTATCTCAAAACTACTTTGGTAGGTATTTAATCAATATACTATTTAAATTTATTATCTTTGCTAAGTTACAATCTTCAAACTACTTTCTAGATTTCTTAATTAATTTAGATACTATCTAAATATTCAATTAAAAATTAGGTTAACTAAATTGCATATTTCCAGGAGCAATGTTAAAAAAAAAGTGCTGTATTTTATAAAAATAATCAAAAAATTCTGCAAAAATCAATTGAATATTTATGAAATAATAAATTATATGTATTTTTTTCTGGAATTTTTTGCTGGAGTTTCTATTTTTGCCATTTTGGAACCAATAAATATCTAGAAATAATCTAAATTTTACAATAATTAATTTTTATCAAATATTAATATATTATAAATGTAATACAATTATTATCAATCAACTGTGTGTATTTTTTATGTATATAAAATTTGCAAGCTTATTTTACGCATTCAAAGTACAAATAAAAATATAAAAAATATTATAAAATTAAAGCCCACTGCCCACACTACATACAAATACATTTATTTTAATTAAAGTACAATGTTTGTATAAATATTCAAATATCTTAATTTTATTTTAACTTATTTAATAATATAACAATTTTATTTTTAATTTAATCTTAAGTTTTTCAATTTAATTCAAAAATTTTAATTTTATTACACAAAGCTTTTCTGAAAAGTAATTGGTAATCATCAATAAAGCAAGGAGTACTAATCTGAAAAACAACCAATTGACAAACTAAAGAATAATGCTTTAAGTTTATATAGAATCTATTACTGATTATTTTGCACCTTAGATTCTATGTAATAAGAATGATTTTTAGAGTACATGCAATAAGACCAAATGAAAAAAAGCCAAATTACACTTTGGCTTTACTTCAATATCACATTTGAAATAAAACCAAAATCATAATTTCTTAATTTTCGGCTTTATTTCATTTTTCCAAATTATTGAAAAAGAAATAAAACCAAAATTATAAAGAAATAAATATTTGAAATATGAGATATAAATCAAAATTAGTATTGCAGCTTTTTCCAGAATATTTTTATATATATAAATCATTTAAATAAATATCATATGCAGATTATAATTATGCGAATATACCAGATTCTGAATCACCAGGGCTTTTTTAGTACATAAATATTTTGGCAAAAGGAAATACGCTGATTTTGAATCCAACTCTAAAATCTCTCTTAATTCAAAATTCCACATATACACATATATAATTATTCTGGGAAATCGGCAATCCTAATTTTGAATCCAAGTCTATATATATATATATAAATATTCTGTAAAAGGGGAATACCCTGATTTTGAATTCATCCTAATTCAGAATTTCACGTACACATATACACAATTATTATTATTGGAAAAAGCGTACAACCCTGCTTTTGAATACAACCAATAACAAATGTAATTTTCGCAAAATTTCAGAAAAATAACAATTCAATTGTTTGCACATTAAAAAAATTAGCAATTTGAAATAAAATCAAATTGGCTTTATTTCAATTTTTCATATTGAAATAAGATCAAAATTTAAAAATTCGTTTTTTGGCTTTATTTGAAATATGATAATGAAATAAAGTCAATTGGCTTTATTTCATTTGGCTTTATTGCATGTACCCGATTTTTACTAACTATGACTTAATCTATCAATTTACTTAAGGTTTTAAGTACTCTTACTTAAGTACTCAGATATATACCAAAAATATGCAATTGGACATTGGACCTTTGATTACGTAAGGAATTAACATTTAAGAAAAATTACTTTTCAGAACTTTATTTAATTTATAGTTTTACTTATTTTTGTACAATAAAAGCGTCCGTGTAAATACAAAAAAGAAACACTCACAAATCTCTTTTCACTTGGGCTTCTTCTATTTAAAATCATAAACTATTTGTTTTTTCTTTTTGTTGTTATTTTTTTGGAAATATTTTAATTATTTTGTTTATTATATATGTACTTTCATTATTTATTTTATAAAATAAAAAATATATTTTTACTTTTATAAAACAATGAAATTACTTCAATAATTTACAAAAAAAAAAAAAAAACAAAAAAAAAAAAACCAAATCACACAACTGTGATTGCTTTAGAAATACTTTCCTTGCTTGTTTCCTTCCAGAAAGCTCCAACAATAAAAATGGAAAATCCAACAAAAGATCGTCACCAGGTAAAACAAAAACGAAAAATTCTAACAATAATATGAACAAAAATGAGTTGACGCGCGATTTCTTAACACACATACGCTCAAGAATGCAGAATGTTCATTTCATTTTCAAAACAAAAAATAACATTAGTTTTTCTTCAATTTCATTATTTGTTTCTTATATTTTTTTTTCTTCTTATTTATTTTCCTGTAATTAAACAACACGCTAACATTTAAATTGCATAACGTGCAAAATAACTAATTTTGAAAAAAATAACATATATATATACGAAAATCACTGTATATATAATATATAACCAAAAATGTCAAAAAAAAAAAAAAAAAAAAAATCATATATAGGGATATTATCTGGTGGTGGAACACCTGGAAGATTTGTCAAAAAATTATTATATGGTAATCCATCAACATTAGACAATGATGATTTAGTTGCTCTTGATACAGAATTTAGAGAATATTTCGGTAAGTTGTATATATATATATATATAAGAAAAAAACCATAACAATAATAATAATAATACAAAAATTAAAAAAAAAAAAAATATTAAAAGTATTCACGAGTTATTTTGTCGCTGTAAAATATTAAATTTTGTAATCAATTTAAACGAAAACATTGTGTTTTGAGTATTTTTTCGTTATATCCTTGGTTTTCAAATGTCAAATTATAGTTGATTAATTTCTTTTTTCAAAAATTAATTTTTAATTTCGCTTCAATTTGTAATAATATTATTAAATTTTAATGCTATTTTTATTTTAATATTAATTATTTTAATTTTTTCTGAAAAATCGCTAGACATCGCAATCGCAATTCGTATACATTGTGCATCATCAATATTCAGAACTGTTTTTTTAAATATTAAATTTGACAAGCGTCAAATATAAATTAAATAATACTTTGACAGATAAGACAATGCAAATACTCATTCACAATAGTTTAAGGTTTTTTAAAGTTAAATAAGAATAAAAAGTTTTAAAACGACAACTCGTGAATATTTATATTAATTTGACATTTTTATATGATCAATTATGGAGTTAATTATTTATTATGAAATAATATTTTTTAATTAGTCAAGAATAAGGTGAGCATAAAATGTCGTATCCATCTTGCCTTAATTTCAATAATTATTTTCTTAATAAAATTGTTTCCGGATTTTTTTCCAATTTAATTTACAAGGGTTCAAAGTAACTTCTCGAACATAATCTCAAACAAAATACTTATATAAAGGAATATATAGGTATATCTACATTGCCTTAATAATTAAGGTTTTCTATTAATAAAAGAAGTCTTCATAATCAATGTCATAATATAATTTTTTACAAATTAATAACATGGCTTCTAGTTATTAACCTAAAAAGTACCTAAAGTACATAATAGAACTTATTTCAATTCCACAGTTTTTGTCAATTAGACTATCTAAGAATCTAAAACTCATGAGTTTTAATGTTCCACACCTTTGTATATGAGAAAATTTTAGAAAATCGTGTGTAGCTAACACTAGAATCTAATTTTAAATATAATTCGGAGTCGTTATTCTAATAAATAAAGTTCAAAAAAATTGATCATACAAAATGTCAAATAAAAAAAAATAAGTAAACACATTAAAATATTAATAGAATAATAAGTTGTGTTTTTAAATAAAAAAAAAACATTTACAAAATAATATTATTAAAAAAAAAATTATTTTGATGTTTTCTGTTTTTATTTTAGTTTTTATTTATTTTTTTTTTTTATTTTTCTTTTTTAAATTAATTTTTATTTTCATTATCTTTACTTTCAAATTCACTTTAAATAATTATATATTGTGTTTTGTATATATACAATAGAATAGAAAATATAATAACTATAATATATTAGTGAAATTATTAACAAAATTTAATTGAAGAGTCTCCATTAAAAACAAATAGATTTAGATATCTGATAGAATATAGTTTAGTTGAACGATTGCCTAGACTTAGATAAATTTTTAGTAAAACTAAAGTCAAAGGCGAAAACTTATATTTTGAACAAGGAAAACAGGTAAGAATATTTCCTTATATACAGTGCTATCAAAAACTAGATTGAATAAATTATTATCTTCTAAGCGCTTATTATCTTCTTCTTCTTGTCGCGCTACAGCTCGATGTGAGCTTTGGCCTTCTTCACAACATCTCGCCACGCATCGCGATCTTGAGCAGCACTTCTCCCATTTCCAACCTGCAACACTCGAGCATCATTTTCAACATTATCAATCCATCTCAAACGTGGCCTGCCCCTACTTCTTCTTAGATCAGGTTTAATATTGAAGGCTCGCTTTTGTGATCGGCTTTCGCTCATTCGCATCATGTGCCCGGCCCATTGCAGCCTTTGTGCCTTGGCAAATCTGACGATGTCTTCCTGTTTAATGAGCTCTTGAATTTCCGCGTTATTTCTTCTTATATATTCGCCGTTTTCTATTCTTCTGGCACCGAAAATTTTTCGTAAGATTTTTCTTTCAAAGACTCTTAGTCTGTTTTCGTCTGCTACAGTTAACGTCCATATTTCGCATCCATATGTAACTATTATTATATTCAGGAATTTTCTTGACTAAATTTTAAGATATTTCAATTTTAAAGAAGAAAGTTAAACTTTTTTTTTTGGAAAAATTTTCAACCTTGAACTACACTAATAAAGTTGAAATATTCTTTAAATAGTTACCTTAATTAATAGTAGATTTGGATATATACAACAAGGATAATTTTAAATGTTCCTTTCATCCTTAATGGCAAAATCAACTGTCAATATCAACTATCTTCAGAAACTTTTAATTCTTAAAACAGCATTTGATAAAATATACAAAATTCAATTTAACATAAAATAATTGACCTTCTTTTTTATAGTTTATTAAGTTTTCTAATTGCTTGCTTTTTTTAATATTAAAAAAAAGGACAAAGTATTTTTCTTTTAACTTAATTAAATTACTAAAAATTTAATATAAACACCCCTTAATTGTTATCAATGTTTCTAAAAGATATTTTTCTTTAAACCATTTTTTGAAAATAAAAAACATCAAACTATGTCATAAGTTTAATCATCGATTTTATTTAGCTTCTATTACTATTTTATTATCATTACATTGATTGTGCTCCTTAATTAAATTTAAATGAGAAATCCACGTAAAAGTATCCGGTAAGTTAAAAATTATCCAATATAATATTTGGCTATGATTGAATAAATTCTTGTAAGTTGAATAAGTAATATAGTATGCCAGATGTACATACCATTACTTTCACAAATTATAAATTCATTAATCTCAAAGAAATATCTCAAATTATTTAATTCACGGCCTTCTAAATTGAAATGGCTATGCCTAAATGTAATGGTTTCTCAAATGATCAGGCCATTTCAATAAATTGAATAATTATACATTAAATATACATACACAAATACGAGTGTTGTCACACATTATTGCAAAAAACCAAAAATCTTAAAGTCATTTTTTTTTTCTAATTATTAAATTCAAGGCCTTCTAAACTAAGTTGATTATGGCTGAATGTAATGACTTTTTAAACGAATTGCCAATGGTTAAATAATTTCTCTATGTTGAATAATATAGTACGTCACATATACATACATATACAAATACTGTCACAGATAATTACATATTATTAAATTTCAAAAACCATCACAGGACCGGTAAACCCAAAACAAGGCTTTTTTTTTGTCATCTTCATAACTATTTTAACCCCTTAATCCAATCCAGATTTGGTTGAACAGGATCATTTTATGTTTGCTATTTTCTTTTTATTTACTTTCAAAGTTTTTTCACTTTGTTCTTCCACAAGATCATAATATTTTTTATCTCTTTCTTTTGAAATCAATTGTTCCCTATCTCTTTCTTAAAATATCTCAAATATTTAATCAGCAAAATAAAAACTTTTTTTTTGACTTTCTAACAAAAGTTTGGAAAGAACAAAATCACCTCTTGTTTCAAGTGTGGGTAGAAAAGAATAGAGGAAAAAAGAGACAAAATTTTTGTGTTGCGTTGGCGTTCGACATAAAATAAAGTAAAAAAAAAAGCATTTTTTAATTTCTTTTTTTTTTTTTTTTATTTTATACTTAAAATAAAATTTATTTAATTTTAATTTTTTTTTTATTATTTATTTTTTAAGAGAAAATTAGAAATTTATGTCATGAACCATGAAGACTTTGTTAAAAATTAAAAAAAAAAATATTTAATAAAGGACATATCAACAACAAAGGATTCTTTAGCTCGTGATGTTAAATTCACCATTCAACCAAGTTAGAAAAATCGAGGGATGTAATATTATATATATATTACTAAGTATATGAAGCAGGACCATAAGTTTATACTCCTATATAAGCTTGTGTTTAAGAGTGTTTTGAGGTTATATAAAAATATATGAAAACACAAACTATGCTTCAGAAAAAAAATATTTAAAAACGAGGAAGAGTGTGGTAGAGTAGACTGTGTCAACTCTGGGATACTTGTATGAACGTTACATGTACATTATATCATCCGGTTAATTACTTTTAGCAAAATTTCATATAAAAGAAGTAGTTGTATGGCAGCTACTCGAACCCTCTGCAGAAGACCAACCAAATTTTGCAGAAACTTTGGCCATTACATTAAACTATTTTCAGCAAACTTTTCCAGACATCCAGCTTAAATAGGTATAGAGTAATACTCATAAAAAATAAGAAGTTGTATGTCATCTACTCGAACCCACTGCAATAGACCAACCAAATTTTGCAGAAACTTTGGCTATAAAACTAAACTACTTTTGGCAAAATTTCATTCAAAAATTTGCGAAAATTTCAAGATCCTAGCTCGTTTATCGTGTGGCAGACGAACGGACGGACGGACGGACGAACATAAATAGCAAAATCGATTTATTTTTCAATTTTGGTCCGATCTTAACACCTGAGGTTATATCTACCACCCCCTCCTACTCTGTGTCACAAACGTAATGGGAAATTTATTATACACTTTGACTATATAGTCATACGGGTATAAAACAAAAATTAAATTTTTTCATGGTTGAATCGATATAAAAAAAAAAAAAACAAAAATCAAAAATAAAAATAAAATAAATCGTAAAACATTCAGCGAATCATAAGAAAATCCTGATAGTTAACAAGTATTTTTCCCTCACATTCTTTTATTTCAGCTGTATACATACATACAAATACAATTAATATTATATTAATGTATATAAGATTGTATATTAGAAGTTTTTAACAAGTATACACTTGTAATTACCACCACAATTTGATTGTAAAAGTATAGAAAAGCCTTGTTACCACAATTTAATTATGAGAATGGAAAAGCCTTTTTACTACCACAATCCGGTTGTATGGTTGGAAGAGCCTACAAGGATAACAATTTATAGAAAATAAACAGAAGGGGTACAAGTTATCAAACTAGGTATTGAGAAGTCCTTCCATTTTCTTGATAGAGGGAAGTAATATAAATTATTTAATTATGAAAGTTTTCAAGTGCTTTCCACAATTTTACAAAAAATAACAAAACAAATTAATTTTAAATATTGAAAGAACTTTTAATTAATAATTTTTTAAAATAATATCGCAGGTTCTTTAAGATGAGTAGGTATTAAAAAAGCTGTTAATAAATAATTAATTATTAATAAAATGCTTGAATATGATTCAGAAATGTTCATTATTATTTTATTGGACAATATAATCAAATCAGAAAAATGACAACGCTTGACAAGATTTCAGTTTTTGAGTAAGGCTTGAACTAGAAAATAAATAGGAAAGGGATTTATGGAAAATAACAAATTCTATGAACAATTCTGTAAAATTTTGAAGGTGTTTTATTGAATACAAAATTGCGGAAAAATTAATTGCCGAGTAGTTTTCAGTGCATTAGAAATACCAACAACAAAATGCCAATTTATTTCAAATATTTATGAATAATTTTCTATTTATCATCTCTAACAAAATCCACAGCTCTGCTGATGACATCACTTGATAGTTCTTGCCTTCTCGAGAGAGCAGCTGATGTTATCTTAACATAGGTAAATAATGAACAAATTTAAGTTTCAAATTCCTGAAATAACAGTTTCAAAATAATTCAAAGTGTGGATGCATGAACCATATACGTTTTAATGCTTCAAAAACCCAAAGTTATCTGTTATCAAACAGGCAAAGTGTTCTGTACCTACTATTTCTTTTTGGAATGTAGGAAACCCTTAAAATCCTAGGCACTGTATTAGATGAAAAGCTTTCGTGCAACGACCGTATATTTTTGGTCGCAAAAATACCGCGAAATCCAACGGATTCTTAAGCAGGAGCAGGAAATACTTTACATCTTTAAATCTACTTCAAATTTAGAAAACCTATATTAGGCCAAGACTTGAGTATATTTCTCTCATATTATCTGGAGCACCCAGCACCGCTCTTCAATACCAGGATAAAATACAGAGACAGCTGTTCGTATTATCAATAATACTAACGTCACAAAAGAATGTAGGAGCTGCTTGTCTATTCTATCAATATCTGCTAGGTAATAATATCAAAGGAAATTAAAAATATTAGGCCAAAAATATAACCGTACCGTTTTAATACAGATACAGTAAAGCTTTTTTGAATAAGAACTCTAAAATATAGGAACTATTTTTTAAGCCGCGCCTCCAAATCGTGGACCACATTACCCTATATGTATTTCCCAATAAGTATTATTTAGAAAAAATAAAAAAAAAAAATCAACTTAAACCTTTGAGATTTTCCATTAAATCTTTCGTATATATTCATGTGTCAACGCTCCTTTTCATCCATTATACTGGTTTTTTTAAAAGTCCGAAGCTCACAAATCCGAAGCTTACTAATCCGACGCTTAAAAATTAAAATAAATATTAGACTTTTTCGAATACCATGAAAAGAACAATTTTTAACCCTTAACAAATACAGTCTACATAAGGGATAGGTAAAACCAATTGTCACACAAAAGTTATATTTCAAAAAGAAAAGTTTCAAGGATTTACGGATGGATGTTCTTAATATTTAACTAAATTAATTATAAACGTGTAAAATCTGTTTTGATATAATTTCATTTAATTCCAAGAACTTTTTTAATTTTCTGCTAGATCAACAGTATCTCCTATAATAATTTAATTTAGAAGATAATTATGATTTAATTTAAAGGATCTCATATATATATATATATATATATATATATTTAATTCAAAATTTTATCATCCTACAGTTATCCCTTTATAGTTTATTCAAATTACACTAATAATTAATGAATAATCAAAACGAATTTAGTGAATATGATACCACAGTACTTTAAAATATACTTACATGCATAAAATTTTGCTAAATTTAGCTAAGAAATTTTGTTCCTGTTTCTAAAGGAACACGATTAAAACGTATTTCATTACAAACCATTATATCATGAGAGCCTAAGTTACTATTAATTATATAATACTGATTAATTAAGTTTAACATTTAACGAATATGAAAATTATTCAAAAAAATAATAATTAATTCTAAATACACTTTCACATTAACAAAATATAAATAATATTTTACATAATTAATATTATATATATCATAATTAATAATCCCTACTGTATATAAGTTATCATTAGTTATAATAGAAGAAAATTTTCTGCCCACAATTATATTTAATAATAGGCAGAATATTTAATGGTTCATAAAACCTAACAATACTCAAATGACCAACATCTTTTCGCCTAAGCCTAATCACACCATTCAAAATAATTCTTAATAATTGTTTTTCTTTTCCCTTCTTTTAGTCCCTTTGGAAGCATGGGGCTTACACATAACATCTCATTATCACTCTATTATAGACCATCTGCCTTTTTTGCACTGAAGTTTTCCCGTTATCTAGTATTTCTTTTTCTACCGTTCTGCAGCATGTTATGCCGAATCTTCCGACACTTCGTTCCCCTTGAGGGTTCCATAGCGCTTGTCGCAATTGGCCAGGCAGGTCTTCTTATGGTATGACCAATCGCTATTTTCGTCTTCTTATATGCACTATCACAAGTTACTCTTTTTTACTTTGCCATATTTCTTCATTACTGATTCTTCTTGACAGGAGATTTTGCAGATAGATCTTAAGCATTTGTTCAGAAATACCTGGATCTTACTAATATTTTTATGATTTGTAAGCCAGGTTTCACTGCCACAAATTTACATTTCGAAAATATTTATTTTGAATACCAAATAAAATATGGAATAGATTCTAGGCGTTTTTGATTTAGAATCAGAAGGGATTTTACAGTTAGAAACAAAATCAAAGTTTCAATTTTATTTTTTCATTTTTAAAGTTGGGATTCGGGCCCGACACTCTCTTTTCTTTCGAATAAAAATTAAGGCTCTACCAATTTCAAGAATATGTGCATTAATATAATATGATTATTTTCCAAATAGATATTTTTAAAGAAAAGATTCTTCTTTTTGAATTTTTTTTCAAAATTCCAAAAAAAAGTTTTCAGTCAAAAAGTATTAGATAAAATGAGTTTAGATCACCTGCTCCATCCCTTTTCTAAATTCTACCTTATTCATATTAAAATACCAAAATTTATTAATATATATTTTCTTTTGAAAAATAATTTATAATTAATTTAAAATAATTAATCAATATCTAATTCATTATATATATATATATATGTATATTTAATTCATACCTACTTTATAGGATATTCAAGATTCTAATCTTTCCTACACATACTTTTAAATATTAATATACTTTATAAAAACTTAAATATTAGGATCAGATTTAAAGATGATAATGTCTCATAAATTATAATTTTTTTTTTGAATATATATATATATATATATATATATTATATATAATTCATATATTTATATTTATATATACATATATATAAATATATTTAATTTTAATTTTTTAAAAAAAAAATTTAAATACATTGGGGTATTTCGAATATTAAAAATTTCTTATATTTTTAAGAAGGACTCAAATATCCAAAAAAAAAAATAATAATAATATGATATAATCAGATTTAAATAAAATATATAAATCTTATAAAATTCTTATATACAAGGAATATAAATAAATATATATATAGTATTATATAAATCATAAAACCTTAAGGAATTTAAAAATTTTTCAAAAAAAAACAAAAAAAATATTTTTGGATAATTTTTTTAATCCTATCTGGTTTTGAAAGGTTATTCTTGAAAAAATATTTAAAACAATTAATCTTATTATCATAAGGTAAAATTAATTAATTTTATATTATGCAAAATATTTTTTGATTATTTTTTGATATTTTTTCAATTTTTTATAATTAATTAATAATTTAAAGTTTTGCGAATATTTATCAGTAAGTTTGAATTACTGCCTTCCCACGAAAATTTTTTTCATATAAATAAGGCATATTAAAACCTTTTAACCTTTGAAAGGGGTAGAAAACCCTTTTCCAAAATTGAGGCTTATTAGGAACTTATAACATACTTTAATAAGAAGGGTAGTTTTAAAAAAAATTTTGATATCCCTTTAATACATATTGTTTCATCCTAAAAACCTCTGTTGTAATAGGTATTCTTATATCAGCCTTATTTCACCCTTATAAGCCTTTTTACTGAAATTCTCCCTTGCAAAAGTCTTGGATTCATTTTTATAAGAGCTTTATAAGATCATGTCTTAAGAAATTTAATGAAACTGTAAGATTATACTTAAAAATGGTAATTTGTTAAAATTTTTAGTATTTTGTGAACAAATTTCTCAAGTTCCAGTACTTTCATTTCTCAAGGAATTGAAGTCCTAGAAGGTTGAAAAAAAACTTTTATTTTTAATTCCTTATAAGTCATATTCTAAAATTTGAACGTTTATACAATGGGTTTACTTCAACACCATAATTTTTAAATTTTAATTTATAATCAAAAATTAACCTTTGTGTTGAACCGTTCTTTATTTGCAAAATTGTTAACCCCTTGTAGCTTATAAAAACTTGCAACTTAAGTATATATTTTCAACACTAGATATTTTTAAAATATTCTACAATAATGAACATAACATTCTCTCATCTTTAAGGTTGAGATGTTTGGTTGAAATAATAGTTTTGCAATTTATTTTAACTCAAACATTGACTAGATTTGAGAAAAAGTTGATTTAAAACTTATAAGCTCAATGGTCCAATATCCTAAAATCTAAAATCGTATATATAAGATAGGGTATAAGAATAATGATACAATTTTCTTTCCAAAGTTGCATTACTGATGTATAATATTCATAATACTTCTATCAAGAAAACTCACATATACAATTATACAACTTTCATATATAGTTAAGAATTTAAAATAAATTTTCTTCATTTTATAGAGCCGTGGCTTTATTTGGGCAATAAATTCCTACATTTATTTCCTCATAACTTAAGCAACATATATTAAAGCCGTATAGTTTTTTTTAGATTTTTGTATATTCTACAAAACTATTCATTTTAATTTAAAAAAAAAAGAAATATTTTTCTGAATTCTATAAAATATTTCTAAAATAATATTTGTTATAGATTTTTCAATAGTTATATTCTTAAAATAAAAGCAAATATTGAAATTCAAATAATATAAATGAATATTTGACTTAAGATGTTTCCATGAAAATATTTTTTATTTTAAACGAAAAAACAGGGCTGAATTCAAGAAAAATTTATTTAGTTTTAAAAGACTTCAATTTTTCATTCATTTAATGGAAATAAAATATTTCTAAATATTTCTAGCTTTAAGAAAACTAAATTCAATATAAACCTTATAAGACCCGGTTAACAACTTTTGGCAAAATTTCAAATATACACAACTTATTAGGCGCGAAAGTTCCTTTTGAGTTATTGTGTGGGAAGATGGACAAACCGGCATACGAACAGACATATACTTAAGGCTGTAACTATTCCCCTGCCTTAGAGCGACGTAAACATAATGGCAAATTTAGTATAGCTTTTCAAATAAGTTAATACGAGTGTAAAAACTAAGCTATCCAACAAAACAAGAGGCACTGTTGAAAATGTAAAGTTTTATAAATTATGAAACAAGTATCCTTAGGTATGCTAAGGACAACATCTAGATTACATTCATTTGTTTTCCTTCAATTCTACCCGCTTAAGTTTTTATAGTTTGTAATTGACTGCAAACTGAACTATGTAAACACTAAGTTCAATTAATTCTTACGTGTAAATATTTTACTGACTATAAATAAAAACGCAACTTTGTTTCCAATAATTCTGTATAAATTTCTATATTGCAGCATCATAATTGTTCACTGGCAAATGTTTTTAATAGAACGTTTGTGAAATGTTACAGTGATTTTAAAACTGTCTTATTCATAATGTATCTTTGAGTATTTCTTGAAAAATTAATTAGATAGATAAATTTAGCGAGAACATTAAGATACGCTAAGAGAAAACTATTTTTAATACCATTTCAAATTAGATACAAACCGTTCCGATTTCTCTTTAATATACAATTTGACGAATAACGGCAAATCCTCTTTCAAGTCTTCTAATTTTTGCATAAATATATAACTTCGCTATATAAATAACTATAAAACCGTCCAATTTTCTTATAAATATAATTTCATATATAACTGTAAATGCTGTGAATTTGATCAAGTTTTTAAACTTTATAACAAGACGTTGAGTCTGGCAACCATAACATACCTTGCTCGTATATGGTTTTAACTATAGTTTTTTTTCAATATTTCTTTTTTAAAACTAAATTTTTTTTTAGTTTCATATTTTTTTCTATTTCCTATTTTATTTTCTACTTTAATTCTAATTTATTTATATTTTTCATGTATTTAAAATCCTCTGAAACATGATATCACACAACCATTAGTATTATGATCGTCATCAGAGAATTTTCCAAAAAAAAACAAAAAACAAAGCCTATACAGCATACATTTGGAAAAAATAATTTAACTGGCATCTGGCATTTAATTCAACACTATTATAAAAATAGGACTAATAGAACAAAATATAAAAAAAAATACAAGAAAAAAAAGTAAAAAAAATTGAAATATATAAAAAAAAGCATAACATAACACTGATTTTACAGTTCATGAATTCTTTAAGGAATTTCATGTTATCAGAATGTTAAAATAAGGACAAAAAAACAAACATAGATTTCTAATATGTCCTAAGTTTTTTTCTATTTATATATTTTTATATATAATATATACATACATATATAATATATATATATGCATGAACATATATCTTATACTTTATGGATTTTAAGATTTATTTCTAAGAAAAATCAAATAATTCTTAAAAAACAAAAAACCAGAACTAAAATAAAGTACTTAAAGCCTATACACATACTCCTGTAAACATTTTTTTATATGTATAGGTTTTTTTTTTAAAAAAAAAGAAAAAAACAACAAAACAAAATATAGAAATGGGATCTATTATATAATACTTGGTTATAAAGATATTTACAAAGTTTATACATATATATTAACTATTTTAAAAAATAAATATATATTTATTTATATACGTATAAAATAATATTATATGTATGTTAATACAATGATTGCCATTTGAATGCGGTTACAAGTACTTATATAAATTTTCACCTTACACTCTAATAACATCATATATTATCTAGATATATAAAGTATCTTAAAGATAAGGATGTTTAACAAAATGTTATAATGCTAACTGTTCAACTGTTAGGCTAAAAAGCCTGTCTATATCATAGGCACATGTTTTAACAGGCAGTTATATTATATTCGTGTTATTAGAATTGCTCTTAATGAATTCCACATACACTTTAAACATTACATAGTACTATGCCATATATCATCTAGAAACGTCTTAGATTTTCAATAAAGTTATATGGTATTCTATATCTGTGAGTTATATTATTCAACTAAATTATTTGGTAATATTTTGTGTTTGGTTTATATAGTATTTTTAATTAAAGATATATAATTATTAATTATATGATTAAGCAATCAATTTAGACCTAATGGTCAATGGCTGAGTCGAGTCAAAAACCAATTAAAAATATTTTGACCTTCACTGGAATTCGAAGCCTGAAAGACCCGAAAGATCGCCAATCTAATCACTGTGCAGTTCTTTAAAATGTCCTAATTGCAAATATTAGTATTCAATGACTGTTAAGTCTGTAGTTTAAATGTAAGTGTGTGCATAGTTTATGTTTTAAAATCATATGCTTGACCTCCCCCACAAATAAGATACATTAAATTCAGTAATTATATCTTGGATTTCTGACCAAAAAAATTCGTTATAACCTTTGACACACAGAAATTAACTTTTTACTCATTAAATTCAGTTACTATTATACAATCAAATATTGTAGTTAAGGATTACTATCACAAGCCTGTATTTCTTTTGACTGTATTTTATTTGCCTGTATTTCATGTACCTGTAGTGTCATTTTCCTGTATTCTCATTTGCCTGTTTTTCATTTGCCTGTATTTTCCAGAATTATTTCACTTTCTATTTCAAAATCTCACATATACATAAGTATTATTTTGGAAAAAGCGTATAATCCCGATTTTGTAACCAACTTTAAAATTGCCCTAGATATATTTCTATATTAATATATATTTTCAATAATAAAGAACATCCAATACAGGTGGCTGCCACCCCAAGCCCCCGCTAAGCAAATTATTGAAACCGATTTTGTAACTAACTTTAAAATCTCTACTAACTCAGGCAACTGAAATACAGGCAAATGTCACTACAGGCGAATGAAATACAGTCAAATTAGCAAGAAATACAGGCATATGACACGCTTCCTTAAGTTTAAATTTCAAAGAATGGGAGGTGTCAGATTAAATTATTTATGCAGTATCTACGATGAGCAGTACTTGAACCTTCAGTTCCTATCGGGTTACTAATCCATGTTCTGTATTTTAATCACATGTGAAATTAAATAACTTTAATTGAAATTAAAGGAGTGCAACTTTCGAAATCAGCTGAAAAATATTCATATGAGATCTTTTAGATTCCTTCCAAAAATCAAATAAATAATTTAGTTTCAATTATTGTCTGTAGTCATTATATGTTGGTGTCATGTCTTAATATTCTACCCACTTCAAAAACCACAAAGCCTATATTTAAGACTACCACTGTATTATATGTTCTATATAGGTTTATCTAAAAAATATGTTATATATATATATATATATATATATGTAACAAAATAATAGGTTGATGGTATAGGAATGATAGAAACATGAGTTGGATACAAGATTAACATATAAAATATTCATGTGGTGTAAATTTATGCTCTCAAGGACGAATTAAGTAACGAAAAAATAACAAAATATTAAAAAAAATATTTACAGATTTTTAGTTTAAGATATTTTCATTTGTTTTTCTTTTTTTTTCTTTGTTTTTACAATTTTAGAATAAAAAACAATGTTTTTTTTTTAATTTTTATGTTTTTAAGTGAAATTTTAAGTCAATTTTAGGTTACAAGTTTTATGCTTATTTACTATAGTCTATTTGTTTTCCACCACTTTCATTATAAAATTATTTTAACTTAATATTCAACTCAGTGTATATTTTTTTAAAAAATTTTTATTATAAAGCATTAGTATACTAAAATAGAGGCAAACGGGCGAATCTTTAATAATATATTAATAAAAAACATGCACAGGCTTAAATATGAGAGGAAACAACTAAGTGAAGCTAATAAGGGAAAGTAGAAGGACTGATTAGAAAAGAGCCTATAGAAGTTTTTCTAAAAAGGTCTTGCGGTATTTGAAGTTTCTGTTAGAGATTTTCTAAGCCAATTGTAAAATATCGAATACTAGCTTAAGGAAGGATTTTAAATGAAATTTGTTTCGCATTAGCAACCCTAATGAATTAAGCCAATAGGATAATACGAATGAACCACCTTGTTTCTACGATTTAAAAATGGGTAAATTCTACTATGTTTCTTTCGAATTGATGCAAGATTACAGTTTTAACTCTAAGTACGTCTCAAGAATCATTTCCTACAGCATGTCTATAAAAAAACAGTAATTCTACAATTTTTAATGTTCCGACGTTTATTAGCAGAAGTTTTGGACTAACAAAATATATTATTAAAATTTAGGATGGAGTGGCCTATTTGTGGGTGCATTACGTCTTTTCAGTTATAATTAAACAAATGATAGATCTGAATATTTCGAAATATTTAATCTCAGACTATTATAACTTACAAGTAAAATTCTAATCTTATTTGATTGTAAAGTTGTCTAAACTTAATACTTTAAATGGGTTGAGGTCAAAATATCGGTTTAGTAAATCCGTTTTTAGAAAATCTCATTTCAGAAAATCTCGGTTTTATAAAATCTCCTTTTTAGAAAATCTTGTTTTATTAAATCTCTGTTTTTTTATTTAAATGGATTGGGGTCAAAATCTCGGCTTATTAAATCCCGTTTTCACAAAATCTCAATTCAAAAAATTTCGTTTAGAAACCTCGTCTTTAGAAAATCTTGTTTTTAAAAAATCTAGTTTTATAAAATCTCATGTTTTTTAAATCTAGTTTTATAAAATCTCTGTTTTTTAAAATCTCATATTAGAAAATCATTTTTTTTTTAAATCTCGTTTTAGAAAGTCATTTATTTTTATATTCTGAAGATGTTTTAAAAAAATGAGATTTTCTATAAACGAGATTTTCTAAAAGCGAGATCTTGAAAAAAAGAGCTTACTAAACCAAGGTTTCGTTACGCTTTGACTTAAAAACCTAGTTATAATAAATCTTCAAAATAACTTACTCGAATTACTTTAAAAAGAAATGGAACTTAAAAAATTGAAAAAAAATTAGATCTACCATTACCACATAAACATTTAAAAAAATTTACAGATGCAAAAATCTGCGTTTAAATTTAAATTGTTTCTATTTTAATCTGTCAAAGAAAAAAAGATTTTTTCAAAAAAATTTACTTAAGTTCATTTTTATGTACCCATCTTAAGTGAATTATATTCTCAAGAGAGGAGTAAATTATATAACAAAATTAAAATAATAGTATAAGCATAATATGTTAGAAAAATTTCAACTAAATACTTAGTTAAATTTTTTCGAAAAGTGATTGACATATTTGTTTTTTTTTAAAATATTTTTTTAAAAAAACGCCATACTCAATCTAAGAAATTAGAATAAAGTTTAAACTATTATATAGAAAATGTACTCGTATATAGTTACTTAATATTTAATTTAAAAATAAAAACAAATTGAAAAAAAAATTTGTTGTCATATTAATGACACTCATCAAAAATATATATTTTAAAATTAAAAAAAAAATTTAAAAAAAAAAATAAATCGAAAATTTTAAGAAAATTAAACCTATTTAGAGATCAACAAACTCTGATAATTGAAGATCATACCTAAATACGTCTGAAATCCTTTTCTAATTTCACCAACTTACTCACAAGCTATACCCTTGATAATGTTTTTGATTACCCACCTGCATTTTTCATTTGAATTTTTTATTGTACTTTGACACAAAAATTTCACGCCTAAATTTATGCAAAATAATCAAAATTAGTACCAAACGATTTAACTATAATATTTTAGATTAAGTAACTTTAATTTAATATTGTTTTTGAATAATTTAACTTTTGAAATTGATATTATATGAAATTACAAGTTTTAATAAGCTTTCTTATACTATAATATAATTGTAAAATTTCGCGCCTAAATTTATGCAAAATAATCAAAATTAGTACAATTTAAAAATTAGTTCATTTCAAACGATTTAAATATTATGTTTATAATTCAGTGACTACAATTTGAATAATTTAACTTTTAAAATTGATGTTAAATATTTATAAAAATTTCGCGCCTAAGTTTATGCAAAATAATCAACATTAGTACAATTTAAAGATCAGTTCATTCCATACGATTTAACTATTATACTCTAATTTAAAAAACTACAATTTAATATTTTTTTAAATAATTTAACTTTTAAAATTGATAATAAAAGACAGTACAAGATTTAATAAGCTTGTTTTATATACAAAAGTTTTCTTTGTACTACATCTACTATAAATTTATAAAACTGCATTATCTTTTGTTAAAACTTAACTATATTGCTAAAATTAACTGCCACCAAGTTTATTGACTGTAATTTATTAAATTATCTAGAAAATAAATTACTTAAAAAATTTCATAGTTAATTTAATTTTCTTTTTTTTTTTTTTTATTCTTCTCGCTCAGTTCAACTTTTTACAATTTTTTACATTTTATTTCAGAAATAATTTTAATTCAGTTATGTATAGTAGTGTTGTACATCAACATAAATTTTAAAAAAGTTTTTTTCATCTTTGTTACTATCTTTTTAAAATTGCACAAGCTGTTATATTTTTAAGTAATATTTATTTATATTCTATTTTATATATATATATATATATATATATAGTATAAACTATTTAGTTTTGTATAAGTTTTTGATGAAAAATACATATACACAAATAGAACTTGTTAGTATTTAATATTATAAAGAAACCTCAAAGTCAAGATACATTTTTTTTTTTTTGCAAATAGATACCATAGACAATATAACAAAAGTTTAGTTTGTCTTTTGCTGTACCAGAGGAAAAGATGCAAAACAAAAATGAAATGAAATGTTATTTTTAATATAAACAATGTACACGTATATATTATATTTATTTTTTTTATTTATCTAAAGTCATGTATCTATTAGATATTACTTAAATACTCATACATATTAATAAAGTTTTATAAAAAATATTTCATCAGAGAATACCACCAGTTAGCAAGAGTTGAATTATGATAATAAACTTAGTAGTTGGTCGCTCAGTGGAAAACTTTTTCTGGCAACACTTTTATTTCAGGAATATTCTAATTAAATAAGTAATTTTGAAAGAATTTTACAAGGCTAAAAATGTTATTGTTTTTAAGTAGGACAATTATTTATACAATTAAAACTCTGATAAGGGTTTAAAAAATACCCGAAACGTTCGGGGTATCTGGACCAGGCTTCTCTGAGTTATGGTAAATCACCATTTTTCAAAATCAAGTCGCACTATAAATTTGTTTGAGAAACAGTGGTTATATTACAATATATTAATTACATATTTTTTAAGGAATGGAATTATTACCTGATACTTTTTATATTGTCAAGCACTAATATTTTTTAGATTTGGATATTGCCAAAAAAGAAGTAATTGATGTAGAAGTAAAATTATCAAGTTTTATGTTTAATTCCAGTAGTATCGAACTTTATGAATGAAAATATTTGTAAAAATACTTGAATACTTGTAAAAATACTTGAATACTTGGAAAATAATTGAATTCTTGATACTTATGTATTATTTCCTGGTCCTTGAATTCCCCAAAATACTTCAGTATCAAAAAATAATTAAAAAAGTAATTAAACTCAAAATTTCTAAGTAAGTCAGGTACTTCGTAAAGTAACGAGTGACAAGTAATTATGGTACTGGTATTTTTAAAAGTACTTGTAAATATACAGGTATGAATCAAATAAAGTATGTAGTCTCATAATCCCTACTTTAAACTTAACGAACTATAGCTATTTTACAACTTCATATTACAGAGACGAATCTCTTAGATTTATATGGTTCCTAAATTTGAAGTGAAAATGGTAAGCGATGTCTCTTTAGCATTAGGGTAAATCTCATGTCTAAGTATTATAAGTTACTCTTATGTCAATGAATCCGTTTGGGAGAATACACATGTTTCCAACTTGCATGCATTGTCTAAATCATTTGTTTGAAAGGAGAGGAGGTTTGTCAATGCTTTATGAAACTAATTATTATGACAGCTGGTCTGGGGAACTCCAAACGTCCCCCTTTAAAAGTTAAAGATACAACTAAATTAAATGCACAAAAGTTAACTCTAAATTTAGTAGTGATATACACATGCTACTGTAAAACCTTCGAAGTCTTAAAAAAAAAAAAATTCAAATGAAAATATTAAATAAAAATCACACACTGACTGGGGTTTAATTTAAATTTTAAAGTGTATGCAACTTATTCACTTGAATTATATGAAAATATATACTAATGCAAATTTATTCTTAAAAATTTTTATTTAGTAAAGTGCAATGCAAAGATTTTCATTTTTTTTTTTACATATACACGAAATTATAATATTTCATATTATATCACCTAGAAAACACAGATTTTGTTCACCAATATGTATGCATTTAATACAATGTATATATATATATATATGGAAAATTTTCTAAGCAATAAAATTGAAAACTCTTAAGAAACAAAATTTTTATATTTTTTTTTTTTTTTTTGAAAAATTCTACAAAATCTTCACGTCTGCATTTCAAAATTGCATACAAACATACAAACTAATAAAGTTTTGAAGAAAAAGATAATGATCAGAGTAAAGAATGTAGAAAATTTTCTTAAAATTTATTTCTTACAAGCTTAAATTTAATGTATATATATATAATATATATTATATATATAGATGCATTAAATAATTTGGTTTTTTATAATAGTAATAAAGGAAGACATTATTCAACCAACATTTTCTCTCTTCTAACAACATTCTCATTCAACATTTTCATTTTATAATACTTGTATATAATATATTTATAAATACATATCATTCAGGTGTAAAAAGATCATTTCGTAGCATACATACTGAATATATAAAAGGAGGGGGTCTATGAAAAATTGGCATAAGATATTTTGCCTAAAGTCATTTGACAAAATAGAGCTGTAACAAAATACTTAATTTTAAATAGTATTGTGCAAAGTTTTAAAATCATGGGAATGTGAACGGGCCTTTGAAATGTATGTATAAATTTATTATTTTCTTTAATTTAAGTAAAAAATTAATTTTTAAGTTACACACCTACATACATACACATATTTAATAAAAAAGGATTTCAAATAAATATTAAGGACTAAGAAAATGAAAGGGAATAAAAAAATAGAAGCAGCTGTTAAAACTATGCATGTATTTTTAATATTACAGTTTACAGGCAACTGCTTTTGTCTAACACAAAACCATAATACTACTATATATTATATATAACAAATTAATAGATAATTCATTAAAAACATCTGTTTAGTAATAAAAAGTACAATAGCAATCAATCAATCTAAAAAATCTGTTTGAATATATTTGGGTTGGGTACAAAATCTTGCGTTTCAAAATCACGCGTGTCAAAACCTTGCGTTTCAAAATCTCGTATTTCAAAACTCGTGTGTCAAAATTTCGAGTTTTAAAATCTTGCGTTACACTCTTAATTTAGAATCTCACAAATCCATATATGTAAATATTCTGTAAAAAGCATATTAAAATTCTGTAACCAAATCTAAAAAATTACAAAATTATAAAAAGCGCGACACTTTGCAACACGGCAATTTGACAGACGGGATTATAAAACGTGGAATTTATAAAAGCATAAAATTTTGATACGCACGAGATTTTGATAAATTGACCATTAACCAAATGGGGTTCGGCAAAATGTCTTTTAGTAAACTGGATTTAGACAATCTGTTAAACACCCACACATAGGTATTTTATGTACAACATAAGTGAGGTATATAATAATGTATTCTCTTAAAAAGAATAATATTATAAAATTTATCATTTATGCGCATAAATAATCCAAGAAATTTTTATGTAGAGTATACGGTTTTTAAAATGAGAGGAGTGTGTGTGTGGTATAAAGTTATAGTAATTTTTTTAAAAATACCCCATTTATATTTTTATGTTGTTTGTAGGTGAAGATACAGGTACAAAAAAAAAGTTTTTTACCTTAATATAAGAAAAAAATTAGGTACATTAGTTTTTAATGTTTATATATACATATATATATCGCTTTGAACATATAGGTAAATTTTTATATTTTGAGTCCGGAGGATCATTGCTAAAGTAGTTCAGCTTAAAATATAAGAACATTTCCATTTTAAAAAACTTAAAAAACAAAACCTTTTCTACCTTTAATCGGTTGTACTTAAATCGTTTTTAGTTTGTCAGTTTTTGTATTTCGTTAAATTTTGTTGTAAAATGTATAAACATATTTTAAATCTGATAAATTCAAAGTTTAGGTTCAAAGTTAAAAATGCTTTAAGAAACGTTTTAATTCCTGATCGAAACTTATATTTAGTATAATATTTTCTTTCCTATCCACCTATTCGAAACGATGTTAAATAGCACTTAAAAAGTAAATTTGATTACTATTATCAAAGTACAAGAATTCAAAATTCATTGCATAAATTTAGGCGAATATTGCAGACGCTTAGGCGGATATTGCATAAATTTAAGCGAACACAATTTTTTTTTTTGTAATTTTAGTTAGTGGTGATGAATTATATTACAAAATTTATTCCAGTTGGATGTGTTGTAAAGTACTGCTAATAATTTTGTACTTCATATGTCCGAACTGACGTTTGAATCCAAGATCTTTCAAAAGGAGCAATAATTTTAATAAAAGAAATGAACGATATTAAAAATTTCGATTGCCCATATAAAGAAACATAATATTAGGAAAAAACCAAATTAATAATTTATTTAAATTTAATATGGTTTTTTAAAAATAATTTTTCTACATGTTTTCTTGTGTAATTTGATAACTTTTTTAAAAACTTTTAAAAATTTAAAAATTTCAATTAAAAGTAATAAATTCAGATAAATTTCTTTATATTATTCAAATTATTTATGAAAATTAATTATTATTTTATTTTTTAATGTATTTTTTTATTTAATTTTTTTTTTTATAATTTTTTTTTTAATAATTTAGAAAATTACTAAGTATGGTGTTTATGTAATATATATCAGTTAGCCATTCAGAAACAGGGACTCAAATAAGTAGGTTAAATAGTATAATTCAAATAGTTTATTCAGTACAGCTAAAACAAGTCAAATTCATTGTTCCAATCTCTACGAACTTTTTATTTCTAGGAACAAATCTTCTAATTTTAGTTTAAGTTGTATACAGGGCTTGCTCTTTGACAATTTTTTACTATTATTGTTAAGCATCAAATAAAGTTTGTGAAATCTCTCTTTATACCAACTTGAATACTCCAATCAAGGCAATCGCTATATCTTAATTAATTCCGATCTAAATAGATTAATCTTATTTCATTTGACTTGCTCAATCTTTAAATGTACTATCATTACATTTATTCGTAGCCTTATGTCTTCTGGAATTGTCAAATATCTAAAATCGGCGATTTACACATTTTTTTTAATGCTGATACGCTTATGCTGTTGATCATATCTTCATGACTAAAGTTAAGCCTTCGAATATAACTGTTTAAAGTACTGCTAGAACCATTTCATCTTAATGCTGATCCTCCATCCTGATCATGTCTTAATGTCTTAAGTTTGGTTCTCAAATATAAGTGTTGAAAGTACTGCTGGACCCGTTTGGTACAATTAGATCCGCTTAAGAAACATTCGATTAATGCTAAGTTCTATAGTTCGAGTACTTTTACGAGTTTTTTGAATTTCCAAAAATCTTTGTTAAAATTATTAAGTACCCAACATCACACAGACAAATGATTCCATTACGTATGTGTACAACTAAATAAGTACATATTTCTTGGAATATAAAATGGGACAATATAATTTTAAATTATCCTTTGTATCTCTTATGGACTTTAAGAATATTATAAATGACATATTTTTAATATTCCATTTATATTTACCAATTTTTAAAATTTTTACGCATTTATATATGTCCAAAAGACCACATATGGTACAGAAACCAATTAAGATAAAAAAATATGAAATAAGAACCACAATTATAAATGAAAGAAACCATGAATTTTCCTTTTTTATGACAAATGAAAATTTAATCCAGAATTTTTCTTTTTTATGGAAATGAAAACTTTTTTTTTATTTATTTATTTTTAAATTTTAAATTTAAATAAATACTCAGTATGACAAAGATATAGTTTTATATAAAGTGGGTCTGAGAGTAAAATGGTAAAATATATTTTTTAAGTGAAGTATTTAATTTTTTTTTTAATATTTTATTTTAATTTGTATAAAAATTCTTTTACTTTATTTTTAAATTTCAATATAAAAGCCATATAAGAATTATTTTTATAAAATTTTTCTTTTAAAAAATACGTTTGGGTCCTTTGTTAATTATAATATGGACATCTACAGGACATTCAGAATAAAGTATTCTATGGAGTTTATAACTATGAGATGAAAATAAGAGAATACCAATCTATTTCTTGATATTTCAATGGAGTTTCTTATGTAGAATTTTCTAGAATTAGCCCATATACTTACAAAATGATGGTAAACTTGTTTGATTTGAAAGGTCTTCACATAACTTGTGAACCTATTACAAATGTGTAAATTATTTACTTGGCATCTGAATTTGCCGGTTATAACATATAATATAAAAGATTCTTCAAGTATCTTAGACCAGTTGATGCTTCAAAATTATCATACAAATGGAATCCAAATTATCTTTGTGTGTCATCTAAAATTTGATATGACATGGTTTTAGAGCTGTGCGTACACCATAACCACAAATATTTTTGATCCAAACTTCAGAATGGGACCTGTGATACAAATGTACAGCTTGGTTCAGTGCATTAGGATGTTAAAAGATTATCAGGAATAATTTTTGGGAAAATATAGTATTCCGAGATTGTGGGGGATGAGGAAAATTAGATGAGTTTAAATATAGTCATAAAAATTGCCTCATTAAAAATCAATAAACAAAAGTCCCCTTTAGTCAGATTTATTTAATCCATTCTTTTCGTCCTTGCTCAAATTATCAATGAATATTTGAAAAAATTTTTGCTTTAATCAAACTGAGAAAATGTGTGGCATATCAAAAGCTGAAGCTTCTCAAGTTTGGATAAATAGATTTAGGAAAATTAGAATCCTGGGACTATGGAGGATGGGGATGAAAAAATTGTTTTCTTGTTTAACCAATATTGTGCAACAAAGAATTGATGCCCATTTCCTAATTGCTTAAATTTTTACATATTACTAGAAAAATGAATGTGTCTAAAAGATTTTAAAACTATTTTTTGTGAATTCCCCAAAGATCAAAAGTTTCTTCCAAAAAAATGTAGTTTGAATTAAAATTAAATTAGAAAATGGACACCTGCTCGCAGAATTTTCAAAATTCTAATGGAAATTAAAAACTCAACCATCATGTACTTACATTATTCTTTGAAAAGGTGAGTTATCAACAAAGCTGGGGCCAGACTTTTCTTACACGGCAATCCGATCTACCACAATCTTATTAGGAATTCTCAAACCACAAAAGGGAAACCTTCTATCGTTTCTAAGCATCCCGATTTGGATGTGAAATCCGTATACATGATTCGGTTATAAATTTAGGATCTTAGTTCTAATTGGCAAAGGACACAATCTAACCTACCAACTTTTATGTATTTCAGTTTTTGTTTACAAATGAGAGATTTCAGTTAGAGATCAGATTTATAGATTCAACCCATTTCCCTAATGTTCCTTTGAATTTGATAAATTTTGCTTTAAATGCAATATTATTTATATGCAACTATTTCTATAATGACTGACTTTTTTTGATGCAATCTGGCTTTAAAATTCATTTGAAAGTATTGCCTTGTTCATTTTCATCTTTCAAAAATTTTATCTCTGCATTCATTACCCAAATATTATTTTAATTAGTAATTATCTTTTATTTAAACTTCTTTTAAGTAACTGATAAAAACTAAGAAATCAAAACTTTTCTTTTAAAAATATTACCAAAATGAAGAAAACTTTTTAATTTTCGTAGTGTGATAGTTATTGGAGAACTTATGAAAAACGTGATCATTACTAATGTAAATTTTTGTGTACAGATTTTCAAATTTTATTTCAAAAATTTCTACAAAAAAAATAAAAATTTTGTAATAAAATACAAGTCAGTTTTATTAAAAGTTTAAAAATTATTTCTTAAAAAAAAGTTCTAAATTTGAAACTTTATTTTTTTACAAAACTATTTTTTAAAACAATTGAATTGAATTGAAAAATATAAAATATTAGTTTCTTGATGAAATTTAAGGAAACTTGATGAAACTTTTAATTTTTAAAGTTTTATTTTTCTAAACTTTTCACAAATCTTTTTAAAAATTTTTAATTAAAAACTTATTTAGGTGAAAGATGATGCATTTTAGAAGAGGTTCGGTATTATATTATTAGTTTCAAAAATATCAAGGTATATTAAATATGCTTCTAAAGGCTTTTACAGTCATTCAAATCAAAATTTATTGAAGTCGTGTCTATACATACTCATAGGAGTATTAGTAATAAATGTTTTGATGTGAAAATTAAGCTTCAAAATTATTTATAGAACTACTAAGTAGTTAGGAACTAGGAACTTAACTTTAGACTATACGAAACTTTCACATAAATATTAGCAAAAATTGTTTTTTTAGCACTTGAAAGAGCAGAAACTAGTTTACGAATTTTGACGATTTTGTAATTTGGTTTTTTGAATTTTAAGATTTCATGATAAGTGCTAAAGTTTCTAAGATTTTATTGATTTTGAGTAATGGAAATACCGTCCCCAACTCTCTAGGCTGCATGAAAAAAGTCTCCAAAAAAAAGTCCGAAAACCATAAATGAAAAGTTTCTCCCCTAAGACAGACTTTTCACTTTATTTTGGAGATTTTTTGCATACGAAAAAATTCTCCAAAAGTAATTTTATAAAGTATAATGACAGTTAGATTCAGTTTGTGACAAGTTTAGTTTTCGTAATAAAAGATTTTAGCGGAATTAGAGTCGTAGTAGGCAGGTATCGCTTTTTCCAAAAATATAAAATAATTTCGGTTTTTTCTATTCCTATCGTAGCATTTAAAATAAAGGGGGCTGTCATCACCAAGACCTCGCTAAACAAATTAGAACTCAAAAATCGCTCCCAATTTTTTTTTATAAATATTAAGCCAGCAGCAAAGCAATTTATTTTGGGACTTTTGTCTATTACTTTAGGGACTTATTGCATGTAAAACAAGTGCTCTAAAATGGGGACTTTTCTCTTTTTAGTTTTAAAGACGTATTTCGTACAACAGCCAACTCTCTTCTATCAATTAACAAAATAAACAGAACATTCACGGTCACATATTTTGTATGCATCCGATTCTTCAGGACATTCAGAATTGATTGTTCCCCAATCCATTAGGAAGGTTCCTTAATCTAAGGATACTCTTGAGAGAAATAAAAGTATTTCGTCTACGACATGCAGAATTATTCAGTGTTTGAGAATAATTACATTATTACAAAATATTTTTATTGTCACAACTACTAATTAAAATATTTTAAGAAGGATATAATATATTTTACAGCAGAGGTAAATGCAAGGAGAACCAGAATCAATAAACTACCAATATGCAAAACATCTACAAGTACTCAAAAAAATGTTCAGACCCATTGCTTGTAATAATTTTTGGAATATCCAATATATCTTTTTTATAAATTTTATTTTATCTTATAGAGACTGATATTCTTCATAAAATATTCGATTTTATTTTGAACCAGGTTATAGATAACATAATTCTATTGAACTTTTGCTAAAACTTATTATTCTACTAATAGAATTAACATAAACTGATAAGTATTATTGTAATTTATGTGCCCATTAATCAGTTATCAATAAGAAGCAATTCCTTTTAAAAAATTCAAAATAAATTTCATTCTTTGAATATTCATATAATTTTGTTCTCATTACTACTAAATTTTTATATATTTCGATTACAAAATACAGTACTTTCGAATACAAATGCAATGTACTCTATTCCAAATTTCTTTTGTAAAATCAACAATGAGAAACATAAACTATACTACATTTGAAACTATTTCATTATTATCAAAGCCTTCTTTAACATTCATTTCAATATAAATTTACTAGAAACATTCATCCTATCGTCACTAAATTTGAATTAATCTTAATAAATTCTTGTATTTACTTAGACGAATGTTTAACTAAAGGCAGAATATAATAAATAATCATAAACACATATTGGATTACTTTTGAAAAAAGCAGAAAATTGTGTCAGACTTTTCAAATAAAGCATTAGAATAAAACTGTTTTAAGATTAATTGCATCAAATACCCACACGCAATTTAAAAAAACATTATTGGCTAAAATATTTTATATAATTTTTATAATGCAGTGCAAGTTAATGGGAGCGCAGCACTAGTTTAAAAGAATTTAAAAACAGGGCCATTGCAATAGCTAAGAAGAGGGTGCGATATGATGGAAATTTATTATGAGCTGCCCTAATATATGCATGTCTCTTCATATTATTTGGAGTTTTCATTAAATTTATCTCTATTTTGTGAAGACACATACTCACATTCATATTTACCTCATCATCTGAAATAAAAGAAATTGATGATTGTATTTTTATTTCGTTTTGATTTTCACATTTTTCTTTTGAATTTTTCCATGATATTTTTAGGAAAAAACACAAAAAAAAAAAGAAAAATTGAATCTTTAGGCAAATAAAATTAATGAAATATTTTCACAATATTCGTTCACTTTATTTTATTTTAAAAGAATGCAAATAAAAATAATGACTAAAATTTAAGCACATAATCTATATTTTTTCTCAACAAATATTAATGATACGGATGATGATGATGATGATGATAAATGATAGTTATGTTGATGAATAATGATAATGTTGATGATTTAAATATTAATTTTAATATTATCATCAACTTGATATTATACATTCAAAATTATAGTACACTATAAATATTAACATTTTGTAATTACCAACAAAATTGTAAAGGCCAGGCCAAATATATTACTACCTAAAAATATGCAATTTCATAAGGTTTTTTTTTATTTTGTGATTTTACCATTTTTTTATAAATTATTTAATTATTAGTTTTAAATAAAATAAAAAGTAAATTGCCATTACCAAAAAACTTTGTAGGCCATGGAAATATATATTGAGCCTAAAAACATGCAATTTTAATTTATTTTAACTAATCAATTGCTTTCAACTATTTGTTTTAAATAAAATGATATTTTGCCATGGCCACAAAGTTTTATAGGCCATGGAATAAATCCAAATGGCTTTTCTAAGTTCTTAATTTACCATTCTATCAAAATAATTAGTGATATTTAGAATTAATAAATAGTAATTAATTGCTTTCAATGTTGAATTGAAAGCAATTAGCAAAGCAAAATGTTTAATTATTTCAAAATTATTTAAGTAAGCCACTTAGACTGTGTAGGACAAATGGTCCAACTAGTTTTCCGTTGAAATCCGAAAACCCTTAAAAAATAATGAAAATTCGATCGGAAACTAGATAACAGAAGGCAGCTATTTGTTAAATTAATAATTTTAATATTTGTAGAATATTATTGAAGCAGAAGAAACAGACAATCAAAACAACCTTATTTCTTTAGCCCTATTTCAAAATTGAAAAAAAAAAAACATTCTAATATATAATAAAAAAATTTATACAAAAGAACGACACGAGCACAAAAAATTTTTTTAAGATCACATTTTTTCTTGACTTTTGTTGTCTGAATTTTTATGAGAATAAAAATAAACATAATAAAAAAAAAACTAATATAATAAAAAAAAAAAAAAAGAGTTAAGAAATGCCACAATTCTATCACAAAGTGTTATTCCTTTCAGATAAATTTGTGTTAAACTAACAAACAAACATCAATCACTCTGCATGTCCTAGAATTTTTCTTCTATTTATTTTCTTTTCATTCATTTCATCTTCGAAATATATATTTTCTGAATTTTTTTTTTTTTTTTTTTTATGCTATCTTTATTCTTTTCATGTTTTTTTCTCTGATGAAATGATTCAATTCAAATGATGAAATCTTTTTAATATATTATTTATTTGTTTGTTTGTTTCTGATGCGAGTATTTAGAATTAAACAAAAAAAAAAAACAGAAAAAAATGTTGAATAAATAAAATGAATTTATGATTAAAATAATAAAACAAAGCATTTGATAAACCACCCTCATTTTATTTTGGCGGAGAGAATTAACCCAATTTTTGTTTTTGAAGCAAAGAAATAAAGAATGTATGGAGAAAATCAATACACTTAAATTAAGAAAACGGAAATGTTCTCTTGAAGTCTTTTATTCAACCAGAAGTACCTCAATTTACCGAAAGTTTACTGATAAAGTTCTAAGATTTTCTAAAACATGGTTTAGAGAGGATTTTTCTAAAAATCAAATAAATGGGATATATAATAGTTATTCATAGTCACATTCTCTTCTTTACATTTTATAATAAGAACTAACATAAGTTTTTCATATCCCACCTAAAAGTATGCAAAACTTATATTGTTTGATATTCTATTTAAATTTTATATCACAGTTTCCTTTTTCAAAAATATTCATACAAATATCACAAAACGAAGAAAATAACAAAATCAATGCTTGAGGCAACTTCAAATCGACTTCAAAAAGTTTGAAACTAATTTTCCATTTGAAAATTTTCATGAACTCATTTTTATACCGACATTTTTAAAAATTTTAAATTTTTGCATACTTTTAGGTCGGAGTAGAAAAAAAATTAGCATATGTTATTAAGGTAATAGTAAGAAAAGCATGGAGACAATATAAATAAAAATTACATTCCATGATATTTAACACAATTCCCTAAAGTAATTTTAGAAAAATATTCGAACAGTATTGCCAACATATAATAATATTGAAAGAAAAGAGACAAAACAAGACTTCAGAAACAAAAAAAAAAAACACAAATTTAAATCGAAAATTTATTTTAAATTTTGTAAAAATGTTTCTTCTGCTACATTTCTTTTATGTATTTGTCAACTTATTGTCTTATTTTTTTTTGTTATTTTGTTTGATTAAAAGAAAAATAATGTACTTTGTATTATCTAAGATTACATAAAACGTTCCTTAAACAGCTATCAACAAACAAAGAATAAGAAAAAAATTATTGAGGAAGGAAACGTTTTTTTTTTTTGTATTTTGTTTATTTTTTTCTCCAAATCTTACAAATTCGTCAATTTTGCTTAAGGTGTTCAAACTACAAAAAAAAAAAAAAATTGTAGGTATGGTATAAAAATTGATTTGTTTGAAAATTAATTCGTTCGAAGATTCAGAACTAAATTGCTTCAAAATTGGTTATATTGTATTTAAATTTTAAAAAATATCATCAAATATGATACTGTACCCTTTATATTAAAGAATTTATTTATTAAAATTTTTAGTTTTCATTCATATTAAGCATTTTTAAGTTGAAACCAATGAGATATTTATATATTACGCCTAAAATTATGCAATTATGAATGAAATATAATTCAAGTACAAAACGATTTAACAACTGGGTCGCATTATCTTAGAGTTTAATTACTTTGCGCATTAATCAATGGAACCCATTCACCGATAGAATTTGACCTAGAGTAATACGGGCATAAAAAAAATTTTATTTAATTGGATTAACTAATTTGATGCACAACTTAAAATATGCTTAAATTGATAAATTTAACATTTATTAATTAAATCTAAAAAATTATACAATTTTTTAAACGAGACAGCATTTTAAAAATTTTTAAAAAAATTATAGCCGTATTTTTTAAAGTTGAAAATAATTAAAGATAAAGTTGTTGATTAAAACTTCAGTAAAAATATCTTTAATGTAGAGCCAGAACAGATCTCAGAATCATTCCAAAAAAAGAATCCTCTAACCTCAATCACCAATAAGTTCAAATAATTTAAAAAACAAGAAAGGATTGTATTTCACAAATGTGCACCTTAATAAACTTTCCATATATTACTAATGGGATGTATTCTCATGTTAAAACGCATTCAAAAATCCCTCCAGATTCAGAGTTTCAAATGTATAGAATTATAATACAATACAAAATATGTATGGAAATTCTGGAAAAAATTAAGTTTTTGAGAAATAGAAGAATACCGATTTTGAATTCAGCTTTAAAAAATCTATTAGTGTCCAATGCTTATAGGATTCCTTACAAAAGTATTGAGTTTTGACAGTTGTGTGTTGAGTGTCTTTCTGTATTAAATTTGTGTATTTTATTCGGACCTTTTATAAAAAATAATTCCTTGTCTATTTTTGAGGACTTTCTTGTTAAATTTAATTTAAATAATATGAGCAAGTATTTATATACACACTATTTTTTTCAAAGCAAATATAGAAATCTTTTATTTTATCGTAAAGTTAAATGATAGCTCGGTGACATAGAGGTTAGATAACGGCTGGATTGCACAATGATTAGAGTTCCGATCTTCCGTTCGAATCCCAAGGAAATGAAAACAACTTTTCTGGTTTTAGACTCGAATCAGGAACTATTTGCCATTGGATTCAAATTGATACCCTAATCAATAATAAATAATTATATATCTTTAATAAAAAAATAAAATTAAAATATAAACTAAAGCAAAATATAAACAAATAATTTAATTGAATAATATAACTCGAAGATATAGAATACCGTATAATTCAAATACAAAAATATTGCAATATAAACAAAAATAGAATTGTATCTATTGAAAATCTTATACGTTTCTAAATGTTATAAGGCCCAGCACTATCTGATGTTTAAATTGTATGTGGAATTTATTAAGAATTCCTAATTAATTTCCCCTGTTCCAACATGTACCTATGCTATAGACAGGCGTATTGTCTAGCAGTTGAACAGTTAGCGCTTCAAAAAAGGCATTATATTTTTACTGCAGAATCATTTAATATTTGTAGTGTCTATTTCAATATGAAACTTTACAAGTTGAAGTCAAAATTGGAATCTGTACTCCTCTTCAAATATTTGGATCCAGTATTAAACCAAATAAAGAATTTTAATTCTTAAAAGGAGTTGTCATATCATTTCAAGATTTCCAGTGATCCTGCATTAATATGAGCATTAAGAATTCTCATTTAACAGAAATTGCGACTTTTTTAGTAATTAATTTGATTATAATTAATTAAAGACCTGTATTAAATGCCATAAATAGTTCCTGTGAATTTTGAGTTCCCATCAACTGCTATCGAAATATTTTTATTATTAATAAACTCCTTCCAACAGTTTCCGAATACAATATTTAAGAGGAGGGATCCTACAACAGAACAACCACAAAATTAAATTTAAAAATAAATTTTTATTAAACCAAGTGCATCCTACCTGTAAAACATTTAATTTTCAATTCATTTAATGCAAAATTTAAATAATCGGACATGAATAATTTCCCAAATTATTATTAAAAAACAAAAGCAAAATTTTTTTAAATGAAATTTTTCAACATAAAAACTGAGGAAAAGCTTTTCCTAATTTATTTTTAAACTAATACAAGTTTTCAATTTAAACAAATTTTAAAATAAAAAAAAAAGTTTTTTTTTACAATATTTATAAGTTTTCATAATTTAAAATTCTTGACTCCATCTGTTAAATAATAATAAATGAATATATGAATTTTATTTTTTAATGTAAAATATTAAAATTTTTTTATTGTTTCTTTAATTTTTTTTTTTTTTTGTCGGAATTGCATAAAAAGTTTTTGTGAGTTTTTACAAGTTTTAGGAAGTTTTTCTTTTACTAGGAAAATGTACAAAAATTGAAAAGTTTCTCTTAGTTTTATCAGAGTTTTTTTTCTCCTTATAATTTATGCTGAAAAATTTGTGAGAATATGAAAAGTTGTTATATTTATTAAATATATGTATGTATGTATGTAAAAATAATTTATATACCAAAAAAAATGGTTTAATTTAAAAAAATAGGGGTGAAAGATATTTTAATTAAATTTTCAAAATAAATAACGTTTTTTTGATTTCTTATCTAAAAGGAATCAAAAGTTGGGAGGTATTTAACAGTTTCCTCTTAATTACTTGTAATTCACTAGAATATTCTATTCGAATTCTCCTAAATTGGAGAATTTGGAGATCTGTCGAATTTAAACCAAACTTAATTTAAAAATCTAATCCTATCCAAGATCCTCAAAGGTCTATTTCACCAACCATTTATCACAAATTTAATAATTATATTATGATAACAGACATGGTTAGTGATAAGTTGCTGACTCAATAGGGCTTATTAGTCAATGGAATTTATTTGATATCTGAGAAATTCTAGAAAGTATTATTATTTAATTTAGGTTTGAAGAGACCCTTTCCATTACAAGATTATTCGAAACTTTGTACAAAGGTGCTAAGGGTGGCTATATACCTAATTCGAAGTATCTTAATTGAAATTACAATAAAATGTAAATGATATCTCTTTTTTTTTTACGCGTGGTAGTGTATCAATGCCCACATACAAGCCCGTATTAGAATTCTTAAGCTTGTAGTTATTTTTATAAAATTTTGACATAATTCGTTCCCATTCATTCATTCAATAATATTTGGAGGTAATAAATAATTTTGTAATATACTACTCTGTTGCTAGAATACATTAGATACTATTTAAATTTGTTCGTATAACTACAAAATTTTTATATTATATGCAAATTTTTATATTTGTACAAAGTCTCAGTCAATGTAGTTTGAAAGGTTTCAATTTCCGTTATGAGACATTCTAATAAATTAGAAAATTAATTGAAATTCATTCTAGTATTAAGAAAAGATAATTGCAACATATTTACAATATTTACAATACCTCTTATGTTCCCATACTGCTATCTTCTCTCTTGTTTTAGAATGACTAACTAATCATTCTAGCAATGAAACAATTAGCTAAGCAAAGGAAAATAGATTTTTTTTTTCACATCATAAAAACTTCTTTATAAATTGAATCTGTTCGAATTTAGTTCCAAATCCTTCTAAATTTGTTTTTATTATCGACGAATTTATTACATCTTTTCCAGTATAATTAAGAAAAAATCATATGTAATTCAGATTAGTCAATTTTAACTCAGAAAGTATAATTTGTAATTCATATTAGTCAATATCAGTTGTAATTCAGAAATCCATCCTGACACTACAGGTAAATCATTGCGTTAGCATAGTCGCATGCTGATGACATTTCTGAATTAAATTTGGAAAATGTTATAAAATTGCTCCTTATGACTTGTTCTCCTCAATTTGATTTTAAAATTTCTCCTCAGAAATTATCTCCCAATCAATTTTCCGCTAGGTAATTTTTTTTTAATTTTTAACTTTTGACATCTAAAAATGATTTTACAAAAAGTCGAATTTTCTTTATTATTCCCATCTTAAATTATTTTATAATTCTTTTTTAAAAATTTTAAATTTATATTCAATTTATTTGGAAATTTTGTTTATTTTAATTTATAAATATTTTCATTTTATTTAATTTTATTGTATTTAAATTTGAAAACACAATGGCGATGACTGACGAATAACTGATAAGGCAACTCTTCTTTTAGTGATAAAATTATAACATTCATTCGTTTCAAATATTCTTAAAGTCAAATATTTCGGGAAAATCAAAATGATATCACTTCGCATCATTCGCAATTCTAGACGCCTACAATAGAAGTACATCTTTTTTTAAACGTTACATTTTGACAGTTCCTAACGTACCGTAATGATAAAATCATAAATTCGAACGCATAACATTTGTCAGTTGTCGTGATTGTGTTTTCAACTTTATATAAGTGCATTTAAATTTAATTTTTTAATTATTTTTAATAAATTACATTTTACTTTTAAATAAAATATAATATATTTTTAAAAAATATTACTAAAATAAAACTAATTAATTTTTTTAAATTTTTTTCTTTCATTACAGGTAAGAAAACAATTATTTTGACCTGAACTAGATGCAATATGAAATAAATTTAATAATATTTTTTTAATGGAATTACGTAAATGGAATCAGTAATCACATTGAACTCAATTATTTTAAAATCAAAAAAAAAAATTGAATTCCTTGAACCTAGGATTAAAAATAAAAAAATTAAAACACAAAATAATAAAATGTCAAACTCGAAAAAAAAATAACAGTAAACAATTTATTTTGTTTTGCAAAACTGTTATTTTTTAAACAATCTTGTTCGCTAATTAATCCTTCTGTCTTAATGAAAATTAAATTTTAATCCAATTCTAACTAGCTATACATTTTACAATAGAGTCATAGAGATTTAAAATAAAAAGAGACAAAAAACAAAAAACTACCGTTATTATTTTAGTTTGAAATTTTGAAAACAAAGAATGGAAAACCAAAACTGTGAAACACAGTTAGAAAATAGAAAAATAAAAAATACAACGAAATAACAATTATTTGGTAGTATAACAAGTAATTTAACGCATGAGAACATTTTTGTATATATACATTTGTTTTTTGTATTTGTATATATATACATATATTTGTTTTTTGTATTTCAGTTTTTTTTTCACCGTTTCTTTTGTTACCGTTACAATTTTTTTTTTATTTAAAAACGTTTCCATTTCAAAATTAAGTATTAACTAGAACAACTATTTTTGTCCTTAATAGTTATTTTTGGACTAGTTTTATCCGCATTCCATGCAGTTTTGTTGTTTTTTTTTGCAATATTTTCATTTTTGTAAAATTTTTCGGCTAATAAACAGTTACATAACAGTTTTATATCAATTTTTTTTTTATTATTTGCTATCTAATTCTATTTCTTCCGTTATACCAATTTTTATAAGCGTATGACTACAGGTTAAAAGGGTATACTAAATTTGCCATAACGTTTGTGAAGCAGGGAAGAACTGGGGAAGGTGAAAGATATAGACGCAAAGGTATGGATCGAATCAGAACTGAAAAGTGAATAGATCTAGCATTGTATGTCCGTTAGAAAATAAAGGGTTTCCAAGAATAAAGGAGCTAGAATTCTGAAATCTTCACAAAGTCGTTCTTATGCAACAGCCGCTATAGCTACTGAAATTCAGAAAGTTTGCTCCACGGGTTTGAGTAACTGCCATCCAATTTATTCTTTTTTATTAGCACTACTCTATACCTAATGAAGCTGGTTGTCTGATGGTCAAAGTTTCTGTAAAATTTGGTTGGTCTACTGCAGTGGGTGCAAGTATTTATCATACAACTTATTTTTTTTTTGTATAAGCATTACTCTATACTAAATAAAGCTGAATATCCGAAACTTTGTCAATAGTAATTAACTTTAAAGACCAACGTCTGAATAAAATATAGTCGGCCTGTAGCGGAAGAGGTTCGAAGAGCTCATCTTTCAGCTTGAATTTTCTTTTGTACGTAACTGAAAGTCTAATAATTTGTGAATTTGAAATTAAGCCAAAAGTAATTGAAGTTTATATTAGGGTCATACAGGTATCCCAGAGTTGACACAGTGTGCACTTCTAAACTTTTCTTCGTTATTAAAGTATTCGAATGATAAATTAAATTCAGAATATTGTGTGGATTTAAAAACAATAGCTATAGATATTTTTTTATATGAAAGATTGAAATAACAATGGGACATTAAACAAAGCAGTGATAATAATTAAATTAATTCTGTTTTGGTTTTTATGCAATATTCAAATAAATGAAATGCATTTTGAGGTTTTTTGTAACGCATGAATATTTAAGTTTTAAAGTAATTAACTAGTATTTCTAGCATTTTTATTTCCTTAAATTTAACTTGAATCTTCGAAAATGTTTAATGGTTTAAAATTAACTGTATAAGCTCATTTTATATTTAGACTAGACTACAGTTTCTTTCTACAGAGCTACAGAGTTATAATTATATAATATATATTTTAATTTCAACTTATTTTGTAGATATAAACTATTACGATATAATTATATAATTTTACGATATTTTTTTTATTAGATACGATCTGAGCAGGGTTTCAACCCGAAACCTTCAACGTCTCACCACGACACTGATCAGATATTCTATGAATTCTTAAATTATTTTTTTAGATAGGTCTATTGAAATATTTATATTAATGCAATTGAAATATGTAAAATCGCTGTTATTTTAAGAACTTGGTAAAATTTTATTACAATATGTAAAATTTAATATTATGCTACAAAAAAATTTAATATTAAATTTTTTAAATATTTTAATTTATTATTAATTTTTTGGTTGTATTTCTTTTCTACCCTCTTTAAACACTATTAAATAATGAATTTTTATTTAAATATTTTTATATAGGGTGTCATGTAGTTGAATCACTCGCTGGTATGTAGTAAAATCGTTATAAGATGTTAATTTTTATTTACGTGGATTAAATGAGCCTCACCTGGTTTAAAAGATATAGGTACTAAGTAGCAAAATATATAGGCTCATATAAATTCCGTTAAAAAATACCTTTTCATAAGGGTTCTATATAGTGGGGAAATTAATTCCGCGACACCCTGTATCATAAAAAAAAATGTACAAGAGTTAAACGTTATTTTTAAAATGATGGGAAATAAAATTTGAAGATCAAAAATGACATGAATATAACCTTATTTTTATGTTTATAATAATTTATACCGTTACTTGCATTAAATATGAATACATACATAAAATTTAGAACCTTTACATTTTTTTTTTTTTGTTTTGTTTTTATTATTTTGCACATTTTACTTACCTTTAATTTATGTTCGCATATTTTATTTACCTTCGTGACCTTAAATGTCTTTTTTCTCTCTTGAAATTCATTTTTCTATTTGTTATTCACCTTTTTCACCACACTTCCATTTTGTGTTCATATTATTTTTGACATTTTAGTACATCACGTCCTAAAAACATTAAATGACATTTTAACTTTTTGATTTAAATAAAAATTGTACAGAATTAAATGTATGTATGCATGCTAAAAAAAATAAGGTGCTTCATTAGTGAGATTTAAGGGGAGTTAATTTAAGTTAGACAAACTGAAGAACGATATTTAAAGAATGATGTGGTAAAATTTTATTGGAATTAAAGCTATAGTCCTTCCTTCTTTTTATAACTTTAAATGGTATTTTTGATTTACAGAAGTTATTTAAAATATAAACTCTGTTCTAAGTAGTATTGCGCACCTTGCCGATTACTTTTTAATAAACATAAGATTATGACACTGAGATACTTAAGGACCAAATAGTTGAATCAAAAGTTTTTAAAAAATCCTAGGTTTAAAACAAAAATGTTTCACCTCTAAAACAGATATTAACTTCTCTTACAATTCTTTTACAATTCTACATATACATTTTTCTGAATACCAATTTTATTCCACATGGACATTATAAAAACTTTACATATACGTTCAATAAAATAATACATATGTACAAAATTGATATCCTTTTTTGTAACATAAAAAATATTTTTGAGATTTTCTAATCAAAGAAATTGGATAACATGAAATTAATTTGGTTTAATCAATGTTTATTATATAATAATACATTGTCTTAGTTTTTATGATTGCAATACATTAGGAATAACAAATTTTGGAATAACAAGGCAAACATTGTTAAATCGTTTTTCATTCTTATATATATATTTCTATAATCGCGTTACCTAATTTTTGAAATTGTTGCATTTATTGAATACTCTTTTTCGATAAATTAATCGAATTAAGATTTCTTATCTCCTATATGTAGGAAACCTAATTTAGGAGTAAGGTACGGAAATTTTAGGACTTTTTCAATTTTTTTTGAAATAAAATGAAGATAAGTGAAAAAATAAATTAAAAGTGAAGGGCTGATCTCGGCTTGATGGTACAGTGATAAAAGCTCTAATCAGTGGCCTTTTATGCAGCGCTGATTCGATTTGTTTTTTAACATTTGCTATGTTGAGTTCATTTTAATGGAAATTTTTTTTATATCAAATATATACTCACAAATGCGAAACAAATAGCATAATATAACTAACAATTTCAATTTATACATATAATTATACATGTAATTTTAAAGTTAAATTTTTTTCACTCTAAGTTATTACAAACTTCACCCTAAGTCGAAAGAAATGAAACCGCTGTAACAAATAGGAATTTAAGACATTTTCTATTATTGCCTGGACTATCCTCCGATTCCAATCTATAGTTTGAAAAGGGCTTTTGTTAAGGTTTTCTCAAATTTGGGAAGCAAAAATATAATTAAATTTTTGAAACTTTGGAACCCTTGAATGAAATCAATCACACATAAATAATATTATAAGAATTGGATTCTATTGCACAAACCACTTATCACTAATAAAATTATCACATTTTTCATAAATGAGTGATTTTACTATTAAATTTCATTGGTTTGTGGTCATATATGGCTTTGGTGCAACAAATTTATCAAAAAAATTATGACTTGTTTAGAAGTGAGTTGTTAGAACAATAGAGTCCAGGTTGAAGGCTTTCTTGTGGCAATAATAGATTAAAAATTAATTAATTATGGTATATTGTATCATATAGATTTCTTATACACCTCTTATATACATTTTATAACTTACCACATTTTTAATTATTAATTTTACAAAATTTATCTATCTAAGCATTTCAAGGACAAATTCTTTGACCCTCTAATATTACTTAAGTGGTTATGATACTCTCAAAAGTTGGTTTCAACAAAAATATTATATAATATCAAATAACCATAATAGTCATTATAAAATATAATCAAAAAATATCCAAAATTAAAATTTCTATATTCAGATCTGTAATGACCTACCTTTTTTAAAATTTTTTTCTAAAATTATTTCCAAAAAAATTCAATTAATTATTTAAAACGAAAGTATTTTTTTCCCAATTTTTTATTATTTAAAATGTTATTTTGTATTTTTAAATAATAAATTAGAATTAATAATTAAAAAGTGTATTTATTCCCCAATAAAATTGTACAACATAATCAGTCAATTAAATGTTTTTTGGTTTTAAAATAATAAAATTCATTACCCTAAAAATAGAAAATTTAATGTACCATACAATTATTTGAATATTTTACAAGAAAACCATTTTGGAAAAAGAAAAAAACACCGTTGGAAAATGTTAAAAAAATGGTTGAAAAATTGTTTTTAATTTAGTTTAAAAATAAAATTTATAAATTGAAATTGTAGCACCTTCATTATTTAACACCGTCATTATTCCATAATTAAAATGTTAATTTTTGGTTTAAATTTAAAATGTTAAACCGATTGTAAAAATAAAACTACATATTTTGCTTCATTTAGTTTCTAAGTTTCTAATATTTTAATTAATGTTTCTAATTTCTTTAATTGACCTTTAATGGACCAAATGGAAATTTAAACAAACTTGTAAATAGAAAACCCGCAATTGACAGTTTACTATAGTGATTTTCTAAGCCATTAAGTTAATTCAAATTCATTGGATAAATTAAATCTTTTGGATTTGTAAACTATATACAATTGGTACACTTTAATATAACCGTTTTAAACTCATATTTTTCAAGAGGACATTCAAAGGACCACTAATTAACTTGATTTAGCTTGGAGAATTAAAATCAAATTTGAATAGACTTTTAAAAATGTTTTCAATTCTATGAAACTTTTTATAAGGAGAAGAAAGTTTTCAGGATATTAATCCAATCGGTGTTCCAAGCTCAAAATTAAACCATTGCAGAACGTATTAAGCTTCAAAATATTAAATCAAATCTATCTTGGGAAACCTTTGATTTATTTTATTAAAATCAAGCTAAAAATATAACCTGAAAAGTTCTTTTATTTCATTAAAAAACCTCTAAAATTCAAATATAAAATATTTTAAAGAGATTTAACACAATTTGAAATCCACCTAAAAATATGCTATATTTTAATTTAAACCTCAAAATATAAAATCTAATCTATATTATGATACCTTTGATTTATTTTATTAAAATCAACCTAAAAACAGAACCTGAAAAGCTCTTTTATTTCATTAAAAAACTTCTCTAATTTCAAATATGAAATAAAGATTTAATACAATATGAAATCCTCCTAAAAATATGCTATATTTTAATTTAAAATACAAATTTTATATCATACCATTTAAAATGAATAAATAAACTAAACTCTTATAAAAAAAAATTTTATACATAATTTAGCAAAATTTCAAAAAAAAACCACAAATACAAAAACAAAAAAAGAAAAACGAAAAAAAAAAATTGAAAACAATATTAATTATTTATTCACCACTATTAATGCTACCATTTTCTAACCAGAATCATTTAAATTTCAAGGTAAAAAATAAAAACAAAATTTTATACAAAAACCAAAAAATTTATTTAAATTCTTAACATAGTAAAAAAATTATGTTAAAAACAACCTCGCAGCCACCATCTTAGGGAGTAATGGAGGGAGGAAGCTAAAAACTAAATTTTATATTATTCCAAAATAGAAAGTCAAATTTTGACTTTTTTGAAAATCGCACTGCCTCTTACAAAATTAATTTTTCGCCTAATTTAATTTAATTTTTTTAAAAATAAAAATCATTATTATTTGTACCAACAACTATTTATAACTTATATTTTAATGTATATATACTATAATATCCTGTTCTACATACTTAAGTTCTATATCGTAATAGAATTCTGTTCAATACTGGTGAAATTTATGGCGGAGGCGAATATGGCCTAACGCAATAAAGCCAATAAGGCCTTATTTCACAATTGAGTTGAGAATTAAGGCCAAATTCGCGAAAAGACGCGGTGGGTCTTTTTTCCATTTCAATGAGAATTAAAGCATATAGGATTTATTTCATTTTATAAATATTATTTTATTACGATATTATTCATATTCCAAATTTGTAGCCGACAGTAAAATTCGAATGTTTTCAACAGGTTTTAGGTTTAAAAGTGGTCAACCATGTAAGCTTCCTTTCAAATCACTCATGTCGACTCCCTTAAGCTATTCCTTCACATTTCCGTCCGTCCTTTTCTTTAGGGAATGACAGGTGCTTCTGCTTTTGAACCGCGCATGGAACCCGCGCTGTTTTCAATACTCGTCTCTTGTACATATTATTTTATTACTTTGTTCAATAATATAAAAATTATAAGAAGTGAATTATGAAAGAATATGGTTTTTGGAATAATAAATTGCAATTAGGCTTTAATTCCATTATTATAAAAAAAAAATTATTAGGTTTTAATTCACTTTGAATGACAAATAAGATCTATTTCAAAAAATTTGTGTTTTAGGCTTCATTTCTCATTCCCAATTGCAATAAGGCATATTAGGCCATATTGCCTTAGACCTTATTTCCCTCTGCCAAAATCTACTTATTAAATTAATTTTTAAAACTTTTTTTTCATCAATTCAATTTTTCAACCTGATTTTGATTATTTTCTATAAAGTTGTTGACAACCCTTCAATGTTAAAATTAAAAAATTTTTTTGTAAAATAAAAAATTACTTTAGGTAAAAAATCTTAAGAATTAGGGGAAAATTTTTACAAAAAAAGATGTAATAAAATAAAAAAAAAAATAAGAATTTAATTTATCCGTAAAGTAATAAGAAAATAAACTTTTTAAATATAGTGGTAGGCCTAAAAATACCTGTGTAAAAGAAATTATTTTTAATATTGTATGAGGTGGATTTTTAAAAAAAAAAACACAACAACTCCTAGAAAAAGGTTTTATTTTTTTGTAAGTTTTATCGTAATCCTTTTTTTTTTGTCTTGTCTTCAGATTATCCTTTTTATGCTAAAAGGATGTTAAAAATAATCTTCTATATATATATGCATGGATGTACCTTAGGTTGTGTTATATTCCTTAAGGGGTTTTTTGATAAAATAAGGTGATCAGTAAATTTAAATTAAAAATGACATAGTAAAAATCTTTGGATTTAAAAGTAAATTAGCTTTAAGCTTCAATATTGTGCCAAAAATTACTTTTATGAATTTTTGTAAAGCTTTAAGCTTATTATTGGATACTTAAAATTAGATTTTAATATGAAAATTTAGAACTTTGTTTAGAATTAAAAATAAATCAATACTTAGCTTAGAATTTGAATAGAGTGGCGTTTTCGAAATTTCCCGTTATATCAAAAATATAGTTAAATAAATTTTTGGACATACCTAAGAATAATTATTTCTATTCAATACCTAAGTAACAGAATTAGATCCTAAGTACTGCTTAATAATTCTAAGATCTTAAGTCTTGCTTAACTTTACCAAGATCCTAAGTCCTGCTTAACTTTTCTAATATCTGAAGTCCCACTTTACAATTTAATGAATAAATGTTATAAAGTCAATCTAATAAAACTCTTTCTTAAACTAGGCAATATAATAAAATATAATAAAATTATATAATATTTATTATATAAACCATATATTGCCTAGTACTAAGTAAAATACTACCTTAAAATACCTGGTTTTATTTTGAACTCTACTCACACAAATTTAATAGTTTTGAAACCTTTCAATCCACTTCTAAAAGAAGAACAAGTAATATCAAAAGATAATATGCAATCTCCAGGCAACTGGTCACCTTATTAAAAAGGTAATTAATATACAAGTATTATATAACGTGTACTTGAAAGAAGAACTTTATTTCGTATATATTTTAGTATATTTGTGACCCATTAAGTTTTAAAAATAAAGGTACAAGCTTAGAAATAGCTTTTAATTTTAATTATTATATAAAATTTATTAAAACCTTCCATTAGAATGGTAATTTAATAAAACATGAAATAGGTTACATTATGGTAGGTCCTAAAAGTCTGATACCATCAGAATATTTTATTAATTTAATTGTAATAAGTTCAACTTAATAATAATTTATTGTGCTAGAATATAGATGTTAAATTTTTTGAAAAAATACTGTAGCTTTGAAAGAAAATTCCAAAGTGTTGTAAAAACTTCAAAGAAAATTGATTTATTTCAGTAAATTAGTTTTCTATTAATACTAAAATACTTTGTCAATTTTCATCAGTGAGTTGTAAAATTACAATTTAATAAATTAAATGAAATAATCAAAGTCCATTTTCAGAAGTGAAACTTTTAATCCTTTTTTCAGGGAAGCATTCTATAATCTCAGTTAATTATATCTTTTTTTTTTGGAATCGAGTTTTCAAATAATCTCGCTTTTTTAAAAAACTGCTTTTTAGAAAATCCTGCTTACAAAATCTTATATTTTTAAAAAATATAGGTTTTAAGGATTTAGAGTTGGATGCAAAATCAGAATTATTTTTCATTTCATTAAAAAACCTCTAAAATTCAAATATAAAATATTTTAAAAAGATTTAACACAATTTGAAATCCGCCTAAAAATATGCTATATTTTAATTTAAACCTCAAAATATAAAATCAAATCTATATTATGATACCTTTGATTTATTTTATTAAAATCAACCTAAAACTAGAACCTGAAAAGCTCTTTTAATTCATTAAAAAACTTCTCTAATTTCAAATATAAAACAAAGATTTAATACAATTTGAAATCCTCCTAAACATATGCTACATTTAAATTTACAATACAAATTTTATATCAAACCATTCAAAATGAAAAATAAACCAAACTCTAATAAAAATAAAATATTATACTTATTAGAAAATGCCGTTTACAAAATCTAATTTTTAGAAAATTTTAGTGTTAAGGATTTTCGTATTAGATGCAAAATAAAAATTATGAGCTTTTCTTAGGATATAAAAACAAGATTTTCAGAAAACTAGATTTTTTAAATTAGGTTTTCTGAAACGATATTTTTAATAGAAGGTTTTACTAAATCAAGACCCAATCCTTAATTCACTTAAATTATTATCATAATTTACCTTCAGGTTTCCCCAAAAGCAACTTAATTGATATTTTACCAATCCCATTAATAATTCAATCATATTTAAACTGTGTTCATTCTGCGAACGCTTTATTTTGTACTTTTCTAAGCGAAAAATCGCTTTTAGTTTTGAAAAACCGCTTTTCGTCTGACGTAGCTTTTAAAAAATGATTTTAGTACAAAATTTTTTAATAACTTCAATTCACATAAATATAGAAATCCCAACACTATCACTGTTAAATTTATAAATTCCATATATACACATACTAATTTCCAAAATTACTCTTTTCTAAAATATTTAACCACAAAAATTCAATTAATGTAAAATTATTTTGAATAACATTAGAACATCTGAATATAAATGAAATAATTAAAAATTTCATGCATAAATTGACAAAATGTCTGATATATTGTCTTTAAAAAATAATTTCCAATTAAAACTTTCAATAATTGTCAAAATTTTGAATAAAATTTACTTAAAAAAGTTTTTAAATAACAAATCAAAGCTGTATGAATTTCTTTTAAAAACTCAACAAAGAATTTAAATATAATTGCAAAATTTTTTTTACTAATTTACAATTGTGTGGTAATAAAATTGAAAAAAATAAACTCAATTTTAATTAAAATATTATAAATTTTGATAAATATACATAAAATTCAATAAAAAAAAATATATAAATTTTAAAGTAAAACCAATTTTTATACTCTCTTACAAAGTACATATTGAATTTTAATAAATAAAATTTTCTTTTCCTTCAGGAGCATCTGGTTTTGAAATATTAAATTAAAATATTAATTTTAAAAGAATTATTAAAATAAAATATCAATAGAGAATATATTATTTAAAAAAAAAGAATAAATTTAAATTTTATTTTTAAAAGAAAATAAAATACATATGTAAAGTAAAATTTATAAATTTAATCATATGAGTTCAATTTTTTAATATTGAAAAAATTGGAAACTAATATTTTAAAATTTTAAAAAACATTTGTAAAAAGTTTTTCTTTTATCAGTATAGTGCAGATTACAGTTAATAAAAATTATATATAAAATTTCTAAAATTATCTGAAACTTATGCAAAACTTTGGTTTCTGAAAAAAATTTTTATAATATGTCTTGTAAAATGATGTTATATATGGCAGAAATAATATATCATCCTAAAAGTATGCAATTTTATTAAACAAATTTATTTGTAAAAATTATCTGAAACTTTATAAAATATGATAAAACTGTGGTTCCCGAACAAAGTTTCTGTAATATATATCTTCAAAATCGAGGTGGCATAGCAGATATAAAATATCATCCTAAAAGTATGCAATTTTTTTAAACGAATTTGTTGCTTTGACAGAACATATTCTAAAAGGATTTATGTTTATAATAGTAAAGATAAGATTGCAAATTGTATCTTAAACATGACTAGGGCTGAATAAGAAGGTCCTTAATTCAGATACTCCCCCATCGTATAACGCACGGCTTTCAACTTACATTTTTAATAAAGGATTAAAAAAGCGATTTCCCAAAGCAGTTATTTTCGTCATTGTCATTGGACTACAATTTTTCAAAATTTGCAAAATTTCCATTTAAGAATGATTTACAAACTTCTGAGAAAATTTTTTTTATCCTATTAAAAAAGATTCGTACAATATTCAAAGAGCTCAAAATAAAATTTATTTAAGTACTTTGAGTACTTGTAAAACCAAATATGGAATTCACAAACAAAAAAAGAACCCTTTCAATTAAACTTCTGAACAAATAACAAAAATTGTATAAACCACAACAATTAATTTAGTTAGTTGTTTTAACATTTTAATTTAAGTTTTTTTTTTATTTAAATTTTTTTTTTCTCAGAAAAAAAAAATACAAAACAGACTAACTAACTTTTGGAATTCATGATTAAATTAAATTAGTAAACTAAGTTTTTGAATAACTTGCAATATAGTTTTTCTCCTTTTAATTAATAGTTACTTTTATTCTTTCAAACTTTTAAATTTTAAACTTAGATTAAATGGATTGATTTAAACTGACAGTACAATATTGGTTTGAAACATTTCAGTACAACGTTTCTCAAATATAAAAAAGTATTGACGAGTTTAATATGTTAGGACTTTAATTAAAATTGAAAAAGTAAGTAAGTAATGGATTACTTTATAATGCAATGCGAAAAAAAGTTACTTTAAACAAAGAAGTATATTCAGATTTCAAAATAATAAATTACATAATTATAAAATTTTAAATTTGAAATTGGAAAAAATTAAAATTTGTAATTAGTTTTGTTTTAAAATTGACAGATATGAGTACTCAATTTTGTACGTGCACTAATTAACACATAAGAATTCAATATAATACGTGTATTGAATAAATATATATATATATATTTAAATTTTAAATTCATTGAAAAATTTAATTTCAAAAAAAAAAAAAACATTCAAAAACTAAAACATAAAATACAGATTATAAAGTTTTTTAAACAAGTATTTACTTCATTGATTATTATTGATTACTATTCTAGTTACATTGTATTTTATTATATAAATCTTATTTTAAAACTGAAATTTCTACATTAAAGTTGCATCATTTCGTAAACAATGTATTTAACTTTTTATTGCAAACAAAATATATATATATACATGTATATATATATATAAATACATGCATTGATGGTTACATAAAAGAATTGATTGATATTTTTTTTATACTTATTTGTTTTGCATATGATTACCTTTCTCTTACAATCATGAATATTCTCTCAGTATGAGATTTAAAAATATAAGAAAATAATATAAAAAAAAAAGAAAAATAACAAAAAAAAAAAATTGAGATTACAGTTATATTATTACTATCCTTATCATTTGTCGATTTTACAAGTCCATTATACTGGACTTTAAAATGTAAGTATATAATTTTTTTATCATAATTGAAATGCATCCAAGTGTATAGTTTTCTTTTTCTTTCTATCATTGTTTCCCTTTATCTCTCTTTTTATTGTATACAGTATGTAGTAAGTATTAAAAGATATTCTAAGTTTTTTATTGTCTTTTTATTTTATTTAATAAAATTTTAAAATGTATTTAAAGTAATAGAAATTTTAATGTTATCGTTCCATGATATACGAGTACTCACACGTTTTTTACTTTACAGTGTTGAATAAAATTATAATATGTTAGATTACTTTCAAAATAATCTTTTATTTTTTAAGTAGAAAAGTTTTAATCACTTTTAAAGTTGAAAATATATTTTGCTTCGTTGCTCCAACTGTTAAGTTAGAAGCGTTTTTGTAAAAAGATACTCTTATGCAACTTCTAAGATTATCAAATTGGACCTTTAGTATCTAGGACGTTTGATATGATTCCTTTCTCAGAGTGTTGTAAATTCTACTCCATTCAGCTATGATTGTTTGACGCCAGATGTTATTGAGTCAGCTTCGCCTTCGACTGCCATGGGGATTTCTTTCTAGAACCATTCTGTTTACCGTTGATGATTCTTTTCTCAGAGTGTGGTAAATTCATTTCCAATTTACGTTTTAAATGGCTCGCTTCTGGTTTTTCACACGTGTGTTACTGTAGGACTTTGTTACTTGTGTTGCACCTATTCGCAAATACTTGGAACTTTTGTCTGAAGCACTTTGAAATCAACCAAGTTTCACTGCCTTATAGATGAACAGAATTTGCACATGCTTTGATTACTTCAAGTTTGGTATTTCTGGTCATTTAGCTGCTAATTTTCATTGAACTGCTTTAAGTGAATTAATCCAAAGCGATCCTGGCTCTACGGAGTCTGTTATTAATAACTTCTTCTGTTCCACCATCTGTTATCAGTATTGACCCTTCTTTTTTAAAATCAATACAATAGCTTAATACTTTTTGTTTTTTAAGTTTCATATGTGAGGTATAAATCTGAATCAAAATTTACTAGTAAAATTTTTAAGAAATCATATAAGTGATAAATCAAGGAGCATTCGAATCAGGCAGCAAAACATAATAAAATAATATAAAATCCCTACAATCAATTTTTCTGAAACTTTATCTGTGAGGTATAACAATGAATCAAAATTGATTAATAGAAGCTATAACAAACCCCTACTACTATTTTACAATTTTTTTAAATAACTTGTTTTATATGAAGCTGAGTTTTCACCAATAGCAATCAAATAAGTTTAGAAAAATCACTTTTTAAGGTTACTATTGGAGTTAGTAAACTTATAATAAATGAACTTCAAAACAAAGTACTGAAGTAACTTCAATATAGTAATGTAATGTAAAAGAATTAACTTCACTGAATTGGATTTGTTTTAGTTCAGTTTTAAATTAAAAACATATGTAAAGTTGAACAAAAAAGCTCTTAAATGTTTCAAAAAACCCCGACCATCTCTAGATGTATCTTATAAAACTTTCAGACATAATTTATTTTAAATATTAATACAATTTGTAAATACTTATACACTTAATTTTTTTTTTCAAGTCACTGTTTTTATATTCATGTTATAAAAAATTCTTTTTTATGTTCATGTCTTTTCATTTAGAAATTTGATGTAAATTTAAATTACATGCATAAATGGACAGTTTTATTTTCAGAATTTTCTTTTTATACCCTACACCTATAGAATAGGTAAAGGGGTATATTAACTTTGGTATGGTGTTTGTAACCACCTAAAGGAAGCGAGCTAGATATGGAAAAGTATATATATTTGTGATCAGCGTGACCGCCTTAGTCGATATAGCCATGTCCGTCCGTCCGTCCGTCCGTCCGTCCGTCCGTCCGTCCGTAGGCACGATAACTCAAAAAATAATGGAGCTATCTTGATGAAATTTTAACTGTAGGTTACTAGGACTGAAAGTACGGCGGGGATTGCATATGGGCGAAATCGGCCCATGGGTTCGGATTCTGGACCTTTTAATCGGTTTCAGGGCTAACGAACAAATATAAAAAATCACGATAACTCAACAACTAATGACGCTATCTTCATCAAATTTGTGCTGTAGGTTACTAGTAATGAAACTACTTCGGGAATTGCGTAAGGTCGTGATTGGACCATGGGTTTGGAACCTAGAACTTTTTGATCGAATTTAGGCCAAACGAGCATAATTCCGAAACCAATGAAGATAGAACCTCCAAATTTAGTATCAGGGTGTCCCTTCCTATTTCCTAAGTGTCTTGTGAATTTTGGTCCCATTGGAGTAGTGGGTCGGGGACCAGCCACACATTTCCGAAGACCTTAAAGCATATCTTTAAAATTAATAAAGATAACAACTTGAAAAAATGTAGAAGCTTCCAATTTGCCACAAGGGTGTTCTTTACTATCTCTTGCGTGTTCCCCTAATTTGGGATCAATTGGAGTGGTGGTTCTGTACCCCTCTCAGACCTCCCAAGTTTTAAAGGCTTATAATCGAAATTACTAAAAATAGTTACTTAAAATTAGGATAGACCGTTCAAATTGTGTACAAGGGTTAACTAGTACTATAAGTACAGCGCGGACTATATAAGGGCGAAATCAGCCCAACGGTTCGGATTCCGGACCTTTAAATCGATGTCAGGGCTAAAGAACATATATAAAAAATCACGATAACTCAACAACTAATGAGGCTATCTTCATGAAATTTGTGCTGTAGGTTATTGGCAGCGAAACTACGGCGGTGATTAAGTACGGTAAGGATTGGACCATGGGTTCGGAACTTAGAACTTTTTGATCGAATTTAGGCCAAACGAGCGTAATTCCGAAACCAATGAAGATAGAACCTCCAAATTTGGTATCAGGGTGTCCCTTCCTATTTCGTAAGTGTCTTGTGAATTTGGGTCCCATTGGAGTAGTGGGTCGGGGACCAGCCACACATTTCCGAAGACCTTAAAGCATATTTTCGAAATTAATAAAGATAGTAACTTGAAACAAATGTAGAAGCTTCAAATTTGGCCCAGGGTGTTCTTTACTATTTCTTGCGTGCCCCCCTAATTTGGGATCAATTGGAGTGGTGGTTCAGAACCTCTCTTAGACCCCCCAATGTGTAAAAGCTTATCATCGAAATTAATAAAACTAGTAACTTAAAATTAAGATAGAGCGTTCCAATTGTGTACAAGGGTTAACTAGTATTGAAAGTATGACGGGACTGCATATGGGCGAAATCGTACCATAATTTCGGGTTCAGGAACCCTTGAAAAGTTCACGGACTAACAAACATATATCTTAAAAACACCATAACTCAAAAAATAATGCCGGTATTTTGATGAAATTTAACAGTAGGTTACTAGTAATGAAAGTACCATGGGAATTGGTTGTGGTCGAGTTTAATTTCGAAGCCAAAGAATATATTTCCTATGTCCTATGTGTCTCCGAAATCTAGACTTAATTGTAGTGGTTCAGCTATGTTCAAAGGTACTTGCTGCATTTATGTAAAATTTATTTTTATATTTAAATGAATTATATGAAAAGGTCTAAATTTGTAATTGTATTTTAGAAATACTATTTATTGCATATTTTGCGTTTATAAGCTTTTCTATTAGGTATATAAACTAACCATTTAAAATAATTGCAATTTTTAAAAATTTGGATTATTAAATATATTATGCTTTGATTATCTTTTTATCACAAAATTTAATAATTAGAATTTTTTCATTTTGTAATTGAATTGGAATAATTGTTTTTTAATATTTTTAAATAGATTAATTAGTAAGAATTTGTAGTATTTTTTAATAGATAGTGTAATTAGAAAATGTTTTTAGTATTATACAGTTAATTTGGTTAGCTATGACTTACGATCAAATTAATAACAGCTTCTATGGTGTTAAAATGACTTATGGATATGTCCTTAAATTTGAACCAAATAGGTGTAGGGTATTTCTAAGTCGGTTGCACCGACTGACTGTTTCTTTACTTGTTTTTTTTTTAATTTTAAAATAAAAAAGTTTTTTTAAAAAAAAAAATATTTTAATATATGTAAATTTTTAAAAAGGAATCATTTAGTACTTAAATATTATTATATTCTGTATTGTTATTCGCTCTTTTTCTCAGTGTATACATTTTATAACTACTATAATATAAGTTTGAGAACTGTTGTTCTGTTAAGGTTAATTTAATGTCGTTTTTTTCTCCGAAAATCCTAGAAAAAAACCTTGAATTTTTTAAAAAGCTTATTATAAAAATCTTGAATTTAAATAAGATTTTAGGAAAACTTTTCTCAAGATAGTGTAATCCTTTTCACATTATTTTTGATAATATTTAATTAAGTAGATTAGAGTTAAGTCTACATAAGTAAAGTTGCAAATTTGAAGCACTTGCTTACAAAAAAAATCTTTTTGAACTAATGGTCGAATCAGTTTTTTGAATTTCAATCCGATTCCAATTAAAATTTAGTGCGCCAGTTAAGTGGAGAACTATTTAAACAAGTGCGCCAGTTATGTGAAGAACAATGCAGCAGTTTAAACGTTAAGAAATTCATTTGGAAGATTTAAAATAGATACTTATCTATAATCTGTATTCTGATACGGGGCTTATTTTAACAAGGAGGAATATTTTAAGGTTAATTTCCAATGTCCATACTGGTGTTAGGAGTCGAGATACGCGCCTATTAGGTAACTTAGTATTGTACATAAGCGTTTAATAAATTCATATATATAAATCAATAATTTTTTTATGTTAACTATACTTTCCCCCCACAACACACATCAAAATACACAAGTTAAATATTTTAAAAAGTATATATATATTTACATATTTTAAAAAAACTCTATCAAGAAGAGATAATATCAAATTATGATAATATAAGCCTTGCAAGTTTTTTAATGAAAATTCAAATTTGTAAAATTTCAAAAATTTCAAAAAAAAATATTTAAATAAAAAGATGAGTTAATTTAAGGTTGAATTGCCAAAACGAATACTTAATACATAAAATATAAAGAATTTTAGGCATTAAATATATATCCAAAAGTGTAAACTATTATAGAATAAAGATAATCCACTTATATTAAAATATTCAATAGAAAATTGTGTTCCAGTTTTCTTTCCTTTAAATAGGTTCCTCAACCTCCCTGAGGAGCCTCACAAAAATAAATTTGACTTAGTGATCGTGAAGCTTTAATTTCAGATTGGGCTGTGTCAAGTCCTTTTAAAAATTTGAGTTTGAAGAGATGAACATCTGTCGCCCTTCTTCTTTCAGAATAGAAAACTTTAACTGGAGGCGCCAAATGTTAAAATTATTTAGACGCTATAAACCAAATTTTATGGTAGTGGGTGAGTTTACATTTTAAATTTTTTCGAGAAAAAAAACTGAACTGTAAAGCTTCCAAGCAAATTTAGCTGCATCTTCAGCTGTAAAAAAATATTGTTTGACCGGACCAGTTTTAAGTTTAATTTGATAAGATAGGGATAGAAGTTACTTTTTGCCGCGCAATAATTTCTTCTTCTTCTGATGCCTTTCCTCTGGATGTCGGTATCTTAATTTTATGTTAAGGTGGATACAATGTTGTTGTATTCAATTCTATATATGGCTGTATGAACATAGTCTGCAATTGTGTGCAACAACCCAGTCCACTTCTTAATATTTCTCAACCATGATAACTGCTTTCTGTCTACTCTTCCTTTTCTTTCTATTCTGTCTTCACCAGTAAGGTGTAGTAATTCGTATCTTATTCCTTTCATTCAAATTTTGTTCCTCCTTCTCTTTCTGCTGCCTCTGTAGGACTTTCATATTCCATACGTGTTCGGTTTAAGGTATCTTTGACAGATGCCTCTTAGTTTATATCTCAAATACTTCCAATTTGTTTATCATAGCTTCTTTGAAGCCAGGCCTCTACACCATAAAATATAATTGGTATAATTAAATATATTAAATTAAGACAATATTCGAATAGTTTTTATGTATTTAAATTACCAGTAGCTTCTTTTATTAGGGAACTCCCCTTTTAACTGTAGAAGTCTAATTTATAAACTTATTTAAATTACCCTTACTTGTATGACTCTAATCTAATACAAGATAACAGATAACTTAACAGAGGCATACTCTCTTACCTGCATTCTTTCAAGGATTTTAACTTTTAAATTTTAGAGATGAAGTTAATATTAAGTTAATTACAATAGAAACCTTCTCTTAAAAAAAAAGAATAAAAAAATTAAAACAAAAAAAAACACAAAAACAGGAAAAGAAATTAATTAAAAAAAGTGAAACTTTGTCATTTTCATTGTCAAACACGTAATCACTATACAGGTTATCTCACTTTTAAAATAACAACAACAACAACAACACTTTAGTGAAAAAATTGAAATACAAAAGAATTTTCAAAAATTAAACAAAGACAAAAAATTATAAAACAGATTTTTTCACTTCACTTTAATGGCAGTTGTTTCCCATTTCTTTATAGTTTTTTTTTTTTCTTTCATAATTAAAAATAAATGAAAGTGATAAGTAGATATATTTGAATATTTAATGAAAACACACCTGGATTTTTCTTTTTTTAATTTTGTATATAAAAAATTTTTAACACCTGGGAAATGAAACATTGAAGTGTTAAAATAATTAAACGTAGATACTTTGAGTTTTCAGGTATAATAATCGATATTCAAGTTGTAGTTATGCAAAAAGGTTTATTAAAATTTTTTAAATAATATACACGTGACTTTTATTTAGGAGGTTTTACTGTTAGGATATGATAGAGGATATATTTGTTTAGGTTGCGTGAATAAAGGACAAATTAATATATAGAACTCTATTTGTAAAGTTCGGGTTTCAAGTAAAAATGTCGAAATTTCTATACAGTTTTTGGATTTAATTTCAATTTAGTCAGAAAATCGTAAATTCGGCCCTCGAGTCCAATTTTTGCTAACTTAGCACATGCACATTTGGGAATGATTAAAATTTTTAATGTGACTTCACTTTTTGATGACGTCATTAAGATGATCAAACATTTTCTTCAAAAATCAGTTATATGCTACATGTTTTGGAACTGAGAGGTCTATTTTTTGACTTATCTAAAAGCTGCATTTCTAATTCATATGTGGATGTTCTTATAGATGAATTATTCAGTTGGTGTGCATTTGATTGTCTGATCCCATGACTGTCGTCACAACAAAAGTTGCTCAAATGTTTGTACTTTCTCTTGCTTTGGATTCAATAGTGTACCCCATCTTGCACTGCTGCTAATTTTTTTAGCTCAATCGAGGCACAACTAGTTTCACATTATTTTCATCTGGCCAATGTCATTTGACCTTCACTGTGAGGAGACTAAGGCCTTAGAAATGTTGCTTCTTTGTATAATAAGACCTAAATCGCATTTCTTAAATTCTCCACAACTTTTGACGGGCTTTGCAACTCTTCGTATAAAAATTCTCAAAGCAATGTAAGATAGCAATAATGAAATAGGAAATTTTGGCACACTTTAGGCTAATTCAGTCTTAAAATTGGCAGGATTTTAAATATACAGATATCCAGGATATTAAAATACCTATCTTACAAATTTTTAAGTAGTTTCAACTAAATCAAACTAATTAGCTGGAACATAAGACCCTATTCAAGCAATACTAATATCTCAGAATTTTCCATTCAGAAAAGCTGAACTGAATCATTAATTAAAATACAAATTTTATTATTATCCCCCATGTACCTTATGTCCTATATTATAAATATATTATTCTGCATTTTATATAATTTTATACCCTTTTTTGAGTTTTTTTTTATCCTAATATTTTTTTTTTTTTTTTAAATAATATTTATATTTCTATTATCTCCCAATTTTATACAGCTGCTCACTTCCTTTTTTACTTGATGATAAAACAACACATAAAAAGTGAAATAAAAAAAAACTTGTGTATTCTATGAGTAAATCCAATTGCTAACAGCAGTGGATTGGATAGATGGTGTAGAAAAATTGAAAAGTTTACAAATTCATTTTTCTTGTTTTGGGTCAGTTCCAAAAATAGGAAAAAAAAAGACATTAAAAAAAAACCAAAAAGACCCTAATATGAAAGAAAAATTATATTTATTTTTTTTTAGAGGCCATTGAATCTCTAGGGAACATTTTTTCTTTCCTTCAATTTTTCTTCTGACTTTATTTTAGGGGCGGTAAAAGTTTCCAAAAGAAATAATAAGAAAAAGAAGAAAAAAAATTGGTGCATGAAATTTAAAAAAAAAAAAAAATGGTCAAAAGAACAGTGAAAGGAAAGTAAAAGGCAACTGCTGCCTGAAGTCAATTTTTCAGTATTGCTTCGACCCTAAGTAGAGTGGGATCCTCTTTAAACTGAGTTAATTAAAAATTAACTACAATTCTAAAATTTATTTGCTTAATAAGTAGGGCAATTTTCATCCAAAACTATCAGTTAAACAACTGCTTAAAAAAGTTTTTAAAAATTTTACAAAATATCCAAGTTTGAGGGCAAAAACTTTTGAGTCCCAAAATCATCCATTGCCTTCTACGATCACAATCCCAAAATATAATTGAAATAAAAAACTATTTTAAGAGACCATGTGAATATGTTTTTTATGTTCTGTTCTCAATAAAATTCACTCCCTCCATAAGTTTGTAACTAATGTTTTTTTTTACATTTGCTTTTACAAAATGGCCCACCTCTTTCCCCCGCATTTATTAGTTCTAGAAATTGAAATAAACATAACTGAAATTCTGCATCAAATGAAATTTTTGGAATTAAATGTGCTGAAAACTATAGAATGTTCTTGTATATTATATTTTTAATGTTGTAACCTCTCATGCATGTACATACACTAAAATACACATAAATATGTATAAATAAAGTTATATACATATACATATGTAATATATTTGATACAATGAAGTTCTAAATTTTCTAAGGACATTCTTAAGTATAGTAAAAAAAAAAAGAATTTTTAGAAACATATTTTTTATTATATTTATTGGGGTTTTTTTTTTGTTTTTTGGATATAAAGAAAAAGTCACGATGTCTGGATTAGTTATAAAACAACATGATTTTGGATTTAGAAAACAAGAGCATATATATGTATAAAATAATTGTGACTCAAACTAATATATATATATATAAATATATATTTTGTATGAACTTATAATATTAACCGCAAAAAAAATGATAGTTGTCCAATAAATTATACTTAATAATATTTAAATTTTCTAAAAAAAAAAAAAAATAACGGTAAATCCTGCTTTCTAGTTCTCTGCCTCTACAACCGCTGCCTCAAATACTTTCATAGCTGTAATTGCAAATCATGCTTCTAGACCTTTCGTCTCTACCTTTACAGTGCATAATTCAAGTTTATTTACCAGTAGATTTTGCAGTTATGCTGCAGTTGCCGTATTCAACTCTTTGCAAATAGCAAAAACGATAGCAAAATTTAGAAGTCATCAGGTTTTATTATCGATTTTTTGAAAGTCCTCAAAATAATTATAATTTGAATACATAAACTTCATCGAGAATCAACATAGGATAAACAACTATCACATTTTCTTCAAAACAGTAAAGGATATGAGAAAAATGTAATGCCTTAAATTGAACCTTAAATTGAAGCAGAGGATTAAGATGATTTTAAAAGTAAATTAAAATTGTTACGCCAATAACGGTTTTTTATTCAAAATTTACGGTTATTTCATAAGGACAATGGAAAATATCATTATTTTTCGGAGTTAAAACCTTGAAACTCTGAAACTATGAAAGATAATTAAAGGTTAGGGCACTAGTGCCAAATTCCTTCAGCTAGCTCCTGACTCCATAACGAGTCTTCTATATTGAACAGTGGCGAAAGTATTAAAACTGTTTTGAATAAACTTTCACCACTGAAATTTTTAGCTTTTTATAAACTTCTTTATCAGGTCCGTCTTTCGTGATCCTTAAGTTTCGAATTCCTCATTTATATTCCGTTTCATTTGCAAAATAGGTGATTCAATTAATTTTCAATTTGTATAAAATCTTAGCCGTTTACCCACTCCTTTTTAAGAAAAAAAAACCCTGAGGTGTGTTAGAAATCTAACTGGGCGAAGTTTCCCTAAAATGGAATTAAATTTTAATTTACTGAGACTTTATGCTTTTTAAGGTGATTATCAAATCGAGGATTAAAATTTTTTTTTTAAATATACAATTTCCATTCGAGAATTTGTATTCCCATAAAGCTCAATAAGGTCTTAAAATTAAGATAGGAAGTTGTATGACCTACATACATTGTATTGTATAAAGGGGAAAATATAAGAGGGTTTAAGAGGATTTGTTCCTCCTTGAAGTCATTTTAAGAAACTTTTTAATTTTAGTTTTAATTTTTAAAGATAATATAAGATTCATCTAGAGGACGACAGACATTTTAATAATAAATAACAGTATAAATACCATTAAACTAGACCATTTGTTCATTTTACATTTTTGTAAAACAAAAAAACTGAAATTATTGAAAATTGTCAATTGATTGTTTCTATTTTTCGATAAGAGATTATGACCAATTTCAAATGTCAAATATCTTTTACATAATATTGTATATACTTTTTAACATCTATATAGATATACAAATATATAATCTGTAAAATTTATGTTTCCTTTTCCTGTTTTGGTTTTTCTTTTTTTTTTTTTATTATTATTTATTGATTATAATATGTAATCTAGTGTGGTATTGAGTTTAGTCAGCATTAAAATGTCCTGTTGTTTTGCTTTTTTTCGTTTTTCACAATTTTCATTTTTTTTTTTCTATTTTTTTTTTTTTTTATTTATTTCAAAATAAATTATCAGAATAAATTTTTTGATTGTTTGAAATTTCGTTATAAATCTTTTTATATTCAAATATATTATATTACATATACATATGCATGTGAAAATATATACAAATATGTCATAGATACATTTATATATAAGATGAAAATCCATAAAGATGAAAAAATTATTTTTTTTTTAAATAAAATTTATTATAAACTAATCACAGAATTTATAGGTCTAATAAAAAAAGAAGATGATAAGTTTTTCCAATTTTGAAACTAAAAGGATCCAAAAAAAAAAAATTTAAATAAGAAGTTTATAAAATCATAGAATGTATTTAAGACCTATTTCTATTTGGAAATTTGATAGGAGTGCAAAATGACAGGAGTTTTAATCCCCCGAAGATTTTTGACTTATTTTTTGATTCATAAGTTACTAAAGAACTCATGGCTCTGAGGCATTTTTATATCGAATTTTAACTTCGAGCTAATGACTCTTTAGGAAGCTATTAGATAGATTCCACTTTGTTTGCCTAATATTTTGTGTAATTTTTTTTGCTTCCTTCATTCTAGAGCTGTATGGAGTATTCGCAAAGCTCAACAAAGGGTGTTTTAATAGCTAGTTTTGCCTCCATATCTGCTAGCTCATTGGCTGTAATACAGAGTACTCTGGAATCAAATTCATAGGAGTTATAATCTCCCGAAGTATTTTGTTAATTTTTTGATTCATAAGTTACCAGATTCATAAGTTATACCTCATGACTCTTGAACATTTGGTATGTAGAATTTCTATCTATTTTAAATTTATTAATATAATATGTTAATATAATAAAAATATGACAGTACAATATGACTAAGGGGGTTTGGGGAATGACTAGATACAATTGTTTCAATTTACACCGTTAATTTTAGACTTTTATGCAAAATAGAGCCCTATAATTCACCTAATCTAACATGAAATACCCAATTTATTATCATGGAAAATAAAATTTTAAATGTAATTGTAATATGCAAACAAATAAATTGGGATAAGTCAAATATATTAGGAAAGTTTCTTCTCATTTTTCGTAATTCTAACTGCTAATAAGGAATATTTAATTAAAAATTGCATAAGCTTAGGCGAAATAACTTTTTAAGTATTTCTGACAATTTACGTTTATTATAATACTCCATAGGTTATATTTAGAAAACATTTGAATTTAGAATTAAATGAAAAGTAGGTATTTATAATTATTTTCCTTATTTAATATAATAAATTACAATATAATCTGGTGTTCAAAACCCCGGTCAGATTATATCTAATAAAAAAAAAATATCATAAAAATGTATAGGTAATTATTATAAGTTGTATAGTTAATATCGTAATATAAGATACGATTTAATATAAATATTTGAATAACTCTTGTGAAAGATAAAAGATGGCGCGTAATCAACGGTGCATATGTAATCAACGGCTTAGTGAATATAATGATTAAAAAATCTGAAGCTTAGTGCAAATAGACTAAAGGAGTGGAAAAGGAATATATTATTCTAAGAGATATGTTATTCTAAATGTTTTACATAAATCTGGAGAGAATTAAATATATCAGCGAATTACCTAATCTAGTTTTTACATTTCCAATTTGGACAGTATTAAAATCCTCTTTCTAAAGAAATCAATTGATTTTAAAATTCCCCCTCTTTGAGCCACTCATTTTACACTTTAAGAGGAAAATTATACAAAAATTTCCCAAATAATAATAGGACAATTTTATATCTGATAAATTTATATCAAATACATGAACATGGAATTATAAAGTAAGGAACGTGTGGCAATTCTAATAAAGTATCTTATTTTAAAAATATTGAATAATTTTCCAGAAACCATTATTTAAATAAATAAGAGTGTACTTTGTTAGTGATCATTAAAGAAAATGAAGGTAAACAAAATATTTGCTAGGTTTTCCTCCATTTTTAAAAATTAAATGTTTGTTTTAAGTAAAAATTATCAAATAAAATTACTTCAAATAACATTAATGAATATAATATCACTTAATTTTAACATTATATTATTAAATCAACACTACCATCTTTTGAATTTTCACAAGAATCTGAAAAAAATCTGTAAATTAAAAAAATTGCCAAAAAAATTCGTCCTCAGAATTACAAATCTTCTCTCTCTTAACATCCTGATTCTTCTCTATTACGTATAGTGGTCCTAAATATTAAAAAAAATGTGAATGAATTCCTTAAAATGATCATTAGACCAAAAGTATTTTATATAATGTTATTTTTATATTTTATATAATGTATGTTCATTTATTTGTAATTTTTCAACATTTGTCCACTGATGACAGTAGAAAATTCTATAATAGTTTTGGACCACATAAATTTTTCTTTTAAATGTAAAACACATTTTTCTTTTTATCTATTATTAAAAAAATTTGGCAAAGCGTAAATAATTTTTCTTTTTTACATTTCCTTTTCAAATAAAAAAAAATAAATAAATTTTTTTTGAAAATAAATATATAGGTATCTGTAATGTTTACCAATTATCTACCACAAAAATAGAGGAGTATAAAATGCTGAAAAGTTGAGCCAATGGTGAAAGTAAAGCATATTGTGATTCTACAGTATAGCACTCCAGTTGCCTTTTTTTCAAAAATAATAGAAAAAATTGGAACTCCCCTTCTCGGTTCAGTTAATTATATAAAGTGATACATTGGGTTCATTTTCAGTGGTTAAATACAATCACTTGAAAATTTTAACTTGCACACATCTCGTATTGTTTTATTACTATAAAATCTTTAATTTTAACTTTACTTAGATAAGAACTTCAATCAGTTCAATATGAGTTTGCTTTTCTTTATAAGCCTCTTCAATTCCTGCAGTTGACAATGGGAATTTCATTTGAAGTTGTTTGAATAACCAATAACAAGAAATTAATAGCCAATTTTCCTGCAATTTAGAAGATCCTTCTTCAAACCCTGTAGTTGCATTCTAATTTGAATCTCATTTAAAGTAGTTTGAATAAAATTTAAATGAGATCCTAATAGCCAATCAATCGAACTATAATAATTTTAAGTAGTTTGAATAATATTTAAATAAGAGCCTGTTTTAATAATTTAAATAAGAGTCCAAATCCTCAATCAATTCAGTATCGTGCAGTATCGAATAAATTATCCCAGCCAAAAAAGTCAAAAACTAACCCTGAAATTATGAAATGCTATTTTAAATTACATTAAACAGATTATATTGATTAGAACACATTGACTACATTATCAATTTAGAACATATTTTATAGTAACTAAAAATAAATCAATAAAATAATCAATAAAATATTTCAAAAATATTTACAAAAATATCCTAAGCTCCAAGAAGCGCCCAACACCGAACAATCCCAATCCCTACATAACAAAAATCAAATTGTTTAAGAGCTAATTCAAATCCGCAATTAAAAAAATACTGACTTCACCACTGAATCATAAGAAAAAATAAAGATATCATTTATTATATTAAAACATATTTACAAACATTCTGAAAGAAAAACTTGAATGTTTCCATCACCACAGAGGAAACCAAATGAAAAGAGCACAGAAGAACACATTTATTAAACAAGGACGACGAAATATTTAGAATTGGAAAATAAATTGCTACATACAAATTTATTTTTCTTATTTCTTTGTTCATTTTGGACCCAGGACTGTATGACAAAAATTTAATGGCGACGAAAATCGTCTTCATTAATTTCCTAAGATTTAAGATTTCGCCAAAGAAATATCTGAAGACAATTATAATTTAATATTTTATATTATCTAACAGGTGACATGGCATTTATAATTATAATAATATTTAAACTATTAATACGTACTACTAACGGGAGGTAGCACTTTATTATTTAGAGATTTTACTATTAAAAAATCGGATATTGTTGGAATATGATTATTCTAAGAGCCCTGGATGGGTAGGATATTCTTTAGGGAGGGCTAATTTTTCATCATAATATTGTGAGCCATCAGGCACTGATTGTGCAACACAGATTGTGCTTGCAAAATTATTACCATCAAACTTTTACAGAAATCTGAATACAGAAATGTTTGCTCCATTAATCAGAAATCCTTAAAATTTAAAAAACAATCGTTTTAACTTCGAAATCGAAATCGAATATATTAATACTAATTAAAAATACACAAAATTTACAAAATAGAAAATTAGCAAATAAAAGATTATCCGAAAACATATGCTATAAGAACGTACTATAAAAATGTATTTTTTATTTTTATAGTACGTTCACAAACTCAAAAATCAAGTTGATCACCCCTAATTATAGTACTCATATGAACTTTCGATAAAAATTCCATATGATTACATATGATATACAGTATCACAACCCTAACTACAATAATCTTAACCAATCATACACATAAAATGTCAAACATAAACATTTAATTATTAAAATTTTTTTTATTTATCTTTTTATGATTAATTCTGAAATTTTTAAATTCATTTTAATTTAATTACTTTGCATTTCTTTTCAATTTAGTTTAAATAACTTGACGAATAATTTCTAAATGATAACGAATAATTGTTATGACTATTATAGTTAGTTATATTAAATGTCAATCAATCGTACAAAATCATGTGACATCATATGACTATTACAGTTAGGAGTACTATCTAGTACAAAATCAAATGAAATAATTGACAGTTCAGTTCATAACCATATTTTCAAATCGATTACACACATAATAATTTGACACATTTATTATGTATGTATTTAATAAAATCAAAACTTATAGAATTAGGAAAAATAATTATAATTTTGGAATTTTTTTTTTATATATATTTCAGCCATCTTTAATTTTTTAAATTGTACTTAATTTGTACTTTTTTTTGTATACGAAGGGTTATTTGACGAAGCGGGAAAATGTGAAAAATGCCTGAAAAAATCATTGAACTCGAGGGCAACATTATTGCAAAAAATTCGAACGCTATATCCATTAATTTGACAGCTTTTATGGAATATGCTTTAAACCGAACCGATCATTGCGAAGCAGGAAACGGGAGTTATTTATATGACATTATTTTCCATACTTAGTGTAAAAAAAATTCCATTTTGCATATTTTATAATCGAAAAAAAAATATATATATATATATAAATGAAAAAGTTATTAAATTTTTACACCCCATGGTGACTTCTAGCTCACCCTGTATTAAAACAAAAAAAGGGTTGTGAAAAAAGAATTAAAAAAATTATCAATACAAAATGTCGGAAATCCATGGACCAGAGATGTCAACGTAATAAAGTACCAATCCGATTTTCTTTGTTGTACAAAACTTTGGGAAAAAGGTTTTGGAAATCAAGAAAATATGTAGAAAATCAACTTAATTTTCGAAATTATATTAATTTTTCGAAAATCAAGTGTTTGTGAACGTATCTACTATTAATGGAATCGATAAACAAATTTAAAATTTCATAAATTAAAAAAGAAAATTTCAACACTAACTAATTTATGCATTTCTTCTAAAATACCTAAAAGCTTAATCCATTTATCAATTAATGATAATGTTCTATATACCACTAAGAACAATATTCAACATATACATATAAAAGTCGGTTCTCTCATGCAATTTTCAGAAATTAAGGTTAAGGCAAAAATAATTTTAAAATAAACTTTATTATGATTAAACTTTTAAAATTTTTTCAAGTTTTTGACTTTTAAAATTTTCGAATGAAAACCAATTAAGATACGAGTTTTTTATTTTAGTTTGTTTTTTTTTTATCGAATTTCGAAGACAATGTTAATTGATTTTCAGAAAAATGTTGTATTTGATTTCTCCTAAAAGTATGCAAGTATAAAAATATATGTTTTCCAAAGAGAATTATTGCAGATCTTGGATAATTTGTATTTGATCTGAAAGCTAAATAAAAATTAGGGTTGCAAAATATATTATAATTTTTAATGATGATCAATTATCAGAGATTAATATTAGAAATATCCAATGGTTCTCAAGAAACTAAAAATAAAACTTTAGTAAATTTATTAAAAATGGTAATTTTATGACTCTAGATTTCTTTTATCATGATACAGAATGGACAGGTCAATACTAATCCAATTAAATTCACGATCATTTGAATTAATAAAGATTAATTTGGATCTTTATTTGTAATATCTAACAATTTTTTCAGAGTTGCAAATCTTCATGACCATGAATTTTAATATAACCATGACCATTATTGCATACGTATAAAAGTTTTAAATCCTTCTTAATTTTTCAATAATTTTATTTCTCAATCTTTTCCCCAATCCTTTTTTTTACAAAATAAATAAAATAAAATTTATTTTATATTATATACCTCCCTATGTACCAATATATTTAAAATAAATCTTATTTCTATAACATAATACTAAAATACTTAAAAATAAAATATGAATAAAACTCTTTTAAATATTCATTTGATCCTTTTTTTTCTTAAATTTATCTTGTACAGTATATGTATATTCTACATATATATATATATATATAAAAACACTCACACTGCTCCATTTCAATATTATTATTATCCTTTGGGGGGTCATAAAATATAAAAAAAAAATGAGGAAAAATTGTTCATCATAAAATTTAACGTATTTAATTCGCGTGAATATTCAAAAAAACTTTATTTGATAGATACTCTGTATATGTGTTGAACTGAAAAATCAAAAATTTTAAAATATGGAAATATGAGACCCAGAGCAGAACCGTGAGACCATAAAAGGAACATATACAGATACATATATTAAAAAATGACCTTGATGCCATATACTCGTAAATAATAAAAAAAAAATAATAATTTTTGAATATTGGATTATAGCCAGTACTTTATATATCTATCTTATATATACACTTTTTTAGAAAATTAGATTTAAAAGTCATAAAAAAAATATCTCTAGATATTATTATTGTATAAAAATCATTTACTGCCAAAAAAAAAAAAATATCGGCATATAAATAAAAAAAAAATAAAATTAAAAATTTAAATATAAATCATAAAATATAAAAAGGTGGAATGAATATGAATATTTTTAAAAAAAATTTTTTTGAATTTTGGTAAAACCAATTAAGGTAAAAATAAAATTTATGAAATAAAAACAAATTTTAATTTTTTTTTTAATTTCCGCTCTAATTTGTGGTTCACTTAATCATCCGCTCTATGTAAAAGTGTATTTATAAATTTACATACATATTTTTATATACCTTTTATGTTTTATACTGCACTTAAGTGCAAATAACAAATAATTTAAATAAAATTTATTTTGAAAATCTGTTTTAAACATTAAGTTTAGGGGCATTTTTTTGCATTATGTATTTTGGTTGGGTATTGGGAGTCCATTGAAAACTCGGAAGGCATTGGTCGGTGTAAATATTTTGAGACTTGACTTCATCTAGAAGTTGTTCTTAGATTTTTGTAACTAAAAATAGTCTTGAAAACTTATAAAAAATTCCTTTTTCTTTCATAAGTTAGTTGGGAGGAATTACCGTTATAAGATTCGGTAGTTGAAGAGTTTATGAGTTAATCTTGAAAAGGGTCCAGCAATTATCTGCTGATTCAAGTTTTGATGGTTTATAAATAAATTCTTCTTTTTTTATAACTTGATTGCTAGCAATTACCATTATTTAATTTGGTAATTGAAGAATTGAGGAATAAATTTAAAATAGAGGTCAGCAATTGGTTCTGGTCTTGAAGAAATTTACTTTTGTTTACATAAGTTGATTGCGAGGAAATCCCGTTAATCGACTCATTAATAGAAAAATTTAAAAATATAAATAACACAAGGAAACCAGCAATTGGTTCTGGTTTTGAAGATTTACTTTGGTTCTCATAAGTTGTTTGCTAGGATTTACCGTTAATCGAATCTAAGAATTTTAGATTTAATGACACGAAGAAACAAGCAATTACATCTTAATTCTGGCTTCTATTTATTTCCACCAGAATGAGAAAGAAAAAATTACATATTAAGAAATGTAACATAAGGTTCGAGTGGAAGGACAATAGGAGTTCAGAATTCAGAACGATTTCAAGCGCATTGAGAGCAAACGAGCACGTCTCGAAAATCATTGCAGATATAGGAATTTTACATTTAATTTAAAGTTATTCCATCTTGTTACTATATAATATTTTTGAAATTTGGGGTAAAGTTGTGATTGTGGGTAGCTCCTATATGGTTCCTAATGCCAAAGATGTATATATCCTAAACTAACAATGACAAATATCTATTTCCAATTTATTTCAGGCTCATTCTGCCATATTTCGTCAATGTTTCTGAAATTTGTTTAATTAGAGTGGTTGTTCGGATAATTACTACATGTGTCTATTGCATCACATTACTGTTTATATCCTTAAAACCAACTCGCTTCCTTAAAATTATACTAAAATTTTGCAAAACGAAATTCACTGGAATAAAACACCTTAAACCACATAATAAATATCAAAAGAAAGTATTAAAAGTTATAAAAGTTATTTTAATTGTTTCATCAATTATCAATTTAATTTAAAATGTTAACTACCAATAAAACTATAAAAATCAAAAGCACAGGAACTAATAACAATAATTCCACTTAATGGATTTTTCTACCCAATTAAAATATTCATTATTTTTAATGTAAGTTACAAAAATGATCACACATACATGGAAGAACAAAATGTTCAAAAAGAATAATATAAAAAAGTTAAAAACGAGTATAAGTACAAATTGACAAGGAAAATACTCGTTCATGTTTGTGTTTTTTCTTCTACAAACACTAGCACATACAGTTTTTAACAAGAGTGAATCCTTTAATCCATTTAAATATATTTTCAATAAATTTTTTACAATTTGCACTGTTTTCTTTTCTAGTTTTTTTTTTTTTTTTTTTTTGACATAAATACACCCGTAAATAAAAAAGTTTTTTTTTTATTTGTTTATTTTATTTTGTTATATTGTATTCGATATTGTTATTATTCATCCTTGAATATCCTGCAGGACTTGTGTTAACACAATAAAAGATCGAAACTATATACTAAATATATTACGTGTAAAGGGTGTCCAGTGTTTAGTAGTCCAATGGTCAGATAGTCTAGTGGATTATATTTTTCCCCTACTTCTATTATATGGGTTCGAAATTGTGAGGTATAAACTTGACATCATTTCTAGACGATTAGCTATATAAGCAATAGGAAGCTCATATTTAAAACTTTACAGTGAGCCAACCATGAGAAACTTTATCGTATTCTGAGCTTTGAAGCACTGAGCTCTGGACACCCTGTATACTACTACGAACATTATTTAACATAAATATGCTCATATATTGTACCTGTACTTATTGTAAGATTCTTTTATTTACCTTTGTATATAAAATGTTTTATATGTAGGTAAGTATGTATTCAATATAACAATAAACAATTGAAATAAATAAAGCTTTTTTTTTCGATTCATATGTTATATAATAAATATATACATATAAATATACATATATATCTATATACATTATATAAATTTTAAGAACTTTTCTTACATACGATTATGTATAAACTAGATAAGGGAATCATAACTTTATGTAGATTTGCATTAAGTCGACAAACATAATGACTACTTATTTTTTCAAAAATGTCGACTGTCATTTACTGTCGACTTCTGAATTTCGATTCGATGTTGACTGAGAAATTGTCGACTCTTAGAATATTGACAAAAGTATGGATTTTTATGAAACCTACGACTTACCAAATCAGAGTTTCAATTATTTTATTGGCAGCAGTTTAATAGCAACAGACCCCATTTCTTCAAAATTATTTTTTTTTTTAATGAAAATGTCAAAATATTTCAAATGTCAAAGTTTAATTAGCGAAATGTCAAAGTTTAATTAGCGAAATGTCAAATTTTAATTAGCAAAATGTCAAAGTTTAATTAACGACATGTCAAAATTTAATATTTATGTATGGTAGCATGGTAAGAATTGACAAGCTATGAGTTTAGAGTTTTATATTAAGATCAAAAAATTTACTCGCGTATGCATACGTGAGATTCGCTATTAGAAGTGATTTTATAGTATCTTCCGAATTTAGAGATTCATTTATTTTTTCAGTCGAAAATTCATTACAATTTGAAAGTTGGCATTTCGTCCAATTCGAAATTTTAAAAATCGACATTTTTCCTCTGTCAACATTTTTGAATCCATCACTAAATTGTGCAAGTCAACATATTTGACTCTGACATTTTTGAATCGAAATTCTTTAAATCGACATTTTGAAAATCGATATAACAACCTAGCACACCCAATTTCATATGTATATATACAAATTTATTGAGTTGAGATTTAAATCTGAATACAATTTATATGAAGGATATGAATAAAAAAAAAACAAAAAAAGAACAATCAGCTAAAAAAAAAATAAAGATTTTGCTCCAATAATTTTTACTTACAACCAATATTTACATTTTAAGTAAATAAATGAATATATTTATATTATCTGTATATATTTATATGCATACATTTTAAAAAAAAGATAAATAAATATATATATACATATGAATAAATATAAAAAACTCATAGATTCTAGTGTAGCTTTATATAACCAAATAAAAAAATAAAATTAAAAAACAAGTATTGTTTATATTTCGAAAAATATATTTTATTAAATCAACTCAATTCATATTCTATTGTGCATATCTTCTATAAAATTATTTCAATTTTGTCATCCTTCTTTTTCCTTTTCCTTTTTTTCAAAATTGTTCATTTCAGATTTCATTGCAATACCCATTTTCTGTTAAATATACATACCACTTTTTACTATCACTTCACTTAATATCATATACCGCACTATTCCATTTTCCTTCATACTAGATGTACTACCTAGATGTACTACTTTCCTTCATACTAGATGGTTAGTAATGAATAGTTAGTTTTCAAATTATTTGATTACCCAGTTGACTTAATAATTAGATTATCATTGTTATGAAAGGAAATTCATAAAAATGCCCATGATTTAAGATCAGATTTAATCAGTTCTTCACTTATGATGTTAAAATTTAATTTAAGATCTTAATATAACCTTTTTTATTGAAATTTTAAATATTTCAAGAACTTTTAGGGTGTTAATTTAAGACACCTAAATTCAGAATAATTTAATCCTGTGTAAAACAAAGTAAAGTGACGTGTGTCACCTATTATAGTGGCGCGGTACTTGGTCAATTTAATTCAAACCCAATGATAAACATATTACAGGTATTCGTCAATAAAATACCGCAATATCGAATCCTCTAAGCACTAGAAAACATATATAGTGATCAATTCTTCTGAAACTAAATAAAATCAACATATACTAAGAGAATAATAGAATAAAATTCGCAAACCATATGCTCCCTCACAGTAAGAATAAAAAACATATATAAAATATTATTAAATTCTGAATGTATTATTACATGGCGTAACTTGCAAAATCACAATTTCGGTATATCTAAAGATGCAGCTAAATAATGCATATTTATGGGCGTATTGAACAGATGGTGCACCGATTGCTTAGTGCAGTGAGAGTTGGCTCTCGCAAAGACATGTGCATTATAAAGCAAATGATTACTTCACCTAAATGAAATTTACTTCACCTAATCCCTTAAAAATCTATAAAACGTACCTTAGATCAAACCTGGTCAATACCCCTGTTTTATAGATACCTTCTAGGAGCGAACACCTCTTTCAAAGAAATCAAACAAATGATGCCTCCTGTCAAAGTTTTTCAATGTGAAACGAGGAGTGCGACAGATACTCATCCCTACACCTTTAAATTAGTCAAATGGCAGAACACGGCTTATTGGAATTTTTTTGTTATGCGTAGGTCGCGATTATAGAATCATGGTACCATGTAATGTATTTCCTAAAGATGGTGTAATATTCATATGTACGATCTGAAAAAGTTCAATAAAAATATTAGACCATCGATGTTCATGATATGACCCAAACATTGTTCCCATTAAAACTCCAACTTAATCCATAAATCCCAAATCCTATCCCATTCTTTTTCCCAATCCCGATCCTAATAACAAAATATATATATGGTCCATTCCATGATTGGTTCTGTAAAGGGGGATGCTTTTAGCTAGTTAAATTCCAACACTACCCAGTTGAGCCTCGTTAAGTTATTCTAGGTTGCTTCGATGCTTGCCATAAACCCCCGAAAAACAAAAACATATGTTAGGTATTTTAATCTATATCGGATTTCCAATAAAACTTACTAACATTTATCACAAAACTTTTGTGGTTTTCTCTTTATCTTAAATAATAAAAACCTCACTTATCTACTGACTATCATTCAGTATTACTTACTATTTTGTATTTAGTATAGTTCTGAGTAAATTCATTGTTATTGTATAATAAAAATAACCCATTTTCCAAAATTTCATTTACGCCTTAACGTATGCAAAAAAAAAAAAAAATTGAAAAATAAAAACAAACATTTCCCCAGTGAAATAAAAATGTTGATATAGGTTTCTTGTTTGGTTCCGGTTTGTTATTTTTTTTTTATTTTATTTTTCCTTTATTTATATTTGTATTGTTTGATGTTGATCCTGATGACTATATGATTATCCTTTTTTGAAAACCTGTCTTTTTTATTTAAATAATATTTACACACACACTTGCACATAAGTAAAATAAAAACACTATTATAACAAATATTATTTTATTTTCTTAGTTTTGTTTATTTTTCTGTATTTTGGATGATTCCTTTTTTTAGTTTTTTTTCAATTTTCAATTCTCTCTTACGACTCTACTTACTTCCACCACCCATCATATAAAATATAACGGTATTTTCAGGTAATGAAAACTGTGAATTAAATTTCCAAATCTGACAGATACTACTAAACTTATTTTTTTGGTTTTATGTTTGGTTTTACTTGAGTTCACTTTATATATATACCTATATTATAATATATATATTTATGTAAAATATATACATATATATATATATACCTTTGTTATTTTATCCAGCTTAAGATTGCGATTGGGTTGAATTTTGAAAAGATAAAACAACAAAAATATTGTGGAAAATCGAAAAAAAAACATATTAATAAAATTGACATTTCCTTTTTTTACCGTTATATTTTTTCTTAGTTTATGTAAAAACGAAAAAAAATACAATTTTTGACATTCTTCCAAATAAAGGTTAAGTTTTGTGGTTTAATTTCAATAAATGTAAATAACAAACAAATGAAACAAAAAGATTGCCAACTCTCTATTTTTTTAACCTCCCAAAACTTAAGAAGTAATAAAGATTGCCTTGACAATCAATCATACAATGCTTTAGAAAGCATAAGACACCCAGAATCAATAAACGGGCTTCATCAAGATAGTGTTGGGCTTAAATAAATAAAAACCATCCTTTTTTTTAAAACTGACTGTCAAATGGGGGATGATAAACAATTGTTTCTTTTGGTTTTGAGGATCCGGATTAGAAAACGAAATTAGGAATAGAATAGTGAATAACCAATTTTAGGGAATTACAATTAACTGAAAAACTAGTAGCTGACACTAATTGCGACGCTCTCATATAAAATACATATCCATGTAACCATGTTTCCATTTTACTGATTCAACGCTGTAACGATGAGCATCTGTCGCAGTCCTCCTTTAACTAAAGGAAACTTTAAGAGCAGGCATTAATATTATTATTATATTCCTCCAATTATTGTCTATCCAAATAATGTTAAATAAGTGACTTTCGAACTTCTGCATATTTATATCCCATATTAAAATATCACTAAAAAGATGTAAATTGATTTTATATCTCGAAAAGTAGTAAAAACCCTTCAAATTTTTTAAATATCCCAAGAAGCCAGTAATTGTTACATTTATATAATTCCATTTCCCATTTGTAGTAACGAATTTGTATACATGTCATCATTGTGATCTTCGAGTACTTATTCTTGCGATAGCTAAAATTCAAAATAAAGTACATCAGGTCAGCACTCAGGAATTGGGCTAAAGCGGTTCAATGTGAGAAATGAGAAGCTGATATATATTCTAAGCATTTCTTATCACATAAACTGCACCTAAATATGAAATCTAAAGATATTTTACAATTAATATCACCGTAAAATTATTCCCTCCAATTCCAAATGAATTGTCATCCCTTATTTCTCAATTACTTAATACAACAAAAGCATCAAGTCAAAAAAAAACAAAACTTTTCAATGAACTGGCAATACTCCAATAAAAAGAATAGGTCCTTGACAAATTGTTAGAAAATAATCATTTAAATTTTATTCAATCAAGACTAAAATCAATTTTGAAAAAAAATGCTGTATAAGGTTCTATTCTTTTTTTTTGCCTTTTTATGAAATTGGTTTCGGAAAATTTAATTCAAACTAAAAGGAGCTCTGAATACATATTCAAAATATTGCGACTTTTCAAAGTCCAGATAAGAAAAGAAAAATTAGAAAATAAGAAAATCAAATTTTGATTTCAAATTATCTTAAAAAGATCACAATAGCTACAAAACATGATTATGATTAGAATTCAAAACAAAAATTTCCCAAAAAAAAATTGACAGCCTATTGGGCTTTTTTTTTGTTTATTCAAAAATTGAGTGATAATAGGTGCTTTATCAAAACTTTGTTAAATTTTTAATATATTTATTATTATGGATTTTCCACTAGTTCCTATCTCCTATAGATGATATACATTTTCATACCTTAATCAGTAAACGTGTTTTATAAAACCGGAAAAAAAAGGTTTTTCCAAAAAAATACCAATTTTCCAGGGAAATATCAGAGGCCTAGAATTTGATTTGGGAATTATTTGTAATCAAAAATGAATATTTTAATATTAATATTTATTAAGAGAGATTCAAACTATATACCAAAAATAATATTAAATATTTTATAAAATAAATATAAAATAACCTTAGGGAATTTCAATTGTATTTCTATTATTAAAATGTTGAAATTTTGGAAAAAATTAAAAAGATTTTTATAGATTTTATAAATAATATTTCAATTTTTCAAAAAAAACTTTTCTATATGATTTTAATTTAATATAAAAATTTATGAAAAATATTTAAAAACAAATTGTAAAAACTTTTAAACACTGTGTACACAATTCAGGACACTAATTAAAACAATCAAACTAAATTAGAATTAAGAAAAATCTTTTTTTTTTTTTAATTTATAATTTGTTCAAATATTTTAAACTATTTCTCTTAATAAACATGGGCCCCATTGTATCAACTACTTTTTACTTATCAAATAATCAAATAATAATAAATTGTATATTATATACATGAGTATTTTTTACTAATCAAATATAGTTTAAGTCCAATACCTATAGTAACTTATCAAAAAACAATTATTTTTTTATCAATTTTAATCAGTAATCAATGATAAGTTGTTGGTGCAACGGGACTTACATAAGTACATATTTTTTTCAATCAGGTTTAATTAAATATTTTACTTAAATGAACATTTTTCAATAAAAGTGCCTAAAGATATGCAATATTACAAGGTTCTAATGCAAATAAAGTAAAAATGTATTTTTCAGAACTTAATTACATTTTAGCACTAAATTTTTGCTTATATTTAATTAATTATTATCATATTTGTATAATTTTATCATAAATATTTAACCTAAGAGCTTACATGTATTTCAAATTTGGAAAATTTTTATTTTATGATGTGCGCTAACCTTATACAAAGCGATCAAAATAATAATCCATTAATTACACAAATACCTAAGTACAAATTTATGCTATAAACTTAATTTAATTAGTTTAATAATTTTTTTTAATTAAATTATGGATCTATTGCAGTAATTTGAAAGCAATTAGCTAATTGAATTTTCTTTTCCTATAAAATATATTTAGATGTCATATAAATGTCAGTTGAGTAATTATTTTTATAAAAGTAAATAAAATTTATATAATTTAAATAATTAAATTTTAATTAATTTGTTTTAATTATTATGAAAGCCAATGTCATTAAACTTACCATTTATTTCCAAAAAATAAAAAAACTTAATATATTTTTTATTACTAAAATTAAATTGCATACCTTTAGGACAATTATTTTTGTAATATGAATAATTGGAGTTAAATTAAGATAAGTACTTAAATGTTCGAATGGTTTTGATAATTATTAGATATTAATTAATTTATACAGTATAATACTAATAATAATATATAGTATAATAATATTTTATATTTAATATTGAAGGCTAAATATATATAAATATTTCAATAATTGATAATTTTTCATATAATATTAGGGAATGATATAATTAAAATAATTTAATTTTTTTTTTAATATTTTTTTTTTCAATCTAAAACTATTTCAATTAAAACATTTTAATTACTTATTTTCTATTTTAATTGGTATAAAGAATCAAAAAAAAAAAAAAAATAAACCAAATTACTTATCAGTACTTTAATTACTTTTACCAATAGCAAAAAAAAAAAAATACCTTCCCTGTCAATTTTTTGATATTTTTTTAATTTGGTTTACCAATTTCACTTTTTCTTTGTTCTAATGGAATTCGTTTTTTATTTTTGAAAGTATCTACGCTATATATACATTTCTATAAGATATATCTATATAAAATTATATAAGATACACTACTTATATATATACATAATATATAAAATACTCCCAATATATTATTACCCCAAATTTCTAAAATTCTATCAATTTTACTTGTTCAATTTCTAATTGAGAAATTCTAGAATCATTACAAAATTTGTTTTAGTTTTCTTTTAATTTTTTTATATTTATTTTTTAATCAATATTATTCGATTCGATTCGTAGATTTGGTTGAATCCGATTCATCGTAAGTTTTGGTTGATTTTGACTCATTTTAGATTTTTGAAAGAAGGAGGTAAAAAAACAAAACGAAAGAAAAATTTGTAATTATTTTATATTGAAAGTATATAATGAATTTAATTTTAAGGATTAACTATTCATTCAATCAACCAATTTTTTAATTTGTAATATTATGCTCAAGAGTCTATTTTTAATTCCCAATACAGTTTTTTTTTTTTTAATAAAGATCAAGGAATTTATTGGAAAAATTTTTGGAATCTTAATGAGAAAACAATTAGAAATTGAAAACTTTCTATAATGAAGAAGGTACATTATAAGAGATAATGTCAAAAGAGAAAATCGTTATACGAACTGTTAATATTCAATCATTGTACAGGGTGGTGCAAAACGACCGATATGGTTTGAATGTTTAATAACTTTTTTATTTAATGGTTAATTATTATTATTATTTTTATTTTTTTGTTATACAGTATATTAATGGGGAATATTTTTAGTTTAAGTAGAAAAATTATATCCCGCAAGTGATGACGATTTTTGACTTCACACATCCGTGCTCTTTCCAGTACATTCTCCATAACTTTTCGTAATTTTTGTGCGCGGTTCTGTTGTGTACTGTTCCATTTCCAATTCCCCAAGTTTTCATCACAAAATTCTGAAATAAAAATAAAAAAAAATAAATAAATTTAGAAAGTTATTAAACATTAAAACCACATCGGTCGTTTTGCGCCATCCTGAATAACATATAGAAACGTCCGAGATTTTTTATATTTTTCATAACTTTTTGTAATTTTTGATCGCTGTTCTGTTGTGTACCGTTCTATTTGCAATTCCCCAAGTTTTCATCACAAAATTCTGAAATAAAAATAAAAAAAAATAAATAAATTTAAAAAGTTATTAAACATTAAAACCATATCGGTCGTTTTGCGGCCACCCTGTGTTCATATTGATATATCCCAGTGTATATTCACTGAGAATATTATGTATACTTACTTTAATAATACATTAATAAAATTTTAAATTTAAATTTAAACAAATTTTATTATTATGTGAGTGGGTGTAGCATAAAATATTAATTATGTTTAAATAATCCGTTTGCAATTAAATCAATTTTAGTAAAACCAACTTCCAGCTTATGTGCCCAGATACCATCGAATATTCCACTTTAACTTGAAAGTCTTTTATTTTTACTTACGTGATTCAATTGAAATAATCAAAAAAAAGAGGGAATCATGTGGAAAAAGTATCTACAATCAAATATTCCATATAACTTCTTCTACAAATTACAATAGATCGTACCTGCCTTGAAAAAATATTTATGTAAAGTAATTAGTCAAACAAAAGTATCTTAAGATATTCGAATTTATTTTTTTTTTGTGTGAGTAACGTCTGTGGAAGTCACCAAAAGATACTGCACCCAACCACAGAACACACCCGTGTGTTTTCTTAATGTGTTACTGTGGCTGTGTTTTAAATATTAAAATTAGCGTTAAGATATTAAAATTAGTCTTACAAACTAGTCATTGATTATACGCTAACTTTTAATGATCTACTGAAATTACAGACTTCTGTTAAAGAGATCTAAATTTATCACTTTTAAGTCTTCTATTGATATTTAAATATAGTAGGTGGTTTGACTCTTCTATATTTATGTCATCTTCTAAGCGGGTCTTTTGTTTTGTTTGATATTTTTAAATTGCACTGTTAGTATTAGGAATTTTTAGATCCCTATGTATATTCAAATGACACTGCAAGTTGTAAGTGGTTCCCCTATTCCTTCTATTCTAGGATAAGGACTGCATTTGAAATAAGTATTTGAATTTTGATAAAGTTGTAATTTCCTTCCAATTTTAGAAGAACTTTAAATCTAAAGAACCTTGCTCCTATCATATATCCATCACATAATCTATTCTATTCAACACATGTATCCCCTTCCATAACTATATTCCCTACCATTCGTACTTTTCATAACTAAGCTCTTGCTTACCTTTCCTGTTCCTATCCATATCTATCCATCAGTTAAAATTTCATTGGACCTAAATCCAATTGTTTTTATAAACATTCGGCTAAATTCGGATATGGTACTAAACCCCATTTTGATAACATAAATTATACTTCAACAATTATTATAAAAAAAAAAAATTTCTAATTTACTGTTATCCTTTTTTTCCACAACATTAAAAACCTCAAAATCACATAGTTGATATCAGAAACCAACTAAAGATAAATCAAATTGTAGGAGGCAACAGAAGAGTACCTATACAGCGGTAGAGTACAGAAAATTTTTATTACAATCCCCTTTCAATTTAATCATTAAACCGTAATGATTGACCTCAATTTAATGAATTCAAAATCAGTAGATCCGGAATACAAGAATTAGTTTTTTTTGTTTTTTTTTACCGTTCATTTTTTTTTTTGAGAAATAACAAAAAACCAGAAGAAGAATTATTGACAGTGGGTGAATTTTATATTTCTGTCTTTTTTTTTTTTACTGTTATCATAGAACTGACACAGATTGAAAGACGTGATCTGAAATTAGTTTCTTCGGTAATTTCGAAAAATAATACAAAAAAAATGAAATAAAAAACAAAATGAAATAGAAAACAATGATAACAGTAAAATTTTACAGTAAAAAAAAAATTATTAAAAAAAATTTTGACATTATTTATTTGAGTCACGTGATAATTTTTTTTAATGTCAAAGGTAGATGAATAAAAATTAATTTTAATTTTTCCTTATTTATGATAAAATTATTAGTCTTTTTAAGCAGTTTTTTTTTTGGGATATTAATGGGAACTGGAAAATTAGCTATCCAAAATTTGAGATTTATTGGAGGGTTTTTTTGAATATGATTGAAAATATTTCAAAAAACTTTTCTTTTTTATAATTAAAAAAAATTTCCTGGTTTTTGACACTCATGATTTGAAATGATTTTTATCTGACCTATATTTCAGAATTTTATCATTTAATCCTGCAAATCTTTTAGAATTCTATCAAAATATCCATTGTTAAAACTACCCGTTAGTCCCTCGCGAACAACGGTTTTAATTAAATTATTACCTTAAATATATTAAATTGCTACACCCTAATTAAGACACTAGAAACTACTTCTTGTTCTTTTAACAACTGAAAAGTGATCATCTGGAATCGGGAATCTGGGTATACAGACTTGCGTTTAAAAAAACCTCTGCAGCTCACGAGCTCTATAAGGGTTTAAATAATTTGTATTTCTAAAGGAGAAAATTCAGGGATACCTAATTAGTTTCCAACATGAATTGGAACAAGAAGTCAAATTAATGAAGAACCAAAGACAGTTGTTCATAGAATCTTGCACTGGTGTGAAAAAGATCTCGCATTGGATATAAAACAATCCATGAGACTATTTTGCTAACTGATTAGGAAAGATAAATATAATGGCAGTTCGAGCAGGACAGAGCACACTATCTGGACGACATTAAGGAAGCATTCACTATTGGCAAATTTATGTCATAACCAATAATCAAAAATTATATATATTTAATAAATATATTAATATAAAAAATTAACAAAAAATTTAACGAATAAATGCATAAAATAAATAAAATATACTTAATAATTTATTTTCAAAATATAACTCACAGATACAAAAATACATTATAAACCAATATAAAATTATTACAATACATAACAAAAGGGATTTTATCTTATAAAAATCTAAGACGTTTCTATATGTTATAACGCCTAGTATTAAATCATGTTTAAATTGTATGTTGAATTCATTAAAATCAATTGTAGTAATTAGAATTTAGTATATCGCCCTTGTTCCGACATATACTTATGGTATAGACAGGCTTATTAGCCTATCAGTTGAACAGTTAGCACTTTAGGGACTTTTTGATAATATCACCACTCTTTACTACTCATCAACCAACTTTGAAAAAAGTATACGCTTTAATTGAATCCCTGTAAAGAATCATATCAACAGCATAAACACGTGTCTTATATCTTTAATATAGAATAAAATAATTTTTTTTTACTAATCCTTTAAGTAAATTTGATTCAATTTTTTTATCATAATCTTCAATATTATATCCATTTAAAAAGATAAGTTGCGTATGCCCATTATAAAACTATTCAATTAAGAATAATAATGAACATACTTTAATTATACTTAAATAACAATGTAATTTTTGCTACATACTGCAAAAAAAAAAAAAACACTAATTCACATGTTCATTAATTTTTAATGAATAGAGATACTCTTTAATTTAATACACACACAAAGTAAAATACTTGTTATAAAGCTGTGTTGTATGTAATACTTAAAATGACATCTTTTTATAACCATAACAACAACAATGCCATTATCTCATTTTTTTTTTATGTGTGTAAAGTACATTTAACATTGAAAATTTGTAATATTATAATACCTAGATTATAGAGCAATATGTTATGAATCAAATAACATATTAAAATATAGAGAGTGTATTATTTTAAATTTTTTTTTTTTTTTGTAATTACGAAATTGATTTTCTAATTTGAAGGTTTGAATTCTACGGAGAAGAAAAAAAAAATCAATAATCTATGAATTTATCACTCTTGATTAGGGTTGAAACCAGATGCCAAAACTGAATTTACAATAAATTAAAAATTTTAACTCACTAAGTTTTTGTTCGTTCAAGTGTTTTTTTCCTTACATCTCTTGGGAGCTTTGGTTTTTGACTAAATATTTCCATCTTACTCCGTTAGGTACGGTTATTTTTCCACTCACCGAGGTTATACTAATTGAGTTTAGCTCCTGCGTCAGGTGTTAATTGGCCGACCACATCTTCTAGAGCCTTGCGGTTTCTATTGAATATAATCTTTTCATTCCTGCAATATGACTTAACGGCTGGAAGGCACAGTGGTTAAATGCCGACCTTTCATGTGAAATGCCCGGGTTCGAATCCCAGTGAAAGTGAAAAAACTTTTCTGGTTTTAGACTCGACTCAGCTACCATTCGCCATTGTGTTCAAATTAATGTCTTAATCAATAATTAATAATTATATATCTTTAATAAATAATGCAATAATATAACAATATAAACAAATAATTTATTTGAATAATATAACTCGCAGATAAAGAATACCATATAACTCAAATACAAAATATTACAATATAAACAAAAAATAGAATTGTAAATATTGAAAATCTAAGACGTTTCTACATGTTATAAGGCCTAGTACTATCTCATGTTTAAATTGTATGTGGAATTCATTAAGATCAATTCTAATAACACGAGTATAATATAACCCTCCTTTTCCAACATGTACCTATGGTATAGACAGACTTATTAGTCTAACAGTTGAATAATTGGCGCTTAAAAAAAAAATAAAAATATAGCTTGATGTTTTGATAATGTGTGCCCTATGCATCTCTCCTTCTTTTTCCTTAAATCTAGCTCAAAGAATGATCTAGTTCATGGTGGCATTTCATTCGAAATGTTTCAGTTTCAAATCCTGGATGGTTATATAAAAACAAAATTAACTATTTTCAAAATAAATTACTTGATAGAATGATAGACAAAATGATTTGTAGTCGCTTCTTTAAGTTTAGTTCGTTTAATCTGCGAGCGCATCTTTTTCACTCATCATTTGAGCAGATACATTGAAATTTAATTCCATATTGGAGCTTTTACAACTGATTCTACGAAATAAAATTTATTCTATTAGATTTCATCAACCATTTTCAAAACTGATTGCTCGCTGTCTGCGTATCCAAGGCTTACCCAGATTTTTGTAATTTAATACCCTAGCAATTACTCTTGAGAGAAAAAACTAGTGGTCGATTAAAACTAAATTCATACATTTAACTTTTACTTAAAATTAAAAATCCTTAAAACATATTCATTAATTTATTAAAATCTAATATTTGAAATAAAACCCTTACAACCATGTCATATTTAAACAAAAACTCAAAAAATACAAATAACTTTAACTAAATATTTCAAAATAAATAAAATATTTATTTAAATTATAAATATAACATAAACTATATTTTATTTGTTTTCTTTTGACATAAAAAAAAATATAAAATTATTTCCAATTTCATCAAATCTGTTACAAATTACAACCATCAATTTACATTAAATTAAGTATATACTGATTTTAACTCAAATTAAACACAAGTACATATAATTTTCAATACTTATACAAATTTGAAAAATATTTTAATTTTTTAAATTACAAAACAACAACAACAACATCAACAACAGCAAAAACTATCATTAAGGACATATTTACACATTTACATAGATACCTATCTGTTTTTTTTTTTTTTTTTGAATTAATGTAAATCAATATGAATATTTCAACTTAACAAACACATGTATAAAAATCTGTTATACAATTACAAAAATAAAGTAATCAATATCCCAAATGAGTACTTGACACAATTTTTCAGCTCTTTTCGTTTTTTTGTTTTTTTTTGTTTCATTTCTGACTCTTGTGCATTCTGTGATTTGTAAAAAGAAGTGTTGTAGAAAATAGAAAGAGATGAGTTTTTGTTTTATTTTTTTTATAATTTACACCCATGAGATAGAAAAGGACAGAGGAAAGAGTGAAGACTATATTTAAGTTTTTAGTTGATTAAAATCAACCATTTTCATATGCAAATACAATAATATTTGTTTCATTTTTGCAATTAATTAGATTTTATATATATTTTTTTTAGTAAATAATAATATTTTTTTTAGAAAAACTTTTAATCTACTAGGAAACTAGTAGGAATGTATATAATATTATGTAAATATATATGTGTGTCATAGAAGGTATGATAAATGAATACTTAGTTAGTTGGTTGGCAGATGATTACTTAAATTCTTTTGATGAGGTTTTAGATATTACAAAATTTAATTGAGTGTGATAATTTAACTCAACCTATATATTATAAAATTAAAATGATTTTATAAAATCAAAAAAAGGGGGAATGTTGGAATATTATAATAATATATATATATATATTTTTTTTTTAATTTTAATTGCAATTAAAAAAAAAAAGTTGTATATAATGAATGTAATGTAAATACCTAGGTGGGATAAATTTTTTAAAATAGTTTTCTCTTTTCAATTCTGTTTTTTTTACTGCATGATTAAAAATTCCAATTAACTCTTGTAATATGTAATATTAAATTTGTTTAGTATGTAATTTATTTTATTGAAAATTTATATTAAAGATAAAATAATAGGAATTATAAAATTTTACTAGAATTGACTTTCATTATTTTTTTAAGTTTTTCATTTATAATTTAAATAAATTAAAAAAAAAAATGCAATTCTAAGGGAATCTATCTCATAAGGGTGTTATTTATCATTTAAATGCAGATTTTTAAAAGTTTCACACTATTTTTAAGATATATTTATTTACATGGAAAACATATTACTTTGTAATGAATCTCTAATAATTTAAAATCCCTAGATACAGAATTCATCCTTCAATAAATCTTTTTAATGTTAGTATTCTTATAAAACATATTTTAAAAACTGTAAAAAATTAAGTACATTTATTCAAGTCCTCCGAATTTCTGAAGACAATTCCTTAAGTTTTAATACATTTACTTTTAATGTTTTTAATCTTATTATATAGCTAGTTTAATCATTTACTCAAAAACTTGTGAATAAAAAAACAATTCAAGGCCTTATAATTTAATTTAGGTAATGGTATATCTTAAGTTTACAGAATGGCTTTCTTGATAATTTTTGAGTGATTTTTATGAGTGGCTTTTCTTAATTTACTCAAATACTGTCAAATAATAAAAGAATTCAAGGCCTTATAGGTTAGTTTAGGTAATGATATAATTTAAGTTTAGAACATGGCTTTTTTGATAATCTTTGAGTGATTTTTATGAGTTATTATGTGGCTTTCTTGATAATTTTTGAGTGATTTTTATAAGTGACTTTTTTTAATTTACTTAAATATTTATAATTAAAAAAATAATTCAAGGCCTTATAGTTTAATTTAGGTAATGATATAACTTAAGCTTGTAGCATGACTTTCTTGATAATTTTTCGGTGATTTTTATGAGTGACTTTTTTTTAATTTACTTATATTTTTATAAATCAATATCTTCGAACCCTTAGAAATCAGTTTAGGTAATGCTTTAAGAATTTTTACTAAACTTACTTAAAAAAAAATAAATAACATTTTATTACATCGATAAAACGCAAATCTAATGCAATACAAAATTACAAAATTACTTTAATTCAAATGCAATCTCGATTACTTTTACAATTTTTGATTTGATACTTTATTATTCCAAATCTTTGATAACCACTCTAACCTTAATTCTACTGACTAAAGAGAAGAAAATAAAAAGCATTTTGACAATATCCCATAGAAACTTCAATTACATTTCAACAAAAAAATATAATATATAATATTAGTAAGTTGTCAGTCCTAATTTAAAATTTAATTCACACTATATTTCCAAAAGTGTTTGTATTCAGATACCAAAAACTACTCTTAAAATATCAAAATACATTAATGTTTACCATCTCTGCGCGCTCGCTCTAACACTTTATTATTTGCATTATATACAAAAAAAAAATTATACATTCCATTCCATAGAATAATAGAATATACCCTAAAGAAATAGAATTCTATAATCCAATCCAAAAATGGAATATCATATCAAATTTATCTGAAGAATAAATAAATGAATAAGAAGAAAAAGAAGAGAATGTAATTACAATTTAAAGAAAAATAGAAATATTAAAGTTCTGGAATTTTTTACTGTCATTCTTTTTTTGTATATTGTAGTTAGTATATTTGTATATTTGTTTGACTTAAATATTTTAATACAGTTAGAGATCATTATTAATTCTTATTAAGAGAAGAACATTATAGGATTTCAATCCTGAAATTTGAGATCGAAATCATTTTTGTTTCCTTAATTTTTAAGGTAATCATAGAGTATGAGAAATTTAAATTTTATTCCTTTAACTGACATAATCTTTGAGTGAAATGGCATATTTCTGGAATTAAATGAAGGAATTGATAGTAGTATGTGTGTATTGTTTCCTTGATGATGAAGTCCAATTTAAAATAAAATGAAAACCCAATAAAGAGCAAAATTATTACAAATTAACTAAATTAAAAAATTAATTTTGAGAAATTGAAGAATAATTTTACAACATATTCAATTTCAATTGTCGAAGTAAAGAATGACAGATACTGAAGCAAATGATGATCTCTATCTATCAATGAAATATCTCCATCATCCCTTTGCTCTCCTAAATTTATATTACTTTTTTTAAGTTTTAGTTAATTTTTTATAAATTTGCAAAAGGATACTCTCATGAAAAATTAATTTGGTAATATTGGAGGAAGAGAGAAACTTCTCCTAACATAAAATTCTCATTATGAGAATTGATCCATGTAGTGGCTTATATAGGTTTTTGGGTATGGAAAGAAATTGTGGGCTAAAAAATCGTGCTCTAACGGATCGCCAAGTTGGAGCTGTGGTGCAAGTATTTAAACTTCTTTGTTCTAAAACGAAAATGGTTTGACCGATTGACTTCAAATTTTCTATACGTGATGTTCCTTGAGATTTTGGATGACGATATTAACGATTTGGAATATTGTTAACCTATGTCAGCCTGACGATTGGTCAAACAAAATTTTGAAAGCAAAATTTCGTCCAGCTTTGCGAAATTCTGCTTTAGCAAAAAAGAAAGGCTCAAAAAAATTTCTAAAATAGGTTAAACGATTATATTTAATATTCCTATACCTGGTGCTCCTTGACGATAGAGTTGAAAATGGTGGGCTTCTGGCGAATAATTTCAAATCAATTGACCGATCCGATTTCAAGTAAAATTTGATAAATTTGTTGTAAAACTACTAGAATAATCCTAGAAAAATCGTTTTTAAAAAATTACTTTAATATATTCTTAAATTAACATTTACAAAATGTGTAATTATTGTGTTAACTTTTTTCAATAACATCAAGTTAAATTTAACCTCAATTGAGAGGCGCAGCAACGCGCAATTTGGTATTAGCTAGTTTATTATAAATATTAAACGAATGGTAGCTGAATCAGATAAAAGATTGACAATAAGGTTCAAATAGAATAAAATGGTCTCATGCAAATCACAAATATCCTAAAGGTCCTATTTAGATGTTTCAGTGGTTTATTTGATATTAGGAATAAAATATTAGTATAAATGAAGGAATGAATTCTGCTGAAAATTTTACCAACTTCCGAATTGTAGAAGAAAGCATCAAATATTAAAATATCAATCCTATTATTCAGCGTTTGATTGAAATGTATATTAAATAAATAAAAATCGAGTAGTTTCCTTTTAATTTCACTAAAATTACTTATTTTTGCAAATCCCAGTATTTCCTCTACGACATGCCGACTTCTTCAGTGCCCGTACTCGATTAACAAAATCTTTGACAAATCTGATAGATAGCTCACTTGTAAAGTGTCGACTTGGCTTTTCAATCGAAAAGTCTAGAGTTCGAACCCGGGTCAAGTCATTTCTAATAAAAGCGAGGAAGAGTGTGGTAGATTAGACTGTGTCAACTTTGGGATATCCGTATGACCGTTATATAAACATTATATCACTTATAAAAATTAATTACTTTTGGCAAAATTTCAAACATACAGCTTTATTAGGTGAAGTGTAATGCTCATATAAAAAATTTCAAGATCCTAGCTCCTTTAGTTTTTGAGTTATCGTGCGGACGGATGGACGGACTGATCCGATCCATACACTTGAGTCTATATCTACCCCCCTCCTCCTCTGCGTCTCAAACGTAATAGCAAATTTTTTATACCCTATGACTATATAGTCATACGGTATAATGTCAAATCGGCAAAGGGTTAATATTATCGGTCAATACTTACTATTGTCTGGTACTACAAATAAATAAATAAATCTATGACAAAATTACAGAATTTACTTTAATACATCTAGATAATATAATAATGCATCATCTACCGCTGTGCATTTTCTTGTACTATAAATTATATGTATTATATAAATTGATATAAATTACTTAAAACATACAGAAAAGACAGTTAAGTCATGCTTACTATTTTAAGTTTTGTGTAATTAATTTTTAATGTATCGGGTCCCGAGAAACTCCTACTGAATTAAGAAAAAAATTTGTAATATACTTAAATTCTATAGGTAATAAAATAATTTCACCTAGCTATTGATGAATATTTCATAATTCTCGTAAATAAATTTGCAAAAAATACATGACCAACAACTGAATACCAAGAAATTCAATACATTATAATGAATGCTTGAAGGAATGAAATCCATTAAATTTATCGATTATTAATATTTTGATTACAAACCAAAAAATAAGAAATAATAAAGAAAAAATAAAAATAATAAATATAAAGAAATTCAATTGATGTATGTGTACGTGCTATTCAAAAAATAATTTCGTTTTTTTATTAAATATTAAGTATAGTACGTGTTAACTTGTTCATATATGGACATATTTGGTTATCAAGTATTTATGAAAATATATATTCATATATAAATATATATATACATAAATGAATTCTTTAATAAAATATTTCTTTTTATATAATTATGTACAATGCATATATACATGTTTATGTTATAAATGAAAAACTATTTTCACTTCGATTCATTTCTATTTAAAATAATTGAATTAAGTTTCATTTTAGTTTTGTGCTCTTGCCATTTCTTCAGAAGATGGTATTCAAAGAAAAACCAATTGCCTCTACTAATTAAGTAATAAAAACGTAAAAATAAATACAGGATTGATTGTATAAACTTATCTTCTTGTATAATGTGGTTTATATTCTTAAATTCTATGAAATCTGTTGATATATCATATGAAGTCGGGTTAGTTTATATGGGAACCTCTCCCTCATCTGATTCCGTGGTCCAATTTGGCCAATATACAAAGCCGTTCTTTATTTTGGCAGAAAAAAGCATTCATAGCAGACCAATTATTAGAACTAAACATTCTTGAAACTCTTACAGTTTCTTGACTCCACGATACTATAATCAGTTTATGAAATCTGCTCTTCAGAGCTACCCATCAATGTTATGTGTAATTTAAACTCATTTCGACGGTTAGAACTCAAGATTTCTCAAAAAGTTTTGTGCTTTTGTATGGAAGCCAGTTAATGCCATGGTCCGATTCAGCCCATCTACGAACTTAAATTTACTATTGACGAAGAAGCGTTACTCATACTAAATTTCATCACTATCAAAACTGAATTCGAGCTATCGGGATCACAAACTCAAATACATACAAAACTGACAGATCCACAAAAATTTTTCGGAATCTATGCATTTTCGACAAAATGGAACAACTTTTGTTAGGACGGAGTAATTGCTAATGTTAAAAGTAAAAACGAAAAGCTAAAAGTAATTGAAAGGTCAAATTAGATTGAAAATATATTATAAATTGTAACAAGAATAAAATATTTCTAAGGAATCCTTCTTCTACAAGATGTCTTAAGGTACATAAATACTAGACTAGAGACAGTGCTCATACATTTTTTTCTTTCTATATATTGATCTACACAAAACTCTTGTTCAGAAAATAATTGATTCGTCTCCACTTTTCCGACATTCCTTTTCTTCTAATTTTCATTTGGCTGTCGTAGTTTTTGGAATGCTCTCCTCCAAAAATTTTATAAAGATACTAGCAAAGTTGATTCGAAAGTTTGACAATTCGTTAACTAGTTTTTTTAGGAACATATTTTCGAATCAGCGTTGGACTGAGTTAATTTAAATTGGATTTTAAAAATTGTGCGGAAAATTTTATTTGTTTAATTTATCAGTTTAAAATGTCCTTTGTGGAAAATTGATATATGTGACAGCAAGGTCAACCCTGGCCTAAAATTGAAGTTGAAGAACTGAAGCAAATTTAGGATTAAAAAATAAAATTTAAAACCGTACTTCTTCGCCTACTCTTTTGGTTCCAACTTCTTGTCCCATATTTTTAAATATAAAGCTGATGAATATGAATGGAAACAAATAATAAAGCAATGGAATTAAAAAAGGAATCAGCTTTAATTTTTTTCTATTTATACATTTTAATACAAATTTTGAAATAAAAATAAAAACTCAATCTCTATAAAAATTGCTTCATGATTACTTCCCAAGTACCGCACTCCAATTATTTGGCTATTTATTTCATATGAACACATTTTTCGTATTTACATTTGAAATTAGTCCGTTTCTAGTATATAAAATTATAAAGTCCGAAAATTCCTAACATATATCGATCCTAAATTATTCTAAACCTTGAATTTGAATAGTCCTTATATTAAATACAAATATAAGACGAATTAACTCTTTTTACCAATTTGTATCTATCATTGTATGTACCAATTCATATCTACCCATTATTTCAATAAAATTTTGCATACAACTATTAATATTTATTTTTTGCTTTCAATGGGGTTTCTAAGTTATAAACAAACCATTAGTTCAAAAATAGCTATTAATATGTTCATAATAAGCCAAATATAATTCAAGTACCTGCTTCTAACTAACTTTTAATATTCAAAAATCTTTTAATTGTGTGTGGGTATTAAAAAAATCTTTTTTAAAATTTAAATTACCACTCAATTTTTTTCCCAAAAATAAAATTTAGCCCCCAGTGAATTTCTTTTTTCAATTTTCTTATAAAAATATCCTGCCGGTTACATCATCAGTAAACCGAACCACGAATAAAGAAATACTTTAAATAATATCATATAAGAACATCCCCTGCACACAAAAAAAAAGTAAATTAATTTTTAGGATCCGCAAAACTAAAAAATATTATTATCTATACGTTATCAAAAATAATCAGTAGGAGGGGAAGAACTAAAGCTCCAAAAAGGAATTTCAATTCAATGAAAATTTTGAATTTAAAATGCCCCCCGGTCAAAAGTATTTTCCTTCATTTCTTTACAGATTTTCATTATTTAAAATATGGAAAAGGAAATTTATCCTTGAACCTACCACACACGGTGTGGTGAATTTGTTATTTGAATAAAAAAAAAAAATTTTCAAGTTAAATAATAGTCATTTAAGTTATATCTTTGTGGTAGTTAAGTTCTTGTAAATAATAATTCAACCAATACTATTATAATAATTTTTAATGTTAAAATAAAGGGTCCCGTTCTTGTTTAAGGAGTCTTATTACTTGGAATTTAAAAGATTTTAAGAACTCTCTTTTGCATTCATTGCAATATCATTGCAATTGCACAGATTTCATTGAATTGCACTAACGTACAATTATTGAAATCGGTTTAGGTACTTGCCAGTTTATTTAGAACTTTTTCCAAAAGATTAATTAATTTGAACAGTCAAAGCCTTTCGGTAAATATACTGAAAATTTGGATGCAGATAATATAACTTGTTTCACCTGACTTTAGAACATATATTCCTCTTATGAAGGAAGGGCTTTTTCATTTATAAAACTTTAAATATGATTTTTTAGTTCTCTAACCTCATTCTGTAGTTTCTGAAATACTATATTCTGAGACTTTTGGTTTGTCGGGTTTGCCTCAGTCTTGCTATTTAATGATTCAGTTTCACCTGCTGTTTTCTTGAATGATTCATGTCTGCTTTTACAATGTTGACAAAATCAGCATTTTTGGAATATTCACAAGTATTTTTTTATCAAATTTCGAGTATATGTAACCATGTTGTTGAACCATTTACGGCATCTTCACCATATAATAGTCCCGGTTATATTTTGCAGTGCCATTTTCAGCATCTCCAACATAAAATAATCCCGGTTCCATTTTATAATTAATTTTTTTTATCGTACTGAATACAAATTACAATTTGTTTTACCATTTCGAATGTGAAATATTTTCCTCTCAGACGTCCGTCATTCAATAAGTTTTTTGCAAGATATTAGTTTTGCATCACAATTTGAACTTTCAATAAAAAGACAAGGAAGATTGTAGTAGAGTAGACTGTGTCAAATCTTAAATATCCTTATGATGGGAATATTGACATTAAGTCATCCGGCTAATTACTTTTGACAAAATTTGAAATGCATTACTTATTAGGCATTCAGTTATGTACAAAATGTAAATTGAAAGGTAGCACTTCGAACCTCTTCCACTATACCGCTACATAAAAAAAAGAATGACTGTTAATGCATAAAAATGAATTTGTGAAAATTTCAAAATAATACCTCCTTTATTTTTTGAGATATCGTGGGGACGGCCTGACGGCGATACATAGTTAGATTGATTTACTTATCAATTCTGATCCGATCCATACCTTTTAGTCTATATCTATCCCCCCATACATCTTTGCATCACAAACATAATGCAAAATTAAGCATACCCTTTTGACCTATAGTCATACGGGTATAAAAACTTGATTATTTGATTAGGTTTAAGTGGTATGATACCCCGACTACAATTGCATTTAAATATACTGCTGACCAACAATATTTTATATTTGCCAAATTAATAAAATATGGGAGGGGGCTTGGAAACATTATATGAACTCAACTTTATTAAATAAAAAATATTTATTTTTAAAAATATACAAAAAATATTAATAATCAATTAATTTGAAAAAACAAAGTCCATTCGGACATTAAATGAGGTTTTCTCCTTTTTTTGAATAGATTGAATATCTAAGTTCATCTTTCCAATTCGATTAATAATCATAAAAAAAAGAAGTTTTAATGTTTTATAATATAATGATGTATGTGTGTGTGTGTGTGTGTATGAATGAAATGTAATCATATATTTTTATGATTTTTAGCCTACATGCGATTATAAAAGAACCCAAAATTTTTATACGAAAGAAAAGGAATTAATATTTTTTTTACAGTTCAGTAAAATTTAATTTGATTTTATTTTATCTACATTTATAATTATTAAAAAGAATAAAAATGAAAATTATTTTTATAATATTTTTTTTATTTTTTTGACATTTAATTATAAAATTCTGTTTTTTTTTTCATCTTTTATGTTATTTTTGATTTATATTGACATAAAGACATGTCAAAAGAAAAACAAAAAATGAATTCTGAATTTTTGTTGAATTTACAAAAAAATATTTATTAAAAATATTCTTTTCTTTTATTTTATAAAAAAAAATTTTTTTTTTTACTGACCTCATAAAAAAAATTACTTAGCAATCAAAAATTACAAATTTTTTTGAAATTTCATATTTAAAAACTATTAATAAAAGTATTTAAATTTGATTTGATTTTCAGTTCTTTAATTTGATAAATTAAATTGATTTTATTAAAAAACTGAAAACCATTTCACTAATTATACAATTCTACTAATTTTAGCTTTTCATCACACTATACAAAAAAATATTGAAAGGTCGTTGATAAAAAAGAAAAAGTAGGATTTGTTCAGTCTAACAAAAGTTGTTCCATTTTATCGAAAACATTTAAATCTGAATTTTTTTAGTGTATTCGTGTAATTAGCTGATTTTAAAGAAATTTGATATAAATGCTCATTCGAATAAAAGTAAGGTTAAGTTTATAAATGGGCTAAATCAGACCAAGGAATCGGGTGGCTCCCATACGAAGATACCAGAATATTTTCGAAAAATCTTGTGTTCTAACCAATGAAAAGAGCTTAAATTTGGTATAGAGACTATTGATGGGTACCTATAAAAAGCAGCTTTCATAAATTAATTCTAGTATCATGGGGTCTAGAGCTTCCAGGAGTTTCGGAAATGTTAAGTTCCAATATTTCATCAAAATTTCAACCGATTTTAATGAAATTTGGTGTTAATACTTTTTTTTACTAAATAAAAAACGGCTTCGCAGATTGGCCAAATTGGACTAGGTGGAAGGAGGGCTCCCATATAAAATAATTAGACTTTGAAATACAAACCACATTATGCAAGAAGAAAAACTTATACAATCCATTTTGGATTTATTTCTACATTTTATAAATAGTTTTTGTAAAATGCAAGTAATTTTAATAAAATTCACAAATTTGTGAAAGTTTTAAGCAAAGCAAATTGTGATATTGGAATAGATCCCAGATGTTGTATTTTGATATTTGAATATAATATCTTATTAGACAGACACGGATTTGTACCCGAACATGAGTTAAGAGTTTTATTACTTCTGCAAAACTAACCGAACGTTTTAAAAAATAAAAATGAACGTTTGGAAATAGCAAACAAAAAATAAAATTAATCTTTAACACAATCCCAGCGTAATACCTACTCCCTCTTTGCATTTAGTCACGAACTCATAGCTTAGCCACGAACCAAATTGTCTGGTGAAGAAAACCAACTATTCGTAAAACGTGAATCTATTAACGCATTTAACCGAAAGTTCTCTAACGCCGAACAGTGACTTTGACAAATAACTATTCGTACACTGTTAAGATAATGTAACTTGCCTTTGTTTCGTTGTTTTGAGTCGAAATTATTACAAGTTGAAAATTCATATACGCACGGAATTGAAAAAGTTAATTATTCTTGTATTTTCTAGCATCCTCCATAATTCCTAATCTCAATATAATTCTCCAAGCTTCCTTTCCTAATTTCAACCCTATTTTGCAAACTTCCTCTGCTAATCCCAATCCAATTCTCTAAAATTCCTATCTAATCATAATCCGCCCGGCAGGTCCTTCCATTAAAAACCTGAAGGGATTAATGGTGGCTTTGATTGGTTAAAATCGAACTCAACCCGGTTACGTGTACAGTTATTCTGTATAATTTTAAATGTTTTTCAACCCCTCTAATAGAAACTCAAAATCTAATTTAACTCTGCAGTGCAGAATGGCACATTATTTAAGTTATTAGAATTAATTAAGTTTTCTCACAATATTCTCCCCAGCTATTATCAATTAGTCCTTCAATGGATGGTTGGCACTTTTATTATTATTTCATCATGTATATAATATTTGCTTTTCATATTTCTTTTGTAGTTTAAGAAAATATTAATATTAATTGTATAAAAGAAGGTTTATTCAAATACTTCATTAACGGATCGTGAAAAAAAAGTCTTTACAAGTTAAAAGCCTTTAAAAGCAAAAAAAAACTTTACAATTGTAATCCTGTTTAAAAATAATTATTTTACACAAATACCACAAAGTCATCCTGCAATGAAATGGCGAATAACAATTTTTTTAAATGTGCTGAAATTTTTTAAAATCATTTAATTCTAAATTTTAATCGCGATGATATTTAATTTTTTTTTACTCTTTATTTGGTTTTAAAATAACATTTTAGCTTTTTTTTTAATCAAAACTCAAAAGTTTTCAACATAATATTTGTTTATGTATAGCATAACTGCATGTATGAGGTGAGGTGATGTACATTGCATACTTATAGGAGTTATTTTTTTAGTTTTTTTCATTTAAAGTGTATGTAAGTGTTTATGTTAAAGTGTATATGTACTTTTGTTTGTGGCAAAACCCTTTTTACTTTTTAAACCAACTTTAATATCTTTAAAGTTATACCAAAACTGAAAAGAAAAACCTTCGGAAAATCTTCAAATAATTTTCATTAAAAAAAAAATATTTACACATATCCGTTTTTATTTTTTAAGCTCTAAACTAAATCTATTCAAAAAATAAAGTTTTTTTTTAAGTGGTTCACATAAACTTAAAAACTAAATTTTACTCTGTTGTAATAAATGGCTTGCTGCTGTGTATTCGGAAAACATGGGGAAAAACTCCATTAAACAAAAAAAGAAAGGTTGTTTTTTTTGGAACTTTTGAATTAAATTTTCTTTATATAAAGTTTTTCATTCTGCAAAAATTGAACTTTTTATTTTTGTATCCGTTATGATATAAAAATTATTTTAAAACTAGCAAAAACCACTTAAACTTCTTAACATTTTGGCTTTTTACTTAAAAAAAAATTTTTTTTTTAAATTTGTAGCATTAGGTAAGTTTAATTATGACGGTCCATTAATGATCTTTTGATTTAATAAAAGTATCATCAGATATTTTTGATATTTCGATACTCAGTGAAAGGTTCTCAAGGCCTAGGGAAAAGGTGTATATTTTAATTAAAAGAATCTCCTGTTGAGGAAGATTTTAATATCGGTACACACATTATTACCTAAATCAGCTTTGATATCCTAACTAAGCACCAACAAACTCTAATGATTTAAAGATATATTCCAATTTATATCTAATCTGGAAATCTTTTTTGACAAATGCCTCGGGATAATCTTCCATAAATTTCGACAAAATAGGTTATCTGGTCACCGACAAATTTTCAAAGATGTCTTCCTAGGTACAATTGGAAATGGGGTTGAAATTGAAGTCTAATATGGACTTGACCTATCTTCGGTTAATACATATGTGATCTATTTGATTATTTGTTGTGGAGTCAGGAGAAACCCATACTTGTTTATGTATCATCTTATGTGGGAATAATGTGCCACTTATTACCAAATTATGCTCTTCACAAATACCTCGAAATAATCTTCCAGACATTTCGACTAAACATAATATATAATACCCGACTCTGAAGTGAATTCGCGGAAGAAGATCCTGCTTTACAATACATATAAGAAAAATTTAAAGAGTAGGCAATTTGTTAGAACACCCGTTGTTAAAACGGCTCTATATTAGTAACCTCAAAAAATAGGAAGCCTATGGGCAGAACCAAAAACAGCTGAAGAAGAACTCTATTGAATTAGATAGATAGTAGGTTTGTAGTATATGTCTGGGAAAGAACTGGTCAGAAGTTAGAAGGACATTACTGCAGTTGTAATCCAAATTTCAAAGTCAAATCCAATATTGTAACCCATTTATAAAAAACTTCCTTTAATAATTCCCCAAGTTACACAAATATGGTATGAAATTATACAAAAAACCTAAATTTAGAAATGTTTACCTAAAATAATTTTATTTTAAAGTTTTTTTGAATATTATATGCATATTATATTATATAAATATAAAACTTTTTTTATTAAATGCATTAAGAAGATTAAAAAATTTTATCTAAAAGTTCAGAAAACAGCAAAAAAGATACTGGATTCTTTTTTTAAATAAAAGCATAAAAAAAGTGTTAAACCCTATAAGATATTTAAGTCGGTTACCTCATTTATGCAGTTACTTTTTGTATTTAAATTATTTCCTACTTTATAATAATTAATATTTAAAGTTATAAAATAAAATAAATTTGTATTTAAAACCAAAATATTATAATTTTGTTGAACCCAATTTAAAGTGTAACTCTTTTTAAGTTAAAAATATTTTAAATCTTCAAGAAATTATTCACAATTGGAAAATATCCTGGAAAATTGTGTTTGGAATTCCTTTTTGAATCTTTAAAAATTTTCCTATACGCCTAGATATTTTCCCGCCATAGTCACTTTCGGCCACTCATCCAAAATGTTTTAAAAAAATAAATTCAATTAAACAGGATTTTTAAAAAACTGTAGAAAATGCCAAGCCATCTAGAGTACATAACAAACTGAAAATTTTACCGTTGATTCCGGTGCATATGTTATTTACCAAATTTATGGAATTTAACTGAAAAAGAACCAACAGTGCATCAAACAATAAAAAAGAAATGGAGGTGTAGGGTTTACATGGTGTTTTTAAAAACGCCAATGATAAAAAGCGAGAATGGCTATTCTATGTAATCCGCAAGTCTCCAGAAAAAAGTTGTGATCGGCCAAGTAACACCGGGCTCAGAAGAATACTAATAAGAGTTAAGCTAGGAAAGTTTCAAAACAACAGCATCCAACAGAGTTCTCCTAAGAGGAATGAATAAAAAGAATTTTCAAATTATATTCTTAACCCGTTCCATTTAATCTCTTACCGCTGTCCATACATTGGTACGGCGAAATGTAGCATTAAAGTGTCTCATCAATAGTTATATTCTAAAATATTCGAAAATGCTACTTAGTGTTGGTGCTAGTTGCTCGTGAAATTAATCTTTAATTCCAGCAACTGCCGTTACTCATTTTCAAGTGAAATCTTGCGGATATTTATTGTGTAGTAGTAGGCCTAATTTAAAATATCCCTTTACGCCTTGTGTGTTAGACAACATTTGCTGTATGAAAAAGGACATTTGTAACTTGACACGTGTTAGGAAACCTTTTTCCAATTATAAATAAATTTAAACCTCAATCCAATTGTAAATAAATTTTAAACCAAAACCTATAATAAATCTAATTTATAATAATTGGCTTAGGTAATTAATAATTATTCGTATCTTTAATCAGCTAATAAATATTAAATAATGGAATAGACACCATATTTGTAATTAAATAATTATTTTACACTAATTGAAATAATTAATAATATTTTATACAATTTTTTATTATATTTTATTAAATTATAAAATATAATAAAAATAGAAGATAAAAATAATATAACTTTTAATTATTATTTATCTACAGATTTTTAATTTAACATTTTCATAACTATTATTTATCTATAGATAATAAATTTTTTTAAATTTTTTTCAATAGAATTACTTAGCTTAGAATTTTAATAGATAATTTAAACCAATTAAATTAATTATGTCAACCAAATAATTAAAAATTCTATTTGAATTTCAATAATAATTTAAAAAATTTCTATTTTTATTATAATGCATTTTAATTTTTTTTTTATTATTATTATTTTAATTTATCGAAATTACGAGGCACAATGCAATTTAAAAAAAATAAAATTTTAGTAAGAGAAGAATAGCCGTCACGAAACAAAATAATTATTGGCATTTCTTTCTTCTGTTCATGTATTGGTATTGCAATAAAAGTGTTCAAACGTTTTTTTTTTATTTCAATGCCTCATATTCTCAAAAACTCAATAGCTCCATTTCAATTAGTGATGCTTCAAAAAAAACTACCCATATAATATATAAGACCAAATTATGTTTAGTACTTTTTTAAGTAATAATAAAAACGAAATTAAGATAGCGATATAATAAAAGTCCTGGAGTCAAAAGACCCGCTAAGCGAGAATATACGAAATTCTATATTAAGAACATATTGAAGTTGGTTACAAAATCAAATTTGTCCAGATTATTTATGAACTTGTGTATCCGCAATATTGAGTTAAAAGTGATTTTTTAATTTGGTTAGAAAATTTTAAAAAGGGGGAATTCCCTATTTTCAAGAATGAACTTTTTGTTGTTGATATAAATCAAAATAAAAAACAATTATATTTAAATTATAATTTAAAAAATAGAAATACTGAATTATTTTTTTTTTTTTTATTAAGTCAAAATATCCTCAGGATACTTTCTAAGTCCTCTAATTCGGGTTTCCTAAGGAGCTTTAATTTATTTTGGGCTGTCGGGTTTCCTGATTAGCTTTTGATTCATAATTCCCTAATGGACATTTGACTACAGAACTTTTGTCATATAATAATTATGATGATGCTTCGGTTTGGATACAAATTTTTAGCATTTTGTTATTTCGGATTAGTGAGGATATACTTGGATTGGTAAAATATTCCGAGGTTTTATAGTTTATTAGAAAATACGGGTGTTTCTCCTTCCTTTTTTGATCCTTTTTCTAGTTAAAAAAACATATTCCGGAAATAGTATAATGCTAATTTTCTAACTCAATTATTAAGGTCAGCAATTTAAAGACTTTTTAATTTAATCACCAATACCCTCACATTTAAAACAAAAAGTTATTTATCATATCACCAATTGAACTACATCACGAAATATTTTAATTGATTTTTAATTAATCGCCTAAATTTATACCACTACTTAAATAACTGCATTCAATTTGTATCTCAGAAAAGTATTTTCCTCAATTTCACCCAATTTTCTTTTTTTTTTACATCATTTGTTAACCACTCAGCAAATGAATTAAAAATAAAATATTTTTTGATTTTATTGCAAAAATTGCAAATTTGCAATCAATTTTTATACAATAGTTTTTATGCCAACCAAAAGGAAGTTTTTCCACTTAATTTTCAATTTTCAATAGTTCAAACAATTCAATTGGAAAAATCAAAATGAAAACCCACAGCTAACAAAACAAATAAAAATTTTGTTAAGGAAGGAAATATAAATTTTATTTTAATTCTATCAGAGAGATATTATAAAATAAACGATTTTTCTATTTCAATAAAATAAATATTATTGATAGTTTAATTTTTTTTTGTAAATAATGAAAAAATGTTTTTGCAAAATTTATTAAATTGAAAATCGAAATACAAAAATATAGGAAACAAATTATAATTTATTAAATAACAAAAAATACCCCGGATACATTTATAATAATTTGTTTTTAAATGCTATTATTATTTATTTAAAAAAATTTTCACAATATATTTAGTGGGTAAAAATTGAATTTAAAATTTGATAATGTCAAAAATTTATCATATAAAAGTTTAATTTGATTTTAAGGCACTTGTCATTCGCCATTGGGTTCAAACTAATCAATAATTAATAGTTTTATATCTTTTTAAACAAAAACAAAATATAAACAAATAATTTAATTAAATAATATAATTCACATCTATTTTATCTATTGAAGATCTAAGACATTTCTGCATGTTATAAGGCTTCGTATTATCTCATGTTTAAATTGTAAGTGGAATATATTAGGATCAATTCTAATAACACGAATATTGTATTACTCACTGTTCTAGCATGTACCAATGGTCAAGCTTATTAGCATAATAATTGAACAGTTAATACCCTAGAAAAAAGAAAAAAGATTTTAATTATAAATTATTTGAATTTGTTCTTAAATATTAATTAAAAAAGTTTATTTTTTCTATGAATTCTACCATATTGTTCGAAGTCTGCTGTAATATTATCTTCCTCGTTAGTTCTAATTGGAAACTTGTAAAGCAATATTTTTTTTACAGTTTATGACCAGTCTATCGGCATTTTGATTTTTACAGCCTACATCTAAGTAAGGTACACAAGTATATTAACAGCATTACTTCCAAAATCAATTCAACAATATCTGTTCCTTCATCAGTTTGTTCGCACAATGGTCTTAGTTTTCTGAAACTTATACTGTAGGGAAATTTCTACTAATGATAAGAAAAGGCTTGGCTTTACAATTAGGTAAAATCGAACCATGAGGTAGAATTCTGGAAGCTTCCGAGGAACCCATCGCAAGTTTCCTAAATGTAAAATAGCATATGATATGCCCTCTCAAGAGCATATTAAGGAATACAAATTTTTTCATGGAGAGCATCTAAAGCTAGTTTTGAAAAATGATATTTTCTACATAATCGAATAACCCCAGGAATTGTATTTTGAAGAGATCTAATTACTACTGATTCAGACCAATTGTGTAGTGGTAAGGACGCCGCTTTCCATTCGGAAGCTTTCAGATTCAAAAACCGGTCAGACATTATCTAATAAAAAAGGATATCGTAAAATTGTATAATTATATCATAATAATTAATATCGTAATATAAAATAAGATTTAATAAATATATAAATAACTCTTGTGTAAGATAATAGATGGCACACTAAATTAACATATGTATATTCATAATCTTATACAATAGCTACAGCAGATAATTAAGGGTTTAGAGAATAAAGCTATTAAAGAAACTTTAGCCTAATCTAAAAAGATCTGGAATGCCCTAAAATAAAAAAATTACTACTGAACTCAAACATAACTTCTTCCGGAATTTTTTTTATTCGTTCAATTTGTATATCAAATAATTAAATTATTTTATTTGGATGTCAACTCAACGCTTTAGGTGATATGAATATTAAGTTTATCTCCTTTAGAGACATCTCCAAAAGTAGATACACCCTACTTTTTCTAGAGCCTTTCTTAAAAGTTTCGCTTGTCAAAAAAAAATCAAAAAATTTTATACAGAATATTATCAAAATAAAACTTTGTATAAAGTGTTAAAGATATTTTCACTTTGTTAAAATTTGACTTAAAAGTTTTGTTAAATCTTTTCAAATAAAAAATTTTTTAAAAAAAGTTTTTTTTTAATTTTTTTTTTTTTTGAAAATTAAGAAATTTAAAAAAAAAAAAATATTTATTTTATTTGACTTCATAAGTGTTACTTTACAATATTATGTTTTTTTTTTTCTATTATTACGTCGAAATAGAAAAGGCAAAGTCATAAATAATACTTTGAAAATTAAAATTTATATATGTATAGAAATAAAAATTGTTTTTTTTTTAATTCTATTTTTGTTTGTTTGTTTTTGATTTTTTTTTTTTTTGAATTTACAAGTAGTCCAATCTTGTACACATTGTTGCGGAAAATATTAGGAACTTTTGTTTTATAATTTTTTTGAGAAACTTTTTAGAGCAGAAACCGTTTGTTATTTTCTCTTTCTCTTTCTCTTTTTTTTTGTAATTTTTTTTTAAAAACTTTTTTCAAGTAATATTTGATTCACAATATGTATATATGTGTACATAACATTGTGAATGAAATTGAAAACTTTTTTATTCTCTCTCTCTCTCTAAATGTTTTTTTTTTTGAAATTTTGAGAAAAAAAAAACTTTACCCAAACGTATTACGTATTACGTAGGTAGAGTGTAGAATCTGTCAAAAACTTCGCTTTATCCATATGAAAATTTTGTAAAAGCTAAAAAAAAATACAAAAAAAAAATAAAAATAAAATCAAAATATTCATAAAGTTTTTTATTATTTTTTTTTTTGAGAAAAATAGAAAATTCTATATATTGTCAAGAAAATCTGTGAATTTTTCATTCATAGTGTGAAAATCAAACTTAACTTTCAAACTTTCAAGCACAGGTAAATCAATATATGCATGTATATATATATATATATAAATATATATATAGATATATAAAAAGTTTATTTTTGTTGATATATTAAAAACATTTTATTAAAAATTCTTAACTGAATTTTATAATATTAAGAATACATATTTCGATTTAAAGTTCAAGATATGATGGCATGATGCAGTAAAAATAGAAAAATTTTCTGAATAATATTTCAAAATAAAAAAAACGAGGAAGATTATAGTTGCCCTTGTCAACTTTTAGATACCCGTGCATATTCATTCATTCAATTTTCATTCATTGTCCCATAACTTTAGCTTAAAAAAAAAAATAAAAAAAAAAAAAAAAAAAAAATTTGCCCACTCTAAAAGTCTGATGGTCCGAGTGATGTCCAACTTTGCCATGTAACTTGCCCTATTAATTTACCTGCCCAATTTTAATTTTAACCTTGTAGCTTTATTAGATTCACAGTTATTGAATCGAAAACTTTGTATGGCAGCCCCCCGAAAATGGGGCCCTAACATTTTGAAACTTCATATAAGTGCTCGATTCATTATATAACTAACCGTGTGTAATTTTCAGCCTCGCAGTATAATTAGTTTTGCAGAAATTCATATTTGTGCAAAGAAGTTGTATGGCAGCCCCCCGTAAATGGGGCCCTAACATTTTGAAACTTCATATAAGTGCTCGATTCATTATATAACTAACCGTGTGTAATTTTCATCCGCGTAGTATAATTAGTTTTGAAGAAATTCATATTGGTGCAAAGAAGTTGTATGGCAGCCCCCGTAAATGGGGCCCTAACATTTTGAAACTTCATATAAGTGCCGGAGTCATTATAAAACTAACCGTGTGTAATTTTCATCCCCGTAGTATAAATAGTTTTGAAGAAATTCATATTGGTGCAAAAAAGTTGTATGGCAGCTCCCCAAAGCCTTGGTCCGATTTTAACCAAAAACAATAGGGAACCTAGAAATTGTCTAAAAATGACTTTGTGTGAATTTCAAGACTCTAGCCCTTTTAGTTTTTGAGTTATCGTGCTGACACACGGACGGACGGACGGACGGACGGAGGGACAGACACACATAGCTAGATCGACTAATTTTTCGATTCTGAGCCGATACGTACCCTTGACACTATATCTAGCTCGTCTAGATCGATGCGTTACAAACGGAGGAGTAATTTTAATATACCCGATGTTCATATATGTATGCACGGGTATAAAAATTGTGAATTGCAAATGAAATATTTTTTTCAATATTTTAGATAATAGGAAAAAAATTGTTTATTTACTATCATTTTGTTAATGTAACAC